>BSUD01000008.1:46452290-46558367 GCA_033239045.1 Fagopyrum esculentum | reverse complement strand
GGGGGGGGGGGGGGGAGGAGGAAAGTTGAGAAGATGAAATGGAAACCCTCATCACAGTGGAAGGGAAGAAGCTTATGCAGGAAATAAAGGGGAAAATCACTAGTCAACAAGGTCAAGGAAAGCGGCTGAGGCCGCCTAAGCCGCGGGGGAGGGTCCTCATACCGTAGGGACGGTGCCGCACTTCCGGCCAAGTCGTGGTGTACGGGAGGTATCCCTATAACAGCTAAGGCACTTACAACATTAAGATTGTATTAATCTAGAGAAAGAGAAGGTTGATCTAATCGTGACGCGTAGAGATTAGATTGTTGTACTTATTCAATTCACTCGTTTGAAAGCTAATCTCAAAAGGATGATGGGTGAACAAAAATTTTCTCTTAACAAGAGTGGTATCAGTTATCACATGAATTTTCCAAGAAAAATGACTACCACTTTTGTTAAAGCTAAAGGAATTTCACATATGTCCACATGTTCCTATTGTTGTAAAAAGGGACATGTAAAATCAACTTTACCATATAGAAGAAATGATTCCTACATCATTAGAAACACTTATCCTCTATGTCTAAGGAAACAAGTTAAGCAAATCTGGGTTCCTAAAGGTACTAGACCACCAAATATTATTGAACCTTAATGTGGACCAAAATATGTCATTTGGTTTACCCGAAAAGGTTGAAGTTTGCTGGTTTGCGGGATATCCCTAAGGTTAAGGATCATAAATGGATATTACATAGTGGTTGCTCAAGAGACATGAGTGGAAAAAGCTCACTATAATCTTCTTAGCATCTCTCAAATATGTGAAAAAGGCAACAAAGTGATCTTTGAGCCACCACTATTCTTGGTGATACAGGGAAGTGTAACATCATTGACATTTATAAATTGGTTATAGTTCATCTAACTTTATTGATGATGTTTATCTTGTTGAATGCTTAAAATATAATCTGCTTAACATCTCCAAAATATTTGACAAAGGCAACAAAGTGATCTTTGATTCGGATAAATGTGAAGTTCAAGATAATTTATCGTGTCATGTCGTGATTACATCTCCTAGATGCAAAAATGTATATTTAATGAGTACTAATCAAGTTTCAAGAACAAGATTAACGTGTCCCAAGCCATTAACTAACGACCAAGGCTTTTGCATAGACGACTTGGTCACGTAAGCATGCATGCGATGAAGAAACTTCTTTCAAATGATTTGGTACGTGGTTTACCAAACCTAAACTTCAAGGTTGATAAACTATATAAGGCTTGTTCATAAGGTAAACAAACAAGAGGTTCATTCAAACCAAAGAAGGTTGTAAGTTCTTCTCGACCCACTGAACTTTTACATATGGATTTATATGGTCTTATGCGTGTCAAATCTCCCAAGGGAAAACAGTACATCCTTGTCATTGTGGATGATTTTTCTCATTTTACATGGATATCATTCTTACGGGAAAAATCTGAAGCTTTGTATGAGTTTTCAAACTTTGTAAGGAGTTGCAAACTTTGAAAAACCTAACTATCATTTCTATTAGAAGTGATCATGGTAGAGAATTTGACCAACTTAAATGTGGATTATTTTGTGCAAAATATGGTAGTTCACACAACTTTTCAGCTCTTAGAACATCTCAACAAAAGGGTGTTGTGGAACGTAAGAACCGCACCTTGGAGGCCATGTCTAGGACTATGCTTTTCAAAAATAGTTTGTCAAAGACTTTTTGGGCTGAAGCTGTTAACACAACTAATTACATCATAAATAGATGCTTAATCCGCCCTATTTTAAAAAAAGACTCCTTAAGAACTCTTTAAAGGACGATAACCTAATATTTCCTATTTTAGACCCTTTGGATGTGCGTGCTTTGTCCATGATAATAGCAAAGACAATCTTGGAAAATTTGATGCACGTAGTGATGAAGCTATCTTCATTGGATATTGAAGAACCGTATAGGTGAATAATAAGAATATAAATACTCTAGAAGGGGCGTTGAATAGAATATGGGAACTTTTCGCAAAATCTTATATCAAGGCTTTGAAACTAATTTCAAGGCCTTGAAATTGATCTGTGCGTCTCATGACAAAACTTGTTTTCAAAGCTTTGAAAGGGACTTCAAGGCCTTGGCTCTGAAACCTGCAAAACAATGTTAGTCACAATATACGTGAAATAAAATGCGGAATTAAAAGATCAACGAGATGATATGCTTACGCAATTTAGCTCTAACAACCTACGTCTCCGTCCTAAAGTTTCTTTACCCGTAGGATCTAACTATCTATTATCTTTTCAAAGAGTCTTACATACAACCTGGAAGAAATCCCCTTATTCTCTCACTGTAGTCAATGCTACGATCTAGTTCAACTCTAACATAGCAATAATAACCAAGTTACTTTGCAGAGTAACCTACACTCATGTATAACACTCTCTAAATATGCCAATGAAGCTCTAGTGTCTTTCTTACTCTAGGGATATAAACGTTTGTGTACAAGCCTTACATATTTCATCTACGTTGAGATTTTCGAATCATGAATTCAGAAAGCCTTCAGCAGAATCCTACTTTGTATCGCTTTTCAAGGCCTCCGTGTTTGTCCCTTGAACTGCTTTCCATGGCCTTTGTGCTTGTCCTTTGTAATGAGTTTCAAGGCCTGCGTCTTTCCTTTGACCTGTTTTTCAAGGCCTGCACACATTTAACAAACACAAACCAAAACATGCAATCTAAATATACAATAGATTTTTGTTAGTTTATAAAACCGCTCATAAACAGTTAAGTCTTCCATCATCTACATAGACAATTTATAATGAAGGCGGAGTAATCAATCTTCCCCTTGATGGAAGACAAAAAACAAATATCGTAGCTACATTCAATGTTAGTGATATATGTTCGCTCAAAAGTGTGTGCGTCAAAGTCTTAATTTATATCTAGAACTTATGAAAAAGCAAACCCGCAGTGTACGGATCAGCGGTAGTAAGAAATTCTAGAGTCGAACTCAAGGATTTGGTGAGAATTAAATCGATTTCAAATTATTTGGCAAAGTGTAAAAGATTTTGTGATTAATAAGGAGACAAATGATTCCAAGGATTCAAGTATCCGACAACGGTTTTCGATTCAAGACACTTCTAAAGATCAAAGGACAGAGTTGATGTTGCCAAGGTTATGTGTTTCAAAAGAAGGTATTGTACGGCGAAGTTCCAAAACCTATATATCTAACCCAAAGGATCTCTCTATAAAGGTTGTTGAGGCTGCAATATAGAAAGATCTAAGGACAATATTAAAACTCAAACTGACCACCCAAAATCCAAGGATATGACTCTCAAAGGTAAAGATGGAAAGAACACTCGAACCATAATAGAGGATGTTGAGTCTCTCTATTACCCAAATCTTATAAACTTTGGCTATCAAGTGAAGAATCAATGATGAAGTTTCTTCTTATACTTGAATACGGGTTAACAGAAGTTAAGCAAGGTTAGGATTTAGGCAAGGGTTAACTTTGGTTAAAGGATAAATCAATTAAAGATCGTCAGGGGAATAAATCGCCCTGTTCTTTACTAAATCGGTCGATCTCACTTAGAACAGGTCGATTTTCCTGTTGCCGCAAAGTTAAATCTCAACTCTCAGGGTCCAAATGGTTAAATGAGTTCAGTCTATCATCATCTAAGCCTCAATCATCAACTATTCTCCCCAGAATCACATGGTTTCTGGCCAACCATTTTTATATTCAAATCAAAATCAAGATTAAATAAATAAAACCAATTAAAACTCAAACTTCTAATAAAAACCAAATAATCTCCAAATTTGTAATCAAATCTCAAAACCTTTCAAAGAATCTCTCAATACACTCAATAATGTGTTCACAAATCACAAGAATCAGAAGAGAAACAAAAGATCTCACAAACTTCTTGAATATTGACTTCTTGTTTGTCCCCTTCAATCCTCTCTCCAAGAACATTCAATTCCGCAAAATCCTGTAAATCTTTCCCGCTGCGAACTCTCTATTTTCATTCCTAGGGTTCCAATGTATACTTTCTCGCTAATGGGCCGCTTGGCATATCACTTCTCAAGCCCACAAGTGATGGGATTTGGGCGTAATATTTTTACCTGAAAGCTGAAGAAAATCGTGCGATTCAGTTCAACATAAATCGTTCGATTTCTATAAGGAAAATTCTCCAATTTATAGAGTAAATGACTCGATTTTCTTCAACAAAAAGTGTTCGTCTCTTGACTTGTTTCCTTCCTTCCTTTAGTGTCTCTTTTTCCCACTTCCTTTGCTCTTTATGACTCCTTTAAGGTTCCTTAAGCATCCTTATTGACCTTAGATACTCTTTGCTCCACTTTTGCTTCCAATTCCACCGAATTTACCTATAATTCAACCAAAACTCGTGTAGACCTCTATTTCTGGAATATAAATGAAATAAACCTAAAAGGTACACAATTCTCTCCAAATACAAGGTAAATTGAGGTAAACCTCCACAATATGCATGATTATAATGGCATATAATTCATGTCATCAAAATTTCCCATACTTGCCTCTTGCTTGTCCCCAAGCAAGGTTCAAACTTACAACACAAGATGTCATGGATTATATGATGCGAAAAACTCAAGAACCTTTTTAAAAGTGCTTCTTCTTATTGGATCACCCTCAAAGTAATGCTTATTAGAAGACATAGTATGCTTCAATAATAACCATATCATGAACAAACCATCCTTTCTTTCTCAAAGGCACAAATAAAGGATGTGATAAAGATGTAAAGATAATCAAAGTCAAAACAATCTAAGCCATGAACATGTGGACAAAGGTCTCAAGGTCTTCAGATCAAGGAAAAAGGTCAAAGGAACAACAAAATGAAAACATTTAAGAACACAACTTCACCACACATGCTTTGCATGTAAAATTTTTGCTTTTCTTTTACTTTACTTTTTGAGAGTATGGACAACGGTGCACAAAAACCGAAGCCTAGGAGATTGGTGTTTCTCAATTTTCGAGATGCCTCAAACCCTTGATGGACATACCATATCCCGTTAGGACTTGTCGTTCAATCGGACTTTGGCAAGACATAAACACCCTGCTATGTGAATGGTGCCGAGTTACACATCCTCATGTTCAACGTCCTCAAACCTATAATTTGCTAAATTTTCACTTAACACTTTCACAATGGCCCTCTCACATCAAACATGCCTTTTATAACTACTTATCCTAATTCCCGGATGGTCAAAAGGAGGTCAAATATTTCATTGAGGAGCTAGCATGAACAAGATGTGAACAAGAAAAGAAGCGAAATGCCTTGGTCATTTTTATATGATGCAAAAGAACTTATAATATAGCTTCGATCATTATTTCGTTCTCCTATCAAGACATCAAGATCATATGAATTATTCACGTATTCAAGTAAGACATTCAAGTTCATTCATGCTACAATTTAAATCTCAACACAACTAAGTCATCTTTTGCCTTTTCCACATCACAATTCTCATCATACAGGTCATTTCCATCATAAGAAGCACTAAAATTTTTGAAAAACTCACAAATTTCGAATGAAATCTTGCAAATGCAAATGTCATAGTGGAAAGCAAAAAGTGCAAGAGTTATTACAAACCAACTCATCAATTGCAACACAAAGTACATAAAGTGCGAAAAAGATGAAAGAGATTGTAAGTAACCCCACCCCATACTTAACCTTCACATAGTCCCCAATGTGAAAAGTCAAGCATAAGATGGAGAAAAATACTTACGATGTAAAATGGAGTGGAAACTCAATCCTCAATCGGTGGCGATGGTGGATATGGATATCTCAGAGCGCTGGGATCATAGAAGTGGCCAAACTGATGATAATACATGTCCCTCATCTGGCCATCGTAGGAAGAGTGTCTAACCTCCGTCTCCTAGCGGTACTCCATGAACTGAGTGTTCAGGGTGGTGTAGTCGGTGTGGAGGGTCTGATAATCAGTGCGAAGACCCTGATAGTCGGTGCGTAGACCCTGAAAGCCAAAAATAAATGCTCCAATTTGTCGGTGGAGACTAGATTCGCGCCCACGTCCTCTACCACGGTTGGGAGCATGTGTAAAGGAATGACGGGGCGGCTGCATCTCAACCTCAGTCTCCTCTATGCCTCTACTCATCCTGCTAGGTCTAGCACCATGGGTGTCAATGTCCATAGCGTCTGTAGCATGGCCGCTATATGTATCACTCTCGATCTCTAGCATAGATCCCTGGTAAGCTGTAGCTCCGTCCTCAAAGTCCTCCTCATCATCATCATCCTCTCCCTCCTCATCATCGTCATGATAAGCAAGTGGAAGGGCCATCTCATCAAACATAAGCTCGATGGTCTACTTCCAGTTCCTCGTATTCCGAATGGTGTATACAGACTTCCAGTCGATCTCAGCCGGCTTCTTAGACGGCTTCCTTGCCCATGGCATAGGTACATGCAATGCTCCCATGCCTCGAGGAATCAAAATCTGCCTTGCCACTAATCGTTGTGAACCAAGAGGATGGGCGCTCTCCGCTAAGCTGCAATCTGAAAAGTCAAGCTCTAACGCCTTCGCTACATGAGTGAAAAGGCCTCCAGCACAAAGATCGCCCTTCGACTTGTTGGCTATCTTCCCGAGATAGTCAGCAAGCATAGTGGAGGTGTCCGGAATGGTACGGTGGTCATACAGTGGAGAAGATACAGCTCATCCGCCTTAAGCTTCTGTGGCGTGTCTGTCCTAGCAAACAAGGACTCACTAAAGATCCTGTGGGCAATCTTGAAGGAGAGATTGTACATACTTGCTTCCTTCAAGTTTCCCGGTCTCCACTTATCTCCTCCTACTTCTCCAACGAAGATACTCTCCCAAAAAGCTCTAGCGTTCACACCCTGTGGAAATGTGCCTGCAGAGAAAGAAGGAAAGCCAAATAGATCTCCAAAGGCAGGTATAGACATGGCATGGTCCTCATTCATGAGCCAGAAGGTGACACTTCTATCTCTAGGGTTGTGCTCAAATATACTAAGGAACTCATGGGTGATCTCGGTGTAAGCATTTTCCCAGATGAGCACAAACTGACTCAACCATACCCTATCCAGCATCATATCAATATCTTCCCTCACAAACAACGCATCCAAGTCATCAAGAACTATGTAACGAGGAGGGGTGAAAGGGAGATCTAAGAGACGTTCATATCTCTTCTTATGTTTGGAAAGGGGAGGAGGAAGGTTTGGCTTAGCTAGGTAAGGTGGTGGTGGTGGGGGAGGTGCCCTAGAAGAAGAACCCTTCTTCTTTCCTGCATTCCTAGTGATTCTCTTCAAAGTCTCCATTCTGCATATAAAAATCGACTTGTTCTTGGCAAAAATCGAGCGATTTTTCTAGGTTTGGGTCGATTTTTCTCAAGATTTCAACACAAATCACAAATCTGTAAAGTTCTAAGCAATCCAACACCACAAAAAGCTTCCTAGGCCGGGATGTTTCCAAACAAAGCCCTCAATCAAATTCAGCAATCTAACAACTTCTAAGCAAGATTCAAGATCGAACGAAATACTTAAGTTTTGGATTGAAAAAAACCTGAATTACGGAAGAATGAGTAGTTTGCCAAGCTTGTTATTGCTAGATCCTTGTTCCTTGTTGAAAATGCTTCAGTTTAGGCTCAAGAGTCGTTCAAAACGATTACAAACTTGGGAGATGGGAGGGTAGGCGATTTTCGGTATTTTTGGAGCAAGAGGGAGCAATTTTGGTTAAGTGTTGGAATGAGAAAATCGAGTGGAGATGGCTTTTTATAGGCTGGCTAGAATACAAAGAAAATCGACCGATTTTTCTGGGTGATTTATTTGTCTGTCCGATTTTTCATCCCTTTCACAGCTTAAGCAAGAAATTCGACCGATTTTTTTCTAGGGGGTCGATTTTTGAGTCGATTTATCTTTCTGTTACCAAAAATCGACTTGCTCTGTAGCTTGAATCGATCGATTAACTTGTGGTAAGTCGATTTACTTCTTTTCCTTGAAAAGTGTATTTCATCCAATTTATTGCAACTTTCTCCATCAATTCCTCAAACTTTCACCTAGTTCCTGCAATCTATGACGCAAACAAACCGAGACCGTATCGAGGAACAAACAAAGCTAAAAAAAGCAAACAAGCAACTAACCTAAACTATTCTAAGATGAAAAGAAGGGAAAAGAACTACACTTCCATAGGTTGCCTCCCAAGAAGCGCTTGATTTAACGTCTTTAGGTGGACGCTGCTTGTTTAGGTGCTCAATGGAGAAGGATAGGAGCTATCTCCTCAACCGTAACTTCCGGTGTGTACTTCTTCAACCGTTGGCCATTTACCTTGAAACTTCCGCTTTGTTCACCCCATACTTCAACTGCACCATGGGGAAAAACATGTTTAATTACATAAGGTCCTGTCCAACGGGATTTAAGCTTACTTCGAAAGAGTCAAAGCCTTGAGTTGAATAGAAGAACTTGATCTCCTTCCTTCAAGTCCTTTAGGATGATATGATTATCATGCCACCGCTTCGTTCTTTCCTTGTAGATCCTTGCATTCTCGTACGCATTCAGCCGGATCTCCTCTAGCTCATTGATGTCCAATAGCCGCTTCTCTTCGGCTTATTTCATGATGAAGTTGAGCCACTTGACGGCCCAATATGCTTTATGCTCTAGCTCTACAAGAAGGTGACAAGACTTCCCATACACAAGGTTGTACGGTGTTGTACCTATGGGTGTCTTAAAAGTAGTCATGTATGCCCATAATGCATCATCTAGCTTCATTTCCCAATCCTTTCTTGTTCTAGAGACAGTCTTTTTTAGAATTCCTTTGATCTCTCTATTAGATATCTCAACTTGTCCGCTTGTTTGCGGATGTTATGGTGTGGCATTCTTATAGGTTACCCAATACTTAGCTAATAGAGCCTCAAATTGACGGGCTGTGAAGTGTGTTCCTTCATCACTAATGATGGTTCGGGGAGTCCCAAACCTTGGGAAGAACATTCTATTGAAGAACTTTACCACTACCATTTCATCATTAGTAGGAGAAGCGATTGCTTCTACCCATCTTGAGACATAGTCTACGGCTAGAAGTATGCATTGGTTTCCACAAGAAGATGGGAATGGTCCCATGAAGTGCACTCCCCATACATCGAATATCCCTACTTCTTGTATGTTGTTGAGGGGCATCTCATTCCTCCTTGAAATATTACTTGTCCTTTGACACGCATCACAAGCAACAACATAGTTCTGCACATCTTTAAATATAGTAGGCCAAAAGAAACCAGATTGGAGTACCTTAGCACACGTTTTGTGGGAACTAGCATGTCCTCCACAAGGCAAAGAATGGCAATGGCGGATAACGCTTTCCACCTCATCCTCCGGAACACATCTCCTATACACGCCATGGGTCATCTCTTGAAGAGTAGAGGTTCATTCCAATAGAAGTGTCGGACGTCTCTAAACAAATTCTTTCGTTGAGCATATGAAAGTCCGGGTGGTAGTTCCTGACAAACAAGGTAGTTGACAATATCAGCAAACCATGGGTCATTACCTTTCGAGATTTGTTGAAGGCATTCTTCAGTCTCGTGGAGCTGTTCATTGGGGAATGAGTCATTGATAGGGAGCTCATCCGTCTCGTCGGTGAGGTGTGGGAGACGACTAAGGTGATCGTCAACTGAATTCTCTGAGCCCTTCTTATCACGGATCTCTAGATCGAACTCTTGTAGGAGCAAGATCCATGTTAGAAGCCTAGGTTTTGCATCCTTCTTTGTGAACAAGTAACGGATTGTTGAATAATCCGTGTAGACTATCACTTTCGCACCTACAAGATAGGAACGAAATTTCTCAAATGCATAAACTACAGCAAGAAGCTCCTTCTCCGTGGTAGCATAATTCAGTTGATCTTCGTCTAGCGTCTTGCTAGCATAGTAGATGGCGTGAGTGCGACCATCTTTCTTTTGTCCAAGTATATCTCCTATATCTACGTCACTTGTGTCGCACATGATCTCGAAAGAAAGGGTCCAATCGGGTCGTTGGATGATAGGGGCTGAAATCAAAGCTTCCTTGATCGTGCAAAAGGTATCTAAACATTCTTTCGAAAACTCGAAAGTTATGTCCTTCATCAAAAGATTAGTCAAAGTTTTTGAAATATTAGAAAAATCCTTTATGAACCTCCTATAGAAACCTGGATGTCATAAAAAGCTTCTAACTCCTTTCACCGAAGATGGAGAAGGTAGCTTCTCTATAGTTTCAATCATAGCTCTATCAACTTCTATTCCTCTATTCAAAATTAAGTGACCTAGCACCATTTCTTCGGTGACCATAAAATGACACTTCTCCTAGTTTAACTCTAGGTTAGTGTCTTCACATCTCTTAAGAACAAGGGAAAGGTTAGAGAGACAGTTATCAAAGGAAGAACCATATACCGAAAAGTCATCCATGAATACTTCCATGATGTTCTCTACATACTCCGAAAAGATTTCCATCATACACCTTTGGAAGGTGGCTAGAGCGTTGCATAAACCAAATGGCATTCTTCTATAGGCAAACGTACCCCAAGGGCACGTAAAAGTTGTCTTCTCTTGATCATCCGGGTGAATGGGAATCTAAAAGAAACCACTATATTCATCAAGATAACAAAAGTAAGAGTTTTGGGCTAACCTTTCCAACATTTGATCAATGAAAGGAAGGGGGAAATGGTCCTTCCTCGTGGCAACATTCAGTTTATGGTAGTCCATGCACATTCTCCATCCCGTAACTGTCCTTGTAGGAATAAGTTCGTTGTTCTTGTTTACAACAACGGTAATACCTCCTTTCTTTGGAACCACTTGTACGGGGCTCACGCATTTGCTATCAAAAATAGGGAAGATGATACCTGCGTCAAGTAGCTTAAGGATTTCTTTCTTCACGACCTCTTTCATGATCGGATTTAACCGTCTTTGAGGTTTACGTGAAGGTTTGTAATCATCTTCCATCAAGATCTTATGCATACATATAGAAGGTTTATTGCCTACTAAATCATCAATAGTATAGCCTAATGCTTTCCTATGTTGTCTCAGAATATTCATAAGCTTCTCAAGTTCATCATCACTCAAATTTGCAATAACTATAAGGATATGTAGAGTTAGGCCCAAGGAATGCATACCTTAAATGTGTAGGAAGTGGTTTCAACTCCAATGAAGGTGGTTCCTTGGTTAATGATTCATAATCATCCAGTGTCATTGGATAGGCCTCTGAAGGTGGAGGAAGTGTGCTATTGCAGTTAAGAACAACTACAATCGAGTTCGTAGAAGTTGGAGAAATTGCCGAAAAATCGACCTCCCCTGACGTAAATCGGTCGATTTTTCTTTCTGTTCTTAAAAATCGACTTGCATTATCAAAAATTGAGTGATTTTCTTTGTGTAGGTCGATTTTTTCAACAGATTCCGGGGCTCTTTTCGGCTCTTCAAATCTTGCCTCCGGCTCTTCCTCTGCATCTTCCAATGCTCTAATCTCATCATCACAATCATGTTCCACTCATTCCTCAATGATACTCATGCTAAGAACCTTTTGAAGTGGATCTTTGATCAAGTTTGAACTCACCACTTCTCTAGATCTTCTTCATCAAAGATGTTAAAAACATCTTCTCTCAAAGCTAGCTCTTTGATTAAGGAGGAGAGCACAAATTTCACTTTCTCTTCCCCCATGTTGAATGATAGTTGTCCATTCTTGCAATTGACCACACAACTAGAGGTTGCAAGGAATGGTCTCCCAAGTATGATGGGAACTAGATAATCTGCAGGAATGTCAAGAACGACAAAGTCTATAGGAATGTAAAACTTACCAAGTTTCACGGCAATGTCCTCTATGATTCCAACAGGCCTAGTTATGGAACGATCAGCCATGTAAAGTGTCATCTTCACCGGTCTAGGCTCTCCTAGACCAACCGCCTTACACAAAGCATGTGGTATGATGCTTACGCTTGCTCCAACGTCGCAAAGTGCATCATATGTGAATTCTCCTAATGTGATGGGTATGCAAAATGATTCTGGATCATGCAGCTTAGGTGGCTTGTTCTCCGTCATAGTCTTAATAAGTTCGGATGACTCCGTACTCATCTTAACTTCACCGATGTCCTCTAGTTTCCTCTTTTTAGAGAGGATCTCGTTTCAGAAGTTCCGATAAGCCTGCATACCTAAAATTGCATCCATAAAAGGTATATTAATGTGCAACTTACTCAAAAGATCAATGAAATTACCGAAGTGTTTATCTACACGCACTCTTGCTCTAGATGGGGAAAAGGTAGAGGTGGTTTGTAAGCGGGAGGAGGAACATAGACATCTTCCTTCTCTTTTTCCTTCTCCTTTTCTTCTTCAGCGTGGATCTCAACTATCTTGGGTCGTGGATTGGTGGTTTTTACACCGCTCCTAGTAGTAATCGCCATTACTCGCCCCTTTGGGTTATCCTCCGTCTTTCCGGGAATCTTCCCTTGATCTCTAGGAACTTCTTCGGCCTTGCTGAACACTTGCTTCTCTAAGGCTTTTTGTGCCTTGTCAATCGAAGTGATATGATTCTCTAGCCCTTGGAGTTTTCCCAAGATTGTCTCTAGCATAGCATCATGCTTATCCTTCTCCGGTTTACTTGAACCATTCGATGTTTGACCCTGGCTTTTCAAAGGAGTAGAAGAAGAAGGAGGTGTTAGTGCATTTTCAGCATGCGAATAGCAATTACCGGGGTTTTGTTGGTTGGATCTCCAATTGTTGTTGTTGGAGTTCCTGTTGTTATTCCAGTTATTGTTCCGGTAGTTGTTCCTATTCCCTTGGTTGTTGTCCCTTCCTAGGTAGCCAGCATCTTGTTCCTTCGTCCTTTGAAGGCTAGTTTTTATGACTTCCTTCAACTCCTTGATCTCATTGTTGGGGGGAAATATTTGAGTTTGTGTAGCATGAGTCAACTTTGCTCCTGGATCTCCCGAATTCCGATTCCCAACATCCATCTTCCTATGGGAATACTTCTCAATCACTTGGGCTTGCTTCTCAATGAAGTCCCAAGCGTCATCTTCTCTCATGTCCATGAATGTACCACAAGAAAGAGATTGGAGTTTGAATTGTATCTCCATATCCAATCCCTTGTAGTATATCTCCAAAAATTTCAGCTTTGAAATGCCATGGTGTGGGCAATCCAATAGAAGATCTTGAAACCTTTCCCAATATTGAAAAAATCTTTCGTTAGGTTTCAAAGAGAAAGCATTTATCTTACCTCTCCATTCCGCCGTTTGGATGGTGGAAAGAACATAGTGAGAAACTCCGAAGTGAAGTCCTCCCATGTATTAAGCTTTGCAGCCGGAAGAGCTTGATACCAAGCTAAGGCTTTGTCCTTCAAAGAGAAGAAGAACGGTCTCAACTTGTAGTTGTTGTTAACCCTTTGAGGTTTCAAAGTTTCCATGAGAATCTCAAAGTTTTGCAAGTGTTGATGTGGAGATTCAGCTTCCATTCCACCAAACTGGTTTTGGCGGATCATATTGATGACTTGTGGACGCATCCAAAAGTCATGATCATCCTGCTCTCCAAGATTCACAACTAGACGGCGTGGTTGTTGAATTGGATCCATTCGTTGCCCAAGGGTTTGTGGTTCACCCAGGATATCAGCAGCTCTCGCCTCTCTAGCACGAGGGCGAGGATCGACATTAGCACTGTAATATCCGGAATTTTTATTCCGTTTAATTCCGAATCAAATCGGACTTTGAGCCGTTGACGGTTTCCCATTCTATCTAGTATTTTATCCTTCACAAATTTTATTATTTTATGTAGAATCTAATTCACATAAAATGATAAAATTATATCAAGCTCTAATTCTTATAATTATGTATTATTTTATGTAGAAGTTAATTCACATAAAATGATAAAATTATATCAAACTCTAATCCTTAGAAATATCTATTATTTTATGTAGAATTTAATTCACATGTAATGATAAAATTATATCAAACTCTAATCCTTATAATTATCTATTATTTTATGTAGAATTTAATTCACATGAAATGATAGATTTATATCAAACCCTAGTTATTATAATTCATTCGTATCGATGACAAGCTGTGACGAGATCATGACAAGCTGTGACGAGACCATGACTAAGCTGAGACGAGGCCATGACAAAGCCCGACAAATCTGTGACAAACTCATTCATGGGCCTGGCAAGGCCATGACGAGTTTTGACAGATTTCTGACAAGCAACTCAGCCCACTCTCTCTACATAGTTTCAGCCCAGCTTTGCCATTTCTTCAGCCAGATGTGTTCTCGTTTATGTGCTGGCCCAGCGGCACATCCAGCCCACACCGGACCTACTGCTGCTTGCGGCAGCCCATGCTTTCAGCCGCCTATTGTGCCATGCTGCAGCCCAGAAATGCTCTTGTCCCCAGCCCAGAAACTCGATCAGACGCTGGCAGCCCAAGCTGAAGGCGGGCCTGTTGCTACTCACCTCGCAACCCAGAAAGCCCAGCCACATGAAGGATGAAGGAGCTCAGCAGAGGCAACCGTTACAAATCGTCTCCTTTATTCCCTCTTAACTACCTACTCTCTCTCCAATCTCCACATTTCCCCTTTTGTAACACTTTCCTTGTGTGAGCCATTCTACCCTATCTGATACACGCACAACATCTATCTTCAGATCCACACAAATCCCCTCCCTCTCACATGTTGTACAGAAACCCCTAGAAGTCGATCATCACTGCACAACGGACGACCTTGCATCTGCAACCGGAGGCTGGCTACGCCACTCCTACGTCGGAACAAGCCATCGGAGGCCTCGGAGGGACGTTGGGCTACCCACTGTAGAAGCTTTGCCAACCTGTGGAAAATAGGTGAGTCCTTGCCATCACCTTGCTAACTTCTGAACCTGTAACTCCTGAGTAACGAGATACTTCTGTACAACACATTTATACAACGATTGCCCTATCGACGAGCCATAGAACCAGTGCAGTAGAGAGCCTAGCAGCAGCCAACACACCAACAAGGAACAACTACAGTGAGCTGTTGCAATGGCTCAGTTTTCCAACAGTGATGAGAAGTCAACTTCGGGTCCAAATTTGGGTAAGCTAGACTCCTTCTTTTTGGCTGGATTTCGGATATGTCATATACAGTAGTACATAGTATATCATACTAAAATTTGGGAAGAATCGGAGTTACGGTTTGAGAGTTGTTGTGTTTCAAAGTTGACGTTTATATATATGTGCTGAGTGTTGGGGAAAACAGCAAGTGATGCTGTTTTGTGAGATGGTTTTGAATAAGCTCTTGATCTCTGTTGGGCTTGAATTTTGGATATGATATAGGTTACATATTGTTGTAGAACATATTAAAATTTGAGAGGAATCCAGCGAGTGGTTTGGTATTTATGATTTTTCAAAGATTGAGTCGTGAGCAGTTTTTCGGTTGTGCTGAAATTCGGTTTTGTGAGATAGTTTTAAATAGGATTTTGATCTCCTTTGCAGCTAAATTTTGGATATATTATAGATAAGATTTTATATTAGAACATATCAAAATTTGGGATAAATCCAGCGAGTAGTTTAGGAGTTATGATTTTTTCAAAGTTAAGACAGTGTGTTGTTCGTTAGGTGTTGTAACCAACTTTAGAAATTTTTTGTAGAAGTGATGCTTTAACAGTTTTAAGAAATTCTTTCTTCTACGAGTAGATAGGATATCATAGATTACCTAGGGAATTATTTCGGAATTTTTATAAGATTATTCGAATTTTATATTTGAAGCTGTAGTTGGACTTTAGTGACTTTTCGAGAAATAGAAAATGGGTAGTTTTTCTAGTTGTTACCTAAAATCATCCTAGGGAGTAGAATATGGTTAGTTAGCCTCAAATTATAATTTAAGTAAATATTCCGAGTTTTGGAAGTTCCGGGACTAAGGGTAAAATAGTCATTTTACCTTAAATAAACACTGTAATAACTTCTGCACATAGAATCGTATATCTTAAGAGTTTTAGACTTATAAGTATCCAGGGAAATGTGTTGACCCACGTACCTCCACTGACAGTGTTAGCATGAAATATTGTGATATTTTAGGCACGTTTTCTACACGTATTTGATTCATATTGATAGTCTTTGATTAAGCATTGTTGCATATGTGAGCCGGTATTGCCTATATTGTCGATATGGATGTCTACACTAGTTCTATGTTGATTATAGGTACTTAAGAGCTATTTCCGAATGAAATCGAGCAAAGAAGAGTTGATTGAGTATGTCCATGGATTGAGGGCATTCTTAGGAGCAAGTTGGAGTTCAACTTAAGGAATGCACGAGGCTAGGGAAGAATCACGTTCTTGTCCTAAACCACGCTCTAAAATACGGCCGTATTACAAACCACGTTCAGTTCCATGGCCGTGGAACCTTGCAATGAGAGGTGTGATGCATTCCAGTAACTATTACGGTCGTGGAACACATGATGCAAACCGTGACATTTTCCACGCCCTAAATTACGGTCGTGGAACCTTCCACGACCGTGATCTTGGCGATCTTTTTCGCCACACTTTGAAGCCACGATCTTTTGAAGATTGGGCCGGGTCGACTTTTTTCCCTACAACTATAAAAAGACGGACGAAGAGAGATTTCGGCATCATCGCTTATCCACGCTTAGACGCATTTACACCTCGCTTGGCATCGCCGCTTAGCGACGCAAAAACCCTCATTGAGAGGTATCTTGGAGATCTTATTGGAGGTCTACGTTCGCGCTTGGATTTGCCCAAATTCTCGCACTTTGGTGGAGATTATTGTTGGGATTTCCATATTTTCCCGGATTCACGGAAGATTCGGAGGTTTTTTGCAAGAAGACTTCTCTTCTTGTTTAGGTTCGATTTAGAAGACGGATTGACATCCCGTTCTTCCTTCATACCTAAGATTGTGTTTATTTGTTCTATTCTGGAATTAGTGATATTGTTCATTCTTGATTGTGACTTTGAGATTGGTTTGAAGTTTATTTAAAGTTTTCGGAAGTTTTCATCTTTCAATCTTTTAATTCTTGAATTGATATCAAACATGACTGTTATTGGCTAAAAACCCTTAACAATTCTAAGGTGAAGGGTTGATAGTTGTGGAATAGATGATGATAGATCGATCGTAAACAGATTAGACCCTGAGAGTTAGAGAGAATCGCCGACGAACCATAAATTACGGCCTGTTCTTGAGTCCACGGCCGTGGAACCTCAAGAACTAACCGTAATTTCTCCTAAGTCTACGAGACTGCTTTTACTTTAATCTAAAGTTAAAGGTTTGCTTTAACTTAGTTTAGACTTGTCTTTTCTAGGAGGTAGTGAAGCCTCAACAACCTCTACCTCGATTGTGAGTGTCACAACCTCAATCGGTTAAGTTAGTCTTGATCTTTGGATTATAAGTTTGGGTATTTGACATTAATTCTTACCTTTAGAATCTTTCTATATTGAAGCCTCAACAACCTGTATAGAGAGTGTCTTGTAGGTAAGTCACATAAGGTTTTTGGAACTTCACCGTACGATTACCGTACATTAGCATACCTTTGCATATCTCAACTCTGTCTTTATATCAATAGTAAATCTTGAATCGATTGCCACAGCTGGATACTTGGATCTTTAGGATTGTTGTTTTCCCAATATTTTCAAGAACTCTCATATTAAATCGCTTTACAATCTACAATTGAATTCGTTCCCACCCAAATCCGTGAGTTCGATACTCTGGAATACTTTCTAATCTACGCCGATCCGTACACTGCGGGTTCGCTTGCTTTTATTCTACTTTTATAAATTTAAAACTTATTTGCACGCACGTTTAGAGGCGAACAAGTTTTTGGCGCCGTTGCCGGGGATTTGGTTTCGGCCGAATCCGGTTGCCGGTTGTCAAGCTTGGGAGCTTGCTCTCGTTATTTGATATTACTTTGAGTGCATGCGCAGGTATAGGAACACCGAAGATCTCTTACCTCTTGATCAAGAGGTAGAGAAAACCTTGAGGCAAAAGCGCAAGGAAAAGAAGATGGCTGAAGAAAACGAACGTGATTTTCAGGTGGAGTTGGCGGAGAAAGAAGCTCAACTTCGATGGAATGAGAATCTTCGCCGGGATGAGATGGATCGCCATCAATCCCAAGTTAACAATCTACAGGATCAGATGTTCCAAATGAGATTAGAACTAAGCGACCTTAAGAATAAGGGAAGCAAGAAATCCTCAAGAAGGGCATCAAGATCAAGAAGAAGAAGAAGTCATTCATCCACTGATGATAGTGACTCTTCCATGCCACCATTAGAGGAGATTGATCCTACGGTCAATGTGAATCCTTTCCATCCACAAGAAGCTGCTAATCGTCGTGTTCCACCTAGGAACGTGAGGATCGAACGTGTGGATAATGAGCCAAGAACTCTTGGCCAACGGATGGATCCAACACAACAACCACGCCGTTTGGGCGTGAATTTTGATGCTAAAGATGTACAAGGGTTTAGTTTTAACCCTCAAGTCATTACTCTTGTTCGCCAAAACCAATTTGGCGGGACAAGCGCCGAATCTCCACACCAACACTTGCAAAACTTCGATTGTATGATGGAGACGATGAGACCGAAGAATGCTACTACCAACAGCTACAAGCTCAAGCCTTTCTTCTTCTCTTTTAAAGGGAAAGCGCTGTATTGGTATCAAGCTCTTCCTAATGGGAAACTAGACACGTGGGAAGACCTTTCCGCGGAGTTTCTCACCAAATTCTTTCCGCCCTCCAAAACGGCGGAACTTAGAGGTAAGATTAATGCTTTTTCCATGAGACCTAACGAAAGTCTGTTTCAATCTTGGGAAAGGTTTCAGGATTTGCTCTTGGATTGCCCTCATCATGGCATATCCAAGCTTGCCTTGCTGGAGATTTACTACAAGGGGCTGGATGCGGGAACGCAATTCAACCTCCAATCCCTCTCATGCGGAACGTTCATGGACATGAGAGAAGATGACGCTTGGGACTTCATTGAGAAGCAAGCAAGAGTCATAGAGAAGTATTCCCACCGGAAAGTGGAGGGAAATTGTGTGGAGCAAGGAGCGAAGCTCACACATGAAGCTCAAAATCAAATTTTCTCCCTCAACAATGAAATCAAAGAGTTGAAGGAGGCTATCAAGACCAACTTCCGAAAGCAACAAGGGAAGGATGTTGGTTATGTGAGCAACAATAATGGCGGTGATAACACAAACCGCAACAACACCAATAACGGCCGGAACAACAATAGGGGTTCAAGTAAAAACAATTGGCGCTCTAATCAACAAAATTCCGGTAACTCCTATCCTTCGAATTCTAATTCACTAACTCCACCTTCCTCTTCCTCTACTCCTTTGAGAAGCCAGGGGCAAACATCAAATGGAGGAAACACTTCGGGAAAGGAGAAGCCCGATCCCATGTTGGAAACGATCTTGGGAAAGCTTCAAGGGTTGGAGAACCGCCTCATCAAGGTTGATGATCAAGTTTCTAAGGTTGATAAAGCTCAAAAGGTTTTAGAAAACCAAATGTTCAACCACGCGGAGGAAGTTCCTAGGAATCAAGGGAAGCTTCCAGGAAAGACGGAGGACAACCCTAAGGGAAGGGTGGTGGCGATAACAACTAGGAGCGGAGTGACTACCACCGATCCGCAGCCTACATTCGTTGAAGTCCCCGTAGAGAAGGACAAGTAGAAGGGGAAGGAGAAGGAAGATGTCTATGTTCCTCCTCCAGCTTACAAACCTCCCCTACCATTCCCTCAATCTAGAGCGCGAGCGCGCCTAGACAAACAATTTAGTAAGTTCATAGAGCTCATTAGTAAGTTGCATATTAATATACCATTCATTGATGCTATTGTAGGTATGCCAGCTTATGGCAAGTTCTTGAAGGAGATTCTCTCTAACAAGAGGAAGCTAGAAGATTTTGGTGAGGTCAATATGAGTTCGGATTCTTCGGATCTCATCAAGACCATGAAGGAGAAAATGCCCCCAAAGTTGAAGGATCCAGGGTCATTTTGCATTCCCATTGGAGTGGGAGATGTCACATATGACGCTTTATGTGACTTAGGAGCAAGTGTGAGCATCATACCACTTGCGTTGTGTAGGAAGATCGGTTTAGGCGACCCTAAACCGGTGAAGATGACGTTATACATGGTGGATCGATCCATCACTCGCCCCGTCGGTATTGTAGAAGACGTCCCGGTCAAGCTAGGTAAATTCTTTGTCCCCATTGATTTTGTCGTGCTTGACATTCCTGCAGATAGTCCGGTCCCGATCATACTCGGAAGACCGTTTCTTGCAACTTCCGGCTGCATGGTCGATTGCAAGAATGGTAGACTCGCTTTTGATATTGGAGAAGAGAAAGTAGAGTTCGTTCTTTCCACTCTAGTGAAGGAACCAATCTTTGATGAGGATATTTACAATATCCAAGATGAAGAAGGTTTATCTAGGGAGGAGGTAAGTGCGATTCTCTTTAACGATCCTTTACAAAAAGCTATCACTATGAGTCTAACAGACGTAGGGGAAGAAGAAGAGTGCAAAGAGGAAATTGAAGCCTTGGAAGCACAAGAAGAGATGCATGAACTGGAGTTTGAGAAACTCCACGATGAGGCTGAGAACGTTAGAATCCACGGTCATACCCTGTATTCCACGACCGTGGATTTCACAACCAAAACCGTCCTCCATTCCAGGGGATTACACGGCCGTGGAACATATGAGGAGCCCGTAATTCTGGCCATGGAAGAGGGTGATCAGCATACTTCTTCAACTTTTTCTGATTCTTCTCCAACTCACTCAACACCCTTAGAAACTTCTAAGGAAACATCGGATGCTCCTCAAGGATCATTGGAAGCTCCGAAAGTGATGGAACTAAAACCGCTTCCTACTCATCTAAGGTACGCTTTTCTTGGATCTAATTCTACCTTTCCGGTCATTGTTAGCTCCGAATTAAGCATAGATGAACATGAACAGCTCATGATTGTCCTTAAGAAACATAGGAAAGCTTTAGGTTATACTATTGAGGACTTAGTAGGAATTAAACCCTCCCTATGCATGCATAAGATACTAATGGAGGAGGACTTTAGAACTTCAAGACAACCTCAAAGGCGGTTGAATCCGACCATGAAGGAGGTTGTCAAGAAGGAAATTCTTAAGCTTCTTGATGCAGGTATCATCTACCCTATCTCCGATAGTAAGTGGGTGAGTCCAGTTCAAGTAGTTCCGAAGAAGGGAGGAATGACGGTCATCACCAACAAGAACAACGAGCTCATTACCCGGACCGTAATAGGATGGCGGATGTGCATAGACTACCGCAAGCTCAACAACGCAACGCGGAAGGATCACTTTCCATTGCCATTCATTGATCAAATGCTTGAAAGGTTAGCACAACATTCACATTTTTGCTACCTTGACGGTTATAGTGGTTTCTTTCAGATCCCGATACATCCGGATGATCAAGAGAAGACCACATTTACGTGCCCGTGGGGTACGTTCGCTTATAGGAGAATGCCTTTTGGGCTTTGCAACGCCCCAGACACCTTTCAACGGTGCATGATGACCATCTTCTCCGAATACATAGAGGAAATCATGGATGTCTTCATGGACGACTTCTCCGTATACGGTTCCTCTTTTAACGATTGTCTTTCTAACCTTTCTCTTGTTTTGCAAAGGTGTGAAGACACTAACCTAGTTCTTAATTGGGAGAAGTGTCAATTTATGGTTAGGGAAGGAATCGTATTAGGTCACTTAGTCTCTAGTAAAGGGATAGAAGTGGATAAAGCTAAGATAGAGACCATAGAGAAACTTCCTCCCCCAACTTCGGTGAAAGGGATAAGAAGTTTCCTAGGACATGCTGGATTCTATAGGCGTTTCATTAAGGATTTTTCTAAGATATCAAAACCGCTCACTAATTTATTGATGAAGGATGCAGTTTTTGAGTTTTCGCAGGAATGCTTAGATGCGTTTAACACAATTCGGCAAGCTCTAATTTCAGCACCCATTATCAACCTCCAGATTGGACTCTTCCCTTTGAGGTTATGTGCGATGCTAGTGACGTAGCTATTGGAGCTGTTCTTGGACAACGAAGGGAAGGGCGAACCCACGCCATATACTATGCTAGCAAGACGCTAGATGAAGCGCAGCTCAACTATGCCACTACCGAGAAAGAATTTTTAGCCATTGTCTATGCTATTGACAAGTTTCGCTCTTATCTTGTAGGTGCAAAGGTGATTGTCTACACGGATCATGTTGCGATCCGGTACCTCCTTCCGAAGAAAGATGCGAAGCCAAGGCTAATTAGATGGATTCTTCTCCTACAAGAATTCGATCTTGAGATCCGCAACAAGAAAGGTTCTGAAAATTCTGTTGCGGATCATTTGAGTCGCCTAACACATCTAGAGGACGACCATTTGCCCATCGATGACTCCTTCCCGGACGAACACCTACACCTTATTGAAGAGTGCATCGATGTGATCTCCAAAGGTAACGAACCATGGTTTGCTGATTTTGTTAACTATTTGGTTTGTCAGGAGATACCGCCCGGACTATCCTACGCACAAAGGAAGAAGTTCTTGAAGGACGTCCGGGAATACTATTGGAACGAGCCTCTCCTCTTCAAGAGAGGTCCGGATGGCATCATTCGGAAATGTGTGCCGGAAGATGAGATGCAAAGTGTCATCCGCCATTGTCATTCACTACCTTGTGGAGGACACGCTAGTTCGAATAAGACTAGCGCAAAGGTATTGCAATTTGGATTCTATTGGCCTACTTTATTTAGAGATGTGCAATCCTTTGTTTCTTGCTGCGATGCTTGTCAAAGAACAGGCAATATTTCTAGAAGGAACGAGATGCCCCTTAACAACATCCAAGAGGTGGAGATTTTTTACGTTTGGGGAGTTGATTTCATGGGACCATTCCCATCTTCTTGTGGAAACCAATACATACTATTGGCGGTAGACTACGTTTCTAGATGGGTGGAGGAAATTGCCTCTCCTACAAATGATGCCATGGTGGTGGTTAAGTTCTTCAACAAGACCATTTTCCCGCGATTCGGGACACCAAGGACTATCATTAGTGATGGAGGTTCTCACTTCATAGCCCGTCGCTTTGAAGCTCTTCTAGCTAAGTATGGGGTTACTCACAAGATCGCTACCCCTTATCATCCACAAACTAGTGGACAAGTTGAGATCTCAAATAGGGAGATCAAAGGAATTCTAGAGAAGACGGTTTCAAGGACTAGGAAGGATTGGTCCTTGAAACTTGACGATGCATTGTGGGCGTACCGGACTGCATACAAGACTCCCATAGGAACCACACCATACAACCTTGTGTATGGGAAGTCTTGTCACTTGCCGGTGGAGTTGGAGCACAAAGCGTTTTGGGCTATCAAGTGGCTGAATTTCGGCATGAAGGAAGCAGGAGAGAAGCGTCTCCTAGACCTTAATGAGCTGGATGAACTTCACTTGAACGCTTATGAAAACGCTAAGATCTACAAGGAGAGAGCAAAGCGTTGGCATGTTAAGCATATCATTCCAAAGGATTTCAAAGAAGGAGATCAAGCTCTCCTCTTCAATTCAAGACTTCGCCTCTTTCCAGGTAAGCTTAAATCCCGTTGGACCGGACCTTTTCTAATTAAGCGTATTTTCCCCCACGGTGCAGTTGAAGTATGGGGTGAAGCTAGCGGAAGTTTTAAGGTGAACGGCCAACGACTAAAGAAGTATACGCCGGAACTCCAAGCTGAAGAGTTCGCGCCTACCGCACTCGAATAAATGCGAGATTGGTCTAGCTACGGACCTTAAACAAAGCGCTTCTTGGGAGGCAACCCAAGGTATTGCATTTTCGTTTTTGTTTTCGATTCATAGTTTAGCTTAGAATAGACGTTTTTGCTTTGTTTTTGCCTCGATTTCTTCCGGTATGTTCGTGTTTTTGGTTGTAGGATCGATGGAAAAGGAAAAAGGGAGGATAATGTTGAAGAAAAGCGACGAAATTCGGACTTTAGAGCTTTACAGATGGTTCTACGGTCTAAATTACGGTCGTCATAGCTACAGTGACCGTAATTTTCAAAAGCCTTTGAAAAATCACCAAAATCACGGTTCTGTACATTTCCACGGCCGTGGAACCCCCCGACAGACCGTGATTTTCAAAAATTTTGCCGGCCACTATATAAACCACGTTCTTCACAAAAACCACCCAAAACCCCTCTTTCCACGACCTAATCGCCGAAACCCCACGACCCCCTCTAAATCTTCGTTTCCTAATCGTTTTCAACGATTCTTCCTCCTAAACTGAAGCAAATCCAACCAGAAACAAGATCCAAGCGACGAATCGAGCGGAAATTCATCAACGAACACACATTTCGGATTTTTCAATCCGGAAAATAGGTTTTTTCTCTCTTCTCGATTCTTGGCAATTTGGTTCGTTTTTGTTAGAAATTTTTAGGAAGAACTTATTAAGATTTGAAGAAATTAGACTAGGACTGCCTGTTGTGGGGATTATTTGCTGATTTGCTGATTTGCTGAGTTTCGGGGAGGATAAAACAGAAGAAGGGTGACCTGAATAAGAAAAGGAAAGGTAATCCCTCCACCTCCTCATCCTCTAGGGCACCACCACCCTCATCTCCTTCACCTCCATCCTCACCTTCACCTCCATCCTCACCTCCTCACCCTAGAATCCCGACCATACATGAGAATCATCTCGCCGCATTCGAGAAGATCATGAAGAGGCCAGTGATTGGCCCTAGATACTTGTTGTTGGAGGATCTAGTTCCACTCAACATTGTTGATGACCTTACTTGGCTCTTGGATAGAGCCGGATTAGTTGTCTTCTCGGCTATCCGAGAAGACGCCTATGAGGAGATTACACGAGAGGTTGTGACGTCTTTCGAGCACAGCCACGTAGATAGGACCGTCTCTTTCCGTCTCAGGGAAAGAGACTACCATTTGAGTATCAGTGAGTTTGGGACTATTTTTGGGTTTCATGAGACCTTTAATGGTCGATTTCCGAGGTGGCGTTTCCGCCAAGGACTTTTGGGCGGAAGTAGCGATGATTTACGCCGACGAGGACCGTTGGCAACCCGCCGATACCAAGGCTAAATTGATGTACCATTTAGCCTTGAAGATAGCTCACCGTGTTCTTTCGAAGTGTCTCTTTCCTAGGACGGAGACGCCCCAAAAGATCAAGACGGATGAGCTATTTTTGCTTTACTCCATGCTTTATGGACGCCTTGCTGATTTTGCTACTCTCTTGGCTGCTACTATGAGCAAGCTCAAGAACAAGTCGAAGGGAAACATCGGATATGTTGGATAGTTACCCACATTGCTAGGAGTTTTGGTGTTGATTTTTCTGCCTGCACCCGCATACCGGTTGTGCCTTTAGGACTACATGCTTTCATGGTTAGGGGTCTCATTTTCCCCACACATAGAGGTCCGCCTTATGCGGGCATGCCTTGGGAGAGTAGGACGGGCAGGGGTATAGAGTGGCTGCCGGAGTACTCCATTATGGCGGGACGCCATAATTGGAAGGAGACGTTCGCTGCGATGCATGCGAACAGGATAGTAGCTCCCCCTTATGTCCCACCACCGGTTGTGGAGGAGGAGGATATGGGAGATCAGTTTGAGAGTGGAGAAGGAGCCGAGCAGGAGTTTGGCACGTTTCCGGACCAGCCGGAGGCGGCCCCAGATGTACCTAGACGCTCTCCACGTCCAGCTAGAGCCTCAGGCTCGTCTTCTCGCAGCGCTAGCGTGAGTGAGAGGCCTACGTCAATGACCACACCTCCCACATGGTATAACGTTCCCCCTCCTTGGTCCACGGAGCAGCCAGCAGCACCACCACCAGCACCAGCACCATCCGACGCCCCAGCATGGTACAGTCAGGCTCCAGGATGGTACGAGCAGATGCCGGATTGGGCCACAGGCCTTTCAGAGAGAGTTGGAGCATTGGAGATCCGAGCCGATGCTAGAGACGGACGCCTAGACGACCTCGACCACATGATGAGGGACGTCTACCGCCAGCAGTTTGGGCGGTATTATGACTCCAGCTTCTCTCCATTCCCGCCTCCGCCGGCACCACAGTGATTTGATGCACGACCGTTCGCTTTAGACATTCCACCGCCACCTTGTGAGTTCCTTTTTCTTTTCTTTCTTTTATTTCTTTATTTTGAACATTAGGGACAATGTTCGTCCTAAGTATGGGGTGGGATGTACTAAAAGTTTGTAATAACTCTACTCGCTATGTTTGCTTTCATTCGAGACTATCATTGCATGTTCATTATATTGTTGCACGTTTCATTTTCGCATTGCATGAAAAAGAACTTTAAAAACCCATAAAAATTGAAAAATTTTGAAAATTTTGTGCTTCTAATGAATTGAGATGATTTCCATGATAATCACTACTTGTGAATTGAGTTTGATGACAATTGCATGCTTAAAAGAATAGTGAATTGAAAAGAATTTGAATGAATAAATTCTACCTCTTTTGCAAGTTTTATAATGTGAAGAATATTACCTAAATCATGTTGAGAAATTGAAGTTGAAATCACACTACAAGTTTTTATGCTTCTTATTGAGATGATTAAGGCAATTCGATATTTTCTTTCTTCTTTCTTTGATCATCTAGCTCCTCATTGAAATATTAGCCTCCTTTACCTATCCGGGAATTTGGAGAAGTGAATGAAAAAGGCATGTTTGATGTGGGAGGGCCATGAAAGCAATTATTTGCAATCAAAAGAATAGAAAGAAATTATAGGTTTGGGGAAGTCAATCATGACGATGAGTAACTCGGCACCATTCACATAGCCGGGTGTTTGTGTCTTGCCAAAGTCGGATTGAGCGATATTCCTAGCGGATTATGGTATGTGCGCTAAGGGTTTGAGGCATCTCTTAAAAATTGAGAAACGCCAATCTCCTAGGCTTCGGTTTTTGTGCACCTCTATCCATAACTCCAAAAGTAAAGTCGAAAAATGAAAAGAAGAGAGCGAAGCTCTAAGTTGAAAGTGTTGCGATAACCGCAAAAGAAGAAGAAGGAATAGTTGTCCATTTTCCCGGATTCATGCACCAAATTCCCTAAAGGTTTCCTTCCCTTCCACATTCTAGACCTTTTCTTTGGAAGTCCTTAAGATCAAAAGAATGTTATATGACTTTGTGATCTAAACTGAAGTTTCTTATGATTGATTTTGATAATGTTTGAAGGTTATGATGCTTGTTTAGAAGTTTAATTGATTCATGAGTTTTCTTTGCTCTTTACTCTTTGGATAAGTGTATGAAAGTCTTATAAATGATTGAAGCAAGGTTTGAGAATGATCTATTCTTTAGAAGGCACATTAATCCAAAAGAAGGTACACATACTTCATCCTAACTCTTATTCTAAAAGCTTTTTGAGAGACCTTGCTTAGGGACAAGCAAGTTGCAAGTATGGGGTTATTTGTTAGCATGAAATATTGTGATATTTTAGGCACGTTTTCTACACGTATTTGATTCATATTGATAGTCTTTGATTAAGCATTATTGCATATGTGAGCTGGTATTGCCTATATTGTCGATATGGATGTCTACACTAGTTCTATGTTGATTATAGGTACTTAAGAGCTATTTCCGAACGAAATCGAGCAAAGAAGAGTTGATTGAGTATGTCCATGGATTGAGAGCATTCTTAGGAGCAAATTGGAGTTCAACTTAAGGAATGCACGAGGCTAGGGAAGAATCACGTTCTTGTCCTAAACCACGCTCTAAAATACGGCCGTATTACAAACCACGTTCAGTTCCACGGCCGTGGTACCTTGCAAAGAGAGGCGTGATGCATTCCAGTAACTATTACGGTCGTGGAACACATGATGCAAACCGTGACATTTTCCACGCCCTAAATTACGGTCGTGGAACCTTCCACGACCGTGATCTTGGCGATCTTTTTCGCCACACTTTGAAGTCACGATCTTTTGAAGATTGCGCCGGGCCAACATTTTGCCCTACAACTATAAAAAGACGGACGAAGAGAGATTTCGGCATCATCGCTTATCCACGCTTAGACGCATTTACACCTCGCTTCGCATCGCCGCTTAGCGACGCAAAAACCCTCCTTGAGAGGTATCTTGGAGATCTTATTGGAGGTCTACGTTCGCGCTTGGATTTGCCCAAATTCTCACACTTTGGTGGAGATTATTGTTGGGATTTCCGTATTTTCCCGGATTCACGGAAGATTCGGAGGTTTCTTGCAAGAAGACTTCTCTTCTTGTTTAGGTTCGATTTAGAAGACGGATTGACATCCCGTTCTTCCTTCTTACCTAAGATTGTGTTTATTTGTTCTATTCTAGAATTAGTGATATTGTTCATTCTTGATTGTGACTTTGAGATTGGTTTGAAGTTTATTAAAAGTTTTCGGAATTTTTCATCTTTCAATCTTTTAATTCTTGAATTGATATCAAACATGACTGTTATTGGCTAAAAACCCTTAACAATTCTAAGGTGAAGGGTTGATAGTTGTGGCTTAGATGATGATAGATCGATCGTAAACAGATTAGACCTTGAGAGTTAGAGAGAATCGCCGACGAACCATAAATTACGTCCTGTTCTTGAGTCCTCGGCCGTGGAACCTCAAGAACTAACCGTAATTTCTCCTAAGTCTACGAGCCTGCTTTTACTTTAATCTAAAGTTAAAGGTTTGCTTTAACTTAGTTTAGACTTGTCTTTTCTAGGTGGTAGTGAAGCCTCAACAACCTCTACCTCGATTGTTAGTGTCACAACCTCAATCGGTTAAGTTAGTCTTGATCTTTGGATTATAAGTTTGGGTATTTGACATTAATTCTTACCTTTAGAATCTTTCTATATTGAAGCCTCAACAACCTGTATAGAGAGTGTCTTGTAGGTAAGTCACATAAGGTTTTTGGAACTTCACCGTACGATTACCTTACATTAGCATACCTTTGCATATCTCAACTCTGTCTTTATATCAATAGTAAATCTTGAATCGATTGCCACAGCTGGATACTTGGATCTTTAGGATTGTTGTTTTCCCAATATTTGCAAGAACTCTCATATTAAATCGCTTGACAATCTACAATTGAATTCGTTCCCACCCAAATCCTTGAGTTCGATACTCTGGAATACTTGCTAATCTACGCCGATCCGTACACTGCGGGTTCGCTTGCTTTTATTCTAGTTTTATAAATTTAAAACTTATTTGCACGCACGTTTAGAGGCTAACAGACAGGCAACTGAGTTCTGCACTTACGGATTTAGTGGTGGTTAAGAGAGAGTCGAGATTTGATTCTGGTAAGTCCACGGACTTACTTAGCTGGCTTCTTGTATGAGTGTAATGTGTATGAGTGGTGTTTGTTAGTTATGATAAACAACGAAACCGGATTAGGCCGACTTTATTATTTACGTAATTGACCCAAGTGTATGATAACGGGTCGTGACATCATCTACCTAGCTCTTGCGAGAGTCTAGGAGGTTCCCTGCAACCAGTCCGGTAGACGGTCAAATGCATTAGTAACATTCCGCGTTGGTAAACGGGGACAGGGGCGAGGTTTGGGAATCCTTCGTGTCACAAAATAAGTATCATTAGTAATAACCTATCACCTAATTAAAGATAATAAAAGGATTGAGTTTTGCATGTTGATTGTGTATATTGTGTGTTTGTGCTTTTACCTTTATACTTATGCATAGATTGTTATCTAACGGTTTTATACCGCTTGTAGATGCCTTGCAGGTTAAGACAGTTGTAGAGAGATCCGGAGGGAATGGTCAGCCGGGTCCACATACTCATTTAGTTGGGGACGGGAATGTCTTATGTTCTTCATATATGTCGTTTTGGTACCTTTGCTTTGTAAGGCTGATACATATTCTTCATGTATATATTGTTTAAAGTTTTGAAATGTTTTAAATACTTTTGTGCCTTGTTTTAAGATCCAAGTTAAATTGTTGTCAAACTAAGGTCGGAACCCATTGTGAGGTCCTAACCAGTAGCTCCCCAAGTTCTCAGAATTTGGGGTGTTACAATATGGTATCAGAGCTCTGGGTTGGCAACAATGGCACTTGAAATCTTCTGAAAGACCGATTGTATAAAATAACTAGAACCCGAAAGGGGTCTAAAATTTTCAAAACGGATTTATGTTTTTACATGAGCATAGTCGGGTTGTGGGTTAGTAGTACGTCGGACTACCATCACTCTCCGTGGATCTCTGCAACTTGGATCGATAGGAGTGAGTATATAGACTTTTTATGAGGTTTACTATTATATGTTTTATACATGTGTATGCTTAGCTTGTTATTATCCTAAAGGATATTTTATATCCTTTAGTCGTGATATCACAAAGCGATTATCGCCTCCTGATGAATCAGTAGCGGACTTGAAGAGTCTCCAAAATGAGGCAATGGAATCGGACCTCGAATGGAGTATTGTACTCGGGTAGGCTGCTTGGTGATCCTTACAAATTATCCAAAGAACAAGTGAGCAAGGAAGTAAAGTTGTGAAGATAATTTTTACCGCATGCACAGTCAGATGAGGAAGAAATCCCTGAGGTAGTTCAGTTAGAAGCAATAGAAGGTCATACAAGGGACTTGGTTGTATGAAGCCGAGAGATGAATTATAAGAACCATGCAAGAGACTACAAGAGTGCGGAGTAGAGATAACAATAGTGGAACAGGACAAGTAGAATTGAGTACAACCAAGTTTGCGGAATCAAGGACTTTACAATCGAGGCGGATGCCCATAGAACATTATGGGGATGAGAAACCAGAAGAGACAAAGTGTCAATCCGGGTGTGAGAATCTAAGATGCACGGAATGAAAACCTACAATTGAGTGTAAAAGCAAAAAGGCAGACCCCACAAGCGTGGGGAGGTTTTGACCTCCTCAGAGATATAAGAAGTTTGAAAGAAACTGCGACGCCAATATCCAAAGAATGGAAGCCTGTAGCAGGGTCAACGGAGGTTCAGGAAGGCAATATTACCACCAACACCAGTGAAGAAATCTGTATGGGAGAACGACCTTGCTAGACTCGAGAGTCCAGGGTAACCCGAATTATCACGGGACCTAAACCACCAACACAGATGGTCCATGCAAAAGGTCTGCAAGTGGATGATCATTTCGGCCATAATAATTTCAAAGACGGTTGCAAGCTATCGTGGAAACTTGAAACGGCCATTTATGCCACATGAATGACACAATCGGACTAGAGAAATGGAGTTAGTTATAAGAAGCCGAAGGGTGGAAGGTAGAACGAACTAAAGAAGTATAAAAGGGTTATTGTGAGCAACTATTTACCTACTAGCTAAGGAAATTTGGACAGATCACAATTAACAGGGACTGGAGACTTACAACTTAATGTAAGAGCGAAAGATAGACTTCACAAGCCGGGAGACGTTTTGCTTTGTAAGGCTGATACATATTCTTCATGTATATATTGTTTAAAGTTTTCAAATGTTTTAAATACTTTTGTGAATTGTTGTAAGATCCAAGTTAAATTGTTGTCAAACTAAGGTCGGGACCCATTGTGAGGTCCTAACCAGTAGCTCCCCGAGTTCTCAGAATTTGGGGTGTTACAAGCATGAGGACGAGGATTGACATTAGCACGAGGATTAAATGGTGGTATGTCCTCTAGCTCCGGCATATCATCATCATCGGATAATTCAGCTCTAGATGCTTCAGCCTTTGTCATTCCTCTCCAATCTCATGTCTAGAATCATAGCACGAAGCTCATCTATTTGAAATTGATTTCGTTCTTTTTCTTCCATGCGAGCCTTCTCACTCAATTGGAGTTGAGCTCGAGTTTCATCCAACTCCTCTTGGATGTTCCTCTCAGTATTTTCAGCCTACTTTTTCTTTTTTAGCTTTCTTCTCAAAGTTTTCTCTAATTCGGGATCAAAAGAGACGAGATTTTTGGTAGATCTAGTCCTTCGCATATACCTAAAGAATCTGCAAAAATCACTCAAGTAGACAAATCAAATCACAAGAGCAAAAGTTCCCAAGCTAGACAACCGAAAACCGAATTTTGTCTAAACCAAATCCCCGGCAACGGCACCAAAAACTTGTTCGCTCAAAAGTGTGTTCGTCAAAGTCTTAAATTTATATCTACAACTTATGCAAAAGCGAACCCGCAGTGTACGGATCAGTTGTAGTAAGGCAAGAAATTCCAAAGTCGAACTCAGAAATTTGGTGAGAATAAAACCGATTTGAAATTATCTTGCAAGATATAAAAGCTTTTGTAGTTAATAAGAAGACAAATGATTCCAAGGATTCAAGTATCCGACTGCGGCTTTCGATTCAAGACACTTCTAAAGATCAAAGGACAGAGTTGGCGTTGCCAAGGTTATGTGTTTCGAAAGAAGGTATTGTACGGTGAAGTTCCAAAACCCATATGTCTCACCCAAAGGCTCTCTATATAAAGGTTGTTGAGGCTGCAATATAGAAAAGATCTAAGGATGTGATTAACACTCAAACTAACCACCCAAACCCAAGGATATGACTCTCGAAAGTAAAGATGGAAAGCACACTCAAACCTTAATAGAGGATGTTGAGTCTCTCTATTACCCGAATTTTGTAAACTTTGGCTATCAACTGAAGAATCAATGATGAAGTCTCTTCTTACACTTGAATAGGGGTTAAAAAAAGTTAAGCAAGGTTAGGATTTAGGCAAGGGTTAACTTTGGTTAAAGGATAAATCAATTAAAGATCGTTAGGGGAATAAATTGCCTTGTTCTTCACTAAATCGGTCGATCTCACTTAGAACAGGTCGATTTTCTTGTTGTCACAAATTTAAATCTCAACTCTCAGGGTCCAAATGGTTAAGTGAGTTCAGTCTATCATCATATAGGCCTCAATCATCAACTATTCTCCCCAAAATCACAAGGTTTTTAGCCCAACATTTTCATATTCAAATCAAAATCAAGATTGAATGAATAAAACCAAATAAAACTCAAACTTTGAATAAAAACCAAATAATCTCCAAATCTGTAATAAAATCTCAAAACATTTCAAAGAATCTCTGAAAACACTCAATAATGTGTTCATAAATCATAAGAATCAGAAGGGAAACAAAAGATCTCACAAACTTCTTGAATATTGACTTCTTGTTTCTTCCCTTCAATCCTCTCTCCAAGAACCTTCAATTCCACAAAATCCTGTAAATCTTTCCCGTTGTTCGTTCCTAGGGTTCCAATGTATACTTTCTCGCTAGTGGGCCGCTTGGCATATCACTTCTCAAGCCCACAAGTGATGGGCTTTGGGTCGTAATATTTTTAGCCGAAATCTAAAGAAAATCGTGCGATTCAGTTCAAGAAAAACCGTTCGATTTCTATAAGGAAAATCGTACGATTTATAGGGTAAATAACTCGATTTTCTTCAACAGAAAGTGTTTGTCTCGTGACTTGTTTCCTTCCTTCCTTTAGTAACTCTTTTTCCCACTTCCTTTGCTCTTTATGACTCCTCTAACGTTCGTTAAGCATCCTTATTGACCATAGATACTCTTTGCTCCACTTTTGCTTCCAATTCCACCGAATTTACTTATAATTCAACCAAAACTCGTGTAGACCTCTATTTCCGGAATATAAATGAAATATTCCTAAAACGTACACAGTTATCCCCAAATACAAGGTAAATTGAGGTAAACCTCCACAATATGCATGATTATAATGACATATACTTCATGTCATCAATATACATGCAATAATATCGAAATGATGCAGAATGTAGAAATATCGGATCAACACACATATTTAACTTCTCCGCCTTTGTCTTTCAACAAGGGATAAAAACCATTAAAGTACAGGAGTTAAAAATTTATTACAGAGCCACGAAAGTATTTCCAAAAACTAAAAACGGTTTTAAAACGAGGCCTTGAAATCAAAACAAATGAGGCTTTGAAATTCTTGTAAAGTCCTTGACATCCATTTCAAGGCCTTGAAATCCTTTTTTTTACTTTGAATGGCTACTCCTTGTACCACCTTGGATTCCGATGGCCTTTTCCTCGGATATCTATGTAGCACTTTTGCGTCCATCTAGCGTGGGCTTCGTTCAGGGCAACCACTTTCCTATACTCATCAACTCTTCTATCATCCTTCAGATTCTTATACTTCTTTACTACTCCATACTCCTCGATGATCAAAATTTATGGTTCCTCTGCATTAGGTTGACGAATGGGGCAATTTTTGACAGTTTTGTAACATTGAAGCTCACCTCTTGAGCATGTTTCCTTGTTTTCTTAGCATCCTCCTCAGGTAGAGATTTCATGCTTCCTACAGCTGTATAGGTGAGTGCATTAAGATGAAACATATAATTTATCTTATTGTGCATAATCGCCAGCAAGTCTTGTGAGGCATCCAGTTTATCTGTGATTTCAGATCTAAAATCCAACATATATTTCCTCAATGTTTCCAAACCAAACTCCACTACATGTAGTCTTTGTGTTACAGAAGATGAACGGACACCTTGTTCTTCCAAAATTCACTCTACAATGAGAACTTTTCTATCTCTATGCTCTCAAAGCATTCCTCATCAATCTTTCCAAAAACGATTTGTGTTTCTTCATCAACAATCTCAATATAGAAGTATCGAAAGATTTTAGGGAGGGGATTGGTATAAGAGAGAGGAGTATCACTAGTGGAATTTATCACGTGAAGCATGTGGATAAGGATGAGGCGTGGGAGGTCGACATTTAAACCGTTCAACACATGGTAAAGCAACTCAAAGGACTGAGCAGTCAGGAAATCCCTGCATTTTGCCCGAGTCACAACACATCGCACAAGCACAACAAAAATAATCCTGGCTTCTAGGATGAGAGATGTTTGGGTTGGCTGTAGAGATGTGGTTTTGGGAAGAAGGAATTGTTCTTTAGCCAGTTTGACATATTTGGCTCTTGGAGTGTGGTCAAATGAGCTCGAGGAGGGAAGCCCTGGTATTTGAGCAATAATCGAAGAAGAGAGGGTGATACATCTACCTTTTACCACCGATTTAAGGGTTAACTCCCTCCTTTCCCTCCTTTTTGTGAGATTCAAAAATAATAGTCAGGTCAGTTTTGGAAATCCGATTTCTCCTGGATTGAGGAGCTTCTAAATAGAGCATCCTCGGAGGAAGGTAATGTATTATAGACTAAGGCAGAGGAGAAACTCCAGATTAACCAATTCGCACATGAAGAGAGGTTGGTCCTTGAACCCGTCGAGCTAGGTCCCTACGGAGGTGTGGTTTCTGAACCAGTTGAAAGGCAGTCCCGTCTGAGCACATATCTAGAAAACTTCCATTAGAGCAGGTGAATCCGAATCTGAGGAGATTTGAACTACTCTCCCTCTTGATGGTCCAAGAGTTGATTTCCTAGAGCGTTTTAAAACGGGAGAGGAAGTGTCACTAGGTGATTGACGTTTGGGTGTCATGGATGTGTTTGTGAGAGCAACCGAAGATATTTTTGGAATAGAAAGAGTAAAGAAGGTGGGTGTTGTAAAACGTTGAAGAAGGAAAGAGATAAAGGAGGAGGGAGGATTGTATTTAAAGGAGACAAGTCAAATCAATTTAATATTTTAAGATCTTGAGAGAATCAAGGCCTCGATAACCGAAATTGCTTTGCATACTTTCGTATTAAATCACAACCACTTTTCAAAAAATATTTTAATTTGAAAACAAAATCTTTTGAAATCATTTTAAAATATTTCTTTAAAATAACTTAATGATCAAATATCTAAAATGATATTAACCATTAAATTGATCCGTAATATTCAATTTAGCTCTTGAAATCGGTTTCAAAGATATATGCCTGAACAATATGTGAACCCGCAGTGTACGGATCAATTGTAATAAAAGCAAATATTTCAGGGGTCGATCACAGGGACTATGATGAAACAAAGCTCGGTAATTTAGGTTGTCAAATAACAAAACACGCAAAGAAAGCTATCAAAGATGATATAAAAGTCAAGTAAAAGGAATGCGGATTCTAGAGATTAAACCATGCAGTTTTAGTTCCGACTCAAGATCTCAAAAGATAACGTGGACAAAGCTGAGGTTTGCAAAGGGAAGTTGTTTCTAAGGTGGGAATAGATCACTGGGTAAGTCTAACTACTTACTATCCCAAACCAAAGATCCTATCACAGGGTAAGTCTCAAGGTACTAAGGAAAGGAACTATAATCTCAAACCAACACACCACCCAAGGGAATAGAATTAACCTTTACCGGGTAAGTCTCTGGCTAACTCTCAAAGATGTGATGGATGCACACTCAAACCCCAGTAAAGGATAAACCTTTATTACCTACACTTATGATTTTGGGTAAACAAGCAAAGGAATCACCGGGTAAGTCTCATTCTAGGCTTGCGTTGGAACACGATAGGTAAAACAATGATAGGATTTGCCAAACTGAAACTCTCAACTCAGATAAGGATCAGAAAAGGTTCATCTCATTCAGTTATATTCCATCCCGGCCGAGATGTTCAATAACTAATCGAGGTGTTCGTCGGTTAAGGTAAAGGCTCAAGCTTTCAGGGTCCCCTGGGGTTAAGATCATTCTATCATCGTTTTTCCCACAACTTTCAGCCAATCACCCTAGAATCACATTAAGAACTTAGCCAACAATCATCATGATAACACCAATCAAATTAAAAAGAAAGGAATCAATATTCAAACAAGAAAACCATAACACAAAGGTCTCAATAACTGAATCAAACAAACAAATAAACAATCAGCGTTTCTCAATCACAAATCAGAAAAGACAACAACCCAAACCAACAAAAACAATCTTACAAACTTCCTTTAAAGCCAACTTCAACTTGATTCCTTCCTTCCTTGAACTTCAACCCCTTCAAAACATTCTTCAAAACTTCTTCAAACTTCCTTAGAAAATCCTCCAGAAAATCAGTGATCCCAAGATGGTTGAATTGAAAAAAATCCAACCCTTTATATAGGAGAATTATCTTTCATATATAAAATATCTTAAAAAGATAATTTCCTAGTAAATATATCCATATCTTCCAAAATATATCAGCCAATAATATTATCTTCCTTCAAGAAATCCAGCCAAAAATATGTGATATTCACTTTCCAAAAATAGAAGATCTCAGCCAAAAATTAAGATCTCTTTGTCCCGTCATCAGTTCGCCTCGGTCCAGATGCTCCTCAAGATCACCTCGGTCGAGGTGGTACTGTAGTTGACCGAGGTGAGTCTCAGCTGAGAGGAAACTCTCTAATCTAGTCCAAAATCAATCTTCTAAATCATTTGCATGCTTCCTGAGATCTTCTTATAACTCCTCAATGCTCCAAAACGTAGCTCCAATGACTCCTTAGCTTCCTTAGCTCCATTTCGTTCCAAAACGTGCCTTTTTCCAAACAATTACAACGAAACTTGGTGTAGACCTCGATTCCATTAAAGGTAGACAAAACAACAATATAATCAAAGAATACACATCCATACATGCAGATTTAAGAAGACAAAACGTCTAAACCAATCCCAATATATAGACTATAATACATGTTGTGAAAATACCCCATACTTGTCCCTTTCTTGTCCCCAAGCAAGTTCCAAATCTTAGATACAAGATAGAATGAATTATAATTCAAAAAGATCAATGAAAACAATTTAAACAGATTTTGGTGGTGTGCTCCACTCATAGATCACCGTACGAGAATGCTTCATGGCAAATAAAATCAAAACATGATCAAAACATTTATAAATATAAGAAAGCTTTTCATCTTTGCATAAAGTCATAGAATGCATAATAAATTATATTATCGAAATCAATCATGTATAATCCAGTTTATACCACCATGTAAATCAACAAGCATGAGGTCTCAAGGGGTTCCAAAAGAGGTCAAACAATGTGTCAGGGTGGGATGTATATAGGGGAATATGGTGCTAGAATCCGGGACTATGATCTTACTTCATTTTCTTTGAATCACAATATCTTCCACCAATAAGCTTTGCTTATTTTTACTTTACTTTTTGGGATGCATGGACAGAGGTGCACAATAACCGAAGCGTAGGAGATCAGAAATCATCAGTATCTCGGGATGCCTTAAACCCTTGATGCACATACCATGACCCGTTAGGAATATCGCTCAATCCGACTTTGGCAAGACACAAACACCCGGCTATGTGAATGGTGCCGAGTTACTCATCATTATAATTGACTTTCACAAACCTAATTGTTTCTTTCTAACACTTTCAGCCACGATCTCAACTTCACTTCACTTGCTTTTCATCACTTGCTTCCAAGTTCCCTGATAGGTAAAGGGAGGCAATATATGTATATGAGGGGCTAAAGCATGGTCAAGAAGAAGAAGAGAAGAGAATGAATTGCCTTAATCATCCTAGGAAGAATGTGATAGAACTCATCAAGTGGTGTAAACCTTCGAAATTCAACATAATTTTGATAAAAATAAAGTATTAAACATGCCAAAATTTCAGACAAAGCATTTTGCAACTTAAACATATCATAAAACCTTTCGAGCATATAAATATTTCAAAACCAATATGCAAACAGAATCATCATCGAGGTCATATCCGGAGAAAAATCACAAAAACGTTTCGAAAACTTTTCAGTTAAAGCCATCTCGGTCGAGGTGTTCAGGCGTCATCTGAGGTGTTCATCCTTAATCGGCCATGAACGTCCTGGTCGAGGTCAAACTTTTTTTTTCAAACTAGTTTTTGACGTTTTTTTCAAACAGAAACATGTATGTATGCATGTAATGACAAATAAGCATATAGAGCAAAATAAGACAATAATATCCATAAGAGTCATACAAGCCAAGTAGCACATAGGTCACATAAATACATTTAAATACCCCATACTTGGGACAAATTGTCCCAATGGGTCAAATATAAGTCTAAAAGTCACAATACTCAGCGAAACTAGCTGAACTGCATAATAAATATAAAATAAATCCATGAAGCTCTAATCCTCGTCAGCTGGCGGTGGTCGATGTGGAATGTAGGGATACTAGGACAGGTCGAAAGGATACCCATAACCTGCTGGAACTGGATCTCCATCATTTGTCGCTGGTAATGTTGGCTCCCCCCTATCTGATGCATCCATCCATTAGTGTGGCGGCGCTCATCAGCAAAGCGTTCGGACATGTTAACTGTCCGGGTTGCGTAGGAATCAATCATCTGATCAGTCAGCTCATCAATCCGTCGGTGGGCCTCAGAATCTCTACGTTTGCGGGATCTGTGCTGACGTGGCGGTGGTGGTGGTGTTGTTCTCTCATCCTCCGTCGCCTCCTCATCAAGGTCAACAACGGGAATACAAGGGCCACCGGTATCAGTATCGGTCTCCATGGCAGCTCCTCTATCATACCCCTCATCATCATCATCATTGTCAGCTGCATCTCTAGCATCCTGCATGTAAGGAAACCAAGCAGCATACCAGAATCGACGTTCAAAGACACAAAAGTGGGATGACCACATAATGCCTTGTGGTGCAGTTGTCTCCCATGTCATGGCAACATAAGACGTGCCAAGGCCACGAGGAACTAGAATACATCTCGTGATCATCTTCTGCAGTCCCAACGGCTTCGCAGCTGCAACCATTGTACAACTAGAAAGATCCAAACCCATAGGAGTGGCGATGTTGGTCACCAACCCACCACAATAGATATCGCCATTCGACTGGCCCTTGATCCTGTGCAAATCATCTACCAGCATGGCAGCAAAGTCCGGAACTCCTCTAGTCACCATGTAGAATAGACTCAGCAGCTCCCCTTGACAAATCTTTTGGGGCCTCTGAGTACGCGCCAGAAGTGTCTCACTAAAGATCCTGTGAGCAAGGCGGAAAGCAAGATGAAAGATAATACGCTCCCGGGAATATCCGGGCCTCCACCTGTCACTATGGTCCTTCATATGGTCTATCTCGCCCCAGAAATTCTGAGCCACCGCTCGGGAAGGAAAATCAGTCACAATCGAGGTAGGAAAGCCGAAAATCTCTTTGAACTGATCCATAGGAACTGCATAGTTCCTATTCAGCAGCCGGTACTTGATTCCTTTATGATTCGGCACGTATGTTACTGAGCTGACAAACTCCATCATCGGCTCCAGATAAGCCGGCGCTCTAATATCCATGAACTCCTCCAGCCCAACCATGGAGATCATCTTCTTCAAGTCCTCCACATTGAGGACTCGAAGGCATCAACATGGAGAAACTGCGGGGCAACTATCGGACGCCCGCAAATACGATCATAATCCTTCTAGTGACGATCGTGGATCACCGGAATGGAAAACTGAGAAGCAGAGGAAGGAGAAGACTGGTGGGAACTGCTAGGCCTTTCCCTCAAGGCCAACTGACAATCAGATTCTTTTCTAATTTTTCTGACGAAGTACACCGCGGTTGCCCTAAGAACACCTCGGCCGAGACACGGTCGACTAGACCGAGGTGAATTTATGTTCAATCGCACTATTTGAATCTGTAAGTTATTTTCCCCCGAATCACTACTAAACGCTTCCTAAGGGGTTTCTTATATCTTTTTCAACAACAATAAGTGGCAAACAAAGCCAGATCTGCTCAAAATCGACAAAAGAAAGAGGGAGTAAGGGTTTGGAACAAAATACCCTAGATTCTGCAGAATGAAGTGTTTTCCTTGTTGTTTGATGCTTGGAAACTGAATCTCTTGCTTCCTCCAGTGAAATCAAGCCAAGAAACATGAAAAACGAGCAAGAATCGAGAAGTTGTGGGCTTGAGGCCGCCGCGGTCGAGGTGAGGGTAGAGAGGGAAGAAGTGGAAGAGTGAGAAACCCTCGCGCCTTTTATACCCCTCGCTTAATTTGATTACACCTCGGTCAAGGTGGTTTCAAGCGGACAGAGGTGTCAGACTGGATGCCAGACCTAATTGCCTCGGTTGATGAAGAACATCTCGGTCGAGGTGTTGTGACAACAACCGAGATATATCTTAGTCAAGCTCCGTCTTCTCAATTTCTCAAACTTCTATTCTTCCAATGTAGCTCCTGAGCTGTAATCCTCCCTTAGAAAGTACATGGTTCCCTTGGGTTGCCTCCCAAGAAGCGCTTGGTTTAAGGTCGCTAGTTGGACCGTACGTCATCCTCAATCGTGCTGGAAGGTGTCCTCACCCCATACTTCATTTTCATCTGGGGTGAAACAAAGGATTCTATCCAATGTTCTAACAAATGCAAGTGCTCATCGGGAAACGAGTCATCAATGGGTAGATCATCCTTCTCGAGCGAGGAGAGAGGTAGCCGGCTAAGGTGATCCGCAATAGAATTCTCGGATACCTTCTTACCGCGATCTCTAGGTCAAACTCTTGAAGCAAGAGAATCTAATGAATGAGGTGCGGCATTGCATCCTTCTTAGCAAGCAAGTAACGAATAGTTGCATGGTCAATGTAAACAATAAATTTCACTCCCACTAAGTAAGAGAGAAATTTCTCAAAAAAATAAACAACTGCCAACAACTCCTTTTCGGTGGTGGGGTAGTTCAGTTGAGCTTCATCTAGCGTCTTGCTAGCATAGTAAATGGCGTTGGTCAGGCCATCCTTCTTTTGTCCAAGTACCGCTCCTACGGCCACATCACTAGCATCACACATGATCTCAAAGAGCAAGGTCTAATAGGGAGGTTGAATGATTGGAGCGGTAATCAACGCTTCTTTTATCCTATAAAAAGCATCAAGGAATTCCTGCAAAAACTCAAAAACAACATCTTTATTCAAGAGATTATTTAGTGGTTTAGAGATTTTATAGAAATCCTTGATGAACCTCCTGTAGAAATCTGCATGCCCGAGAAAACTCCGTACACCCTCAACAGAACAAGGGGGAGGAAGTTTCTCAATAGTCTCGATCTTAGCTTGATCGACCTCAATACCACGGTGGGAAACGAGGTGTCCTAGAACAATTCCTTCGCTAACCATAAAGTGACACTTCTCCCAATTCAAAAAAAGAGTAGTGTATTTATAACGTTGAAGCACTAGAGAAAGGTTAGCCAAACAGTTATCAAAAGAGGAACCATATACTGAAAATTAATCCATAAATACCTCCATGATCTCCTTTATATACTCGGAAAAGATAGCCATCATACAACGTTGAAAAGTAGCTGGTGCGTTACACAATCCGAATGGCATCCTCCGATAAGCGAATGTCCCCCATGAACAAGTGAAAGTGGTCTTCTCTTGATCATCCGGATGGATAGAAATCTGAAAGAAGCCACTATAACCATCTCGATAGCAAAAATGGGAGTGTTGAGCTAACCATTCGAACATTTGGTCGATGAAGGGAAGCGGGAAGTGGTCCTTCCGAGTGGCCACGTTCAGCTTCCTATAATCAATGCACATCCTTAAGCATGTAACGGTCCTAGTTGGAATCAACTCGTTGTTCTTATTCGTCACAACGGTCATCGCTCCTTTCTTTGCAACTACATGCACCGGGCTCACCCATTTGCTATCCGATATGGGAAATATGATACCTGCATCCAACAACTTAAGAATTTCCTTCTTCACCACCTCTTTCATGATCGGATTTAACCGTCTTTGTGGTTCCTGTGAAGTCTTATGATCGTCCTCCATTAGTATCTTATGCATGCAAAAAGAAGGCTTAATGCCAACAAGATCATCTATAGTATAACCCAAAGCCTTTCTATGTTTCCTCCGAACATGCATCAGTTTAGACTATTCAGTTTCAAAAAGGGAAGAACTAACGATAACGGGATAAGTAGAATCCGGAACAAGGAAAGCATACCTCAAGTAACTCGGACGCGGTTTAAGCTCCACAATTGGAGGTGGTTCTTGAGGTGGATTTGTGCTTCCACCTTCCAATGAAGTGGACTTAGATCGAAGAACTGGACTTTCAGAAGTCTCAGTTGACATCATCTGGCTTGGTACCTCGGTCTGGGCCGGAGGTGGGTGACCGAAATGTTCTTCAGATAAGAACACTTCGCTTGGTCCAGGAAGTGCCTCGGGCAAGGTACTAGAACTAGAACCGAAACCTAACGTGTTTTTCTTCTCCTGAATCAGTTTATCAAATCTAGCTCCTAGATATGCTTCTAATGCCCTCAAGCTGCGTATATCTGCATCACAAGAAACATCTATACCTTCCTCCATTAAACTAAAACTAAGAACTTTTTCAAGAGGATCGCTAATAAGGATAGAGCTCACCAATTGTCGAGAATCTTCTTCATCATAGATGTTGAAGATGTCATCCTCTAGCGGCTCTTCCTTCATTGCAACAAGCAATGCAAACTCCATATGATCTCCACCAATGTTGAATTTCAACTTGGCGTTCTTACAATCCACATTGCAACCCGAAGTTGCTAGAAATGGCCTCCCGAGAATGATAGGGTTGGGATAATCTACGGGAATATCAAGCACAACAAAGTCTATAGGTAGGTAGAAATTACCTAACTTGATAGGAACGTCTTCCAAAATATCCACGGGACAGGTAATGAAGCGATCCACCATGTATAACGTCATCTTCACCGGCTTGGGCTCTCCAAGTTCGACTTTCTCACATAGCTCCAGCGGAATGATGCTAACGCTGGCTCCTAGATCACATAATGCATCATAATTGACATCCCCAACTTGATTGAGAATGCAAAATGAACCGGGATCCCTCAATTTAGGTGACATCTTCTCCTTCATGATTTGAATGAGCTCCGAAGATCTAGATGTCATCCTTACTTCACCAAAATCCTCCAGCTTCCTCTTCCTTGATAGAATCTCTTTCAGAAACTTCCCATAGGCGGGCATCCCTAGAATGGCATCAATTAAATGGATGTTAATATGTAGCTTATCCATAAGGTCTAGAAACTTACCAACGTGCTTGTCTAGATGTGCGCTCGCCCTTGACTGACGGATTAGAAGTGGTGGTTTATAAGCAGGAGGTGGAACATAAAGTTCAGATTTATCTTTTGCTTTTTGGGGCTCCATCTCGGTTGGTACCTCGACCGAGGTGTTCATCTGGTCGTGGCTCGACTGAGGTACTGGATATGCAGTTTTCAATCCACTACGTGTTGTAATAGCCATAATTTATCCCTTTGGGTTGCTCTTTGTCCTTGCTGGGAGCTTCCCTGGATCTCTTGGCGCTTTATTTGCCTTGTTGAAAAATTTTTGCTCTAAGGCTTTTTGTGCCTTCGAAAATGAATTCATAGACGTTTCCATAGCATTGAGCTTGATCAAAATTTCCTCCAACACAACATCTTTCTTTGGTGGTTGGGACGAGCTTGATGCAGGCTTCTGACTTCTCAATGGAGTAGAAGAAGAAGAGGGGGCATTAAGAGCATTATCAGCATGAGAATAAGGGTTACTGGAATTTTGAAGATTAGATCTCCAATTGTAGTTGTTGGAGTTTCTGTTGTTGTAGTTGTTATTGTTGTTCCGTGGCCCTTGATAGTTGTTTCTTCCTTCGTAGCCACCGTCTTGCTCCTTCTTCGTTTGAGCTACTAAAAGCTCCTTCAATGCTTTCACTTCATAGCTAAACGAGGTGAGTTGAGCTCCATTTGATGATGTGTCTTGAAAGCTAAGTCTCCTTGCTCCATCTTCAACTCTTTGATGGGAGTACTTCTCCATGTGTATTGTTTGCTTTTCAACGAAATCCCAAGCTTCATCTATCGGCATATCCATGAAGGTGCCGGTGGAAAGTAATTGGAGCTTGAGTTGAGTATCTCCATCCAAACCCTTGAAGTATATCTCCAGCAACTCGATCTTTGGAATCCCATGATGTGGGCAATCCAACAAAAGGTCCTTGAATCTCTCCCATGACTTGGACAAACTTTCTTTGTCCTTCATAATAAAAGCATTGATCTTTCACCTCAATTCAGAGGTCTTAGAAGGGGGAAAAAACTTAGTAAGAAACTCTGTTGTCATCTCTTCCGAAGTGTTGATTTTTACAGCCGGAAGAGCTTGATACCAAGCAAGCGCCTTGTCTTTCAAAGAGAAATAGAAAGGCTTGAACTTGTAGTTGTTATTCTCCACTCTTGATGTTCTTAAAGTTTCCATCAGATGCTCATAGTTTTGCAAATGTTGGTGTGGAGACTCTCTCTCCAAACCTCCAAATTGACATTGTCGAATCATGGTTAGAACTTGCAGTCGAAGTTCATAATCATTCTCAGTTGGATCTCCTAGGTTGACTCCTGGACGCCTCACTTGCTAATTGGGGTCCATCCTCTATCCTAGGGTTCGTGGAGCTCCAGCAAAAAGAACATCTCGGACAATTATCCGAGGTGGTAGGTGTATCTCGGCCGGGGCAACTTGGGCTGGGTTTTGCCTCAGTAGTGGGCCTAGGATTGGTCGAGGCAAAAACTGAGCCCTTAGAGCGGCCATATCTGCTTCAATTCCTTCTATTCTTGCGTGAGTCTCTTGTGCCTCTCGCTGCTGTTCTTCTCTATTGAGGTGCAGTTGCTCCAATGCCTCCTTCAATTCGGCTTCAAGATCGCGATTGTCTTGATCGGCCATCTTAGCTTCTTTCAATCTTCTCTTGTATGTCTTTTCTGGTTCGGGATCGTAAGGAATGACTTCCTTTCCAGCACAAATTCTTCGCATAAACCTAAGGAAAGATCCTGCGAAAATACTCAAGTAAAGTAGTTAATAGCAACTAGGGCAATAGCCCCGAAAGACAACCGAAACCAAACTTGGTCTAGACTAGGTCACCGGCATTGGCGCCAAAAATTTGTTCGCACCATAAGGTGTGTGCAAGCTTTAATATTTATAACCCAAGATATATGCCTGAACAATATGCGAACCCGAAGTGTATGGATCAATTGTAATAAAAGAAAATATTCCAGGGGTCGATCACAGGGACTTTGGTGAAACAAAGCTCGGTAATTTAGGTCGCCAAATAACAAAACACGCAACAAAGCTATCAAAGATGATATAAAAGTCAAGTAAAAGGAATGCGGATTCTAGAGATTAAAGCATCCAGTTGTGGTTCCGACTCAAGATCTCAAAAGATAACGTGGACAAAGCTGAGGTTTGCAAAGGAAAGGTGTTTCTAAGGTGGGAATAGATCACCGGGTAAGTCTCACTACTCACCATCCCAAATCAAAGATCCTATCACCGGGTAAGTCTCAAGGTACTAAGGAAAGGAACTATAATCTCAAACCAACACACCACCCAGGGAAATAGAATTAACCATTACCGGGTAAGTCTGAGGCCAACTCTAAAATATGGGATGAAGGCACACTCAAACCCCAATAAAGGATAAACCTTTATTACCTACACTCATGATCTTGGGTAAACAAGCAAAGGAATCACCGTGTAAGTCTCATCCTAGGCTTGCGTTGAACCAAGAAAGGTAAAACAAGGATAGGATTTGGCAAACTGAAACTCTCAACTCAGGTAAGGATCAGAAAAGGTTCACCTCGTTCAGTTATACTCCATCCCGGCCGAGATGTTCAATGACTAACCGAGGTGTTCGTCGGTTAAGGTAAAGGCTCAAGATTTCAGGGTCCCTTGGGGTTAAGATCATTCTATCATCGTCATTCCCACAACTTTCAGCCAATCACCCTAGAATCGCATAAAGAACTTAGCCAACAATATTCATGATAACAATAATCAAATTTATAAGAAAGGAATCAATATTTAAACAAGAAAACCTTAACACAAAGGTCTCAATAACTTAATAAAACAAACAAATAAACAATCAGTGTTCCTCAATCACAAATCAGAAAAGACAACAAACCAAACCAACTAAGAAAATCTTACAAACTTCCTTCAAAGCCAACTTCAACTTGATTCCTTCCTTCCTTGAACTTCAACCTTCAAAACTTCCTTCAAAACTTCTTCAAACTTCATTAGAAAATCCTCCAGAAAATCAGTGATCCGAAGATGGTTGAATTGCAGAAATTGCAGAAAATCCAACCCTTTATATAGGAGATTTATCTTCCAAAGATAAAATATATTAAAAAGATAATTTCCTGGAAAATATATCCATATCTTCCAAAATATATCAGCCAATAATATTATCTTCCTTCCAGAAATCCAGCCAAAATTATGTGATATTCACTTTCCAAAAATAGAAGATCACATCCAAAAATAAAGATATCTTTGTCCCGTCATCAGTTCGCCTCGGTCTAGACGCTCCTCAAGATCACCTCGGTCGAGGTGGTACTGTAGCTGACCGAGGTGAGTCTCAGCTGAGAGTGAAACTCTCTAATCTAGTCTAAAATCAATCTTCTAAATCATTTCCATGCTTTTTGAGATCTTATTATAACTCCCCAATGCTCCAGAATGTAGCTTCAATGACTCCTTAGCTTCCTTAGCTCCATTTCGGTCCGAAACGTGCCTTTTTCCCTACAATTACAACAAAACTAGGTGTAGACCTCGATTCTCGCAAAGGTAGACAAAACAACAATATAATTAAAGAATATACATCCATACATGCATATTTATGAAGATAAAACGTCTAAACCAATCCCATAATATAGACTATAATACATGGTATCACAGATATCAAGTGTGACTCTTTGGGATGAGCTTGAAATCTTGCACACATGCACACACTAAACAGAATGTCATGTCGACTAGCGGTTAGATATAACAAAGAACCAACCATACCTTAATACTCCTTTTGTATCACACTTTTACCATTTTATATTTATCGAGCAAGTTCTTGTTATACTTGCTTTTACCATCCTCTTATATTTCCTACACATAATATCTAAAAATTTCTTGCATAAAGAATCGTTAGTAGCACAAAATAGTATATTATCAACATAGTTTTGTACTACCAATAAATCGTTTTGTCTAGTTTTGACAAACAATGTTTTGTTAATCAAACCTCTTTTGAAACCGTTTTCAAGGAGATACTTGGACAATCTTTAATACCAAGCTCGAGGAGCTTGCTTAAGACCGTAAAGAGCTTTGTCTATTTTAAAAACATGATCCGGAAATTCATCATTTTCAAAACCAGAAGGTTGAGCAACGTAGATTTCTTCTTCTAAGAAGCCATTTAGAAAAGCACATTAACATCCATTTGAAAAATCTTTATGTTCATGAAGGTCGCAAAAGCAATTAGCAAACGTATGGCTTCTAACTTGGAAACCAGAGCAAAATTCTGCTCATAATCAATACCTTCTTCTTGGTTATAGCCTTGAGCTACAAGTCGTGCTTTGTTTTGAATGACCTTGCCATTTTCATCCAACTTGTTTCAAAATACCCATTTTGTGCCAATGACGGATTGTTGTTTAGGTCTATACGTGAGGGTCCAGACTTTCTTTCTCTCAAATTCATTCAGCTCATTTTGCATGGCCATGATCCAATCAGCTTCTTCAAGTTCTTGAACATAGTTCTTGGGCTCTACAAGAGACATGAACATTGAGAAAGCACACAACTTGTTAACCCTTGATTGGTTTTGAACACCTTCTAGTGGACCTGAGATCACGTTGTCTAGTGGACGGTATGAAGAATATTGAAACTTTTGTTCGCCGCTTAGCGTGCGTGCAATCAAGCTTTAAATTTATAAAACTAGAATAAAAGCAAGCGAACCCGCAGTGTACGGATCGGCGTAGATTAGCAAGTATTCCAGAGTATCGAACACAGGGATTTGGGGGGAACAAATTCAGTTGTAAAGTTGTCAAGGAAGTAAAAGGGTAAAGCTTTGCAAATATATTGGGAAAACAGCAACCCTAAAGATCCAGGTATCTAATTGTGGCAATCGATTCAAGATATACTAAAGAACTAAAGACAGAGTTAAGAGTTGCAAAGGTATGCCAAGGTAAAGCAATGTACGGTGAAGTTCCAAGGCTTTATATGACTTATCTAGAAATACTCTCTATAAAGGTTGTTGAGGCTTCAGTATAGAAAGGATCTAAAGACAAGAATTAATCTCAAATACCCAAACTTGTAACCCAAGGATCAAGACTAACTAAACCGATTAAGGTTGTGACAATCGAAATCGAAATAGAGGTTGTTGAGGCTTCACTACTACCTAGAAAAGGCAAGCCAAGACTAAGTTAAAGCAAATCTTTAACTTTGGATTAAAGTAAAAGCAAGGTTCGTAAACTGAAGTAAATCACAGGTAGATCTTGAGATTCCACGGCCGTGGAACTCAAGAACACACCGTGATTTTGGTTCGTCGGCGATTCTCTCTAACTCTCAGGGTCCGATCTGTTTACGATCGATCTATCATCATCTAAGCCACAACTATCAACCCTTCACCTTAGAATTGTTAAAGGGTTTTAGCCAACAACAGTCATTATGATATCAAATTCAAGATTTAAAAGAATGAAAGATGAAAACCTTCGAAAACCTTGAATAAATCTCAAATCAATCTCAAATCCACAAACAAAGTAATGATGTATATCAGATTCGGAATAACGCAAGCCAATCACAATCCTAGTAAGAACGAAGAACGGGATATCAATCCGTCTTCTAATCAAACCTAAGGACAAAGCGTAACTTCCAAATCTCCAAGTCTTTCGCAAATATCCGTTGCGAAATAGCAATCTCCACACGTCCAACTTGAAACCCTAGGCACGTGCAATAAGCGTCAGCAAAGTCTAAGCGGAGGTGTAAGCAAAGGTGTAAGCAAAGGTGACGGAATCTCTCTCCTTCCGTCCTTTTATAGGGCAAGATAGAATAAGTGTCCAGCCCATTGTGTAAAAGATTGTGGCTTTAATTTGTACGTTAAAAGATCGCCTACATCACGGTTCCATAGGATTCCACGCCCGTGGTTTAGAGCGTGGAATTTGATCACGGTGCTTCACAACTTCCACGGCCGTGTAACTGACTGGAATGCTCCACGCTTGTGTTGTCAAAGTTCCACGGCCGTGGTTTAGAGCGTGGACTTCAATACGGCCGTATTTTAGAGCGTGGAACATAGATTGCTCGTAAATCTCCTTTATTTTGTTCCAATCTTCATCCTAGCATCTTCCTTAGCCCCTTTGTGGTGTCCTCAATCCTTGGACATGCTCAATCCATCTCCATTCTCCCTTGATTCGTTCGGTTTTAGCTTTTATTTGCCTACAATCAACACAAAGCTTATGTAGACCTCTATATCGACAATATAGATAAACTAACTCACAATTGCTCCAATGCTTTATCAATGAACACTAATATGGATGAAATACACTTAGAAAACGTGCCTAAAATATCACAATATTTCATGCTAACAACTTTCTTCTTTTGAAGGTTGGAACAGATCCTGAAGATTGTGGCTCATTTGCTAGAATAGATTTAGGTACCACTGGAGTATCGCCTTTGGATCCTATATCAAGGACTAGAAGTTGGGTTTCAAGGCCTTGAAACTGACTTCTGGCAGCGCCGTTTGTCGTTTCAAGATCTTGAAGATGCGTTTCAGGGTCTTGATATTTTTCTCCGGTATCTTGAATCTGTTCTTGCATATTCTTTTCATGAGCTTTGGGATCTTCTTCACCATTAGAATTATGATCTCCATGTTGATTTAGATTCAAACCTGAAAAACGTTTCTTCAAGTACCATCATTGCTTTCATCAAATATAACATGAATTTTTTCCTCGACAATTTTGGTACGCCTATTATAAACACAATAAGCTTTGTTATTTGAAGCATATCTTATGAAGAGATCTTCATCACTACGTGCATCAAACTTACCAAGGTTGTCTCTACCATTATTATGGACAAAGCATGTACATCCAAAGTGTTTAAAATAGGAAATATTATGTTTTCTTCCCTTAAAGAGTTTGTAAGGAGTCTTTTTAAAAATAGGGAGAATTAAGCATCGATTCAAGATGTAACTAGCAATGTTAACAGCTTAAGCCCAAACCATTTTCAGCAAACTATTTTCTAAAAGCATAGTCCGAGACATGTCCTATAGGGTGCGGTTCTTACGTTCTACAACCCCGTTTTGTTGAGGTGTTCTAGGAGTTGAAAAGTTATGTGAAATACCATATTTTTCACAAAACAAATGAAAGTTGAGTTGATCAAATTCTCTACCATGATCGCTTCTAATAGAGACGATTATAAAGTTTTTCAAAGTTTGCAACTCCTTAAAAAGTTTTGAAAACTCAAACAAAGCTTCAGATTTTTCCCGTAAGCATAAGATCCACCGAGAAAAATCATCCATAATGACAAGGATGTATTGTTTTCCCTTGGGAGATTTGACACGCATAGGACCACATAAGTCCATATATGAAAGTTCAATGGGTCCAGAAGAACTTACAAACCTTCTTTGGTTTGAATGAACCTATTGTTGTTTACCTTGTGTACAAGCCTTACATAGTTCATCTACCTTGAAGTTTAGGTTTGGTAAACCACGTACCACATCCTTTGAAATAATTTTCTTCATCGTATGCATGCTTATGTGAACAAGTCGTCTATGCCAAAGCCTTGGATCGTCAGTCACAGCCTTGAGACACGTTATCTTTGTTCTTGAAACTTGGTTAGTGTTCATTGAATAAACATTGTTACATCTAGAAGCAGTAAGCACAACATCACTAGATATTTTATCTTGAACTTCACATTTATCAATGCCAAGGATGTTACACATTCCTTTATCCGCAAGCGTAATGATTTCAGATGCTTGCTTCTTTAAATTTGAAAACAATGAGCTTTTTCCACTTATATGTCTTGAGCAAGTACTATCTAATATCCATTTATGCTCCTTACTTTGGTGATATCCTGCAAAACAACAAACTTCAACCTTTCCGGGTGGACCAATTGGCATATTTTTGTCCATATTTAGGTTCAATCATATTTGGTGGTGTACTACCTTTAGGAACCCATATATGCTTAACTTGTTTCTTTAGATATAGAGGATAAGTGTTTCTAATGATGTATGGGCCATTTCTTTTATATGGACAAGTTGATTTTACGTAACCCTTTTTACTACAATAAAAGCATGTGGGAATGTGTATACTTCCTTTTGCTTTAACAAAAGTGGTAGTTGTTTTTCTAGGAAAACATACGTGATAACCTATACCCTTTTTGTTAAGAGAAGATTGTTGCTCTCCCATCATCCTTTCGAGATAGGCTTTCGAACGAGTGAATTGCATAAGGGCAGCCTTATGGTCTTGACATGTCACAGTTGGATCAACCTTCTCTTTCTCTAGATTGATATAATCTCGATGAAGAGAAGAGAGATTACCCTTGGGAAACGCATTTTCCATTTCCAAGGCCTTGATATTGTCTTCAAGGTCTAACTTTTCAGTGTTAAGATTTTCAATTTCCAAAGACATCTCGCTTAGTCGTTTCTCTTGTTTGAGAAGCTTTTCTCTTAAGGAACTTATCCTTACCCTTGGTTGTTTATCACATATGATAAAGTCTTTAAGGAATTGTGTGAGGTCAAGGTTAGATTGCGACATAATCGTACTTACCACACCATCAACATAGTGATTTGGATCTTCTTCATGATCCCCCATTAAGCACAAGTTTTCTTGTTCTTTTTCATCTTCTACCTCATTGGTAGAATCTGAGTCACTCCACGATGCTACCATGGCCTTTTTCATTCGATCATTCTTCAAGTTGTTTAACTTCTTTTGTGGGCAATCCTTTACTAGATGATCTGCTTCACCGAATTCAAAACAAGTCAATACTTTAGTTTTCTTATTTGGGTTAGAAAGCTTACCTCGAGGTCTTGATGATCGTGGATATTCTATGTTCTTTGCGAATTGCTTCTTCATTTGAAGAATTCTTGCAAGAACTCTTGAGATCAAGGCGAATGAATCTTCCTCCTCCTCATCACATTCTTCTTCCTCCGATGGCATTTCGTCCTTCTTGGATCTTAGAGTCAGATTCTTTGAATTTGATGGGAGCGCTCCATCTTCTTCACCAAGAATGATTAAATGGGTGATTAGTTTTCCAAGATCGTCATCCAGAGGAAGAGTTGAGAGATTTTGATCATATTCAAGGCGGTTACTTTTGGTCCCCACTTTACTTTAGGTAAGCTCCTTAGAACCTTCCTTACTTTTTCTTCATTTGTAAAGACCTTTCCAAGTGAATCAAGATTGTTCATAATTTCGGTGAACCGTGTGAACATATCCTTGACCGACTCATTTGAGTTCATCTTGAATAGCTCGTATTGCGTGAGGAAGATGCTTATCTTGGTTTCTTTGACTTGACTTGTTCCTTCGTACGTGACAACTAACTTGTCCCATATTTCCTTAGCACTCTTGCATGGCGTGACACGGTTGAATTCATTTGCGTTTAATCCACAATAGAGCAAGTTCATGGCCTTGTAATTCTTTCAAACACTATCCAAATCCGTTTGAGTAAAGTCGGCTTCCTTCTTTTTGACTTGGACTCGTTCCGCCGTGGATGTTCGATTTTAGGGCCACTTTGAATGATGCTCCATAGTTCCATGTCCAGATCAATAAAAAATATTTGCATTACTGCTCTCCAATAGGAAAAGTTGTTACCGCATAAGAGTGGTGGTCGAGATGTGTATCTTCCTTGAGCGAATCCTCCATCACCTATAGAGTTCATGATTAGTCTTTACTGATGGTTAAATCATTATACGTGAGTCTAACTCTGATACCAATTGAAGAATTGTATAGGTGAATTAATAAGGATATAAATACTCTATAAGGGGGGTTGAATAGAGTATGAGAACTTTTCGCTATATCTTATATCAACGCTTTGAAACTGTTTTCAAGGCGTTGAAGTCGATATGTGCGTGGCGTGACAAAATTGGTATTCAAGGCTTTCAAATGGATTTCAAGGCCTTGACTATGAAACCTGCAACGCAATATTAGTCACAATATACACGAAAGAAAATGCGGAATTCAAAGATCGACGTTGTAATATGTTTCCGAAGTTCAGCTCTAACAACCTACGTCTCTGTCCTAGGGTTTCTTTACCCGTAGGATCTAACTATTTGTTATCTTCTCAAAGAGTCCTAGATGCAACCTAGAAGAAATCCCTTTCTTCTCTCAATGTAGTTGATGTTACGATCTAGTCCAACTCTAACCTAGCAATAATAACCTAGCTACTTCGCAAAGTAACCCACACTCGAGTATAACATTCTCTAGATGTGCTAATGAAGCTCTAGTGTGTTTCTCACTCTAGGGATATAAACTTTTGTAAGCTAAGAGGAAGAAAAACTTTTGGAACGAATGAAGATGTTTGATCGCTTGAAGAGTTAGATGTTTCCGTGTAAGATTGTTGTTGTTCTCTTTAATCTCCATCTTCATTTATCGTCTTCTATGGAGAACTCTTCTAGATGTTGTAAGATAGCCGTTGTGATGTTCTTCTTTCTCCATGGAAAACGGTGCTTGGTTGAGATGAGGTAGCCGTTGTAAGATCTTCAATCTTCTCCATCTCCTTCTTTTCTTTGACACACGTTGAGAATCTTCATCTTCAAGATCTTCTGTTTGAAAGAGCCGTTGAAGATCTTTGTCGTTGAAGTCCGTATTCCACGCTCAAAGATCTTTCAAGCCGTTGAAGATCTCTGTTGTTGAAGACTTCTCTCTTGAGGGTCGTTGAAGATTTTCCTTGGTTCTGAGATCCTTGTGTGGGATCCGTTGGGAAGATCTCCTCTTATCCTCTTGCATTGGTTTTTAAGATCTTTCCTAGATCGTGTTGTTGTGGCCGAGATCTTCTCTTCCAATCCGTTAAAGCTCTTGATGTTGGGGCTGACCGAGATCTTCTCTCAAAATCTTGTTTGAATATCTTCTTGTTATCCTTGGTAGATATTCTTGTTTTGGTTGTTGAGATTTTTGAATAATGAATTTGAAAAGCCTTCATCAGAATCCTCCTTTATATCGCTTTTCAAGGCCTCCATGTTTGTCCCTTTAACAGCTTTCCAAGGCTTCCGTGCTTGTCCTTTTTAATAAGTTTCAAGGCATGCGTACTTGCTTTGAAATGCTTTACAATGCCTGCACACATTTAACAAACACAAACCAAAACATGCAATCTAGAAATACAATTGACATTTGTTAGTTCATAAAACCGCTCATAAATGTTTAAGTCTTCCATCATCTGCATAGACAATTTATAATCACGGTGGAGTTATCAATCTCCCCCTTTATGAAAGACAAAAAACAAATATCGTACCTTCCTTCAATGTTAGCGATATACATGCAATAATATTGAAAAAATGCAGAATGTAGAAATAACGGATCAACACACATATTTAATTTCTCCTCCTTTATCTTTCAAAAAAGAAGAAAAAGCATTAAAGTACGGGAGTTAAAAATTTATTACAGACCCACGAAAGTATTTCCAAAAACAAAAAAGCAGTTTTAAAATGAGTCCCACAAACGGATTTCTAGGCTTTAAAATCAAATCCAATGAGGCTTTGAAATTCATGTCAAGGCCTTGACATCCATTTCAAGGTCTTGAAATCCTTTTCAAGACTTTGAATGTCTATTCCTGGTACCATCTTGGATTCCGATGGCCTTCTCCTTGGATATCATCGTAGCACTTTTGCCTCCATCTAGCATGGGCTTCGTTCAGGGAAATCACTTTCCTATACTCATCAACTCTTTTGTCATCCTTCAGATTCTTGTACTTCTTTACTACTCTATACTCATCGATGGTCAAAATATCTGGTTCCTCGGCAACAGGTTAACAAATGGGGCGATTTTTTTACAGTTTTGTAACATTGTAACATCACCTCTTTAGCATGTTTCCTTGTTTCCTTAGCATCCTCCTCACGTAGAGAATTGATACTTCCTTCAACTTTATAGGTGAGTGCATTCAGATGAAACATATGATTTATCTTATAGTGCATAATCGCCAGCAAGTCCTGTGAGGCATCCAATATATGTGTGATTTCAGACCAAAAATACAACATATCTATTTCCTCAATGTTTGCAGACCAAACTCCACTGCATCTAGTCCCAGTGTTGCAGAAGATGAACTGACACCTTGTTCATTCAAAAGCCACTCTCTAGTGAGAGTCTTTTCTATCCTTATGCTCTCAAAGCTGTCCTCAAGACCTTAAAAAGCATCTTCAAGACCTTGAAATGACAAACAACAAAACTGCTGAAAGTCAATTTCAAGGCATGGAAACCCAACTTCAAGGTCTTGACATTGGATCCAAGGGCATTACTCCAGCGATACATGAATCAAGCCAAACAACTGAGACTCAAACATTAGAATCCGTTCAACTCTTCAAAAGAAGAAAGTTCCAACATTCTACACATCATCAACAAGACAACGTGATCTCAGATCCAAAAGGAGGTGTGCAAACCCGATCTATGGTAAACAATTTATGTGATTTTTCTACGTTTATGTCTCTTGTAGAACCCAAGAACTACGTTCACGAATTTCAAGAACCTCATTGGATCATGGCCAATCAAAATAAGCTAAATGAATTCGAGAGAAACAAAGTCTGGACTCTCACGTCTAGACCTAAGCAACAATCCGTCATAGGAACAAAATGGGCATTTCGAAACAAGTTGGATGAAAATGGAAAAGTCATTCGAAACAAAGCACGACCTGTAGCTCAAGGCTATAACCAAGAAGAAGGTATTGATTATGAGGAGACTTTTGATCCGGTTTCCAGTTTAGAAGCAATACCTGTGCTACTTGCATTTGCATCCATTATAAACATAAAGATTTTTCAAATGATACTAAGTGTGCTTTTCAAAATGGCCTCTTAGAAGAAGAAGTCTACGTTTCTCAACCTCCTGGTTCTAAAAATGTTGATTTTCCGGATCATGTTTTTAAATTGGACACAACTCTTTATGGTCTAAAGCAAGCTCGTCGAGCTTGGTATGAAAGATTGTCCAAGTATCTCCTTGAAAATGATTTCAAAAGAGGTTTGATTGATAAAACTTTGTTTGTCAAAACCAGAGGCAACAATTTATTAGTAGTACAAATCTATATTGATGATATATTATTCGGTGCTACTAATGATTCTCTATGCAAGGAATTATGAGATATTATGTGTAGAATTCAAGATGAGCTTAATGTGAGACTTAAACTTCTTTCTTACTCTTCAAGTTACTCAAGCTAAGAAAGGAATCTTTCTTAATCAAAGCAAGTATACCAAGGATTTGCTCAAGAAATATAAAACAAATAAATCCAAGGTAGCAAAAACTCCTATGATTTCTACTCTTTCATTAGATCAAGACAAGAATGATACGAGTGTCGTACAAAAGGAGTATTGTGGTATGATTGGTCCATTGTTATATTTAACCGGTAGTCTGTAAGATCCTTAGTCTTTGAGAGCCTAGGAGTCTTGTTGAGCCTTAGATGAGTCCTTGCTGAGCTTACCTTGGACTCTGGCAGCCGCACTTGCGGACCACCTGGGCCGCCCCAACGGCTAGGCGCCCATGCGGCTCTGCGTTTGAGTAGCCGCATTTGTTGACTCTTTGACTCGTGCTTTGTGGTTGGCTTCTCCTATAAGCTTCCCTATCCTTCAAATTTGAGGTTTTTCCACTTCATTCCACCTTCTTCACCCTCTCTACATTCTCCATCTTCTCTTATCTTCTTCCTTGATCTTCTTTCCTTCTCTTGATCTTGTGTGAGTGAGTTCTAGAGAGTTTGAGTGTGATTTTGGATGTGGTTGATCTTGAGGTTGTTGTTGAAGGATGTTGATGTTGTGTTGAGGTGATAGATATGTTGATGCTCCATAGTTGCAGCTTAGGGCTTGTTGTGGTAAGCTCTTCTCCTTCATCTCTCTTATTTCCTTCTTTCCTGCTTCTTTCTTCCTTTCTAGCTTAGGATCATAAGCTAGGCTTGTGTTGGATCCTTTCCTGGATGATTGATGATCTTATATGTGTATATATGTGTATATGTTGTTGTGGTACGTTGAAGAAGTGAAGAGAGTCAAGAAAGGGGTCAAAGAGAAGTCGGGGCCAACATTCTGCATAGATAGCCGCCCTTGCGCCTGGTGTGAGCCGCCCCTGCGCCTGCCTGTGAGCCGCTCCTGCGCCCTTGATGAGCAGCCCATGCGTCTAACTGGATCAGCTTGTATTTTTTGTTCCTATTGGTGCATACCTGGTTGGTATGTCTTCCTTCCTTCCTTTCCTTTGGCCTTGGCTTACTTGTTAGCTAGGCTAGTGTGAATAGGATGAGTTATATGATATAGATGTGTCTTAGGAACTCGTGTTGATGTTGAGGTTATGACATAAGCATATGTGAGCTTGTTATGATCTTGAGGTTTAGATTGAGGTTGTAGGTTGGTTCTAGTTATGGAGACGAGTCTCCTAACCCTTGCAGTATATGATATTGTGTGCCTTGCTATTGCAGGCATTGGTTTCTTTCCCAAGGGGAAGCTGTGACGTGGTATGGGATACGAGTGTATGAGGTAAGTCCATTGGACTTACTTAGCGTTCAGTTATGGATTTGTATGATTGTGATGGTTGTGTGTGTGTTCATATGATTGTGCATTTATAACCTAAAGCGGACTACGACGACCATATATTACATTTAAATGGTCCAAGTGTATTATAACGGGCGGTGACCACTTGCAAGAAGCTCGCCGAGAGTGGAAGGAGGTGCTCAGAAGCTAGTAGCTCAAGGAGGAGGTAGATCCCAATGCAACACCTGAGTTAAAGGGGGAAGAGACGGGGTTCTTTAGGCTCCTCGTGCCACAAAAGAAGTTGAATTAGTAAAGGAATAACATAAATGAAAGATAATAAATGAATGTGTGTGGCATTGCATGTATGAGATGTTGATGTGTGTTTGTGCTATTACCTTCATGCTTATCTATTGTTGTAGCTAACGGTGTATACAGTGTTGTAGATGATCTGTAGGTTACCAGCCGAGGACTTTTGTACCTTAGGATGCGTGGGTTGGGATCTTTTCTATAAGATGTTTATGTTTGATGTTTTATACTCGGCTTTGAGTTTATAAACACCCAGCAACAACAAGCAACCTCTAATCCGAGCAAAATCAAGCCAAAACTAAACGAAAAGGGTTTCGAACGATATACCCGAATGGCGCAGCGTGTGATGGATTTGAGTGCAGATTGATGCTTGAAATTCGTTGCTCTTGCTTCTCTTAATGATTTATAACTAAAAATCTTGCAAAATGGTTGAGATTTGAGATTTTTGGAAGCAAGGGGCCGTCGGTCGAGGTGGGAGTGAGAAGGGTTGGGGTTTTGAGGAGTTTGAGGAGAGAGAAATTCGTTCTCATCAAACTTCGTCTAGTTGGACCGAGGTGATGGAACGAGGTGATTCTCAGATAACAACATCTCGGTTGAGCGAACTTCGTCTCAGTCGAGATGCTTTGATACCATCCGAGTGTGTCTCAGTTGAACTCCGTTTTCTCCAATTTATCGAACATCAATCCTTCCATGTGTTTCATGAGTTGTTTTTCTTCTTCTTGGAGAACACCTAATTCCTGTCTAAGAGGACACAAACACAAAACAAACAATCTAAACTAATCTAGAAAGGGAAAAAGAAAGCAATACCTTGGGTTATCTCCCAAGAAGCGCTTGGTTTAAGGTCGCTAGGTGGACCATACGTCACTCTCAAGCAAGATGCAAAGGTGCAATCTCCTCAGCTGGAACTTTAGGTTGATACTTCTTCAATCTATGACCGTTAACCTTAAATCTTCCGCTAGCTTCACCCCATACTTCAACTGCACCGTGGGGAAAAACATTTTTCACAATGTAAGGTCCCGTTCATCTAGATTTCAACTTACTTAGAAAGAGACGGAGGCGGGAGTTGAAGAGTAGAACAAGATCCCCTTCTTTGAGCTCCTTAGGGATGATGTGCTTGTCATGTCATTTCTTCGTTTTTTCTTTGTAGACCTTGGCATTCTCATAAGCATTTAAGCGCAGCTCTTCCAACTCATTGATATCCAAAAGCCTCTTCTCTCGAGCTTCCTTGAGGTCGAAGTTGAGCCATTTGATAGCCCAAAACGCCTTATGCTCCAACTCAACAGGAAGATGACAAGACTTCCCATATACCAAATTGTAAGGGGTGGAACCTATGGGAGTCTTGAATGCAGTCCTATACGCCCAAAGAGCATCATCCAATTTCATGGAGCAATCCTTCCTTTTCCCCGAGACGGTCTTCTCCAAAATTTCCTTGATTTCTCAATTAGAGATCTCCATCTGCCCACTAGTTTGAGGATGATAAGGGGTTGCTAGCTTATGGGTCACCCCATACTTCGATAGAAGTGGCTCGAACTTCCGGGCGGAAAAATGTGCCCCTTCGTCACTGATGATGACTCGAGGTGTCCCAAAACGTGGAAAGATAATCCTATTGAAGAACCTCACAACCACCAAAGCATCATTAGTGGGAGAAGTGATGGCTTCCACCCATCTAGAGACGTAATCAACAGCTAAGAGAATATAGAGGTTCCCTTCAGATGATGGAAAAGGTCCCATAAAACCAACTCCCCACACATCAAAGATCTCGACCTCCTGAATATTGTTAAGCGGCATCTCGTTCTGCCTAGATATATTTATTTATCTTTGTCATGCATCACAAGAAACAACAAACATTTGCACATCCTTAAATAATGAAGGACAAAAAAACGGGAACATAATACCTTAGCGCACGTTTTGTGAGCGCTAGCATGTCCTCCACAAGGAAGTGAATGGCAATGCCGTATGACACTAGTAGTCTCATCCTCCGGAACGCACCGTCGAAGCATCCCATCTGGTCCTCTCTTGAAAAGTAGAGGCTCGTTCCAATAGTAATGACGTACGTCTTTGAAAAACTTCTTCCTTTGAGGGAATGTCAATCGTGGAGGTACTTCCTGACAAACAAGATAATTAACAATATCAGCATACCAAGGCTCTTTACCATCAGAAATTTGGTGAAGCCAATGCTCCACCAAATGCAAATGCTCATCGGGAAATGAATCATCAATGGGTAGATCGTCCCTCTCGAACGAGATAAGCGGTAGCCGGCTGAGATGATCCACTACATAATTCTCGGATCCCTTCTTATCACGAATCTCTAAGTCAAACTCTTGAAGCAAGAGAATCCAACAAATAAGACGCGGCTTTGCATCCTTCTGAGCTAGCAAGTATCGAATAGCTGCATGGTCAGTATAAACAATAACTTTCACTCCCACTAAGTAAGAACGAAACTTCTCAAATGCGTAGACAACTACCAAAAGCTCCTTTTCAGTGGTGGTGTAATTCAGTTGAGTCTCGTATTGCGTCTTGCTAGCATAATAAATGGCGTTGGTCCGGCCATCCTTCTTATGTCCTAGTACCGCTCCCACGGCCACGTCACTAGCATCACACATGATCTCAAAGGGAAAGGTCCAATCGGGAGTGAAGAACCGATAGGTGAATAAAAAGGATAAAAGATACTCAAGAAGGGGAGTTGAATAGAGTATGGGAACTTTTCGCAAAACCAATCTCAAGGCCAATTTCTATGGCCTTGATGTCGATCTGACTTCTTTGTGAAACTTTGATTTCAAGGGCTTTGAAACAACTTTCAAGGGCCTTGACTTTGTACTCCTACAAAACAAAGTTAGTCACAATAAAACAAGATATAGTACGGAATGTAAAAGATCAACACAAGGATATGTTTACGAAGTTTGGCTCTAAATAGCCTACTCTCCATCCAAGGGTATAGCCTTAGGATCTAACTATCTATTATCAGCTTCAAAGAGTCCTAGATACAAACTAAAAGAAATCCCTTTCTTCTCTCACTGTAGCCAATGTTACGATCTAGCTCCAACTCTTCACCTTGCTATAATAGCCTAGTTATTTCGCAAAGTAACACACACTCGAGTATAACACTTATTAGATATGTCAATGGAGCTCTCGAGTTTTATCTGTCTCTAGGGAATAAATGTTTTTAGTGAAAGAGAGAAAGAGAAACTATTTGATCGAATGAAGATGTTTTGGATTGCTTGAAGACTATTGATGTTTCCGTGTAAGCTTCTGTACTTGTTCTTCAATCTCCATCTTCATTTATAACCTTCTATGGAGAGGTCTTCTAGCCTTTGGAAAGATGACCGTTTGGAGATCACTCTTCTTCTCCATGAAGATCGCTTCTTGGTTGAGATGAGATAGACGTTGTGGATCTTCATCTCCTGAGAACACGTTGATCTCTTGCTCCTTGATCTTCTCATATTTGTTGTAACAATATTCAATTCCAGAGGAGAAAATCTTTGTGCTTTTCGGTTGAGGATCTTTGTAAGATCTTCTTTAATGGCTGGTTGAGATCTTCACTTGATCATATCTTCTTGTTTGAACAAATCTCTCTTAGAAGATCTTCTTAGTGATTTGAAATCTGTTTAATGTGCGGCCTTGAATTATGTCTTCCCTTGGAATTCATTTCAAGGCAATAGCCGTTTGAACACTTTAAACTCCGGTCCTCCAAGGTGCTTTGAAGTCTCTTGCAAAACCTGCACTTTATTTAATCTAAACCAACATACCAAACCAAGCAACTCGATATATAATCAATTCATTTGTTAGTGTATCAAACTACTTCATTTGTGTTTAAGTCTTCCATCATCAACACTTGTATAACTTTATAATCAGGGTGGTGTTTTCAATCTCCCCCTTGATGAAAGACAACAAAAAATTTTCATACCTGCATTTGTAACGTTAGCGATGCATATATGAATATCAAAACTTAAAATGCAGAATATCCTTAGTCTTTGAGAGCCTAGGAGTCTTGTTGAGCCTTAGATGAGTCCTTGCTGAGCTTACCTAGGACTCTGGCAGCCGCACTTGCGGACCACCTGGGCCGCCCCAACGGCTAGGCGCCCCTGCGGCTCTGCGTTTGAGTAGCCGCATTCGTTGACTCTTTGACTCGTGCTTTGTGGCTGGCTTCTCCTATAAGCTTCCCTATCCTTCAAATGAGAGGTTTTTCCACTTCATTCCACCTTCTTCACCCTCTCTACATTCTCCATCTTCTCTTATCTTCTTCCTTGATCTTCTTTCCTTCTCTTGATCTTGTGTGAGTGAGTTCTAGAGAGTTTGAGTGTGATTTTGGATGTGGTTGATCTTGATTCCTTCTAAAGTAACGGCTGACCTTCATTTAACTTTCACACGTAAACAACCACTTGGTGGTCCCTTCTCTTTCACATATGCACACAACAACAACTTGGAGAGCTTCATTCTCATGCGTGCACACAAGCAATTAACCTTCGACAAACTTACCTTACTCACGGGAACAGTTATGCCCTTCATCCTTACGTAAGCAGCCACTCAACCAGTACGCAGCCGGAGATGTCCAACCCTCCCACGGGAATGCATGGCTACTAACCTACCCTCTCCCGTCGACCGGAATCTTGCCGTTGCCACAACGATCGCCGGATCAGAGTAGCACCTCTTCTACACTCCGTGTTCTGCAACAGACAGCCTTGGCGCTGCTGTGAACCGTGGGGCCGAACAACCCTTGGCGCCGTCATGAATCTGCAGTAAAAACCCGAGATTGCTCGCGATCTTTCTCAAGTCTTGGAATAGGGTAAGATTCATACCCCTTCATTCCTTGCACTTTTCTCTAGGATTACATCCTACTGAATACTTGTGTTGTCTTCTAATTTTACTCAAAACACTCATAGAGGAGTAGTGAAGATATAGTCATGTTCTGAGTTTTCAAAATAGTAACGAGCATCCAGTTTATGCACCAGATTTAGGTATGCTAAACTCATTATTTTTAGCTGGTTTTCGGATATGTCATAGATGGTATTTCATAGTAAACATACTAAAATTTTAGAGGAATCGGAATTACGGTTGAAGAGTTATGATGTTGCAAAGTTGATTCCTCATGCAGTTTTTATAACTGTGCTAAGTGTTGGGAAAAACAGCATGTGATGCTGTTTTGTGAGATAGTTTTGAATAGGCTTTTGATCTCTGTTGGACTTGAATTTTGGATATGATATAGTTGGCATATGCTAGTAGAACATATCAAAATTTGGAATATATCCAGCAAGTGGTTTAGGAGTTATGATTTTTCAAAGTTAAGACAGTGTGCTGTTTTGTTAAGTCTTTGCTGAATTTCCAGAAACTGTGTTGATCAGTCAAGTTTGAGCATACTTTTCGATACCTTAGAGATACGATCAACCGTTCAGTTTTTGGGATGTTGTTTAGTACCATGCATAGGTTAATATGTCAAAAGTTGGGATGACTTCAACGGTGGGATTTAGAGTTATAGAGGCTCAAGGTGGACTTGTTGTACAGTTAGAAAACATACTCCGATTTTGGCTAAGTATAGAAAATTTCAAGTGTTGTAACCAACTTTGGAAATTTTTATAGAAGTGATGGTTGAACAGTTTTAGGAAATTCTTGCTCCTAGAAAGTGTGTTGACACACTTGCCTCCTTTGACAGGCAACCGAGTTATACAGTTACAGATTGAGTTGTGATTTAGAGAGTCAAGATCTGATTCAGGTAAGTCCACAGACTTACTTAGCTGACTTCTTGTATGAGTGTAATGTGTATGAGTGGTGTTTGTTAGTTATGATAAACAACGAAACCGGATTAAGCCGACTTTATTATTTACGTAATTGACCCAAGTGTATGATAACGGGTCGTGACATCATCTGCCTAGCTCTTGAGAGAGTCTAGGAGGTTCCCTGTGACCAGCCCAGTCAGGTAGACGGTCAGATGAATTAGTACCATTCCGCGTTGGTAAACGGGGACAGGGGCGAGGTTTGAGAATCCCTCGTGTCACAAAATAAGTATCATTAGTAACGACCTATCACCTAATTAAAGATAATAAAAGGATTGAGTGTTGCATGTTGATTGTGTATGTTGTGTGTTTGTGCTTTTACCTTTATACTTATGCATAGAATGTTAGCTAACGGTTTTATACCGCTTGTAGATGCCTTGCAGGTTAATACAGTTGTAGAGAGATTTGGAGGGAATGGTCAGCCTGGTCCACGTACTCATTTAGTTGGGGACGAGGTTGCCTTATGTTCTTCATATGCGTCGTTTTATTTATCTTTTCTTGTAACGTTGATACATATTCTCCATGTATATATTTTTTTAAAGTTTTCAAATGTTTTAAATACTTTTGTGCCTTGTTGTAAGATCCAAGTAAAATTGTTGTCAAACTAAGGTCAGGACCCATTGTGAGGTCCTAACCAGTAGTTTCCTGAGTTCTCAGAATTTGGGGTGTTACATCAAAGATCTTAGGCAGCAAGTTTCCATACGGAAGAGGAATGGGTCGCTTAGAGTTGACAGAATGTATCATATGGTTGAGAATGAGGTTAGGTACATCGATGTCTAACTCAGACATAATCAGATGAATTCGTACCAAGGATTGGTCAGTCAACAATTCTCTTGAGTTTGCTCGAGGAACAACACATCGAACCAGAATGGTAAACACTATTTTAGCATATAAGAATCGATAAGTATGAGTGAGTTGGCGTGAGTTTGAATTTGGAACTAGAAACTTCTCCTAAGCAATACGAACAATCTCTGATCGTGAAGGATGATTGAACACGATATCAGTAGGAATTCCAAAAATCTCACTTAAAACAGAAGAAGTGAGCGAAATCGGAGTACCTTTCACTGAATATCCAAGAGTGATAATTCCTTTGTCCCTTTTTGTGATGAGATTGACATAGAACATCCTCGTGAGCCTTGGAAAAGCAAAATCTCAAGGGTTTAGAATTTTCCAGATTATCGAACTCTTGAGCTTATTTATGCACGGGATCTGAAGAGTTTGAAAAAATTCAGTGTCTACCAGATCGCACATACAGAGCGGTCGATTGTGAAAACTATCAAGCCAAGATCTTGAAGCTTGAAAATTGATGAACCACAACGTAGGAAGACCGGTTGTCTGAGAAATGTCCAAATCCTCAAAAAGTATTTTTTTCCTTTGCAATTGAGGAGATCTTAACAGATTTCTTTTTGGGAGCTCGAGGAGCGGATTTCTTGCTTCTCGGTGCCATGGGTGATGTTAGAGAGAGAAAACAAGGGATTTTGAAAAAAGGGTTTCTATGAAAGAGAAGAATGAAAAAGATAGGAAAAATTGGTCCTTTTAAGCGATTGCAAATAATAACAAGATCTTGAGAAAACCAAGCCTTTTAAAGACCAAAGAAGATTCCAATAAAAACTCAACAAATCTTTTTCAATTCTTAAACAAAAGAAACAATAAAAACAATTTAAGAATTAAAATATCTAAAAGATATTAATTATTAAATAGATCCGTAATTTAATTTACCCTTTGAAACTTGTTTCAAGGCCCTTGAATTGCCTTTCAAGGCCCTTGAAAACATTAATTGGGCTGCATACGTAGGAACAAATAAAATGATTTACTTCTCTTACGTTAATGCTTCCTTGTTCAATGTTATGCTAGAAATGTACAACGCAAAAGTCTTACAATTTATTACTCGATATATTCTCCTAACTCATAGCAAACCCACAGTGTATGGGTGTTTTGTATCAAGAATAGTACTCCGAGGTCGAACACGAAGACTAAGGTGAAATCAAATCAAACAAGTGATCATGGATAGTGCAAATCTAGTCTAAGAAAAGAGAAAGAAATAAAGAAATGAAAATCATGATATTTTTGTTGGGTTTTTATGGTGATCAAACCAAGATTACAAACCATGCAAGATTTATCAATCAATCAAGCAACACAAACAAGCAACTCAAGAATAAGATATGTGATCAAGTAAGATAAACGGATTCTAGGGATTGGGACTTCCGCTTATGGTATTGGACTCAAGCTTCTAATCAACCTTGCACAAGCTACGGTATGTTGGGGAAAGGGTATTTCTCCAATGGGATCAATCACCGGGTAGGTCTCATGGTCCACTAATCCCGCACCTAAGGTCCTATTACCGGGTAAGTCTCTAAGAACCTAAGGACGAGAATTCTACACAAACCGGATTGCTATCTACGGGTCAAACCTCTCCTTACCGGGTAAGTCTCGGGAAGGCAAGTCCTAAGTAACAATCCTAGCACACTCAATCCAATAGCGGCTTGTGAGGCTCACTACTACCTAGAGTACATCATCTTTGGCATCTAAGATCGGGAATTACCGGGTAAGTCTCTTCCTTAACTTAGTTTGCTAGCATTAGGTCACCCTAAGCTAGATAAGGCTTAATAAACACTAGGATTTCAACAATCTAACATCCTAACATTCAGATTCATCAATATAAGCACAACAGAGCAAAACCACGGCTGTGGTTTAGGAGGAACAAGCCGTGGTTTTGATCGGGGTTAGGGTTCGAGCATGTCAGTCATCAAAAGGAACATTCAAGTCTATTTTATCATTATCCCAGCAATAACCTTTTGTCCATCACCCTAGAATCACAATTACTTAGTCAATAACATTTATCTCAAGAAGGAAGGTAAGTAGAACACTTTGTAATCCGATGAAAATCCTCTCTACTGTTGCTTCTCACCAGAAAACCCTAACCAAACTATGGCCTCGCTTTTCGCCGCCAGCCTTCAACCACATCTCTACCCACCCGATGACACCCATCATCTGCACAATAACTACAACTCTTCTCCTTAAATCCTGTTGTTGGTTGAAGATCGAGTCCCTCAAACTCTCCTCTATCATACCATCGCTATCACGAACCACCATAAACACGAGATCCAATCTTTGGCGTAATGTGAGAACACCCATTATTCTCAGCCTTTGTGATAGATCCAACCCTTTCTCAACATACTCAATCATCATCTTTGTTGGAAGGAAAAGGAATGACGCAATTAGCGATTTGATTCCCGGGAAGCGAAAACGGAAAAAAAAGAAATGGTTTACCCGGTCCAGTGGGTTCTCCGGCGATCTCTCAGCCTGTGGATGGCGGTATGGGAGCGATCGGACTCCGACTTGCTCTCTTTGCGTGATGAAGGGCTTGAATTTGCCCCGGTCCTGCCCCTTGTGCTCGACTCTGGAAAAGCGATCTCTTGTCGCCCGATACTTGACGGATCCTTTGATTTTTGGCCTATATCATTCACTGTTGTTGACCACTTCTCACCCCCACAAAATGTCCAACGATATTCACAAATCCAGGTTTTCCTTCATCCTCTGTTGGCTGAAATCATCTTCTAATGTTGAGAGTAATCACTATATTTACAATATTTTTATTTTAACTAATCTTCACTGCAAATACACATATGATACTAAATTTATGGAAATCACTTGGGGGTTGCTCATGGACTTTCCAAGTTCATCCCCAAATTCAGTGAGTATGTTGCTTGTGATCCTTGAAAATTTGAATACAGGTTACCCTTGTGATTTGCTGAACCTGTGTTTTATGGTAATCCAAACACCAAACCTGATGGCTAATAACCTCAGCCCTAAACCAAACGATCCCGTGCATACTTGCTCTTCCATTGGATTGCCGGCTGTTAAGTTTATCCAAGGTTTTCGCTTTACCAAGTGTAACTCTATCATCGTTCTTTTTTATTGTCGTTTTGGTTTATGGACTTGGTTGTGTTTTGCTTTGCATTTGTCTTTGCTTTTGCTGGACTTGCAGGGTCTCCTAAAATGCACCAATAAATCCAAGCAGGAAACTTATGTTCTGATGATCAATTTCAAGTGGTATATCAACATACTAAGGTGTGGGTGCTCTACCTTGCTGATGAACCTCTCATTCACAATCAAATTCAACCACCATTTTAGGTTTTGTGTGGTGATTCGGTCCTTTGTGGTGATTAAGGTGAATATGAATGATGATATCATACAATTAGAACAAGTGAATCTTGTCCACAACACGATGAATAAGCTTTGTATCTATATATATAGTGGTGTTCCTCTCCTTTTTTATTGTTACTTTGGTCTTTTGTACTCAGTGCATTTGCGAGACTTCAGTGTTACACTTGTCCTTTATAAGGATCGAATGGGGCTTAAACCCTTGCTTCATGGAAATACAAATCCTCTTCAAAACATTCTATTCAAAAAGAATTCTCACCTTGTAAACAAAAATTTTTCTTTGACCAAATTATTTCCTTCATGGACTCAGTGGGATAAAAGAAAACCAATAAATTTATACCAATTTCGATCCTCTACAAGTGCCTATGAAACTCAAAACTACCTTCTTACAAGAAAACCAATAAATTTGTATCAATTTCGATCCTCTTTTATGAAGTTCAAAACTACCTTTTTAAGAGGTTTTTCCTGTTAAATTTCGAAAACCTCGCCATGAAATACTCTCACATATGCAAAAGTATGTCCTACTACACTCATGTCACCAGACAATACCATCTTTCGCAAAAGAACAAAAATTATATCATTAATGATTATTAGTTTTTGGAATATTAGAGGAATGGGCCGGAGTAACCTCTGGACAAACCTCGAAGCAGTTTGTAAGATCCATAAGATCAATGTTATTGCCCTTGCAGAAACAAAATCGGAAAAACCACCGGATGACCGCCTCTGGAAATCAGCCGGTTTCGACAATATGATCTATTGGCCGGCTACCGGAAGGGCGGGAGGCTTATGCCTTCTATGGAAAGAATATCAACTAAGAAACCAAACTATAACTCTCAAATTTAAAAATGATAGATTCATTTGTATTGAATTCAATTGTAAAAATACGGATCATAAAATGAACATCATCTTTGCCTATGCTCCTCCACAAGAAACCTTGAAAAACGTTTTTTGGGATTCAATATCCACCTTCATACGCGATTCTGACGTTCCCTGTATTATCCTCGGAGATCTAAATGAGATTCAACAACACTCGGATAAACTAGGGGGTGCTCCAATCATTACAAATAGATTTAATAGACTTCTTAACTTTAAAAACAACTATAACCTGGAGGATTTGAAAACCACTGGCAACGAGTTCACATGGAGGAAAAAGTGTAACGGACCTAATAATATCCTAGAAAAACTTGACCGTGTCCTGGTCCATAACCAAGTCCTTCAATGGTATCCAAATTTAACAACAAAAAATCACGCATTCACACTATCAGACCATTTTCAAATTACACTCGATATTTCCATTTCAAAAATTTTCACCCCACAACCATTTAAGTTTGAAATGATGTGGACCAAACGAAAATCTTTTGAAAATATAGTTCGACAAACGTGGCGGTCTAACTTCATTGGAAATGAAATGTTTAACCTAACAAAGAAAACCCAACTAATGAAAACAAAAGCAAAAGAGTGGAGAAAAACAAACTTCGGCAACATATTTAAGCAACTCAAAGACATTGAAATAAAACTTGAAGAAATTCAGGGAATCAACCAATCAAACCCATACCAAAGAAACGACCTCTTGCAAAAAAATCTTCTAATCAAACAAAACCGACTACTCTCTTTTCACCAAAGATATTGGAGACAAAGAACCAAAAATAAACAACTAAAAAATATTGATACAAATTCCAAATATTTTAACCGCATTGCTACGGGAAGAAGAAATCGCAAACACATAAAATAATTGACAACTTCAAATGGAACTCTGCTTTCTTGTGAAAATGAAATTCGCTCTGAAATCAGGACGGATTTTATGAAAAAATTCACAAAAATACAATTGGACAACCCTCTACTTGAAGAAAAACTCCAACTTATTAAAAATAAAGTTAGTAGTGTTGATCATTTAAACCTAACAAAGACCCCGACAAATGCCGAAATCAAAAATGCTATCTTCGATATTGCGTGTGATAAATCTTCGGGTCCTGATGGCATGCCAGCTGGTTTTTACCAAAAATATTGGCACATTGTCGGAAACGACGTTACAAAAGTAGTTAAAAACTTCTTTAGGAGTGGTAAAATGCTCAAACAAATCAACCACACTTTTATAACCCTTATCCCGAAAGTGGATAATCCAACAACAACGAACCACTTTAGAGCAATTAGTTTGTGTTCTACTGTATATAAAATCATAGCAAAAATAATAACAAATAGAATGGAATCAATCATACTAAAACTAATCCATCCGTTGCAAGGTGTGTTTGTCTCAAACCGATCAATTCATGACAATATTCTTATTGCACACGAGATTTTTCACTCCTTTAGATTAAAAGAAGACAAGGAAGGGTAGGTGGCCATCAAACTTGATATGGAAAAAGCTTATGACCAAGTTGAATGAAATTTTATCTTTAAAATTTTGGAAAAATTTGGATTTTGCAACAAATTTGTGGGATGGATTAAGGAGTGTTTAAACCACGGTTTCCTTCTCTGTCCTGGTTAGCAATGGACCAACTGAGCAATTTTTCCCAAAAAAAGGACTTAGACATGGTGACCCCTTATCACCTTACCTATTTATTCTTGGGGCTGAAATTCTAACACAAATTTTACAAGATGATTGTAACAAATATGATAACCATATTGGATTCTCTGTCTGTAGACAAGGAACCCCAATTCCTTTCCTATCCTTTGCCGATGACATGATCATCTTTGCTAAAGCAAACATGGTTTCATGCCAAAGAACAAAACAGATCTTGGAAATGTACTGCTACATATCAGGACAAAAAATCAACTACCAAAAATCTGTTTTCCAAACAACTAAAAATACTAACGAAAACAACATCACCCAACTAAAAAACATCTTGGCTATGGACCATCCCAAGTCTCTTGACAAATATCTTGGTTGTCCTATCATAAATGGTAGAGTGACAAAAGAAACTTTTGGGGATATCAATCTTAAAACTAAACAACAACTCTCGAAATAGAAAACAAATTCCTTATCGCAAGAAGGTAGGAAGACACTCATCAAACATAATATTGCGACCAAACCAACTTTTGCTATGCAAAGTTTTATGTTACCAGCTTATAATCTAAAAGAACTAGATAAAACCTACAAAAAATTCTTCTGGAACAAAGGAGATCAACACAGGCCAATCATCAGCTGGGATGTAATATGTAAATCCAAGGAAAATGGTGGTCTTGGACTAAACAGATCTCATATTACAAACAAAGCACTACAAATGAAACTCTTATGGAAAATCTTTGCGGAGCCAAATAACATATGGGTAAAGGTCATAAATGAAAAGTACCTTAAAAATATAAATATTCTAAATTATCAAAAGAAAGGCGCAACATCCTTGCAATGGAATAACCTTATGAAACTCAAAACCGAGTTTAAGAACGGACTTATCTGGCAGGTTGGTAATGGTAATACTATAAATTTTTGGCATGACAATTGGATAGCTCCTTCTCCGCTTATAAAAATTGTACAAAATACCAATTCAATTGACACAACCATATCAGTCAGCCACTTCTTTAATAACATTGGACAATGGGATGTCATAAAAATTGAAAATGAATTGAAAAACATCTTAAACCAAGATATTAAGGGAAAAATAACGGAAACAATAATCCCAAACAATGATATTCAGGATAGACTTTACTGGAAAGGTAGCAATAATGGGTGGTTTACTACAAAATCTGCTGCTCATATGATTGAAACACAATCATGCTTTAATCAAACAAATGTTTGTGAATGGATCTGGAAATTTAATACTAAAGAAAAGTTGGACGAAAGAAGAATAGCAGTTACAAGACATTGCGAACTATGCAACCACCATTGGGAAGATTTGATCCATTTGTTCCTCGAATGCCCTTTTAGCAAACAAGTTATTGAAAAAAATTGACAAAACAATGTTAATCGAAATAAAAAAAATTAACTATAACAACAAGAAACCCCATGAAATTCTAATTGAACTTAAAAATATACTTGGGCTAAACAAACTTGCATGCATTGCAACCATTTGGTGGAGTATTTGGTACTTTAGAAATAAAATCATCTTTGGTAATGAACCCATTGGTTCATGCAACAAGGTCACCGGCTTCATCAAAGACCAAATTCATAGGTGGAAAGCCAACACACTCGATGAAGATGACTATGACTTTAAACAACTAAAGAATGTAAATCATATAAAAAGGAAAAAACATAATATCAAATGGGATAAACAAAACCCGGGCTTTCATAAACTAAACTTTGACGGATTGAAATTAGACTCCGGAATTACTTCTATTGGCTACGTGATTCGGGACCAAAGTGGAAAACTAGTAAGCCTTGATGCCAAAAAAATAACTTCAACTCGGTTTTAAAAGCTGAAGCTTTTCCCCTAAAATCAGGCCTTCACGAGGCAATTAGACTACAAATCAAAAAAATTGAAATTGAAGGGGACAACCTCTATGTTATTAAGGCACTCCAAGGATGTTGGAGTTGTCCTTGGGAGATCGAGATGATTATTTCCGACTCCAAACTGGACCCCCGTTTTTTTTACGAAGTCCATATTAGGCATGTATTCAGAGAAGTAACTGTGTTGCAGACCGACTAACCCATTTGGGAATTTCGACACCCAACACCAACTTTTCCGATGATCTTGAACTTTGTGTTCTCATCCGTAAGGATGCTTTAGGATGGACTACCTCTAGAAGGTAGTCCATCCTAACCGCTTTCCATTATCAAAAAAAAATTAAAAAAAATAAAAATAAATAAAAATAACATGCATCTCAAGATCTAGAATCATCATACAAGCATACATGGGTTTCATAGCTAGATCGTGAATGAAAGCAAGTAAAAGCAAGAAATCTTGGCTGAATATGAGTTTCATCAAGACATACAACCATTCAAATCAACTTCAAATCGTTCCTTACAACACTTCCAAAAGCTTCTCAACAAAAATCACTAAAAACCACTCAAAGTCTCACTCTAGATCTAAGTTTTGATGATGTTCTTCTTCTTCTAAATGAGAGTGTTTTTGTTCTACTTCGAAGTCTTCCTCCTCAACAATGGATGATGTGAGAGAGTCCAAAAGCCAGCATTAGGCTCTCCCAAGTTCACACTCAACAAAGGTCGGGCAAAGAAATCGTGTGACAAGTGTCAAGGCTGTCCAGACAGAAACCACGGGCAATCCAATGATTCCACGGGTTTGGAAAGGGCCTCTTGGCCGTGGTTCCTACACCTCAGCCTTCCTTGAATCACTAAGTCATGAGTTGGTGCAAGGCATGCACCAACAAGGTCTTTTGTGTTCTCATTTGCTCCTAGCTTGCTCCTTAAAGAGTCCAGAAGTGTGTCATCACGAGGAATGATCCTCGAATGTATCGATTAAGTCCTAAAGCTCCCCAAAATACCTACAAAACCGACAAAAGCTCGTGTAGACGTTTATTTTGACAATGTGGATGAATTAAGCGTAAACGTCACGAACTAATGTCAAACCATGCATGAATAACAGAAAAAACTATCTAAATGAATGCCTAAACTCACGTCATAAATCATGTCATCAAAATACCCCATACTTGCCACTTGCTTGTCCCCAAGCAAGGTTCAAACCTAAGCTACAAGATGACATGAGCTATGAATGCGTAAAAACGGAAAATATTTTTGCAATTGTGCTTCTAGTGATAGATCAACTTCATAGTGATGTTCATGAAAAAGGATGAGGAAATGTGTATCAAGAGAATAAATGCATGGAAAGAAAATCACACTTAGCTTGAAATCATATATGCAAAGTAAATCGAGAATGTCTAGATGATCATGAAGATATCAAATCTAAATCACTTAAGTCAAAACACATGTGCATAGAGGTCTTAAGGACTTAGGAAAGAAGAGGCCAAGAAACGTTGTTAAAGGTGGGAATTTTGGGTCATGTGATGCTAATCCGGGAAAGGAACTAACTCCACAATTTCATTTTTGATCAACTTCACCACAAGTGTATATTCCTCTCCATCTTTTTCTTTTATTTCTTTTCTTTTTCTTCTTTTTACTTTCATTTATTTTTTAGACAATGGCATTGGTGTGCAAAAGCCGAAACCTTGGTGATTAGCGGACCTCGGGATTTTTCCGAGGTGCCTCACACCGAGCACACATACCAAGGCTCGATAGGACTATCGGTTAATCCGACTTTGGAAAGACACAAACACCCGATTATGTGAATGGTGCCGAGTTACTCGTCATCAAAACCAACGTCCCCAAACCTATATATATATATTGTTTTTTTTCCTACACTTTGACAACACATTCAGCACTTCATTCATAACATTCATACACTTCCTTCAACACCCCACAATTGCTTTTCACACATTCACCACACTAGCATGCTCCTATTCCCGGATGGGTCAAAAGAGGTCAAATTTTTTTTATTAATTGAGGTGCTTCATCACAATTCATACATGGAAATCAAGAGAAGTATTCAAGTCCACATATGCATAAATTCTTTCAACACACAAAGGCCATCTATAGCCAATTCACAAAACAAACTCATCATAAGGGTCATATCCAAACTAAGAAGCACAAATATTTTTAAAATTTTCTGATTTTTTGAATTTTTGAGATAAATATGTACAATGCAAAACATAATGAAACATGTGACAATAGTATGAAACTATTCTAGATGCAATCATGCAAATGATTATGAAAACCCCACCACATACTTATACCACATTGCCCCTAATGTGCAAATTAAATAAGAAAGTGAAAGAGAGTCCTCACAATGTAAAAATGGTGTTTTCGGTATTTTGGTTCACTCATGTGGAGTGATGGTGGATGATCAATCAAAGAAGGTAGAGAGCTCTTGATGCTCATTATGGCGTCGGGACCCGCGCTAAGCACCGCAAGCCGTCCAAGTTCCACGTCCGCTCCACCAACGTTTGATGCGGGATCATCACCATCATCATGCCTTGCAAGACTCTAGCACACAAACACAAAAAACAAAACACAAAACACACACAAACACACCAAAACAAAAACATAAGTAAAACGCAAAAACGAAAACAAAAATCAAAAAGTGAAAGATATGTACCAATGGATTGCCTCCCATTAAGCGCTTCTTTAAGGTCATTAGCTTGACCAAATCCGGGAGCGTTTCACTCAAGCTGAAGTGGGGCAATCATATCCACCGGAGCTTCCGGGATATACTTCTTCAAATGGTGCCCATTCACCTTAAAATCTTCACAATGCTCCCTACCTATCTCACCCGCTCCATGGGGGAAAACCTTCTTCACCACATAAGGACCCGTCCATCTTGACTTTAGCTTTCCGGGGAAGAGCCGCAGCCTTGAATTGAAGAGAAGGACTAAGTCACCTTTACTCAACTCCTTTGGGATTAGACGTTTGTCATGCCAACGCTTGGTCCTTTCTTTGTAAATCGGGGCATTTTCATAAGCATCCAACCGGATCTCCTCAAGAGCATTCATGTCTAGCAACCTCTTCTCACCGGCTTCCTTGAGGTCAAAATTCAGCCACCTTATGGCCCAATATGCCCTATGCTCCATCTCCACCGGAAGGTGGCAAGACTTGCCATAAACTACCTTGTAGGGAATGGTGCCAATTGGTGTCTTGAAGGCGGTTCTATATGCCCACAAAGCATCATCAAGCTTCATAGCCCAATCTTCTCTTGTCCTAGAAACCGTCTTCTCAAGTATCCCCTTAATCTCCCGGGTGGAGATCTCCACTTGGCCACTAGTTTGGGGATGGTAAGGTGTGGCCACCTTATGAGTCACCCCATACTTAGCCAAAAGTGTCCCAAAGTTCCTATTGGTGAAATGCTTCCCTCAATCACTTATGATTACTCTTGGTGTTCCAAATCTAGGGAAGATGACTCGGTTGAAGAACTGCACCACTACTTTTGCATTGTTTATGGGAGACGTGATTGCTTCCACCCACCTTGACACATAATCCACCGCCAATAGAATGTAGAGGTTGCCACATAAAGAGGGGAACAGCCCCATGAAGTCCACACCCCAAACATCAAAGATCTCAACCTCTTGGATATTGTTTAAGGGCATCTCATTCCTTCTTCAGATGTTTCCCGTCCTTTGGCAAGTGTCACAAGCTACTACAAAATTCTGCACATCCTTAAACAAGCTAGGACAATAAAAACCGGATTGCAATACCTTTGCACACATTTTGTGCGAGCTAGCATGGCCTCCACATGGCAAGGAGTGGAAATGACGGATCACACTCTCCACCTCGTCCTCCGGAATGCATCTCCTAAAGACTCCATCCGGTCCTCTCTTGAACAAGAGAGGCTCGCTCCAATAATAATGCCTCACATCCTTGAAAAACTTTTTCCTTTGGGCATATGATAAACCGGGTGGCACCTCTTCACACACAAGGTAATTCCCTATATCCGCATACAATGGCTCACCCCCTCTAGACACTTGAAGTAAGCACTCCTCCATCAATTGCAATTGCTCATCCCCGAACGAGTCATCAATCAGGATGTCATCTCTTTCAATCTCCAATGGTGGTAGCCTACTAAGATGGTCCGCTACTGAATTTTTGGAACCTTTCTTATCCCGAATCTCCAAGTCGAACTCTTGGAGGAGAAGAATCCACCGAATCAAGCGAGGCTTGGCATCTTTCTTTGTGAGGAGATAACGGATTGCAGCATTATCTGTGTACACAATAACCTTTGCTCCAACAAGATATGACCGGAACTTCTCAAACGCATACACTACCGCTAGCAACTCCTTCTCGGTTGTGGCATAGTTGACTTGGGCATCATCTAGCGTCTTGCTAGCATAGTAGATGGCATGTGTAAGCCCATCTTTCTTTTGTCCTAAAACAGCCCCAACGGCTAAATCACTCGTATCACACATTATTCCAAATGGTAAGCTCTAATCCGGAGGTTGTATGATAGGGGCGGAGATCAAAGCATTCTTCAACCTACAAAACGCTTCAAGACAATCTTTGGAGAAAACAAACTCAACATCCTTCATTAGTAGGTTAGTGAGAGGCTTAGAAATTTTAGAGAAATCTTTTATAAACCTCCGTAAAAACCGACATGCCTTAAGAAACTCCTTACCCCATTCACCGAGGTAGGTGGTGGCAACTTCTCTATTGTTTCTATCTTTTCTCTATCAACCTCAATGCCTCAGTGGGAAACCAAGTGTCCCAACACTATTCCTTCACTCACCATGAAGTGGCATTTCTCCCAATTCAATACAACATTAGTTTCCTCACATCTCTTCAACACCAAAGATAGATTAGCCAAGCAATTATCGAATGAAGAGCCATACACCTAGAAATCATCCATAAACACTTTCATAATATTCTCAATATATTCAGAAAAAATAGCCATCATACTCCTTTGAAAGGTTGCGGGTGCATTACACAACCCAAATGGCATCCTCCTATATGCAAATGTTCCCCAAGGACAAGTAAATATTGTTTTCTCTTGGTCATCCGGGTGAATAGGAATTTGGAAAAACCCACTATAACCATCTAAGTAACAAAAATGTGAATGTTGAGCTAACCTCTCTAGCATTTGGTCAATAAAGGGAAGAGGGAAGTGATCTTTCTTAGAGGCCACATTAAGTTTCCTGTAGTCAATACACATTCTCCACCCCGTAACCGTCCTATTTGAGATTAGTTCATTGTTCTCATTAGTTAATACGGTCATACCAACCTTCTTAGGAACATAATGTACGGGACTAACCCATTTACTATCCGAAATTGGGAAAATGGTTCCCGCATCTAGCAATTTTAGGATCTCTTTCTTGACTACCTTTTTCATAATAGGGTTCAATCTTCTTTGAGGTTCAATTGAAGGTTTATGGTTGTCTTCCATCAAGATTTTATGCATGCACAAGGAAGGTTTAATGCCAACTAAGTCATCAATGGTGTAACCAATAGCTCTCCTATGCAATTTCAATTCATTCGACAATCTATCAAGCTCATCATCATTCAAAGATGCATTCACAATCACGGGATAAGTAGAATCTGAACAAAGGAAAGCATACTTTAAATGAGAAGGGAGAGTTTTGAGATCAAGTTTAGGAGGACCTTTATCGGTTGGATGTGATCCATATAGCTCCACACTAGATGAATCCAAAGACATTGAAGACTCTCCAAGACTCCTTGAAGCATTATCAACAACTAAAAGACTTTCTAGAGAAACCACATGCAAAAGCACGACCTCTGGCATAACCCCGGGCGTGGTTTTGGAAGAGCAGGCACAATTGGACATTACAAAAATCGTGGTTCTTGGTGCCAGGCCGTGGTTCTTACGGTGTTTCAGCACTCCTTCGTGCACTTCAAATTCAGCACTTGTCTCCTTTTCTAATGCATCCAAACCTGGGATTTCTTCATTGCAATCTTCATCAACTCCTTCCTCCATGATGCTCATGCTAAGAACCTTCTTAAGTGGATCCTTGATCAAGATTGAGCTCACAACTTCTCTAGACTCCTCTTCCTCAACAATGTTGAAGACATTTTCACCAAAGGCTGGCCCCTTCATCATTGTAGACAGCTTGAACTTGATATTCTCTTCTCATATGTTGAAGGAGAGGATCCCATTTTTACAATCCACTAAGCATCCGGATGTGGCTAAGAATGGCCTCCCTAAAATGATAGGAACCGGGTAGTCCGCCGGGATGTCCAAAACAACCAAATCGATTGGCACATAGAATTTCCCATGCTGAACCGGTATGTCCTCTAGGATTCCCACGGGGTGAGTGATGGATCGGTCCGCCATGTAGAGGGTCATCTTGACCGGCTTCGGTTTTCATAGCCCAACCTTATTACAAAGTGCAAGCGGTATAATGCTTACACTTGCTCCAAGGTCACATAAGGAAACTCCAATTGGAACACAAAAAGATCCCGGATCTTGCAGCTTAGGAGGCATCTCCTCCCTCAAGGTTTGTATCAACTCGGAAGATCTCTTTGTCATCCTTACTTCTCCATACTCCTCCAACTTCCTCTTGTTGGAGAGTATCTCCTTCAAAAACTTTCCATAGGCCGGCATACCTAGAATTGCATCCATGAACGGAATGTTAATATGTAATTTAGACATGAGTTCAAGGAATTTAGCGAACTATTTATCCAAACGAGCTCTTGCTCGTGATTGTGGAAATGGTAGTGGTGGCTTGTATGGAGGAGGTGCCACATATGTTGGCCCATCATTCTTGCTCTTGCCTCCTTCTTCTTGCAAAGGTTCTTCTTCCACTACTACTTGCTTTCCCTTATCATTCTCCCTTGGTGAGGGATCTTTCATGCTCAGCCCACTCCTTGTGGTGATGGCCAACACTTGGCCTGTTGAATTGTCCTTCCGGGAAGCTTTCCCGGATCCTTTTGTGTTTCACCTGCCTTTTGGAACACTTGTGCTTCTAGCACCTTTTGAGCCTTTGAAATGGATGTCTCCGTGCTCTCATGTCCATTCAACCTTCCTAGCAATTGTTCAAACTTCATCTCGGTTCTATCCTTTGGAGGTTGAGCAAAACTGGGTGGAGGCTCTGGTGAAGCCTTAGGTGGTGGTGCTGCGCTCGTGGAAGCAGGAGGGTTCAAGGCACCATCCGGGTTAGAATAGGAGAACCCGGGATAGTTGTGATTAGGCCGGTAATAGTTGGATTGCCGGCTGTTATTGTTGAAGTTCCTAGGGCCTTGATAATTGTTGAAGTTACCCCTTCCCATGTAGTTAATATCCTCGTATTTGGAAGCCAAACTAGCTTGCACTTGCACTTGAGGACTAGCTTGATTCTTTAAGGTTGTGGTGTACAACTCCCTCAAGGACTTAAGCTCATTTGTTGATTGCATCAAGTTTGTAGTTGCTCATGGTGACTTCACTTACTTCATATACTCCCGGTTTCCTCCCATCACTCTTCGTATGGGAGTACTTCTCTATCACCAAGGCTTGCTTCTCTACAAACTCCCAAGCCTCATCAACATTCTTCTCCATGAATGTTCCTCCGGAAAGTAATTGGAGCTTGATTTGACTATCCTCATCAAGCCCTTTGAAATAAATCTCCAATAGCTCTATCTTCGGTATCTAATGGTGTGGACAATCTAGGAGGAGGTATTTGAACCTCTCCCAAGATTTGAATAGGCTTTCCTTATCCTTCATCATGAAGGCATTGATCTTCCCTCTTAGCTCGGTTGTCTTGGAAGGTGGGAAGAACTTTGTAAGAAATTCGGTTGTCATCTCCTTCCAAGTCCCCACACGTCCTAGTGGAATGGATTGGTACCAAGCCAAGGCCTTATCCTTAAGTGAGAAGGAAAAATCCCTAAGCTTGTGGTTGTTGCTCTCCAATCTAGGTGGCCTTAGAGTCTCCATCAAGATCTCATAATTCATCAAGTGTTGATGAGGAGACTCTCCTTCCATCCCTGCAAATTGATTGTGCCGGATCATTTGTAGCACTTGAGGACGGAGCTCGTAGTCATGAGCTGGGGGATCTCCTAAGTTTGCACCCGGACGGTGCACTCTTTGGGCTGGATCCATAAGTTGCCCTAGTGTTTGCGGCTCCTCAATAATGATTGGCTCATTCCGTACTTGTACCGCCGGCTGCGGTGGTGGTGGAGGTGGTGGTTGACGAAGATTAAGCTCCCTTTGCACAAGAGCTTGCCTAATCTCTTCAATTTCTCTCCTAGTTTCTTCTTGCCTCTCATTTGCAAATCTCCTCTCATTCTCCAAGGCTTCATCCCTTAGCCTAATTTGCTCTAAGGCATCATTAAACTCAGCTTGAAGATCTCTTCCGGCCATCCCGTTCTTCTTCTTAGTGCCCTTGGATATAGTCTTAAGGGTATTCTCCGGTTCGGGATCGAATGGAGCTAAATCCTTGCCACAAGATCTTCGCATGCACCTAAAGAGTGAGAGATGTCCTGAAAAGTCAAAGACACAAAACAAACAAGATCACAAGCAAAAGAAAGATCTACACTATAAACAATCACACACAATTATTCAATCTAGACCAAGTCCCCGACAACGGCGCCAAAAACTTGTTACGCTAGAAATGTACCACACAAAAGTATTACAATTTATAACTCGATATATTCTCCTAACTCCTAGCGAACCCACAGTGTATAGGTCGTTTTTTAGCAAGGATAGTATTCCGAGGTCGAACACGAAGACTAAGGTGAAATAAAATCAAACAAGTGATAATGGATAGTGCAAATCTAGTCTAAGAAAAGAGAAAGAAATAAAGAATGAAAATCATGATATTTTTTGTTGGGTTTTTATGGTGATCAAACAAAGATCACAAATCATGCAAGATTTATCAATCAATCAAGCAACACAAACAAGCAACACAAGAACAAGATATGTGATCAACTAAGAAAAGCGGATTCTAGGGATTGGGACTTCCGGTTATGGCATTGGACTCAAGCTTCTAATCAATCTTTGACAAGCTGCGGTATGTTGGGGAAAAGGTGTTTCTCCAATGGGATAAATCACCAGGTAGGTCTCATGGTCCACTAATCCCGCACCCTATAACCGGGTAAGTCTTTAGGAACCTAAGGACGAGAATTCTACACAAAACGGATTGCTATCTAGAGGTCAAACCTCTCCTCACCGGGTAAGTCTCGGGAAGGCAAGTCCTAAATAAAAATCCTAGCACACTCAATCCAATAGCGGCTTGTGAGGCTCACTACTACCTAGAGTTCATCATCTTTGGTATCTAAGATCGGGAATTACCGGGTAAGTCTCTTCCTTAACTTAGTTTGCTAGCATTAGGTCACCCTAAGCTAGATAAGGCTTAACAAACACTAGGATTTCAACAATCTAACATCCTAACATTCAGATTAATCAATATAAGAACAACAGAGCAAAACCACGGGTTGATCATACACAACCACGGCCGTGGTTTAGAAGGAACAAGCCATGGTTTCGATTGGGGTTTGGGTTTGAGCATGTAAGTCATCAAAAGGTACATTCAAGTCTATTCTATCATTATTCAAGCCATAACCTTCTGTCCATCACCTTAGAATCACAAGCATACGTGGGTTTCATAGCTAGATGGTGAATGAAAGCAAGTAAAAGAAAGAAATCTTGGCTGAATATGAGTTTAAACAAGACTTGCAACCATTCAAATGAAGCTTCAAATCGTTCCTTAAAACACTTCCAAAAGCTTCTCAACAAAAATCACTAAAAACCACTCAAAGTCTCACTCTAAATCTAAGTTTTGATGATATTCTTTTTCTTCCAAATGAGAGTGTTTTTGTTCTCCTTCCAAGTCTTCCTCCTCAACAATGGATGATGAGAGAGAGTCAAAAAGCCAGCCTCAGGCTCTCCCAAGTCCACACTCAACCAAGAAAACCAAAGGTCGGGCAAAGAAATCATGTGACAAGTGTCAAGACTGTCCACACAGAAACCACTGGCAATCCAATGATTCCATGGGCGTGGAAAGGGCCTCTGGGCCGTGGTTCCTACACCTCAGCCATCCTTGGATCACTAAGTCTTGAGTTGGTGCAAGGCATGCACCAACAAGGTCTTTTTTGTTCTCCTTTGCTCCTAGCTTGCTCCTTAAGGAATCTAGAAGTGTGCCATCACGAGGAATGATCCTCGAATGTATCGATTAAATCCTAAGCTCCACAAAATACCTACAAAACCGCAAAAGCTCGTGTAGACTTCTATTTCGACAATATGGATGAATTAAGCGTAAACGTCACGAACTAATGCCAAACCATGCATGAATAACGGGAAAAACTATCTAAATGAATGCCTAAACTAACGTCATAAATCATGTCATCATTCAACATACCAAGCTCCAATATAATAAAATTAAATTGTTCCTTAGGAAGAGGCTTGGTAAAGATGTCTGCAAGCTGTAAGTTAGTAGATATAAAAGAGATCGAAACATCACTTTTCTCAACATGATCACGTATGAAGTGATGCCTTACATCAATATGCTTAGTCCTTGAATGCTGCACTTGATTTTTGGTTATTGAAATAGCACTAGCATTATCACATTTTATAGGAATACCTTTCAAGTCAAAGCAAAGATCACGAAGTTGTTGAGCAATCCATATAATTTGTGCATAGCAGGCTCCCACAGCAATATATTCAGCTTCGGTTGTGGATAGGGCAGCATAATTTTGCTTCTTGGAGTGCCAACTGATTAGGGATGACCTTAAGAGTTGGAAACATCCAAAAGTGTTTTTCCTATCAACCTTATAACCTGCAAAGTCTGCATCTGAATAGCCAACTAGGTGAAACAAGCTTTGACGTGGGTACCATAACCCTAGATCCTTAGTGCCATTGAGATACCAAAAAATTCTTTTCACAGCTATCAAGTGTTACTCTTTAGGATCAGCTTGAAATCTTGCACACATGCACATGCTAAACATAATGTCAGGTCGACTAGCAGTTAAATACAACATTGAACCGATCATACCTCGATACTCCTTTTGTACTACACGTTTTCCATCCTTGTCATGGTCAAGCGAAAGTGTTGAACTCATAGGAGTCTTTGAGACCTTAGATTGATCCATTTTGTACTTCTTAAGCAAATCCTTGGTGTACTTGCTTTGGTTGAAAAAAATTCCTTCTTTGCTTGTGTAACTTGAAGTCCAAGAAAGAAATGTAGCTCACCCATTAAGCTCATTTCAAATTCCCTGCACATAATATCTGAAAATTCCTTGCAAAGGGAATCATTAGTAGCACCGAATAATATATCATCAACATAGATTTGTACTACTAATATCGTTGCCTCTGGTTTTGATAAATAAAGTTTTATCAATCAAACCTCCTTTGAATTTGTTTTCAAGAAGATATTTAGACAATCTTTCATACCAAGCTCGAGGAGCTTGCTTAAGACCATAAAACATTTTGTCCAATTTAAACACGTGATCCGGAAATTCATCATTTTCAAAACTAGGAGGTTAAACAACGTAGACTTCTTCTTCCAAGAAGCCGTTTAGAAAAGCACATTTTACATCCATTTGAAAAAGTTTTATGCTTAAAAGATGCAAATACAAGTAGCATACGTATGGCTTCTAACTAGGCAACCGGAGCAAAAGTCTCATAATCAATACCCTCTTCTTGGTTATAGTCTTGTGCTACAAGTCGTGCTTTATTTCGTATAACTTTGCCACTTTCATCCAACTTATTTCGAAAGACCCATTTCGTGCCGATGACAGATTGATGCTTTGGTCTTGAAGTAAGAGTCCAAACCTTGTTTCTCTCAAACTCATTTAGTACGTTTTGCATGGCAATGATCTAATCGGGTTCTTGAAGAGCTTGAACATAATTCTTTGGCTCGATAAGAAACACAAACGGGGAGAAAGCACATAGATTATTCACTTTAGATCGAGTTTGAACTCCAGTGTTTGGATCTAAGATCACATTCTCTTGTGGATCGTATGAAGAGTGTTGAAATTTTCTTCGTTTGTAAGATGGAGCAGATCCTGAAGGTTGAGCCTCATATGCTTGACTAGATTCAGGTACCATTGATATATTGCCCTTGGATCCTATCTCAAGGCCTTGAAGTTGAGTTTCAAGCCCTTGAAATGGACTTCTGACATCGGAGTTTTCTGTTTCAAGGTCTTGAAGGTGTGATTCAAAGTCTTGAAGGTTTTCTTTTGTATCTTGAATCTTTTCTTGCATATTATTTTCTTGAGCTTTAGGATCTTCATCTTCATCCGAATTGTGATCTTCTCGTTGATTCAAATTTAGATTTGTAAAATTCTCACTCAAAGTACCATCATTGTAATATCCGGAATTTTCGTTCCGTTCAATTCCGAAGCAAATCGGACTTCGAGCCGTGGACGGTTTTCCATTCTATCTAGTATTTCTTTCTTCATGAATTTTATCATTTTATGTAGAATTTAATTCACATAAAATGATAAAATTATATCAAGCTCTAATTCTTATAATTATTTATCATTTTATGTAAAATTTAATTCACATAAAATGATAGATTTATATCAAACCCTAGTTATTATAATTCATTCTTATCGATGACTTTAGACGAGATCATGACAAGCTGTGACAAGATCATGTCTAAGCTGAGACGAGACTATGACAAAGCTGCGACGAGACCATGACAGAGCTGAGACGAGGTCATGCCGAAGCCAGACAACTCTGTGACGAAGTCATGCATGGGCCTGACAAAGCCATGACGAGTTTTCGACAAGTCCTGACAAAATTCCAGCCCACTTATTCTCACCTTATTTTCAGCCCATTTCTTTTGTTTTGCTTGCAAGGAAGCCCAACCTAGGAGAAGACCATGAAGCAGCACAAGGGACAGCCGGCTCCACACATTCCACGTCAGCCAGCAACCACATTAACTCTCTCCTATCTTCTCGTTCTCCATCCAACGTAACAGCCGGATACGTAGATCTTTCGTAGATCTCGACCCACTCCAGCCCACGCCTGCTTCCATACCTGTCCACATTCACGTACAGAAGAGCAATCCCTTCCCTCTCCTCACTTCGGTCGAGCCAGAACGCAGCAGCCTCACCTCCCTCACTCTTCTCGTCAATCTCCAGCCGTGCAGTGTAGTGGTACGAACAGTCCGACTCCATCAAACGATCCCTCTGACGCAGATCAAGTTGCCGCGATCTTCTGCATTCCCTCTGTCGCCGTGCACAAGCAGCACATCTGCACATCCCTTTACCTTGGGTCAGGCGCTGGTGAGCCTCGCATCCTTCTGCGCATAGAAGCCGGCAAGACCAACACTCAGGAGCAGCAGTAGGAGCGTTCACCCTTATGCACATCCCTTCACCTTGTGTCCGGCACACATTGGCTCCTTCATTCGGATCGACAATGACGGACTGCACTGCTGCAAAACAACCGCCTCACAACCTTCCCAGATCTACCCAGAAGACACTTAACATCAACACATCTTCCTCTCCAGGCTGCGCATGACTGCCCTCCTCTACTCCTGGTTACAACCTCGTGAGCCTCTTGGGCGAGTTTTATAGTGTAGTGTAACCATACTCTTTCAACCTTGATTCCCTTCAATCATATGTGTACTTATAGCTGATGCTAAACCATCTTGGAACCATGTATTTCAGTCAAGAAAACAACCGCAGAGAGCTGTTACGTTTTTCTCAGTTTTCGGAAGTGACGAGCAGTCAACTTCGGGTCCAGATTTGGGTAAGTTAGAATTCTTCTTTATGGCTGAATTTTGGATATGTTGTAGTCATTAGTACATAGTAGATCATACTAAAATTTGGGAAGAATCGGAGTTACGGTTTGAGAGTTATTGTGTTCCAAAGTTGACGCCTCATGCAGTTTTTATATACGTGCTGAGTGTTGGGGAAAACAGCAAGTGATGCTGTTTTGTGAGATGGTTTTGAATAAGCTCTTGATCTCCGTTGGGCTTGGATTTTGGATATGATATGGTTGACATATTTTTGTAGAACATATTAAAATTTGAGAGGAATCCAGCGAGTGATTTGGGATTTATGATTTTTCAAAGATTGAGTCGTAAGTAGTTTTTCTGTTGTGCTGAAATTCGGTTTTGTGAGATAGTTTTAAATAGGATTTTGATCTCCTTTGCGGATGAATTTTGGATATATTATTGATAAGATTTTATAGTAGAACATATCAAAATTTGGGATAAATCGAGCGAGTAGTTTAGGAGTTATGATTTTTCAAAGTTAAGACAGTGTGTTGTTTGTTAAGTGTTGTAACCAACTTTAGAAATTTTTGTAGAAGTGATTCTTTAACAGTTTTAAGAAATTCTTGCTCCTAGGAGTAGATGAGTTATCATAGATGATCTAGGGAATTATTTCAGAATTTTTATAAGATTATTCGAATTTTATATTTAATGCCGAAGTTGGACCTTAACGATCTTTACAAAAATAAGGAAATGGGTAAATTGTCAGTTTGTAACCAAACTCATCTTTAGGAGTTAGAATATGACTCTTTAGTCTCAAATAAGAGTTTAGGCATGAATTAGGGAAATTTTGGAAGTTTCGAGACCAAGGGTAAAATAGTCATTTTACCATAAAGTAATAATGTAATCAATTTCGTTCTATTAAGACCTACTATCTTAGAAGTCTTAGACTTCTAATCACCTAGAAAGTGTGCTGACACACTTGCCTCCTTTGACAGGCCACTAAATTCCTACTGTACAGATCGATTTGCGAATTAGAAAGTCGAGATCTGATTCAGGTAAGTCCACGGACTTACTTAGCTGGCTTCTTGTATGAGTGTAATGTGTTTGAGTGGTGTTTGTTAGTTATGATAAACAACGAAACCGGATTAGGCCGACTTTATTATTTACGTAATTGACCCAAGTGTATGATAACGGGTCGTGACATCATCTGCCTAGCTCTTGCGAGAGTCTAGGAGGTTCCCTACGACCAACCCAGTCCGGTAGACGGTCAGATGCATTAGTACCATTCCGCGTTGGTAAATGGGGACAGGGGCGAGGTTTGGAAATCCCTCGTACACAAAATTAGTATCATTAGTAATGACCTATCACCTAATTAAAGATAATAAAAGGATTGAGTGTGCATGTTGATTGTGTATGTTGTGTGTTTGTGCTTTTACCTTTATACTTATGCGTAGAATGTTAGCTAACGGTTTTACACCGCTTGTAGATGCCTTGCAGGTTAAGACAGTTGTAGAGAGATCCTGAGGAAATGGTCAGCCGGGTCCACGTACTCATTTAGTTGTGGACGGGGATGTCTTCTGTTCTTCATATGCGTCGTCTTAATATCTTTTCTTGTAAGGTTGATACATATCTCAATGTATATATTGTTTACAGTTTTCAAATGTTTTAAATACTTTTGTGCCTTGTTGTAAGATCCAAGTAAAATTGTTGTCAAACTATGGTCGGGACCCATTGTGAGGTCCTAACCAGTAGCTCCCCGATTTCTCAGAATTTGGGGTGTTACAATATGGTATCAGAACTCTAGGTTGGCAACAATGGCACTTGAAATCTTCTGAAAGAGCGAATGTATGAAATAACTAGAACCCGAAAAGTGTCTAAGATTTCCAAAATGAATTTCTATTTTTACACATGCGCATAGTCGGGTTGTTGGGTTAGTAGTACGCCGGACCACCATCGCTCTCCGTGGATCTCTGCAACTTGGATCGATAGGAGTTAGCTTATAGACTTTTTATGATGGTTATTATAATATGTTATATCATGTGTATGCTTAGCTTGTTAGTATCCTAAAGGATATTTTATATCCTTTAGTCGTGATATCACGAAGCGATTATCGCCTCATGATAAATCAACTGCGGACTTGAAGAATCTCCAACACGATACAAAGGAATCGGACCTTGAATTGAGTATTACACTCGGGTAGACTGCTTGGTGATCCTTACAAATTAACCAAAGAACAAGTGAGCAAGGAAGTAAAGTTGTGAAGATAATTTTTACCACATGCACAATCAGATGAGGAAGAAATCCTTGAGGTAGTTGTTAGCATGAAATATTGTGATATTTTAGGCACATTTTTTAAGTGTATTTCATCCATATTGGTATTCATTGATAAAGCATTGAAGCAATTGTGAGCTAGTTTGTCTATATTGTCGATATAGAGGTCTACATAAGCTTTGTGTTGATTGTAGGCGAATAAGAGCTAAAACCGAACGTATTGAAGGAGAATGGAGATGAATTGAGCATGTCCGAAGATTGAGGACACCACAAAGGATCTAAGGAAGATGCTAGGATGAAGAATGACACTAGACAAAGGAGAATTACGAGCTACTTGTGTTTCACGCTCTAAACCATGGCCGTGGAACCTTGGCAACACAAGCGTGGAGCACTCCAGTGACTTACACGGCCGTGGAAGATGTGAAGCAACCGTGATGAATTTCCACGCTCTAAACCACGCTCTAAACCACGGGCGTGGAATCCCAAGGAACCGTGATTTATGCGATCTTTTAACGTACAATTTGAAGCCACGATCTTTTACACAATGGGCTGGACACTTATTCTATCTTTCCCTATAAAAGGACGGGAAGAGAGAGATTCCGTCACCTCTGCTTAGACCTTCGCTTACGCCTCCGCTTAGATCACGTTGAGAGCATCATCGCTTGGAGATTTGCTTCCGCGCATTGAGGGTTTCATTGTTCATGCGGAGATTACGTCTTTTATCCTGAGGTTTGATTAGAAGATGGATTGACATCCCGTTCTTCGTTCTTATTTAGGATTGTGATTGTTTGTGTTATTATGAATCTACTTACATCATTGTTCTTGTTTGTGGATTTGAGATTGATTTGAGATTTATTCAAGGTTTTCGAAGGTTTTTATCTTTCATTCTTTTAAATTTTGAAATTGATATCATAATGACTGTTGTTGGCTAAAACCCTTTAGCAATTCTAAGGTGAAGGGTTGATAGTTGTGGCTTAGATAATGATAGATCGATCGTAATTTGATTGGACCCTGAGAGTTAGAGAGAATCGTCGACGAACCAAAATCACGGTGTGTTCTTGAGTTCCACGGCCGTGGAAGCTCATGATCTAACCGTAATTTCCCTTAGTCTACGAACCTTGCTTTTACTTTAATCCAAAGTTAAAGATTTGCTTTAACTTAGTCTTGGCTTGCCTTTTCTAGGTGGTAGTGAAGCCTCAACAACCTCTACCTCGATTCAGAGTGTCAAAACCTTAATCGGTTTAGATGCTCTTGATCCTTGGTTTACAAGTTTGGGTATTTGGCATTAATTCTTGATTTTAGATCCCTTCTATACTGAAGCCTCAACAACCTTTATAGAGAGCGCCTTTAGTTAAGTCATATAAAGCCTTGGAACTTCACCGTACATTGCTTTGCATTAGTATACCTTTGCAACTCTTAACTCTGTCCTTATTTCTTTAGTATATCTTGAATCGATTGCCACAATTAGACACCTGGGTCTTTAGGATTGTTGTTTTCCCAATATTTACAAAAGCTCATACATTTACTCGCTTGACAATTCTATAATTGAATTTGTTTCCCCCAAATCCTTGTGTTCGATACTCTGGAATTCTTGCTAATCTACGTCGATCCGTACACTGCGGGTTCGCTTGCTTTTATTCTAGTTTTATAAATTTAAAGCTTGATTGCACGCACGCTAAGTGGCGAACAAGTTTTTGGCGCCGTTGCTGGGGATTTGGTTTAGGCTGAATTCGGTTATCGGTTGTCAAGCTTGGGAGCTTCTCCCTTGTTATTTGATATCTTTTCGAGTGTATGCGCAGATATAGGAACAACGAAGACCTCTTACCTCTTGATCAAGAGCTTGAGAGGACTTTGAGGAGAAAGCTTAAGGAAAGAAAAATGGCTGAAGAAAGAGAACGTGATTACCAAACGGAGTTAGCGGAGAAAGAAGCTCAACTCCAATGGAGTGAGAAGACTCGTAGGGAAGAGATGGATCGTCATCAAACAAAGGTTGATTATCTATCGGACATGATGTTCCAAATGAGGTTGGAAATAAACAACCTCAAGGAGAAAAAGAGAAGAAGGAGACCGGGAAGATCGGTTAGAGCCAACTCATCCAATGAGGATATCGACTCCTCCATGCCACCACTAGAGGAAATTGGTGCAACGATCAATGTGAACCCATTCTTCCCACGGCCAGCTGCTAATTGCCGTGTTCCAGCTAGAGGTGCGAGAGTCGAACGTGTAGATGAGGAGCCAAGAACTCTTGGCCAAAGGATGGATCCAGCGCAGCAACCACGCCGTTTGGGTGTGAACTTTGATGCTGATGATGCACAAGGGTTTAGCTTCAACCCTCAAGTTATTACCATTGTCCGCCAAAATCAATTTGGCGGAACAAGCGTTGAATCTCCAGACCAACATCTACAAAATTTTGAGATCATGATGGAGACAATGAAGCCAAAGAATGCAACTACCAACAACTATAAGCTCAAGCCTTTCTTTTTCTCTTTTAAAGGGAAAGCATTGCCTTTGTATCAAGCTCTCCCAAGTGGGAAACTAGAGACATGGGAGGATATTTCTTCGGAATTCCTCACTAAGTTCTTTCCGCCGTCCAAAACAACGGAGTTGAGAGGTAAGATTAATGCATTTTCTATGAGATCTAACAAAAGTTTGTTTCAATCTTGGGAAAGATTTCAGGATTTGCTATTGGATTGCCCACATCATGGCATATCCAAATTGGCGCTATAGGAGATATACCATAAGGGGCTGGATGTGGAGACACAATTCAAGCTCCAATCCCTATCATGTGGTACATTCATGGACATGAGGGAAGATGACGCTTGGGACTTCATTGAGAAGCAAGCGCAAGTTATTGAGAAGTATTCTCATCGGAAAGTGGAGGCGAATCATGTGGATCAAGGAGCAAAGCTATCACAAGCAGCTCAAACTCAAATCTTTTCTCTCAACACGGAGATTAAAGAGTTGAAGGAAGCCATCAAAACCAACTTTCCAAAACAAAAGGAACAAGATGTAGGTTATTTGGGCAACAACAATAACCACAACGGGAATGAGAATACAAACCGCAACAACCGGAACAACCTGAACAATTGGAACAGCAACAACAACAACCGGAACAACAATTGGAACAACAATAGGGGTTCAAACAACAACAATTGGCGCCCCAACTAACAAAATTCCGGTAATTCTTATTCTTCCAATTCAAGAAATTCACTAACTCCACCTTCCTCTTCTTCCACTCCTTTGAAAAGCCAGGGGCAAACATCTAATGGTGGAAGTACTACGGGGAAAGAGAAGCCCGATCCCATGTTGGAAACAATTTTGGGCAAGCTTCAAGGATTGGAGACTCGCATCATCAAGGTTGATGATCACATAACTAAGGTTGATAAAGCCCAAAAGGTTTTAGAAAACCAAATGTTTAGTCATGCGGAGGAAGTTCCTAGGAACCAAGGGAAACTTCCAGGAAAGACGGAGGACAACCCAAAAGGAAGGGTGATGGCAATCACAACTAGGAGCGGAGTAACAACTAGCGATCCACAACCTAAGTTTGTAGAAGTCCCCGTTGAGAAAGAGAAAGAAAAGGGGAAGGAGAAGGAAGATGTCTACGTTCCTCCTCCAGCTTACAAACCTCCCCTACCGTTTCCGCAATCTAGAGCAAGAGCGCGTCTAGACAAGCAATTCGGTAAGTTTATTGAACTCGTGAGCAAACTGCATATTAATATACCGTTCATTGATGCAATTGTAGGTATGCCGGCTTATGGAAAGTTCTTAAACGAGATCCTCTCTAACGAGAGAAAGCTAGAGGATTTTGGAGAGGTTAAGATGAGTTCGGATTCTTCGGATCTCATCAAAACCATGAAAGAGAAGATGCCCCCAAAGCTAAAGGATCCGGGGTCATTTTGTATTCCCATAGGAGTGGGAGATGTCACATATGATGCATTATGTGATTTAGGAGCAAGCGTGGGCATCATCCCGCTTTCCTTATGCAGGAAGATCGGTTTAGGCGACCCTAAACCGGTGAAGATGATGTTGTACATGGAGGATCAATCCATAACTCGTCCCGTCAGAATTGTTGAAGACGTCCCGGTCAAGCTAGGTAAATTCTATGTTCCTATAGATTTTGTGGTGCTTGACATTCCTGTAGATAGTCCGGTCCCGATCATTCTCGGAAGACCGTTTCTTGCAACATCCGGCTGTATAGTCGATTGCAAGAATGCTAGACTCGCCTTTGACATAGGAGAAGAGAAGGTAGAGTTCGTTCTTTCCACATTGGTGAAGGAACCAGCCTTTGATGAGGATATATTCAATATCCAAGACGAAGAGCTATCTAGAGAGGAGGTAAGTTCCATTCTCTTCAAAGATCCCTTGCAAAAAGTTATTTCTATGAGCATAATGAATATAGGGGAAGAAGAGGAGTGCAATGAGGCAATTGAAGCCTTAAAGACACAAGAAGAAGTGTGTGAAGAAGAGTTCGAGAAACTCCACGATGAGGCAGAAAACGTACGGATCCACGGTCAAACGGCCTATTCCACGGCCGTTGATTTCACCAACCAAAGCGTGGAGCACTCCAGAGGGTTACACGGCCGTGGAGGAAATAGAGCCACCGTATTTACTTTCCACGCCCAAAATCATGGCCGTGGAGAAGGCAGGGATGCCGTAATTTTGGGTGAGTTCGAAGGAAATTGTGTATCTTCTACAACTTCTCTTGATTCTTCTCCAACACCTTCTACATCCTTAGACACTTCTAAGGAAGCATCGGATACTCCTCAAGAGCCATTGGAAACTCCGATAGTGATGGAATTGAAACCACTTCCTACACATCTAAGGTACGCATTTCTTGGACCTAATTCTACCTTTCCGGTAATTGTTAGTTCCGATTTAAGTATAGATGAACATACTAAGCTTATGGTTGTCCTTAAGAAACATAGGAAAGCCTTAGGATATACTATAGAGGATTTAGTTGGAATCAAACCTTCCCTATGCATGCATAAGATCTTAATGGAAGAGGACTTTAGAACTTCACGACAATCTCAAAAGCGGTTAAATCCGACCATGAAGGAGGTTGTCAAGAAGGAAATTCTTAAACTACTTGATGCAGGTATCATTTATCCTATCTCCGATAGCAAGTGGGTGAGTGTTAGCATGAAATATTGTGATATTTTAGGCACGTTTTCTAAATGTATTTGATTCATATTGATAGTCTTTGATTGAGCATTGTTACATTAGTGAGCTAGTTTGCCTATATTGTCAATATGGATGTCTACACTAGCTTTATGTTGATTATAGGTGATTGAGAGTCATTTCCGAACGAAATCGAGCAAAGAAGAGTTGATTGAGTATGTCCATGGATTGAGGGCATTCTTAGGAGCAAAATGGAGTTCAACTTCAGGAATGCACGAGGCTAGGGAAGAATCACGTTCTTGCCCTAAACCACGCTCTAAAATACGGCCGTATTACAAACCACGTTCAGTTCCATGGCCGTGGAACCATGCAAAGAGAGGCGTGATGCATTCCAGTCTCTATTACGGTCGTGGAATCTATGGTTCAAACCGTGACACATTCCACGCTCTAAATTACGGTCGTGGAAACTTCCACGACCGTGATCATGGCGATCTTTTTCGCCACATTTTGAAGCCACGATCTTTTGAAGATTGGGCCGGGCCGATATTTTATCTTGCCCTATAAAAAGACGGACGAAGCAAGATTCCGTCATCCCCGCTTAGACGCACTGTTGCGACCTCGCTTTAGACCTTGGCTTACGCCTTCGCTTAGAGGCATTTTACATCTCGTTGGAGATCGAAGTTCCTGTAGGGATTTGCCCTAATCTCGCACTTTTGGTGGAAATTGCTGTTGAGATCTCCGGATTGGAGGAAGATTGAAGTTTTTGGAAGATTGTTGCAAGAAGACTTCTCTTCTTGTTTAGGTTTGATTTGGAAGACGGATTGACACCCCGTTCTCCCTTCTTTCCTAAGATTGTGATTGTTTGCTTTATTCTGAATCTATTGACAACATTTGTTCTCGATTGTAACTTTGAGATTGGTTTGAAGTTTATTGAAAGTTTTCGGAAGTTTTCATCTTTCTATCTTTTAATTCTTGAATTTGATATCAACATGACTGTTATTGGCTAAAAATCCTTAACAATTATAAGGTGAAAGGTTGATAGTTGTGGCTTAGATGAAGATAGATAGATCGTAAACAAATTAGACCCTGAGAGTTTGAAAGAATCGTCGACGAACCCTAAATCACGGTTTGTTCTTGAGTTCCACGACCGTGGAGTCTCAAGATCCAACCGTAATTTCCCTTAAGTTTACGAACCTGCTTTTACTTTGATCCAAAGTTAATGATTTGCTTTAACTTAGTTTAGGCTTGCCTTTTCTAGGTGATAGTGAAGCCTCAACAACCTCTACCTTGATTGTGAGTGTCATAACCTCAATCGGTTAAGTTAGTCTTGATCCTTGGATTACAAGTTTGGGTATTTGACATTAATTCTTGCCTTTAGAACCTTTCTATATTGAAGCCTCAACAACCTGTATAGAGAGTATCTTGTAGGTGAGTTATATGAGGTTTTTGGAACTTCACCGTACGATTACCTTACATTAGTATACCTTTGCATATCTCAACTCTGTCTTTATATCATTAGTATATCTTGAATCGATTGCCACAGCTGGATACTTGGATCTTTAGGATTGTTGTTTTCCCAATATTTGCAAAGCCTCTCATACTTACTCGCTTGATAATCTGCAATTGAATTTGTTCCCACCCAAATCCCTGTGTTCGATACTCTGGAATACTTGCTAATCTACGCCGATCCGTACACTGCGGGTTCGCTTGCTTTTATTCTAGTTTTATAAATTTAAAACTTATTTGCACGCACGTTTAGGGGCGAACAAGTTTTTGGCGCCGTTGCCGGGGATTTGGTTTCGGCCGAATTCGGTAGCCGGTTGTCAAGCTTGGGAGCTTGCTCTCGTTATTTGATATTACTTTGAGTGCATGCGCAGGTCTAGGAACACCGAAGATCTCTTACCTCTTGATCAAGAGCTAGAGAAAACTTTAAGGCAAAAGCGCAAGGAAAAGAAGATGGCTGAAGAAAACGAACGTGATCTTCAAGCGGAGTTGGCGGAGAAGGAAGCTCAACTCCAATGGAATGAGACCCTCCGCCAATATGAAATGGATCGTCATCAATCTCAAGTTAACAATCTACAAGACATGATCTTCCAAATGAGGATAGAGCTAAGCGACCTTAAGAATAAGGGAAGTAAGAAATCCTCAAGGAAAGCATCAAGGTCTAGAAGAAAAGGTCACTCATCCGCTGATGACAGTGATTCTTCCATGCCACCGTTAGAGGAGATTGATCCCACGATCAATGTGAATCCTTTCCATCCACGGGGAGCTGCCAATCGTCGTGTTCCGCCTAGGAATGTGAGGATCGAACGTGTAGATGATGAGCCAAGAACTCTTGGCCAGCGGATGGATCCAACACAACAACCACGCCGCTTGGGCGTGAATTTCGATGCTGAAGATGTGCAAGGGTTTAGCTTCAACCCTCAAGTTATTACTCTTGTTCGCCAAAACCAATTTGGCGGGACAAGCGCTGAATCTCCACATCAACACTTGCAAAACTTTGAGTGTATGATGGAGACGATGAGACCGAAGAATGCTACTACCAACAGCTACAAGCTCAAGCCCTTCTTCTTCTCTTTGAAGGGAAAAGCGTTGTCTTGGTACCAAGCTCTTCCTAGTGGGAAACTAGATACGTGGGAAAACCTTTCCGCGGAGTTCCTCACCAAATTCTTTCCGCCATCCAAAACGGCGGAACTTAGAGGTAAGATCAATGCATTTTCCATTAGATCTAACGAAAGTTTGTTTCAATCATGGGAAAGGTTTCAGGACTTGTTATTGGATTGCCCTCATCATGGCATATCCAAGCTTGCATTGCTGGAGATTTACTACAAAGGGCTGGATGCGGGAACGCAATTCAACCTCCAATCCCTCTCATGTGGAACGTTCATGGACATGAGAGAAGATGATGCTTGGGAATTCATTGAGAAGCAAGCAAGAGTCATAGAGAAGTATTCCTACCGGAAAGTGGAGGGAAATTGTGTGGAGCAAGGAGCAAAACTCACACATGAAGCTCAAAATCAGATTTTCTCCCTCAACAATGAGATCAAAGAGTTGAAGGAGGCTATCAAGACCAACTTCCCAAAGCAACAAGGGAAGGATGTTGGTTATTTGGGCAACAACAATGGCGGCGACAACAATAACCGGAACAACAACCGGAATAACAATTGGAATGGAAACAACAACAACCGGAACAACAATTGGAGCAACAATAGGGGTTCAAACAACAACAATTGGCGCCCCAATCAACAAAATTCCGGTAACTCTTATCCTTCCAACTCTAATTCACTAACTCCACCTTCCTCTTCCTCTTCCTCTACTCCTTTGAAAAGCCAGGGGCAATCATCTAATGGAGGAAACACTTCGGGAAAGGAGAAGCCCGATCCCATGTTGGAAACGATTTTGGGAAAGCTTCAAGGGTTGGAGAACCACATCATTAAGGTTGATGATCAAATTTCCAAGGTTGATAAAGCTCAAAAGGTTTTAGAAAACCAAATGTTCAGCCGTGCGGAGGAAGTTCCTAGGAATCAAGGGAAGCTTCCTGGAAAGACGAAGGACAACCCTAAGGGAAGGGTTATGGCAATCACAACTAGGAGCGGAGTGACTACTACCGATCCGCAGCCTAAGTTTGTTGAAGTCTCCGTAGAGAAAGACAAAGGGAAGGAGAAGGAAGACGTCTACGTTCCTCCTCCAGCTTACAAACCTCCCCTACCATTCCCTCAATCTAGAGCGCGAGCGCGCCTAGACAAACAATTCGGTAAGTTCATAGAACTCATGAGCAAGCTGCATATTAATATACCATTTATTGATGCTATTGTAGGTATGCCGGCTTATGGCAAGTTCTTGAAGGAGCTCCTCTCCAACAAGAGGAAGGTAGAAGACTTCAGTGAGGTCAAGATGAGTTCGGATTCTTCGGATCTCATCAAGACCATGAAGGAGAAAATGCCCCCAAAGCTGAAGGATCCGGGGTCATTTTGCATTCCCATTGGAGTGGGAGATGTCACATATGACGCTTTATGTGACTTAGGAGCAAGTGTGAGCATCATACCACTTGCATTGTGCAGGAAGATCGGTTTAGGCGACCCTAAACCGGTAAAGATGACGTTGTACATGGCGGATCGATCCATCACTCGCCCCGTCGGTATTGTAGAAGACGTCCCGGTCAAGCTAGGTAAATTCTTTGTCCCCATTGATTTTGTCGTGCTTGATATTCCTGCAGATAGTCCGGTCCCGATCATACTCGGAAGACCGTTTCTTGCAACCTCCGGCTGCATAGTCGATTGCAAGAATGGTAGACTCGCTTTTGATATAGGAGAAGAGAAAGTAGAGTTCGTTCTTTCCACTCTAGTGAAGGAGCCAATCTTTGATGAGGATATTTACGATATCCAAGATGAAGAAGGTTTATCTAGGGAGGAGGTAAATGCGATTCTCTTTAACGATCCTTTACAAAAAGTTATCACTATGAGTCTAACCAATGTAGGGGAAGAAGAAGAGTGCAATGAGGCAATTGAAGCCTTAGAAGCACATGAGGAGATGTATGAAGTGGAGTTTGAGAAACTCCACGATGAAGCTGAAAACGTGAGAATCCACGGCCACACACTGTATTCCACGGCCGTGGATTTCACAACCAAAATCGTGCCTCACTCCAGGGAGTTACACGGTCGTGGAGAAGATGTGACAACCGTATTTCCCTTCCACGCCCTAAACCACGGCCGTGGAGGACATGAAGCACCCGTAATTTTGGCCGTGGAAAGGGGTGATCGAGACACTTCTTCAACTTTTTCAGATTCTTCTCCAACACACTCAATACCCTTAGAAACTTCTAAGGAGACATCGGATGCTCCTCAAGGATCGTTAGAAGCTCCGAAAGTGATGGAACTAAAACCACTTCCTACTCATCTAAGGTACGCTTTTCTAGGACCTAATTCTACCTTTCCGGTTATCATTAGTTCCGAACTAAGCATAGATGAACATGAACAGCTCATGATTGTCCTTAAGAAACATAGGAAAGCCTTAGGCTATACTATAGAGGACTTAGTAGGAATTAAACCCTTCCTATGCATGCATAAGATACTAATGGAGGAGGACTTTAGAACTTCAAGACAACCTCAAAGGCGGTTAAATCCGACCATGAAGGAGGTTGTCAAGAAGGAAATTCTTAAACTTCTTGATGCAGGTATCATCTACCCTATTTCCGATAGTAAGTGGGTGAGTCCGGTTCAAGTAGTTCCGAAGAAGGGAGGAATGACGGTCATCACCAACAAGAACAACGAACTCATTCCTACCCGAACCGTGACGGGATGGCGGATGTGTATAGACTACCGCAAGCTCAACATGCAACGCGGAAGGACCACTTCCCATTGCCATTCATTGATCAAATGCTTGAAAGGTTAGCACAACATTCACATTTTTGCTACCTTGACGGCTATAGTGGTTTCTTTCAGATTCCGATACATCCGGACGATAAGGAGAAGACCACATTCACGTGCCCGTGGGGTATGTTCGCTTATAGGAGAATGCCGTTCGGGCTTTGCAATGCCCCAGCCACCTTCTAACGGTGCATGATGGCCATCTTCTCCGAATACATAGAGGAAATCATGGAAGTCTTCATGGACGACTTCTCCGTATATGGTTCCTCTTTTAACGATTGCCTTTCTAACCTTTCTCTTGTTTTGAAAAGATGTGAAGACACTAACCTAGTTCTTAATTGGGAGAAGTGTCAATTTATGGTTAAGGAAGGAATTGTATTAGGTCACTTAGTCTCTAGTAGAGGGATAGAAGTAGATAAAGCTAAGATAGAGACCATAGAGAAACTTCCTCCCCCAACTTCGGTGAAAGGGATAAGAAGTTTCCTAGGACATGTTGGATTTTATAGACGTTTTATTAAAGACTTTTCTAAGATATCAAAACCTCTCACTAATCTATTGATGAAGGATGCGGTTTTTGAGTTTTCGCAAGAATGTTTGGATGCGTTTAACACGATCTGGCAAGCTCTAATTTCAGCACCTATTATCCAACCTCCGGATTGGACTCTTCCCTTTGAGGTTATGTGCGATGCTAGTGACGTAGCTATTGGAGCTGTTCTTGGACAACGAAGAGAAGGGCGAACCCACGCCATATACTATGCTAGCAAGACGCTAGATGAAGCGCAGCTCAACTATGCCACTACCGAGAAAGAGTTTTTAGCCATTGTCTATGCTATTGACAAGTTTCGCTCTTATCTTGTAGGTGCAAAGGTGATTGTCTACACGGATCATGTTGCGATCCGGTACCTCCTTGCGAAGAAAGATGCGAAGCCAAGGCTAATTAGATGGATTCTTCTCCTACAAGAATTCGATCTTGAGATCCGCGACAAGAAAGGTTCTGAAAATTCTGTTGCGGATCATTTGAGTCGCCTAACACATCTAGAGGACGACCATTTGCCCATCGATGACTCCTTCCCGGACGAACACCTACACCTTATTGAAGAGTGCATCGATGTGATCTCCAAAGGTAACGAACCATGGTTTGCTGATTTTGTTAACTATTTGGTTTGTCAGGAGATACCGCCCGGACTATCCTACGCACAAAGGAAGAAGTTCTTGAAGGACGTCCGGGAATACTATTGGAACGAGCCTCTCCTCTTCAAGAGAGGTCCGGATGGCATCATTCGGCAATGTGTGCCGGAAGATGAGATGCAAAGTGTCATCCGTCATTGTCATTCACTACCTTGTGGAGGACACGCTAGTTCGAACAAGACTAGCGCAAAGGTATTGCAATCTGGAATCTTTTGGCCTACTTTGTTTAGAGATGTGCAATCCTTTGTTTCTTGCTACGATGCTTGTCAAAGAACAGGCAATATCTCTAGGAGGAATGAGATGCCCCTCAACAACATCCAGGAGGTGGAGATTTTCGACGTTTGGGGAGTCGATTTCATGGGACCATTCTCATCCTCTTGTGGAAACCAATACATACTATTGGCGATGGATTACGTTTCTAGATGGGTGGAAGCAATTGCCTCTCCCACCAATGATGCCATGGTGGTAGTTAAGTTCTTCAACAAGACCATTTTCCCGCGATTTGGGACGCCAAGGACGATCATTAGTGATGGAGGTTCTCACTTCATTGCCCGGCGCTTTGAAGCTCTTCTAGCTAAGTATGGGGTTACTCACAAGATCGCTACCCCTTACCATCCACAAACGAGTGGACAAGTTGAGATCTCAAATAGGGAGATCAAAGGAATCTTAGAGAAGACGGTTTCAAGGACTAGGAAGGATTGGTCTTTGAAGCTTGACGATGCATTGTGGGCATACCGGACTGCATACAAGACTCCCATAGGAACCACACCATACAACCTTGTGTATGGGAAGTCTTGTCACCTGCCGGTAGAGTTGGAGCACAAAGCGTTTTGGGCTATCAAGTGGTTGAACTTCAGCATGAAAGAAGCGGGAGAGAAGCGTCTCCTAGACATCAATGAGCTGGATGAAATCCGCTTGAACGCTTATGAAAACGCTAAGATCTACAAGGAGAGAGCAAAGCGTTGGCATGATAAGCATATCATTCCAAAGGACTTCAAAAAAGGAGATCAAGTCCTCCTCTTCAATTCAAGGCTTCGTCTCTTTCCAGGTAAGCTTAAATCTCGTTGGACCGGACCTTTTCTAATTAAGCGTATTTTCCCCCATGGTGTAGTTGAAGTATGGGGTGAAGCAAGCGGAACTTTTAAGGTGAACGGCCAACGACTCAAGAAGTATACACCGGAACTCCAAGCTGAGGAGTTCGCGCCTACCGCACTCGAATAAGTGCGAGATTGGTCTAGCTACGGACCTTAAACAAAGCGCTTCTTGGGAGGCAACCCAAGGTATTGCATTTTTGTTTTTGTTTTCGATTCATAGATTAGCTTAGTATAGACGTTTTTTGCTTTGTTTTTGCCTCGATTTCTTCCGGTATGTTCGTGTTTTTGGATGTAGGAACGATGGAAAAGGAAAAGAGGAGGATGATGTTGAAGAAAAGTGACGAAATTTGGACTTTGGAGCTTTACAGAAACTTCCACGGCCTAAACCACGGTCGTGACAGCTACAGTACCCGTAATTTCCAAAAGCCTTTGAAAAATCACCAAAACCACGGTTCTGTACACTTCCACGGCCGTGGAACACCCCGACAGACCGTGATTTTCAAACATTTTGCCTGTGACTATATAAGCCACATTCTTCACAAAAATCATCCCAAAACCCCTCTTCCACGCCCTAATTGCCGAAATCCACGACCCCTTCTCAAATCCTCGTTTCCTAATCGTTTCCAACGATTCTTCTTCCTAAACTGAAGCAAATTCAACCACAAACAAGATTCAAGCGACGAATTGAGCGGAAATTCACCAACGAACGCACAATTCGGATTTTTCAATCCGAAAAATAGGTTTTTTCTCTCTTCTTGATTCTTGCCAATTTGGTTCGTTTTTGTTAGAGATTTTTAGGAAGAACTGATTGAGATTGGAAGAAATTAGACTAGGACTGCCTGTTGTGGAGATTGATTGCTGATTTGCTGAGATTTGTGATTTTCTGAGACGAATCACGGTCTCTGGAGGAATTACGGCCGTGGTTTCCATAGAACAGCCCGTAATTTTCAACAGAATGGACTTTGTAAGGAGAGTTTCGGGGAGGATAAAAGAGAAAAAGAATGGTCAGAATAAGAAGAGGAAGGGTAATCCCTCCTCCTCCTCATCCTCTAGGGCACCACCACCCTCTTCACCTTCACCTCCATCCTCACCTTCACCTCCATCCTCACCTCCTCACCCTAGAGTCCCGCCCATACACGACGATCATCTCGATGCACTCGAGAGGATCAAGGAGAGGGCTGTGATTGGCCCTAGATACTTGTTGTTGGAGGATCTAGTTCCTCTCAACATTGTTGATGACCTTACTTGGCTCTTGGATAGATCCGGACTAGTTGTCTTCTCGGCTATCCGAGAAGACGCATATGAGGAGATTACACGGGAGGTTGTGACGTCTTTCGAGCACAGCCATGTAAACAGGACCGTCTCTTTCCGTCTTATGGAGAGAGACTATCAGTTTAGCATCCGTGAGATTGGGACCATTTTTGGGTTTCATGAGACCTTTAATGGTCGATTTCCGAGTGGCGTTTACGCCAAGGACTTTTGGAAGGAGATTGCGATGATTTACGCCGACGAGGACCGTTGGCAACCCGCTGATACCAAGGCTAGGTTGATGTACCACCTAGCCTTGAAGATAGCTCACCGTGTTCTTTCGGAGTGTCTCTTTCCTAGGACGGAGACGCCCCAAAAGATCAAGACGGATGAGCTGTTCTTGCTTTACTCCATGCTTTACGGACGCCGCGCCGATTGTGCTACTCTCTTGGCTGCTACTATGAGCAAGCTCAAGAACAAGAAGAAGGGAAACATCGGATATGGTGGGATAGTTACCCACATTGCTAGGAGCCTAGGTGTTGATTTTTCTGCTTGCACCCGCATACCGGCCGTACCTTTAGGGCTACATGCTTTTATGACTAGGGGTCTCATTTTCCCCACACATAGAGGTCCGCCTTATGCGGGCATGCCTTGGGAGAGTAGGACGGGCAGGGGTATAGAGTGGCTGCCAGAGTACTCCATTATGGCGGGACGCCATAATTGGAAGGAGACGTTCGCTGCTATGCATGCGAACAGGATAGTAGCTCCCCCTTATGTCCTACCACCGGTTGTCGAGGAGGAGGATATTGGAGATCAGTTTGAGAGTGGAGGAGGAGCCGAGCAGGAGTTTGGCACGTTTCCGGATCAGCCGGAGGCGGCCCCAGATGTACCTAGACGCTCTCCACGTCCAGCTTGAGCCTCAGGCTCGTCTTCTCGCATGGTATGACCACACCTCCCACATGGTATGGCGTTCCCCCTCCTTGGTCCACAGAGCAGCCAGCAGCACCAGCACCAGCACCATCCGACACCCCAGCATGGTATAGTAAGGCTCCGGGATGGTACGAGCAGATGCCGGATTGGGCTACTGGCCTTTCAGAGAGAGTAGGAGCGTTGGAGATCCGAGCCGATGCTAGAGACGGACGCTTAGACGACCTCGACCACATGATGAGAGATGTCTACCGCCAGCAGTTTGGGCGGTTCTATGATCCTAGCTTCTCTCCATTCCCGCCTCCGCCAGCGCCGCAGTGATTTGATGCATGACCGTTCGCTTTAGACATTCCACCGCCACTTTGTGAGTTTCTTTTTCTTTTCTTTCTTTTCTTTCTTTTGAACATTAGGGACAATGTTCGTCCTAAGTATGGGGTGGGATGTACTAAAAGTTTGTAATAACTTCTACTCACTATGTTTGTTTTTATTCGAGACTATCATTGCATGTTCATTATGTGTTTCACGTTTCATTATCACATTGCATGAAAAAGAACTTGAAAAACCCATAAAAATTGAAAAATTTTGAAAATTTTGTGCTTCTAATGAATTGAGATGATTTCTATGATAATCACTACTTGTGAATTGAGTTTGATGACAATTGCATGCTTAAAAGAATTGTGAATTGAAAAGAATTTGAATGAATGAATTATACCTCTTTTGCAAGTTTCATAATGTGATGAATATTGTCTAAATCATGTTGAGAAATTAAAGTTGAAATCACATTATGAGTTCTTATACTTCTTGTTGAGATGATTAAGGCAATTCGATTTTTCTTTCTTCTTTCTTTTGATCATTTTAGCTCCTCATTGAAATATTAGCCTCCTTTACCTATCCGGGAATTTGGAGAAGTGAATAAAAAAGGCATGTTTGATGTGGGAGGGCCATGAGAGCAATTATTTGCAATCAAAAGAATAGAAAGAAGTTGTAGGTTTGGGGAAGTCAATCATGACGATGAGTAACTCGGCACCATTCACATAGCCGGGTGTTTGTGTCTTGCCAAAGTCGGATTGAGCGATATTCCTAGCGGATTAAGGTATGTGCGCTAAGGGTTTGAGGCATCTCATGAAAATTGAGAAACGCCAATCTCCTAGGCTTCGGTTTTTGTGCACCTCTATCCATAACTCCAAAAGTAAAGTCGAAAAATGAAAGGAAGAAGAGCGAAGCTTTAAAGTGAAAGTGTGCGGAAACCGCAAAAGAAGAAGAAGTAGTTGTCCACTTTCCCGGATTCATGCACCACATTCCCTTAAAGTTTTCCTTTCCCTTCCATATTCTAGACCTTTTCTTTGAAAGTCCTTAAGATCAAAAGAATGTTATATGACTTGGTGATCTAAATTGAAGTTTCTTATGATTGATTTTGATAATGTTTGAAGGTTATGATGCTTGTATAGAAGTTTGATTGATTCATGAGTTTTCTTTGCTATTTACTCTTTGATTAAGTGTATGAAAGTTTGATAAACGATTGAAGCAAGGTTTGAGAATGATCTATTCTTTAGAAGGCACATTCATCCAAAAGAAGTATTGCTTTGAGAAGGTACACATATTTCATCCTAACTCTTGTTTTAAAGGCTTTTGAAAGACCTTGCTTAGGGACAAGCAAGTGTTAAGTATGGGGTTATTTGTTAGCAAGAAATATTGTGATATTTTAGACACGTTTTCTAAATGTATTTGATTCATATTGATAGTCTTTGATTGAGCATTGTTACATTAGTGAGCTAGTTTGCCTATATTGTCAATATGGATGTCTACACTAGCTTTATGTTGATTATAGGTGATTGAGAGTCATTTCCGAACGAAATCGAGCAAAGAAGAGTTGATTGAGTATGTCCATGGATTGAGGGCATTCTTAGGAGCAAAATGGAGTTCAACTTCAGGAATGCACGAGGCTAGGGAAGAATCACGTTCTTGCCCTAAACCATGCTCTAAAATACGGCCGTATTACAAACCACGTTCAGTTCCACGGCCGTGGAACCATACAAAGAGAGGCGTGATGCATTCTAGTAACTATTACGGTCGTGGAATCTATGGTTCAAACCGTGACACATTCCACGCTCTAAATTACGGTCGTGGAAACTTCCACGACCGTGATCTTGGCGATCTTTTTTGCCACATTTTGAAGCCACGATCTTTTGAAGATTGGGCCGGGCCGATATTTTATCTTGCCCTATAAAAAGACGGACAAAGCAAGATTCCGTCATCCCCGCTTCGACGCACTTTTGCGACCTCGCTTTAGACCTTGGCTTACGCCTTCGCTTAGAGGCATTTTACATCTCGTTGGAGATCGAAGTTCGTGTGGGGATTTGCCCTAATCTCGCACTTTTGGTGGAAATTGCTGTTGAGATCTCCGGATTGGCGGAAGATTGATGTTTTTGGAAGATTGTTGCAAGAAGACTTCTCTTCTTGTTTAGGTTTGATTTGGAAGACGGATTGACACCCCGTTCTCCCTTCTTTCCTAAGATTGTGATTGTTTGCTTTATTTTGAATCTATTGACAACATTTGTTCTCGATTGTAACTTTGAGATTGGTTTGAAGTTTATTGAAAGTTTTCGGAAGTTTTCATCTTTCTATCTTTTAATTCTTGAATTTGATATCAACATGACTGTTATTGGCTAAAAA
>BSUD01000008.1:46356486-46452280 GCA_033239045.1 Fagopyrum esculentum | reverse complement strand
ATTTGCTTTAACTTAGTTTAGGCTTGCCTTTTCTAGGTGGTAGTGAAGCCTCAACAACCTCTACCTCGATTGTGAGTGTCATAACCTCAATCGGTTAAGTTAGTCTTGATCCTTGGATTACAAGTTTGGGTATTTGACATTAATTCTTGCCTTTAGAACCTTTCTATATTGAAGCCTCAACAACCTGTATAGAGAGTATCTTGTAGGTGAGTTATATAAGGTTTTTGGAACTTCACCGTACGATTACCTTACATTAGTATACCTTTGCATATCTCAACTCTGTCGTTATATCATTAGTATATCTTGAATCGATTGCCACAGCTGGATACTTGGATCTTTAGGATTGTTGTTTTCCCAATATTTGCAAAGCCTCTCATACTTACTCGCTTGATAATCTGCAATTGAATTTGTTCCCACCCAAATCCCTGTGTTCGATACTCTGGAATACTTGCTAATCTACGCCGATCCGTACACTGCGGGTTCGCTTGCTTATATTCTAGTTTTATAAATTTAAAACTTATTTGCACGCACGTTTAGGGGCGAACAAGTTTTTTCTTTTTCTAGTTTTATAAATTTAAAGCTTGATTCCACCGCCACTTTGTGAGTTTCTTTTTCTTTTCTTTCTTTTCTTTCTTTTGAACATTAGGGACAATGTTCGTCCTAAGTATGGGGTGGGATGTACTAAAAGTTTGTAATAACTTCTACTCACTATGTTTGTTTTTATTCGAGACTATCATTGCATGTTCATTATGTGTTTCACGTTTCATTATCACATTGCATGAAAAAGAACTTGAAAAACCCATAAAAATTGAAAAATTTTGAAAATTTTGTGCTTCTAATGAATTGAGATGATTTCTATGATAATCACTACTTGTGAATTGAGTTTGATGACAATTGCATGCTTAAAAGAATTGTGAATTGAAAAGAATTTGAATGAATGAATTATACCTCTTTTGCAAGTTTCATAATGTGATGAATATTGTCTAAATCATGTTGAGAAATTGAAGTTGAAATCACATTATGAGTTCTTATACTTCTTGTTGAGATGATTAAGGCAATTCGATTTTTCTTTCTTCTTTCTTTTGATCATTTTAGCTCCTCATTGAAATATTAGCCTCCTTTACCTATCCGGGAATTTGGAGAAGTGAATAAAAAAGGCATGTTTGATGTGGGAGGGCCATGAGAGCAATTATTTGCAATCAAAAGAATAGAAAGAAGTTGTAGGTTTGGGGAAGTCAATCATGACGATGAGTAACTCGGCACCATTCACATAGCCGGGTGTTTGTGTCTTGCCAAAGTCGGATTGAGCGATATTCCTAGCGGATTAAGGTATGTGCGCTAAGGGTTTGAGGCATCTCATGAAAATTGAGAAACGCCAATCTCCTAGGCTTCGGTTTTTGTGCACCTCTATCCATAACTCCAAAAGTAAAGTCGAAAAATGAAAGGAAGAAGAGCGAAGCTTTAAAGTGAAAGTGTGCGGAAACCGCAAAAGAAGAAGAAGTAGTTGTCCACTTTCCCGGATTCATGCACCACATTCCCTTAAAGTTTTCCTTTCCCTTCCATATTCTAGACCTTTTCTTTGAAAGTCCTTAAGATCAAAAGAATGTTATATGACTTGGTGATCTAAATTGAAGTTTCTTATGATTGATTTTGATAATGTTTGAAGGTTATGATGCTTGTATAGAAGTTTGATTGATTCATGAGTTTTCTTTGCTATTTACTCTTTGATTAAGTGTATGAAAGTTTGATAAACGATTGAAGCAAGGTTTGAGAATGATCTATTCTTTAGAAGGCACATTCATCCAAAAGAAGTATTGCTTTGAGAAGGTACACATATTTCATCCTAACTCTTGTTTTAAAGGCTTTTGAAAGACCTTGCTTAGGGACAAGCAAGTGTTAAGTATGGGGTTATTTGTTAGCAAGAAATATTGTGATATTTTAGACACGTTTTCTAAATGTATTTGATTCATATTGATAGTCTTTGATTGAGCATTGTTACATTAGTGAGCTAGTTTGCCTATATTGTCAATATGGATGTCTACACTAGCTTTATGTTGATTATAGGTGATTGAGAGTCATTTCCGAACGAAATCGAGCAAAGAAGAGTTGATTGAGTATGTCCATGGATTGAGGGCATTCTTAGGAGCAAAATGGAGTTCAACTTCAGGAATGCACGAGGCTAGGGAAGAATCACGTTCTTGCCCTAAACCATGCTCTAAAATACGGCCGTATTACAAACCACGTTCAGTTCCACGGCCGTGGAACCATACAAAGAGAGGCGTGATGCATTCTAGTAACTATTACGGTCGTGGAATCTATGGTTCAAACCGTGACACATTCCACGCTCTAAATTACGGTCGTGGAAACTTCCACGACCGTGATCTTGGCGATCTTTTTTGCCACATTTTGAAGCCACGATCTTTTGAAGATTGGGCCGGGCCGATATTTTATCTTGCCCTATAAAAAGACGGACAAAGCAAGATTCCGTCATCCCCGCTTCGACGCACTTTTGCGACCTCGCTTTAGACCTTGGCTTACGCCTTCGCTTAGAGGCATTTTACATCTCGTTGGAGATCGAAGTTCGTGTGGGGATTTGCCCTAATCTCGCACTTTTGGTGGAAATTGCTGTTGAGATCTCCGGATTGGCGGAAGATTGATGTTTTTGGAAGATTGTTGCAAGAAGACTTCTCTTCTTGTTTAGGTTTGATTTGGAAGACGGATTGACACCCCGTTCTCCCTTCTTTCCTAAGATTGTGATTGTTTGCTTTATTTTGAATCTATTGACAACATTTGTTCTCGATTGTAACTTTGAGATTGGTTTGAAGTTTATTGAAAGTTTTCGGAAGTTTTCATCTTTCTATCTTTTAATTCTTGAATTTGATATCAACATGACTGTTATTGGCTAAAAACCCTTAACAATTCTAAGGTAAAAGGTTGATAGTTGTGGCTTAGATGATGATAGATAGATCGTAAACAGATTAGACCCTGAGAGTTTGAAAGAATCGTCGACGAACCCTAAATCACGGTTTGTTCTTGAGTTCCACGACCGTGGAGTCTCAAGATCCAACCGTAATTTCCCTTAAGTTTACGAACCTGCTTTTACTTTGATCCAAAGTTAAATATTTGCTTTAACTTAGTTTAGGCTTGCCTTTTCTAGGTGGTAGTGAAGCCTCAACAACCTCTACCTCGATTGTGAGTGTCATAACCTCAATCGGTTAAGTTAGTCTTGATCCTTGGATTACAAGTTTGGGTATTTGACATTAATTCTTGCCTTTAGAACCTTTCTATATTGAAGCCTCAACAACCTGTATAGAGAGTATCTTGTAGGTGAGTTATATAAGGTTTTTGGAACTTCACCGTACGATTACCTTACATTAGTATACCTTTGCATATCTCAACTCTGTCGTTATATCATTAGTATATCTTGAATCGATTGCCACAGCTGGATACTTGGATCTTTAGGATTGTTGTTTTCCCAATATTTGCAAAGCCTCTCATACTTACTCGCTTGATAATCTGCAATTGAATTTGTTCCCACCCAAATCCCTGTGTTCGATACTCTGGAATACTTGCTAATCTACGCCGATCCGTACACTGCGGGTTCGCTTGCTTATATTCTAGTTTTATAAATTTAAAACTTATTTGCACGCACGTTTAGGGGCGAACACTGAGTCCCGTACAAGTGGTTCCGCAGAAGGGAGGAATGACGGTCATCACCAACAAAAACAATGAACTCATTCCTACACGAACCGTAACAGGATGGCGGATGTGTATAGACTACCGCAAGCTAAACAACGCGACGAGGAAGGATCACTTCCCACTACCCCTCATCGATCAAATGCTTGAACGGTTAGCACAACATTCACACTTTTGCTATCTTGACGGTTATAGTGGTTTCTTTCAGATCCCGATACATCCGGATGATCAAGAGAAGACCACGTTCACATGCCCGTGGGGTACGTTTTCCTATAGGAGGTTGCCGTTCGGGCTTTGCAATGCCCCAGCCACCTTTCAAAGGTGCATGATGGCCATCTTCTCGGAATATATAGAGGAAATCATGGAGGTTTTTATGGATGACTTCTCCGTTTATGGTTCCTCTTTTGACAATTGTCTTTCTAACCTTGCTCTTGTATTACAAAGATGTGAAGACACTAACCTAGTTCTTAATAGGGAAAAGTGTCAATTTATGGTGAAAGAAGGCATTGTATTAGGACACTTAATCTCTAGTAGAGGGATTGAGGTGGATGAAGCTAAGATAGAGACAATAGAAAAGTTTCCTCCCCCAACTTCGGTGAAAGGGATAAGAAGTTTTCTAGGACATGCTGGATTTTACAGGCGTTTCATAAAAGATTTTTCTAAGATATCAAAGCCGCTTACTAATCTATTGATGAAGGATGCAGTTTTTGAGTTTTCGCAGGAATGCTTAGATGCATTTAATATGATTCGGTAAGCTCTAATCTCAGCCCCGATTATCCAACCTCCGGATTGGAACCTTCCCTTTGAGGTTATGTGTGATGCAAGTGACGTAGCTATAGGAGCTGTTCTTGGGCAAAGAAAGGAAGGACTAACCCATGCTATCTACTACGCTAGCAAGACGCTAGATGAAGCGCAGCTCAACTACGCCACTACCGAAAAGGAATTCTTAGCTATTGTATATGCAATTGACAAATTTCACTCTTATCTTGTAGGTGCAAAGGTGATTGTATACACGGATCATGTTGCGATCCGGTATCTCCTTGCAAAGAAGGATGCGAAGCCAAGGCTAATTAGATGGATTCTTCTCCTACAAGAATTCGATCTAGAGATCCGCGACAAGAAGGGTTCAGAAAATTCTGTTGCGGATCATTTGAGTCGTCTAACACATCAAGAGGACGATCATCTACCTATAGATGACTCCTTTCCGGACGAGCATTTACATATCATAGAGGAGTGCATCGATGTGATCACCAAAGGTAACGAACCATGGTTTGCTGATTTTGTTAACTATTTGGTTTGTCAGGAATCACCACCCGGATTATCCTACGCACAAAGAAATAAGTTCTTTAAGGATGTTCGGGAATACTTTTGGAATGAACCTCTCCTCTTTAAGAGAGGTCCGGATGGCATTATTCGGCGATATGTGCCGGAAGATGAGATGCAAAGTGTCATCCGCCATTGTCATTCACTACCTTGTGGAGGACACGCTAGTTCGAACAAGACTAGCGCTAAGGTATTGCAATCTGGATTCTTTTGGCCTACTCTATTTAAAGATGTGCAAACCTTTGTTTCCTGCTGCGATGCTTGTCAAAGAACAGGAAATATATCTAGGAGGAATGAGATGCCTCTCAACAACATCCAAGAGGTGGAGATCTTTGACGTTTGGGGAGTAGACTTCATGGGACCCTTCCCATCATCTTGTGGAAACCAATACATACTTTTAGCGGTTGATTATGTTTCAAGATGGGTTGAAGCAATTGCCTCTCCCACCAATGATGCCATGGTAGTGGTTAATTTCTTTAACAAGACCATTTTCCCACGATTTGGGACGCCACGGACTATCATTAGTGATGGAGGTTCTCACTTCATTGCCTGCCGTTTTGAAGCTCTTCTAGCTAAGTATGGGGTGACTCACAAGATCGCCACCCCTTATCATCCACAAACTAGTGGACAAGTCGAGATCTCAAACCGGGAGATTAAAGGAATCCTAGAGAAGACGGTTTCAAGGACAAGGAAAGATTGGTCTTTGAAGCTAGATGACGCATTGTGGGCATACCGGACTGCATATAAGACTCCCATCGGAACTACACCATACAACCTTGTGTATGGGAAGTCTTGTCACTTACCGGTAGAGTGGGAGCACAAGGTGTATTGGGCAATAAAGTGGTTGAATTTCAGCATGAAGGAAGCGGGAGAGAAGCGTCTCTTAAACCTTAATGAGCTTGAAGAACTCCGCTTGAATGCCTACGAAAATGCCAAGATATATAAAGAAAGAGCGAAGCGTTGGCATGATAAGCATATCATCTCAAAGGACCTCAAAGAAGGAGATCAAGTTCTCCTCTTCAATTCAAGGCTTCGTCTCTTTCCAAGTAAGCTTAAATCTCGTTGGACTGGACCTTTTCTAATCAAACGTGTTTTTCCCCATGGTGTAGTTGAAGTATGGGGTGAAAAGGGCGGAAGCTTTAAGGTGAACGGTCAACGACTCAAGAAGTATACACTGGAACTCCAAGCTGAAGAGTTCGCGCCCACCGCACTCGAATAAGTGCGAATTTGGTCTAGCTACGGACCTTAAACAAAGCGCTTCTTGGGAGGCAACCCAAGGTATTGCACTTACGTTTTTGTTTTTGATTCATAGACTAGTTTAGTTTAGACGTTTTGCTTTGTTTTGCCTTCGATGCCTTCCGGTATGTTCGTGTTTTTGGATGTAGGAACAGTGGAAAAGAAAGGGGAAAGGAAAAGCTTGAAGAAAATTTATGAAACTTGGACTTTGACACATTACAGAGAGTTCCACGGCCAAAACCACGGCCGTGACAACTACCGTGACCGTAATTTTCAAAGGCCTGAGAAAAATCACCAAAACCACGGTTCCGTACATTTCCATGGCCGTGGAACCCCCCGATAGACCATAATTTTCAAAAAATTTTACGGCCACTTTATAAACCACGTTTCTTCACAAAACACATATCACAAACCCAATTCCACGCCCAAATCGCCGATTCCACTCCCCATCTCTCAAATCCTCATTCGTTAATCGTTTTTGACGATTCTTTGGCCAAAATTGAAGCAAATCCAATCACCAACAAGATCCAAGCAACAATTTGAGCAGCAAATCACCGGAGAAGACGGAATTCGGATTCCAAAATCCGAAAACCTAGGTTTTTCGTTCTTTCCTTCTCTTTATCGTTTCAGCTTCGTTTTTGCTAGAATTTTTAGGAGAACTGATTGGAATTGGACGGAAATTAGTCTTGGGATGCTTGTTGTTGAGTTTGGTGTGATTTTGTTGAGATTTGCGAAATTTAGAGACGAACCACGGTTTCTGGGTATTTCACGGCCGTGGAATCTGAAGAACAAACCGTGGTTTTCAACCGAATATGGATTTTGTGAGAAGAGTGTCTAGTAGAAATAAGAACAAAAAGAGGAAAGGCAACAATGCTTCCTCTTCTAGAACACCACCCATTGAGCCTCCATCACCTCCATCATCACCATCACCACCTCCCCCTAGGATCCCTACCATCCATTAGGATCATCTAGATGCCTTAGAGAGGATCGAGGAGAGGACGGTCATAGGACCTAGATACTTACTGCTTGAGGAGTTAGAGCCTCTACATGTGATAGGAGACCTCACTTGGCTTTTGGATAGAGCCGGTTTAGTCATCTTCTCCGATATTCGGGAAGATGCTTATGAGGAGATCACTAGGGAGTTTGTGGTTTCCTTCGAGCACAATCACGTAGACAGGACGGTTTCTTTCCGACTGATGGAGAGAAACTATGATTTTTCGATTAGAGAGTTTGGAGCCTTCTTTGGGTTCCAGGAGACCTTTAATGGTCGATTCCCCAGTGGCGTGTACGCCAAGGATTTCTGGGAGGAGATTGCGATGATTTACGCCAGCGAGGACCGCTGGCAGCCTGCTGATACCAAGGCTAGATTAATCTATCATCTAGCCTTGAAGATTGCTCATAGAGTGCTTTCTGAGTGTCTCTTCCCTAAGACGGAGACACCTCAGAAGATCAAGACGGATGAGCTGTTCTTGCTTTACAGTATGTTATATGGCAGGCCAGCTGACTGCGCCACCCTCTTAGATGCTACTATGAGCAAGCTTAAGAATAAGAGGTCTGACAACATTGGATACGGTGGGATGGTCACCCACCTTGCTAGACAGTTAGTGGTAGACTTCTCAGCTTGCACCCGCATTGCAGCTAGACCCCTAGGACTTCAGGCCCTCATGACTAGAGGCCTCATCTTCCCCACCCATAGAGGTCCACCATATGCTGCTATGCCTTGGGAGAGTAGGACCGGGAGAGGCATTGAGTGGCTTCCTGAGTATTCCATTATGGTTGGACGCCATAAGTAGAAGGAGACGTTCGCTGCTATGCATGCGAACAGATTAGTAGCCCCTCCCTATGTTCCACCACCACCAGTTGTAGAGGAGGAGATGAGAGGGGATGACGAGTTTGAGGGAGGAGGAGCTGATCATGACTTTGGTACATTCCCGGATCAGCCGGATGCAGTTCCTGACCTTCCTAGGCACTCTCCCCACCCAGCTAGAGCATCTGGCTCTTCCTCTCCCCGTGCTAGTGTGAGCGAGAGGCCTACTTGGATGGCGGATCCTCCTTCATGGTATAGCACTCAACAGGATTGGATGGCAGCTCCACCGCCTTGTCATGCACAGCCTCCACCTGCACCAGCACCTTCAGATGCACCGGTGTGGTACAGCCAGCCGCCTGGTTGGTACGAGCAGTTGCCAAAGTGGGCCACCGACCTTTCCAGCAGGGTCGGAGCTCTAGAGATCCGTGCAGATGCTAGGGATGCACGAGCCGACGATCATGACCGCATGATGAGAGACATATACCGCCAGCAGTTTGGGCGGAACTATGATCCAGGCTTCTTCCCGTTTCCACCACCACCTCCACCGCAGTGAGATGATTGATGATCTACAGTTTTAGCCGCTCCACCACCATTTTGTGAGTTCTTTTTCTTTCTTTCTTTTCTTCTTTTTCTTTTTGAACATTAGGGACAATGTTTGTTCCAAGTATGGGGTGGGGTGTGACTAATAGTTTGTAATAACTCTTACTCACTTTGTATGCTTTTATCGAGACTACCTTGCATGTTCATTCTATTGTTGGACGTTTCATTATTGCATTGCATGAAAAAGCTTTTGAAAAACCCATAAAAATTGAAAAATTTTGAAAATTTTGTGCTTCTAAGGATAGAAATGATTTCTATGATAATCACTACTTGTGAATTGAGTTTTGATGACAATCGCATGCTTAAACAAATAGCGAATTGAAAAGAAATTGAATGAGTTGATTATCCCTCTTTTGCAAGTTTCATAATGTGATGAGTGTTACCTAAATCATATTGAGAAATCAAGGTTGAAATCACATGATAAGTTCTTATACTTCTTTTTGAGATGATTAAGGCAATTCGATTTTCTTTCTTCTTTCTTTGATCATTTAACCCCTCATTGAAATTATGACCTCCTTTACCTATCCGGGAATTCGGAGGAGTTGATATTTGGCATGTTTGATGTGGGAGGGCCATGAAAGCAATATTTGCATTCAAAAGAATAGAAAGAAATTATAGGTTTGGGGAAGTCAATCATGACGATGAGTATCTCGACACCATTCACATAGCCGGGTGTTTGTGTCTTGCCAAAGTCGGATTGAGCGATATTCCTAGCGGATTATGGTATGTGCATCAAGGGTTTGAGGCATCTCGTAAAAATGAGAAACGCCAATCTCCTAGGCTTCGGTTTTTGTGCACCTCTATCCATAACTCCAAAAGTAAAATCGAAAAATGAATTGAAAAGAAGAGAGCGAAGCTCTAAGTTGAAAGTGTTGTGGAAACCGCAAGAGAAAAAGAAAAAAGTTAGTTATCCACCTTCCCGGATTCATGCACCACATTCCTTAAAGTTTTCCCTCCCTTTCCGCATTCTAAACCTTGTTTGAAAGTCCTTAAGATCAAGAGAATGATATATGTCTTGGTGATCTAAATTGAAGTTTCTTATGATTGATTTTGATAATGTTTGAAGGTTATGATGTTTACATGGAAGTTTGATCAATTTATGAGCTTTCTTTACTCTTTACTCTTTGATTATGTGTATGGAAGTCTTATAAACGAATGAAGCAAGATTTGAGAATGATCTATTGATTAGAAAGCACATTCATCCAAAAGAAGTTTTGTTTTTGAGAGTATATCCATATTTCATCCTAACTTGAGTTTTAAAGTTTTTGAAAGACCTTGCTTGGGGACAAGCAAGTGGCAAGTATGGGGTTATTTGTTAGCATGAAATATTGTGATATCTTAGGCACGTTTTCTAAATGTATTTCATCCATATTGGTATTCATTGATAAAGCATTGAAGCAATTGTGAGCTAGTTTGTCTATATTGTCGATATAGAGGTCTACATAAGCTTTGTGTTGATTGTAGGCGAATAAGAGCTAAAACCGAATGGATTGAAGGAGAATGGAGATGAATTGAGCATGTCCGAAGATTGAGGACACCACAAAGGAGCTAAGGAAGATGCTAGGATGAAGAATGACACTAGACAAAGGAGAATTACGAGCTACTTGTGTTCCACGCTCTAAACCACGGCCGTGGAACCTTGGCAACATAAGCGTGGAGCACTCCAGTGACTTACACGGCCGTGGAAGATGTGAAGCAACCGTGATGAATTTCCACGCTCTAAACCACGTTCTAAACCACGGGCGTGTAATCCCAAGGAACCGTGATTTATGCGATCTTTTAACGTACAATTTGAAGCCACGATCTTTTACACAATGGGCTGGACACTTATTTTATCTTGCCCTATAAAAGGACGAGAAGAGAGAGATTCCGTCACCTCTGCTTAGACCTTCGCTTACGCCTCCGCTTAGATCACGTTGAGAGCATCATTGCTTGGAGATTTGCTTCCGCGCATTGAGGGTTTCATTGTTCGTGCGGAGATTACGTCTTTTATCTTGAGGTTTGATTAGAAGACGGATTGACATCCCGTTCTTCATTCTTATTTAGGATTGTGATTGTTTGTGTTATTCTGAATCTACTTACATCATTGTTCTTGTTTGTGGATTTGAGATTGATTTGAGATTTATTCAAGGTTTTCGAAGGTTTTCATCTTTCATTCTTTTAAATCTTGAAATTGATATCATAATGACTGTTGTTGGCTAAAACCCATTAGCAATTCTAAGGTGAAGGGTTGATAGTTGTGGCTTAGATAATGATAGATCGATCGTAATTTGATTGGACCCTGAGAGTTAGAGAGAATCGTCGATGAACCAAAATCACGGTGTGTTCTTGAGTTCCACGGCCGTGGAAGCTCAAGATCTAACCGTAATTTCCCTTAGTCTACGAACCTTGCTTTTACTTTAATCCAAAGTTAAAGATTTGCTTTAACTTAGTCTTGGCTTGCCTTTTCTAGGTGATAGTGAAGCCTCAACAACCTCTACCTTGATCCGAGTGTCACAACCTTAATCGGTTTAGTTGCTCTTGATCCTTGGATTACAAGTTTGGGTATTTGACATTAACTCTTGATTTTAGATCCCTTCTATACTGAAGCCTCAACAACCTTTATAGAGAGCGCCTTTAGCTAAGTCATATAAAGCCTTGGAACTTCATCGTACATTGCTTTGCATTAGTATACCTTTGCAACTCTTAACTCTGTCCTTAGTTCTTTAGTATATCTTGAATCGATTGCCACAATTAGACACCTAGATCTTTAGGATTGTTGTTTTCCCAATATTTACAAAAGCTCATACATTTACTCGCTTGACAATTCTATAATTGAATTTGTTCCCCCCAAATCCCTGTGTTCGATACTCTGGAATTCTTGCTAATCTACGCCGATCCGTACACTACGGGTTCGCTTGCTTTTATTCTAGTTTTATAAATTTAAATCTTGATTGCACGCACGCTAAGTGGCGAACAGTAGTTCAATTAGAAGGAATAGAAGGTTGTGCAAGGAACTCGGGCATACGAGGCCGAGAGACGGAATTAGAAGAACCATGCAAGAGACTACAAGAGTGTGAAATAGAGATAACAATATTGGAACAGGACAACTAGAATTTAGTACAACCAAGATTGCGGAATCAAGGACATCATAATCGAGGCGGATGCCCCATAGACCATTAGGGGCATGAGAAACTAGAAGAGACAAAGTTTCAATCTGGGTGTGAGAATCTAAGGTGCACGGATTGAAGACCTACAATTGAGGGTAAAAGCGGAAAGGCAGACCCCACAAGCGTGGAGAGGTTTTGACCTCCTTAGAGATATAAGAAGTTTGAAAGAAACCACGACGCCAATATCCAAAGAATGGAAGCCTGTAGCAGAGTCAACGGAGTTTCAGGAAGGCGATATTACCACCAATACTAGTGAAGAAATCTGTACGGGAGAACGACCTTGCTAGACTCGAGAGTTCAGGGTAACCTGAATTATCACGGGACCTAAGCCACCAACACAGATGGTCCATGCAAAAGGAACTGCAAGTGGATGATCATTTCGGCCATAATAATTTGAAAGACGCTTGCAAGCTATCGTGGAAACCTGAAACGACTATTTATGCTAGATGAATGACACAATCGGACTAGAGAAATGGAGTTAGCCCATAAGAAGCGGAAGGGTGGAAGGTAGAACGAACTAAAGAAGGATAAAAGGATTAATCTAGTAGGGCATGTGCACCAAAAGTTTAATACCAGTAGAGGTATAAATATGAGATAAGTCAATTATAGACTGACCGATGTCAACCAAGGACGTGCAAGTATTGTTTGGTATTGATGATTTTGTCCCGTTAAGAAGAGATATTTGTGACTGTGGATCTATGGAGTTGCTTTACCGATGCCTTAGAGGATTTACTCAAGTAGGCAACGACAACCTTCTTGGATGAATTAAAGATATAAAGAGAAACGTTTTAAGGGTTACTTCTTGGCTAGTTAAGATCAAACTCCGGTCGAGTCAAGGGGTTTGGATCCGTGCTAAGAGAATTAAGAAAGTAAACGGAAGAAGTTGTTCTCCAATCGTCATTTTGTTTCATTAAGGCAATTAAGGAAGGTACTTGGTACTTCATCAGGTTAGGACTTATGATATAATTGGAAAAAAAAAAAGTTTGAGGTTTATCACGTGGGACCCACATACAATGTCCCTATGATTAATGAGTGACAACAGAATTATTAGAGTAGTGCAGCGGAAGCGTGGTGGGTCCTAACCCACGGAGCTTTAAGCAATGGCACAGGAAGGAACATGTAAGAGTTGGTGAAATGCATTTCGCTTGGAAGGAACATGAGATAGGCTACGCGGAGTGATTGAAAATATTGTACGGGAGCTGCATCACCATCAAGGTAGTCGGGAAAGTATGTGCATGTAAGAGGTAATAGAAGGAGATTAGTACCCTATTATGGATTCAAGTGAATAATGACGGCTTGTCACATGTTGACAGATAACTAGTTAGAAATCCACTACGTAACGGAGTATTCTAGAGTCAGTTTTCTTGATGGATTGAGGAAGGAATTAACGATGTAATAAAAGTATTGTGCATGGCCTGCACTAGAAAGCTCAAAGTGAGTAACTACCATCTTGAGTCGAAGATACATAAGAAAGAGAAGCGATAGGAGCATACTTGCAACCTAGTAACTGTGCTTACAGAAATCATAATCTCAGAGTAGATTTTATGTGTAATGTTATGTTGGAACAGAGCCTAGTTGCGTTTTGAGTTAGAGGGATATTATTAGTCCGATAAAAGTGGTGGACAAAAGAGTGCATTGTTGATGGTATGTTAACAATTATTGAGTAGTTATGATTAAATAACGGTGATAGGAGATCACTTTGTGTCTAATACGGTCGTTCCAAACATATTCTAGGTCACTTAAGATCTTGGAAAATGCGTGATAAACCTAAGTTTGAGCAAACGATATATTGGAGAATTATAAATAATATAATAATGCAAAGTAAACAAAGAGGATGACCACTAGATTTGATTCTTAGTTGCCCCGAGTGTAGACCAGGAAAAGGGTAAAGGTGACGATTCCTTACCGGAGGAATAAGATGACTGAGTAATATTAAAAGACAAGACCAAGTGGGTCGTGATGCGAAGAGCATTGGGTACTTGGAAAGTGTTGGTGGATGTCCAAGACTTTTGACCTGAGTGTGTAGTCAAAACCTTTTCAGAAGGCCGGAAGCAAGTGGTCATAACGAAGGGAAGAAAGTTGAATAGATTATTTTCCGTAAGGTCGTCAAAGGATTTGGAAGTGAGTTGTGTAAGGTAACCATTTGAAAATTTAAAGCAGGTTTAGCAGCGACTGATGAACTAGTATTCCGCACCCTATTGGAGAGTGTGGCTTCGGTTTTCCACGGAGACTAAGTTTGGGATCTGGGTTTGAGAATTTCAGTTGGAGAGTACCTACCAGACACGGGTTAGGTTATCAGATTAGAGGATCAGACAGTTGAGCTAGATGATACCGGTGAGATATCTGGTAACCACTCTAGAACGTGGAAGTAGGCGCTTGTGATTTAAGTACCTGAAAAGATTTCAGATTCAGTGGTTTTATGAAAAGTTGATAAGGCTACCTAAGATATGGGGATAGTAAGAAACGTAACATTTCAAAGACCTATGTAGCGATAGTTGTAACCTCGAGAGTAACGAGTTAGGGTTTGACCTTGTATGTGTGATATTGTTTGACTGCTTGTTTATTTCATGATTGAGTGTTTAGTTAGTGATGTGTTCTTTTGGTAACCGTGATGTGCGGGATACTTAGATGTGGAAATGACGAGACTTTTGTATAGCGATCAAACACACCCATTTGGTGCCTTAAAGGCCGATCAGGATTGTCTTACCCTAAGTTTCGGGGCGAAACTTATTTTGACGGGGATCTGATGTAACGACCAAATTTTTCGTTACATTTTGATAGGGTTACAAGAGTTTAGAAAACGAAATTAAAAATTAGTGAAACTAGGATAAACAAGTTTATGTATGGAAGTCGTATGATTAAATACCTTGTTTTAAGTTTCGGGACGAAACTTATTTTAAGGGGGTACTGATGTAATATCCGGAATTTTCGTTCCGTTTAATTCCGAAGCAAATCGGACTTCGAGCCGTTGACGGTTTTCCATTCTATCTAGTACTTCTTTCTTCACGAATTTTATCATTTTATGTAGAATTTAATTCACATAAAATGATAAAATTATATCAAGCTCTAATTCTTATAATTATTTATCATTTTATGTAAAATTTAATTCACATAAAATGATAGATTTATATCAAACCCTAGTTATTATAATTCATTCTTATCGATGACTTTAGACGAGATCATGACAAGCTGTGACGAGATCATGACTAAGCTGAGACGAGACTATGACAAAGCTGCGACGAGACCATGACAAAGCTGAGACGACGTCATGACGAAGCCAGACAACTCTGTGACGAAGTCATGCATGGGCCTGACAAAGCCATGACGAGTTTTCGACAAGTCCTGACAAACTTTCAGCCCACTTATTCTCACCTTATTTTCATCCCATTTCTTTTGTTTTGCTTGCAAGGAAGCCCGGCCTAGGAGAAGCCCATGAAGCAACAAAAGGGACAGCCGGCTCCTCACATTCCACGTCAGCCAGCAACCACATTAACTCTCTCTTATCTTCTTGTTCTCCATCCAACGTAACAACCGGATACGTAGATCTTTCCGTAGATCTCGACCCACTCCAGCCCACGCCTGCTTCCATACCTGTCCACATTCACGTACAGAAGAGCAATCCCTTCCCTCTCCTCGCTTCTGTCGAGCCAGAACGCAGCAGCCTCACCTCCCTCACTCTTCTCGTCAATCTTCAGCCGTGCAGTGTAGTGGTACGAACAGTCCGACTCCATCGAACGATCCCTCTCAAGCAGACCAAGCTGCAGCGATCTTCTGCACTCCCTCTGTCGTCGTGCACAAGCAGCACATCTGCACATCCCTTCACCTTGGGTCCGGCGCTGGTGAGCCTCGCGTCCTTCTGCGCATAGGAGCCGGCAAGACCAACACTCAGGAGCAGCAGCAGGAGCGTTCACCCTTCAGCACATCCCTTCACCTTGTGTCCGGCACACATTGGCTCCTTCATTCCGATCGACAATGACGGATTGCACTGCTGCAAAACAACCGCCTCACAACCTTCCCAGATCTACCCAGAAGACACTTAACATCAACACATCTTCCTCTCCAGGCTGCGCATGACTGCCCTCCTCTACTCCTGGCTACAACCTCGTGACCCTCTTGGGCGAGTTTTATAGTTGAGTGTAACCATACTCTTTCAACCTTGATTTCCTTCAATCATATGTGTACTTATACTTGATGCTAAACCATCTTGGAACCATGTATTTCAGTCAAGAAAACAACCGCAGAGAGCTGTTACGTTTTTCTCAGTTTTCGGAAGTGCCGAGCAGTCAACTTCGGGTCCAGATTTGGGTAAGTTAGAATTCTTCTTTTTGGCTTAATTTTGGATATGTTTTAGTCATTAGTACATAGTAGATCATACCAAAATTTGGGAAGAATCGGAGTTACGGTTTGAGAGTTATTGTGTTCCATAGTTGACGCCTCATGCAATTTTTATATATCTGCTGAGTGTTGGGGAAAACAGCAAGTGATGCTGTTTTGTGAGATGGTTTTGAATAAGCTCTTCATCTCCGTTGGGCTTGGATTTTGGATATGATATGGTTGACATACTTTTGTAGAATATATTAAAATTTGAGAGGAATCCAGCGAGTGGTTTGGGATTTATGATTTTTCAAAGATTGAGTCGTAAACAGTTTTTCTGTTGTGCTGAAATTCGGTTTTGTGAGATAGTTTTAAATAGGATTTTGATCTCCTTTGAGGCTGAATTTTGGTTATATTATAGATAAGATTTTATAGTAGAACATATCAAAATTTGGGATAAATCCAGCGAGTAGTTTAGGAGTTATGATTTTTCAAAGTTAAGACAGTGTGTTGTTTGTTAAGTGTTGTAACCAACTTTAGAAATTTTTTTAGAAGTGATGCTTTAACAGTTTTAAGAAATTCTTGCTCCTAGGAGTAGATGAGTTATCATATATGATCTAGGGAATTATTTCGGAATTTTATAAGATTATTCGAATTTTATATTTGAAGCCGAAGTTGGACCTTAACGATCTTTACGAAAATAAGGAAATGGGTAAATTGTCAGTTTGTAACCAAACTCATCTTTAGGAGTTAGAATATGACTTTTTAGTCTCAAATAAGAGATTAGGCATGAATTAGGGAAATTTTGGAAGTTTCGAGACCAAGGGTAAAATAGTCATTTTACCATAAATTAATAGTGTAATCAATTCCGTTCTATTAAGACCTACTATCTTAGAAGTCTTAGACTTCTAATCACCTAGAAAGTGTACTGACACACTTGCCTCCTTTGACAGGCCACTGAATTCCTACTGTACAGATCGATTTGCGAATTAGAAAGTCGAGATCTAATTCAGGTAAGTCCACGGACTTACTTAGCTGGCTTCTTGTATGAGTGTAATGTGTATGAGTGGTGTTTGTTAGTTATGATAAACAACGAAACCGGATTAGGCCGACTTTATTATTTACGTAATTGACCCAAGTGTATGATAACGGGTTGTGACATCATCTGCCTAGCTCTTGCGAGGGTCTAGGAGGTTCCCTACGACTAGCCCAGTCAGGTAGACGGTCAGATGCATTAGTACCATTCCGCGTTGGTAAACGGGGACAGGGGCGAGGTTTGGGAATCCCTCGTGTCACAAAATAAGTATTATTAGTAATGACCTATCACCTAATTAAAGATAATAAAAGGATTGAGTGTGCATGTTGATTGTGTATGTTGTGAGTTTGTGCTTTTACCTTTATACTTATGCGTAGAACGTTAGCTAACGGTTTTACACCGCTTGTAGATGTCTTGCAGGTTAAGACAGTTGTAGAGAGATCCGGAAGAAATGGTCAGCCGGGTCCACGTACTCATTTAGTTGGGGACGGGGATGTCTTCTGTTCTTCATATGCGTCGTTTTAATATCTTTTCTTGTAAGGCTGATACATATTTCGATGCATATATTGTTTACAGTTTTCAAATGTTTTAAATACTTTTGTGTCTTGTTGTAAGATCCAAGTAAAATTGTTGTCAAACTATGGTCGGGACCCATTGTGAGGTCCTAACCAGTAGCTTCCCGAGTTCGCAGAATTTGGGGTGTTACAATCATTGCTTTAATCAAAACTAACATGATAGGCTTTGCTATCTGAAGCATATCCAATGAATATTGCTTCATCACTACGTGCATCAAATTTCTCAAGGTTATCTTTGCCATTGTTATGAACAAAGCAAGTGTATCCGAAAGGTTTGAAATATGAAATATTTTGTTTCCTTCCTTTACAGAGTTCATAAGGAGTCTTTATCAAAATAGGACGAATTAAACCTCTATTCAAAATAAAGTTTGCAGTGTTTACTGCTTCTGCCCAAAAACGTTTTGTCAAACTAGTTTCTAAGATCATCGTCCTAAAAATATCCTCAAGAGTGCGGTTCTTACGTTCCAAAACTCCATTCTGTTGAGGAGTTCTAGGAGCTGAAAAGTTATGTGAAATACCATATTTTGCACAAAACAAATCAAACTTTAGTTGATCAAATTCTCTACCATGATCACTTCTTATAGAAACGATTGGTAGGTTTTTCAAAGTTTGTAACTCCTTAAATAATTTTGAAAAATCAAATAATGCTTCAGATTTTTCTCGTAGGAAAGAAATCCATGTGAAACGAGAGAAATGATTCACAATCACAAGGATATACTGCTTGCCTTTGGGAGATTTGACATGCATAGGTCCACAAAGATTCATATGTAAGAGTTCAATGGGTCGAGAAGAACTTACAACTTTCTTAGGTTTGAATGAACCTCTTGTTTGTTTACCTTATGTACAAGCCTTACATAGTTCATCTACCTTGAAGTTTAAGTTTGGCAAACCACGTACCAAATCTTTTGTAAGTAGCTTATGCATTGTGTGCATGCTTACGTGACCGAGTCTTCTATGCCAAAGTCTTGGGTCATCAGTCAAGGCCTTTAGACATTTTAGCTTAGTTCCTGAAACTTTGTTAGTACTCATAGAATAAACATTTTTACATCTAGGAGTAGTAAGCACAACTTCACCCGTCTTTTTGTCTTGAACTTCACATTTTTCTGAATCAAGCAATACTTTGTTGCCTTTATCACATATTTGAGAGATGTTAAGCAGATTATACTTCAAACCGTCAACCAAATATACATCATCAATGAAGTTAGATGAATTATAACATATTTTACCAATGCCAATAATATCACACTTTCCTTTATCATCAAGTGTAATGGTTCCAGAAGATTGCTTCTTTAAATCCGAGAATAAAGAGTTTTTTCCACTCATGTGTCTTGAGCAACCACTATCTAATATCCATTTATGCTCCTTTACCTTGGTGATATCCTGCAAAACAGCAAACATCAACCTTTCCGGGTCGACCAAATGACATATTTTGGTCCATATTCAGGTTCAATCATGTTTGGTGGTCTAGTATCTTTAGGAACCCAGATTTGTTTGACCTGTTTCCTTAAACATAAATGATAGGTGTTTATAATAATATAAGGATCATTTCCTCTATATGGACATGTAGATTTAGCATGACCCTTTTTACAACAGTAAAAGCAAGTAGGCATATGAATACTTCCTTTGGCTTTGACAAAAGTGGTAGTAGGTTTTCTAGGAAAGCTCCGATGATAACCTATACCATTTTTGTTAAGAGAGGATTGTTGTTCACCCATCATTCTTTCAATATTAGCTTTTGAATGAGTAAACTTAACAACTACAGCCTTCTGGTCTTGACACGTCAAAGTTAGATCAACTTTCTCTTTCTCTAGATCGGTATAGTTTCGATGGAGAGAGGAGAGGTTGTCCTTGAGAATCGCATTTTCCGATCCAAGGCCTTGATATTGTCATCAAGGTCCACTTTTTCTGTGTTAACATTTTCAATTTCCAGAGATATCTCACTTAGTTGTTTTTCTTGTTCAACTATCTTTTCTTTTAAAGAATTTATCCTTATTTTATGATCCTTATCACATATTATAATATCAATAAGGAATTCTTTCAGGTCAGATTCGGGTTGAGACATAATTGTACTTTCCACATTGTCAACATATAGATTTGAATCTTCTTCATGATCGGCCATGAGACACAAGTTTGCTTGTTCTTTTTCGTCTTCTGATTTATTCGAGGATTCTGAATCACTCAATTAAGCTACCATAGCTTTCTTCTTTCAATCATTTTTCTTAAAGTTGGTCCTCTTCTTTTGTGGACAATCCTTCACAAGATGATCTATTTCACCACACTCAAAACAAGTCAACACTCTAGTTTTATTGTTAGAGTTAGAAAACATACCTCGGGGTTTTGATGTTCGTGGATATTCTCTATTGTTTGCAAATTGTTTCTTTAACTTGAGTATTCTTGCGAGACCCTTAGAGATCATGGCAATTGCATCTTCTTCATCATCATCATCACTATCTTCCTCGTCTGATGGTAATTCATCCTTTCTTGATTTTAATGCCAAATTCTTGGTGTTGGATGGGAGCTCTCCATCTTCTTTACCAAAAACTATTTCATGTGTGATGAGTTTTCCAAGGAGGTCATCAAGATGAAGAGTTGAGAGATTCTGAGCTTCTTCGATGACAGTCATCTTTGGTCCTCACTTGGATTTAGGTAAGCTTCTTAGAATCTTCCTAACTTTTTCTTCATTTGTGAAGATTTTTCCTAGTGAGTCCAATTTGTTCACGATCTCAGTGAATCTTGTGAACATTTCCTTGACTGGTTCATTTAGATTCATCTATAATAGCTCGTATTGTCTGAAGAAGATGCTAATCTTTGTTTCCTTGACTTGACTTGTTCCTTTGTAAGTGACAACGAGTTTGTCCCATATTTCCTTTGCACTCTTGCATGATGAGATGTGGTTGAATTCGTTTGCATATAATCCGCAGTAGAGTAGGTTCATTGCTTTGTAGTTCTTTGACACACTGTCCATGTCAGCTTGTGTGAAGTCAGCTTCCTTCTTTGGGACTTGGACACCTTCAACTGTTGTAGTTGGGACTTTGGGGCCATTCTGAATAATGCTCCATAGTTCCATGTCCTGATCAATAATGAACATACGCATGAGTGCTCTCCAATGGGCAATGTTGTTGCCACAACAGAGTGGTGGTCGAGATGAGGATCTTCCTTGAGCAAATCCTCCATCACCTACAGGATTCATGATTAGTCTCACTGATGGTTAAATCAATATACGTGAGTCTAGCTCTGATACCAATTGAAGGACCGATAGGTGAATAAAAAGGATAAAAGATACTCTAGAAGGGGGGTTGAATAGAGTATGAGAACTTTTCGCAAAACCAATCTGAAGGCCTTGAAACCAATTTCAAGGGCCTTGATGTCGATCTGAGATCTTTGTGAAACTTTGATTTCAAGGGCTTTGAAACAACTTTCAAGGGCCTTGACTTTGTACTCTTGCAAAACAAAGTTAGTCACAATAAAACAAGATATAGTGCGGAATATAAAAGATTTACACAAGGATATGTTTACGAAGTTCGGCTCTAAATGGCCTACTCTCTGTCCCAGGGTATATCCTTATGATCTAATTATCTATTATCAGCTTCAAAGAATCCTAGATACAGACTAGAAGAAATCCCCTTCTTCTCTCACTGTAGCCAATGCTACGATCTAACTCCGACTCTTCACCTTGTTATAATAGCCTAGTTACTTCGCAGAGTAACACGAACTCGAGTATAACACTCTTTAGATATGCCAATGGAGCTCTCGAGTTTTATCTCTCTCTAGGGGATAAATTTTTTTAGAGAAATAGAGAAACAAAAACTATTTGATCGAATGAAGATGTTTTGGATCGCTTGAAGACTATTGATGTTTCCGTGTAAGCTTCTGTACTTGTTCTTCAATCGCCATCTTCATTTATAAATTCTATGGAGAGGTATTCTAGCCGTTGGAAAGATGACCGTTTGGAGATCACTCTTCTTCTCCATGAAGATCGCTTCTTGGTTGAGATGAGATAGACGTTATGGATCTTCATCTCCTGAGAACACGTTGATCTCTTGCTCCTTGATCTTCTCATATTTCTTGTAACAATATTCAATTCCAGAGGAGAAAATCTTCGTGCTTTTCGGTTGAGGATCTTTGTAAGATCTTCTTGTATGGCCGGTTGAGATCTTCACTTGATCATATCTTCTTATTTGAGCAAATCTCTCGTAGAAGATCTTCTTACTGATTTGAAATCTTTTTAATGTGCGTCCTTGACTTCTTTGTTCCCTTGAAATTCATTGCAAGGCCTTAGCCGTTTGAACACTCTAAACTCCGGTCTTCCAAGGTCCTTTATAGTCTCTTGCAAAACCTACACTTTATTTAATCCAAACCACCATACCAAACCAAGCAACTCGATATATAATCAATTCATTTGTTAGTGTATCAAACTACTTCATTGTGTTTAAGTCTTCCATCATCAACACCTGTATAACTTTATAAGCAAGGTGGAGTTTTCAGGGATGTTGAATGATGGGAGCGGTGATCAATGCTTCCTTTATCCTATAAAAAGCATCAATGCATTCCTGCAAGAACTCAAAAACAACATCCTTATTCAAAAGCGGTTTAGAGATCTTAGAGAAATCCTTGATGAACCTCCTGTAGAAATCTGCAATCCCAAGAAAACTCCGCACACCTTTAACGGAACAAGGTGGAGGAAGTTTCCTAATAGTCTCAATCTTAGCTCGATCGACCTCTATACCTCGGTTGGAAACGAGGTGTCCTAGCAAAATTCCTTCGTTAACCATGAAGTGATACTTCTCCCAATTCAAAACGAATTTAGTGTCTTCACAACGTTGTAACACTAGAGAAAGGTTAGCCAAACAATTATCAAAAGAGGAACCATATACCGAAAAATCATCCATTAATACCTCCATGATCTCCTTAATATACTCGGAGAAGATAGTCATCATACAACGCTAAAAAGTGGCATGTGCGTTACACAATCCGAATGGCATCTTCCAATAATCAAATGTCCCCCATAGACAAGTGAAACTGGTCTTCTCTTGATCATCCGGATGGATAGGAATCTGAAAGAAGCCACTATAACCATCTAAAAAGCAAAAATAGGAGTGTTGTGCTAACCGTTCAAGCATTTGATCAATGAATAGAAGAGGAAAATGGTCCTTTCTCGTTGTCAAATTCAATCTCCTATAGTCAATGCACGTCCTCTAGCCTGTAACGGTCCTTGTGGGAATCAACTCGTTGATTTTGTTGGTTACAACGGTCATCCCACCCTTCTTGGGAACCACATGTAACGGACTCACCTATTTGCTATCCGATATGAGAAATATGATACTTGCATTAAGCAACTTAAGAATCTCTTTCTTCACATCCACCATCGACCATGATCACCTCCGGTACCAACAGCAACCTGAGGAGGCTGGAGTAACCAATGCCTCCAATGTTATGTACGAAGTTCTGACAAAATCGCCTTGTTGACATCTCCCGCCCCCGTGCCTCCACTTCGCCCCTATAACACCCTGAATCCGGAGGACTCGGAGCGCTACTGACTAGGATCTCACAATGGATCCCGACCTTAGCCTGACAACTAGTTCACGTGATCTTACAATAAGGCACAAATAAATATAAAACCAAATACATAAAATTGTATGATCATATATCAAAACATATACAAAATCACAACCGAGTACAAAACGGCAACATCATATATATATGTACATAAACACCCAAAACCCACGCATCCTAATGTACGGAAGTCGTCGGTCAATCACCCCACTGGATCACTCTACAATCCTCCTATCTTGCAGAATATCTACAACATGGTATAAAGCCGTTAGCTAACAGTCCAACACATACAAACACATAATCACGTCACAATATGCAATGCGCATATCAAAACCATTTATTATCTTCATTACATTATACCATTACTAATTCAACTTATTTTGTGACAAGATGAACACCCAGAACCTCGCCTTTGTCCCCTTTCACACAAGTTTGGAATCGGGGATCAAGCCTCTGCACCTGGAGTACCGGTCGTAGAGAAACTTCACACTCTCGACGAGCCTCAGGCAAGTTGTCACGGCCCGTTATAATACACGTGAGCCATTTAATTTATATATATGGTTGTCCTAGTCCGGTTAGGTTATCAATGCAACATTCATATGCACAAACACCACTATAACAATCACTCAAACCCATAAACGCTAGCTAAATAAGCCCGAAGGACTTATCTGTCACAAGTTAGTCCTAAACAGTGGTCACGGTTTACCATCGAGAAAACGATCAATGCTTGTATAACAAGGCATACAAATATCAATCACTATCCATAAGTGAGGAGATTTCACCTCCTAGTCTTCAAGATCTCGCAAGATCATAACCATAACACAATCCACAATATCAATATCCTCAAAGACCATAACGATCAATCCATAAACTCAACATCTCACAATTCCTCAAACCTCTCAAGGTATCATCTAATCAACATGTAACACCCCAAATCCGCGGGACTCGGGATGCCACATTGGGCTAGGATCTCACAGTGGATCCTGACCCTAGTCTGACAACAAGTTCATTGGACCTTACAACATGGCACTGACAGATTTAAAACAAATACATAAAACTGTACATCAAAAGGTATAGAAGATCATAGCCGAGTATAAAACATCGTCCTCACACAAGAGGTATACAATACATCATCTTTACGCAAAGGTATATAAAATATCCCAAAAACCATAACCACCTAATGTACGAGAGTCCTCGGCCTATCACCCTGCCAGATCACTCTGCAGCTCTCCTATCCTTCAAGGCATCTACAACACGGTATGAAACCGTTAGCTATCCATACGTATATAAGGTAATGCATAAGCACAAGCACAAGTCATGAAAGGTAAACACATAATCATGTTATCACACATTTACCCATTATCATCTTTATACAATAATCAGTCACTCAAATCGTATATATATAGGTAGATGAAACTATGTGACACGGGGACCGTATCATCCCCGCCTCTAGGCCTGACGTCCATCTAGAAGTAGTGTCGGTCACACAACCCGTGTACCCTATGAGAGTGGATTGCGCCCTACCTGTATACTAGATGACATGAGCACAGAGAACCCCTCAGCTCCTTACAAGATGAAGGAAAGGGTTATCACTGCCGCACAATATCGCTATCAATAAAACATAGGTCGGTAATCATTGACATCGCATGATATCATATCAAGCATGTAACGCACATACCCACTCATGCAAACACCCAATATAAGGATGGTAGCTAAGTAAGTCCTACGGACTTACCTCAACCTCGTACAACCTCAACCACGATCAACCTTCAATCCTAAGAGGGACACTGCCTAATAACAAGACATAAAGAGATACCAATACTCCTATCAATCAAAAAGGTCACACCTAGACCCAAGGGATCCATAAGGATCATAATCAATCTATAAGCCTCAGAACCAACTAAACCTCAATATCTCAACATAACTCACAATTCCTCAAATCTCAAGGTAGTATCTAATCAACATTCCTCAATCTCAATTCTAATCCTAATTTAATTAATAAACCTTTAATTAATTAATTAAATTTCTCCAAAATAACGTTTTGCCGACAGGAAGTTTCTATACCCACTTGGCATCAGATTTCATAAAACAAACAACCCATAATCACTAGAATAATATAACAACCATAACGGAATTTCTAATTTTCCATTTTGACAAGCCTAAAGTCAATTTAGGCCAAATCGCAGTACGGAAAACGAATAAATTCATAACGTATTCGTTACTAACCCGGTTGACGATCTGAAAGAAGATTTGGAAACACAACGACGCATGCTATGCATGGACAACATCAAATTCACCGGAATTTGAGCGACGGAACCGTCCTGGTGACATATATGCTCGACCAAATCTCTATATACACGGAAATGCAAAAGCTCGGTACCGATATGAAGAGAATGAAGAGAGGAACCCAGAAACTCAAACGGAATTGAAATCGAATTAGAAACGGAGAGTAGATCTGAATTTGAAGGTTGAGACAAATCAGAGCTTTTACGAGGAAACGTGAAAGGAAATGAATTAATAAAGTATTTTCCGCTCTTTATAGTGAAGACGATAATTATCCTTTAGCGAAGTCGATAATTATCCTTTAACCGATCCAAAGGCGGGTTGAACCCCCTTCTCCAAACTTCTCGAAATTGGAATAATAAATCTGGAATATTGTTGGGATAATTATTCCACAACTGCCTCGGAAAACGTGTATTTCTAAATCGTCTTTCTTAGCCGTTAAGAAACAAAATAGCGACTCTTTTGGCCGTTTTGCCTCTCTATGTTATTTCATATCTAGGACATATCCGATGTCCTGATCATTTCTCTCAACTGCATTTTTACTAATTGGAGCTCCCAAATGCTCCAAATAACACCGAAGGGTAAAAATAATTACCCGGGGAAAAAGTGAAAATTTCCCCATACGTCCAAAATTACGCCAAGAACATAACGGTGGGACTCATACTCATCACTTGCACAATCTTCGCGAGTTATATGTCAATTACTATCAATGATCAAGTTAATCAACATTAATTAGAATTCGGATATCCTAGCTATTACACAACATTCCTCAATCTCAATTTTAATCCTAATTTAATTAATTAACATTTAATTAATTAAATTAACTTTTACTAGGATAACGTTTTTCCCGCACGTAATTTATGAACTCACTTGTTATCAGAGTTCATCAAACAAACAACCCATCATCACCAGAATAATATAACGAGCATAATGGAATTTCCAATTTTCCATTTTGACAAGCCTAAGGTCAATTTAGGTCAAATCGCAATACAGAAAGTGTATAAATTTATAATTTATTCGTTACTAACCCGATTGACTATCTGAAAGAAGATTTGGAATCACAACGACACAGGCTACGCTTGGACAACATCAAATTCACCGAATCTGAGCGACGGAACCACCCTGGTGACATATATGCTCGACCGGGTCTTCATTAGCTCGGAAACGCAGAAACTCGGTACCAAAATGGAGAGAATGAAGAGAGGAATCTAAAAACTCTAACGGGTTTGAAATCGAATTAGAAACGGAGTGTAGATCTGATTTTGAAGGTTGAGAGAAATCAAAGCTTTTACGAGGAAATGTGAAAGAAAATAAATTAATAACCAATTTTCCGTTATTTATAGTGAACACGATAATTATCCTTTAGCAAAGTCGATAATTATCGTTTAGCGAAGTTGAATATTATCCTTTAGCGATCCAAAGGCGGGTTGAACCCCCTTCTCCAAACTTCTCAAAATTGGAATAATAAACCTAGAATATTGTAAGGATAATCATTCCGCAAATGCCTCGGAAAACGCATATTCCTAAGTCGTCTTTCTTAGCCACTAAGAAACAAAACAGTGACTCTTTTGTCCATTTTGCCTTTCATGTTATTCTATATCTAGGACATGTACGATGTCTTGATCATTTCTCTCAACTGCATTTTTATTACTTGAAGCTCCCAAATGCTCCAAATAACACCGGAGGTAAAAATAGCAACCGGGGGAAAAGTGAAAAATTCCACAGAAGCCCAAAATTACGCTAGGAATAAAACGGTGGGACTCATACTCATCACTTACGCACTCTTCGCGAGTTATGTGTCAAATACTATCAATAATTAAGTTAATCAATATTAATCATCATTAATTAGAGGGCTCATAGTTCCGAGAGGGCGTGGCACCCCTCATGTAGTCATGCCATGGCTTAGAGTTCCGAGGGACATAGTATGGAAGAGCATGTACACCATCAGAAACCAACATATTTGGAGAGAGGGATTTGAGTACTTCAGCGATTCAAATGAGGTTGATGAGGATGCCGATGCCGTTGAGGGCTATGCTGCTGATGGTGCTGATGAGCATGTAGCTACTGAGGGGATGCTAGAGATCAACAGTGCTAGAGATACGGATGCCATGGATATTGATACACATGGTGTAGGGCCGATCAGAGTTCCAGTAGGCGATGATGAGGCCACGGAGGATGAGTATGTAGCTGGGGGGACCGATGGGCTTCTTGGACATCACGAGATGCCGGTGAGACCACCACGACATTCGGTCTCACATGCACCTCGGCGCGGGAGCCGGCGCAAAGGCAACTACTCAAAGTTCTCTTCACAGTTGTAGGCCTTGACGACGAGCATTGATGGATTAAGGACCGACTATCAAACTGTTAGCATGAAATATTGTGATATTTTAGGCACGTTTTATAATCGTATTTGATTCATATTGATAGTCTTTGATGGAGCTTTATGCATATATGAGCTAGTATTACCTATATTGTCGATATGGATGTCTACACGAGTTCCATGTTGATTATAGGTGATTTGGAGCTATTTCCGAACGAAATCGAGCGAAGGAGAGTTGAGTTGATGTACCTCTAGATCAAGGACACCTTTTGGAAGCAATTTGGAGTATTAGATTGAGGAATGCACGAATGAAGGCAAGAATCACGGTTTTACCCTAGATTACGGCCGTGGATTATGATGCAGAATTCGATGTTCATTCCAGGGGATATTACGGCCGTGGAAGCTACCCGTATTTGTTTCCACGCCTCAGAATTACGGTCGTGGAATATTCCACGACCGTGATCTTGGCGAATCCTTTCGCCACGTTTCGAAGCCATGATCTTTTGAAGATCGGGCCGGGCCGACGTTTTGCCCTGCATTATAAAAAGGACGGATGAAGCGAGATTCCGTCACCACGCCTTACCTCGCTACCTAGCTTACGACTTTTCAAACCCTAAGTTAGCGGCAAGAACGCAAGCTTAGCAACACACAAACCTTCATTCTGGGAGGTGATTTTGGGAGATCTCATTGAAGATCAAAGTTCGTGATTGGAGAATTGCTGTTAGCGATCTTCGCGTTGAGGAAGATCGAAGTTCTTGGAGGATTCCGCAAGAAAACTCCTCTTCTTGCTTAGGTTTGATTTAGGATCGGATTGACATCCCGTTTCCTTTCTTTCTTAAAATTGTGATTGATTATTCCGATTTGAATCTCTTGATAAACACTTGTTCTTGATTGTGATTTTGAGATCCATTTGAAAGATTATTGAAAGTTCTTGAAAGTTCCCATCTTTTATCTTATAAATCTTGAATTGATATCAAATGGCTGTTATTGGCTAAAAACCCTTAACAATTCTAAGGTGAAGGGTTGATAGTTGTGGCTTAGATGATGATAGATCGATCGCAAACAGATTAGACCCTGAGAGTTAGAGAAGTGTCGCCGACAACCCTAAATTACGGGTTGTTCTTGAGTTCCACGGCCGTGGAATCTCAAGATCCAACCGTAATTTCCCTGAGTCTACGAGCCTGCTTTTACCATAATCTAAAGTTAAAGATTTGCTTTAGCTTAGTTTAGGCTTGCCTTTTCTAGGTGGTAGTGAAGCCTCAACAACCTCTACCTCGATTGTGAGCCTCAATAACCTCAATCGGATAAGTTAGTCTTGACCTTTAGATTATAGGTTTGGGTATTTGATATTAACCCTTGCCCTTAGAACTTCTCTATATTGAGCCTCAACAACCTGTATAGGGAGTATCTTTTAGGCGAGTTACATAAGGTTTTTGGAACCTCAACCGTACGATTACCTTACATTAGTATATCTTTGCATATCTCTACTCTGTCTTTATATCATTAGTATATCTTGAATCTGTTGCCACAACTGGATACCCGGATCTTTAGGATTGTTGTTTTCCCAATATTTGCAAAACTCCCATATTTGTTGCTTGATAACCTGAAATTGAATTTGTTCCCACCCAAATCCCTGTGTTCGATACTCTGGAATTCTTGCTTAGCTACCTCGATCCGTACACTGCGGGTTCGCTGCTTGATTCTAGTTTTATAAATTTAAAACTTATTTGCACACACCTCTAGGGGCGAACAAGTTTTTGGCGCCGTTGCCGGGGATTTGGTTTCGGCCGGATTCGGTAACCGGTTGTCAAGCTTGGGAGCTTGCTCTCGTTATTTGATTCTTCTTGAGTGCATGCGTAGGTCTAGGAACACCGAAGATCTCTTACCTCTTGACCAAGAGCTAGAGAAAACTTTGAGACAAAAACGCAAAGAAAAGAGGATGGCTCAAGAAAACGAAAACGATCTTCAAACTAAGTTAGCGGAGAAGGAAGCTCAACTCCGATGGAATGAGAATCTCCTCCAGGATGAGATGGATCGTCATCAAACTCAAGTTAACGGTCTACAAGACATGATCGTTCAAATGAAAATAAAGATGAGCGATCTTGAAGATAAGGTGGGAAAGAAGTCCTCGAGAAGAAGGACAAGGTCTAGAAGAAGAGGTAACTCATCCGCTGATGATAGTGATTCTTCCATGCCTGCGCTAGAAGAGATTGATCCCACGATCAATATAAATCCTTTCAACACACAAGGAGTTGCTAACCGCCGCATTCCACCTAGGAATGTGAGAGTCGAACGTGTAGATAATGAGCCAAGAACTCTTGGCCAGCGGATGGATCCAACACAACAACCACGCCGCTTAGGTGTGAACTTTGATGCTGAAGATGTACAAGGGTTTAGTTTCAACCCTCAAGTTATCACTCTTGTTCGCCAAAGTCAGTTTGGTGGTACAAGCGCTGAATCTCCACACCAACACTTGCAAAACTTTGAGTGCATGATGGAGACAATGAGACCAAAGAGCGCTACTACCAACAGCTATAAGCTCAAACCTTTCTTTTTCTCTTTGAAAGGGAAAGCGCTATCTTGGTACCAAGCTCTTCCTAGTGGAAAGCTAGAGACGTGGGAAGACCTCTCCGCAGAGTTTCTCACCAAGTTCTTCCCGCCCTCCAAAACGGCGGAACTTAGAGGTAAGATTAATGCTTTTTCTATGAGACCTAACGAAAGTTTGTTTCAATCTTGGGAAAGGTTTCAGGACTTGCTCTTGGATTGCCCTCATCATGGCATATCCAAGCTTGCCTTGCTGGAAATTTACTACAAAGGGCTGGATGCGGGAACGCAATTCAACCTTCAATCCCTCTCATGTGGAACGTTCATGGACATGAGAGAAGATGACGCTTGGGACTTCATTGAGAAGCAAGCAAGAGTCATAGAGAAGTATTCCCACCGGAAGGTGGAGGGAAATCGTGTGGAGCAAGGAGCGAAGCTCACACATGAAGCCCAAAATCAGATTTTCTCCCTCAACAATGAGATCAAAGAGTTGAAGGAGGCTATCAAGACCAACTTCCCAAAGCAGCAAGAGAAGGATGTTGGCTATTTGGGCAATAACAACGGCGGTGACAACACCAACCGCAACAACAATAACCGGAACAATAACCGGAACAACAATTGGAATGGAAACAACAACAACCGGAACAACAACAATTGGAACAACAATCGTGGTTCAAACAACAACAATTGGCGCTCCAATCAACAAAATTCCGGTAACTCCTATCCTTCTAATTCCAATTCACTAACTCCACCCTCTTCTTCCTCTACTCCTTTGAAAAGCCAGGGGCAATCATCAAATGGAGGAAACAATACGGGAAAGGAAAAGCCGGATCCCATGTTGGAAACGATCTTGGGAAAGCTTCAAGGGTTGGAGAACCGCATCATCAAGGTTGATGATCAAATTTCTAAGGTTGACAAAGCTCAAAAGGTTTTAGAGAATCAAATGTTCAACCATGCGGAGGAAGTTCCTAGGAATCAAGGGAAACTTCCAGGAAAGACGGAGGACAACCCTAAGGGAAGGGTAATGGCGATTACAACTAGGAGCGGAGTGACTACCACCGATCCGCAGCCTACGTTTGTTGAAGTCCCCGTAGAGAAAAGCAAAGAAAAGGGGAAGGAGAAGGAGGACGTCTATGTTCCACCTCCAGCTTTCAAACCTCCCCTACCATTCCCTCAATCTAGAGCGCGAGCGCGCCTAGACAAGCAATTCGGTAAGTTCATAGAACTCATGAGCAAACTGCATATTAATATACCTTTCATTGATGCTATTGTAGGTATGCCGGCTTATGGCAAGTTCTTGAAGGAGCTCCTCTCTAACAAGAGGAAGCTAGAAGATTTTGGAGAAGTCAAGATGAGTTCGGATTCTTCGGACCTCATCAAGACTATGAAGGAGAAAATGCCCCCAAAGCTGAAGGATCCAGGGTCATTTTGCATTCCCATAGGAGTGGGAGAGGTCACATATGACGCTTTGTGTGATCTAGGAGCAAGTGTGAGCATCATACCACTTGCGTTGTGCAGGAAGATCGGTTTAGGCGACCCTAAACCGGTGAAGATGACGTTATACATGGCGGATCGATCCATTACTCGTCCCGTCGGCATTGTAGAGGACGTCCCTGTTAAGCTAGGCAAGTTCTTTGTCCCCATTGATTTTGTTGTGCTTGACATTCCTGCAGATAGTCCGGTCCCGATCATACTCGGAAGACCGTTTCTTGCAACTTCCGGCTGCATGGTCGATTGCAAGAATGGGAGACTCGCCTTTGACATTGGGGAGGAGAAAGTAGAGTTCGTTCTTTCCACTCTAGTGAAGGAACCAATCTTTGATGAGGATATTTACAATATCCAAAACGAAGAAGGTTTATCTAGGGAGGAGGTAAGTGCGATTCTCTTTAACGATCCTTTGCAAAAGGTTATTACTATGAGTCTAACCGATGTAGGAGAAGAAGAAGAGTGCAAAGAGGAAATTGAAGCCTTAGAAGCACAAGAAGAGATGCATGAAGTAGAGTTTGAGAAACTATACGATGAGGCTGAGAATACAAGATTCCACGGCCATACTCTGTATTCCACGGCCGTGGATTCCACAACCAAATTCGACCTCCATTCCAGAGGATATTACGGCCGTGGAAAAACAGGGGAGAACGTGATTTTGACCGTGGAAAATAGTGATCAGCACGCTTCTTCAACTTCTCCTAATTCTTCTCCAAACCATTCAGCATCCTTAGAAACCTCTAAGGAAACATCGGAAGCTCCTCAAGGATCATTGGAAGCTCCGAAAGCGATGGAACTCAAACCACTTCCTACTCATCTAAGGTACGCTTTTCTTGGATCTAATTCTACCTTCCCGGTTATCGTTAGTTCCGAATTAAGCATAGATGAACATGAACAGCTCATGATTGTCCTTAGGAAACATAGAAAAGCCATAGGCTATACTATTGAGGACTTAGTAGGAATTAAACCCTCCCTATGCATGCATAAAATACTAATGGAGGAGGATTTTAGAACTTCAAGACAACCTCAAAGGCGGTTGAATCCGACCATGAAGGAGGTTGTCAAGAAGGAAATTCTTAAACTTCTTGATGCAGGTATCATCTATCCTATCTCCGATAGCAAGTGGGTGAGCCCAGTTCAAGTAGTCCCGAAGAAGGGAGGAATGACGGTCATCACCAATAAGAACAACGAACTCATTCCTACCCGAACCGTGACTGGATGGCGAATGTGCATAGACTACCGCAAGCTCAACAACGCAACGCGGAAGGATCACTTTCCATTGCCATTCATCGACCAAATGCTTGAAAGGTTAGCACAACATTCATACTTTTGCTACCTTGACGGTTATAGTGGTTTCTTTCAGATCCCGATACATCCGGATGATCAAGAGAAGACCACATTCACGTGCCCTTGGGGTACGTTCGCTTATAGGAGGATGCCGTTCGGGCTTTGCAACGCCCCAGCCACCTTTCAACGGTGCATGATGGCCATCTTCTCCGAATACGTAGAGGAAATCATGGAAGTCTTCATGGACGACTTCTCCGTTTACGGTTCCTCTTTTAACGATTGTCTTTCTAACCTTTCTCTTGTTTTGCAAAGATGTGAAGACACTAACCTAGTTCTTAATTGGGAGAAGTGTCAATTCATGGTTAAAGAAGGAATCGTTTTAGGTCACTTAGTCTATAGTAGAGGGATAGAGGTAGACAAGGCTAAAATAGAGACCATAGAGAAACTTCCTCCCCCAGTTTCGGTGAAGGGAATAAGAAGTTTCCTAGGACATGCTGGATTCTATAGACGTTTCATTCGGGATTTTTCTAAGATATCAAAACCTCTCACTAATCTATTGATGAAGGATGCGGTTTTTGAGTTTTCGCAGGAATGTCTAGATGCGTTCAACACCATCCGGCAAGCTCTAATTTCAGCACCCATTATCCAACCACCGGATTGGACTCTCCCTTTCGAGATTATGTGCGATGCTAGTGACGTAGCCATTGGAGCTGTTCTTGGGCAACGAAAGGAAGGACGAACCCATGCCATATACTACGCTAGCAAGACGCTAGACGAAGCCCAGCTCAACTACGCCACTACGGAGAAGGAATTTCTAGCCATTGTCTACGCTATTGACAAGTTTCGCTCTTATCTTGTAGGTGCAAAGGTGATTGTCTACACGGATCATGCTGCGATCCGGTACCTCCTTGCAAAGAAGGATGCGAAGCCAAGGCTGATTAGATGGATTCTTCTCCTACAAGAATTCGATCTTGAGATCCGCGACAAGAAAGGCTCGGAAAATTCTGTTGCGGACCATTTGAGTCGCCTAACACATCTAGAGGACGACCATTTACCCATTGATGACTCCTTTCCGGACGAACACCTACACATCATTGAGGAGTGCATCAAGGTAATCTCCAAAGGTGACGAACCATGGTTTGCTGATTTCGTTAATTATTTGGTTTGCCAGGAAATACCACCCGGACTATCATATGCGCAAAGGAAGAAGTTCTTCAAGGACGTCCGGGAATACCATTGGAACGAGCCTCTTCTCTTCAAGAGAGGTCCGGATGGCATCATTCGGCGATGTGTGCCGGAAGATGAGATGCAAAGTGTCATCCGTCATTGTCATTCACTACCTTGTGGAGGACACGCTAGTTCGAACAAAACTAGCGCAAAGGTATTGCAATCCGGATTCTATTGGCCTACTTTATTTAAAGATGTGCAATCCTTTGTTTCTTGTTGCGATGCTTGTCAAAGAACAGGCAATATCTCTAGAAGGAACGAGATGCCCCTCAACAACATCCAAGAGGTGGAGATTTTTGACGTTTGGGGAGTTGACTTCATGGGACCATTCCCTTCTTCTTGTGGGAACCAATACATACTATTGGCGGTAGACTACGTTTCTAGATGGGTGGAAGCAATTGCCTCTCCCACAAATGATGCCATGGTGGTGGTTAAGTTCTTCAACAAGACCATTTTTCCGCGATTCGGGACGCCAAGGACGATCATTAGTGATGGAGGTTCTCACTTCATAGCCCGTCGTTTTGAAGCTCTTCTATCCAAGTATGGGGTTACTCACAAGATCGCCACCCCTTACCATCCACAAACGAGTGGACAAGTTGAGATCTCAAATAGGGAGATCAAGGGAATTCTAGAGAAGACGGTTTCGAGGACTAGGAAGGATTGGTCCTTGAAACTAGATGATGCGTTATGGGCATACCGGACTGCATACAAGACTCCCATAGGAACCACACCATACAACCTTGTGTATGGGAAGTCTTGTCACTTGCCGGTAGAGCTAGAGCACAAGGCGTTTTGGGCTATCAAGTGGCTGAATTTCAGCATGAAAGAAGCGGGAGAGAAGCGTCTCCTAGACATCAACAAGCTGGATGAACTCCGTTTGAACGCCTACGAAAACGCTAAGATCTACAAGGAAAGAGCAAAGCGTTGGCATGATAAGCATATCATTCCAAAGGACTTCCAAGAAGGAGATCAAGTTCTCCTCCTCAATTCGAGACTTCGCCTCTTTCCAGGTAAGTTAAAATCTCGTTGGACTGGACCTTTTCTAATTAAGCGTATTTTCCCCCATGGTGCAGTTGAAGTATGGGGTGAAGCTAGCGGAAGTTTTAAGGTGAACGGTCAACGACTCAAGAAGTACTCACCGGAACTCCAAGCTGAGGAGTTTGCACCTACCGCACTCGAATAAGTGCGAATATGGTCTAGCTACGGACCTTAAACAAAGCGCTTCTTGGGAGGCAACCCAAGGTATTGCATTTTCGTTTTTGCTTTCGATTCATAGATTAGCTTAGAATAGAAGTTTTTGCTTTATTTTTGCCTCGATTTCTCCCGGTATGTTCGTGTTTTTGGTTGTAGTATCGATGAAAAAGGGGAAAGGAAGGATAATGTCGAAGAGAAGTGACGAAATTTGGACTTTGAAGCTTTACAGAGAGTTCCACGGTCTAAATTACGGTCGTCGTTGCTACAGTGGCCGTAATTCTCAAAGGCCTGTGAAAAATCACCAAAATTACGGGTCCGTACATTTCCACGGCCGTGGAATGCCCCGATAGACCGTAATTTTTGAAAATTTGCCTGCGAGTATAAAAGCCACACTTCATCACAAAAACCACACAAAAGGCATGTTTGATGTGGGAGGGCCATGAGAGCAATTATTTGCAATCAATTGAATAGAAAGAAATTGTAGGTTTGGGGAAGTCGATCATGACGATGAGTAACTCGGCACCATTCACATAGCCGGGTGTTTGTGTCTTGCCAAAGTCGGATTGAGCGATATTCCTAGCGGATTATGGTATGTGCGCTAAGGGTTTGAGGCATCTCTTGCAAATTTGAGAAACGCCGATCTCCTAGGCTTCGGTTTTTGTGCACCTCTGTCCATAACTCCAAAAGTAAAGTCGAAAAATGAAAAGAAGAGAGCGAAGCTCTAAGTGAAGTGTTGCGGAAACCGCAAAAGAAGAAGAAGGTAGTTGTCCACTTTCCCGGATTTATGCACCACTCTCCCTCAAAGTTTCCCTTCCCTTCCATACTCTAGACCTTTTCTTTGAAAGTCCTTAAGATCAAAAGAATGTTATATGGCTTGGTGATCTAAATTGAAGTTCTTATGATTGATTTTGATAATATTTGAAGGTTATATTGCTTGTTTGGAAGTTGAATTGATTCATGAGTTTTCTTTGCCTTTTACTCTCTAATTAAGTGTGTGAAAGTTGAAAAACGATTGAAGCAAGGTTTGAGAATGATCTATTCTTTAGAAGTCACTTTCATCCAAAAGAAGGTACACATATTTCATCCTAACTCTTGTTTAAAGCTTTTTGAAAGACCTTGCTTAGGGACAAGCAAGTGTTAAGTATGGGGTTATTTGTTAGCATGAAATATTGTGATATTTTAGGCACGTTTTATAATCGTATTTGATTCATATTGATAGTCTTTGATTAAGCTTTATGCATATATGAGCTAGTATTGCCTATATTGTCGATATGGATGTCTACACGAGTTCTATGTTGATTATAGGTGATTTGGAGCTATTTCCGAACGAAATCGAGCAAAGGGAAGTTGAGTTGATGTACCTCTAGATTAAGGACACCTTTTGGAAGCAATATGGAGTATTAGATTGAGGAATGCACGAATGAAGGCAAGAATCACGGTTTTACCCTAAATTACGGCCGTGGATTGTGATGCAGAATTCGATGTTCATTCCAGGGGATATTACGGCCGTGGAAGTTACCCGTGTTTGTCTCCACGCCTCAAAATTACGGTCGTGGAATCTTCCACGACCGTGATCTTGGCGAATCCTTTCGCCACGTTTCGAAGCCATGATCTTTTGAAGATCGGGCCGGGCCGACATTTTGCCCTGCATTATAAAAAGGACGGATGAAGCAAGATTCCGTCATCTCGCTACCTAGCTTACGACCTTTCAACCCTAAGTTTAGCGGCAAAAACGCAAGCTTAGCAACACACAAACCCTCATTCTTGGAGGTGATTTTGGAGATCTCATTGAAGATCAAAGTTGGGAATTGAAGAATTGCTGCTAGCGATCTTTGCGTTTGTGCAAGATCGAAGTTCTTGGAGGATTTTGCAAGAAGATTTCTCTTCTTGCTTAGGTTTGAATTAGGATCGGATTGACATCCCGTTTCCTTTCTTTCCTAGATTGTGATTGTTTATTCCTATTTGAATCTTTTGATAAACACTTATTCTTGATTGTGATTCTGAGATTCGTTTGAAGATTATTGATAGTTCTTGAAAGTTTCCATCTTTTATCTTTTAAATCTTGAATTAATATCAAATGACTGTTATTGGCTAAAAACCCTTAACAATTCTAAGGTGAAGGGTTGATAGTTGTGGCCTAGATGATGATAGATCGATCGCAAACAGATTAGACCCTGAGAGTTAGAGAATTGTCGCCGACAACCCTAAATTACGGGCTGTTCTTGAGTTCCACGGCCGTGGAATCTCAAGATCCAACCGTAATTTCCCTAAGTTTACGAGCTTGCTTTTACCTTAATCCAAAGTTAAAGATTTGCTTTAGCTTAGTTTAGACTTGTCTTTTCTAGGTGGTAGTGAAGCCTCAACAACCTCTACCTCGATTGTGAGCCTCAACAACCTCAATCGGATAAGTTAGTCTTGACCTTTAGATTATAGGTTTGGGTATTTGATGCTAATCCTTGTCTTTAGAACCTCTCTATATTGAGCCTCAACAACCTGTATAGGAGGTATCTTTTAGGTGAGTTACATAAGGTTTTTGGAACCTCAACCGTACGATTACCTTACATTAGTATACCTTTGCATATCTCTACTCTGTCTTTATATCATTAGTATATCTTGAATCTGTTGCCACAACTGAATACCCGGATCTTTAGGATTGTTGTTTTCCCAATATTTGCAAAACTCCCATATTTATTGCTTGATAACCTGAAATTGAATTTGTTCCCACCCAAATCCCTGTGTTCGATACTCTGGAATTCTTGCTTAGCTACCTCGATCCGTACACTGCGGGTTCGCTGCTTGATTCTAGTTTTATAAATTTAAAACTTATTTGCACACACCTCTAGGGGCGAACAAGTTTTTGGCGCCGTTGCCGGGGATTTGGTTTCGGCCGAATTCGGTAACCGGTTGTCAAGCTTGGGAGCTTGCTCTCGTTATTTGATTCTTTTTGAGTGTATGCGCAGATCTAGAAACACCGAAGATCTCTTACCTCTTGATCAAGAGCTAGAGAAAACCTTGCGACAAAAACGCAAAGAAAAGAGGATGGCTCAAGAAAACGAAAACGATCTTCAAACTAAGTTAGCGGAGAAGGAAGCTCAACTCCGATGGAATGAGAATCTCCTCCAGGATGAGATGGATCGTCATCAAACTCAAGTTAACGGTCTACAAGACATGATCGTTCAAATGAAAATAAAGATGAGCGATCTTGAAGACAAGGTAGGAAAGAAGTCCTCAAGAAGAAGGACAAGGTCTAGAAGAAGAGGTAACTCATCCGCTGATGATAGTGATTCTTCCATGCCTGCGCTAGAAGAGATTGATCCCACGATCAACATAAATCCTTTCAACACACAAGGAGCTGCTAACCGTCGCATTCCACCTAGGAATGCGAGAGTCGAACGTGTGGATAATGAGCCAAGAACTCTTGGCCAGCGGATGGATCCAACACAACAACCGCGCCGCTTGGGCGTGAACTTTGATGCTGAAGACGTACAAGGGTTTAGTTTCAACCCTCAAGTTATCACTCTTGTTCGCCAAAGTCAGTTTGGCGGTACAAGTGCTGAATCTCCACACCAACACTTGCAAAACTTTGAGTGCATGATGGAGACAATGAGACCAAAGAGCGCTACTACCAACAGCTATAAGCTCAAACCTTTCTTTTTCTCTTTGAAAGGGAAAGCGCTATCTTGGTACCAAGCTCTTCCTAGTGGAAAGCTAGAGACGTGGGAAGACCTCTCCGCAGAGTTTCTCACCAAGTTCTTTCCGCCCTCTAAAACGGCGGAACTTAGAGGTAAGATTAATGCTTTTTCTATGAGACCTAACGAAAGTTTGTTTCAATCTTGGGAAAGGTTTCAGGATTTGCTCTTGGATTGCCCTCATCATGGCATATCCAAGCTTGCCTTGCTGGAAATTTACTATAAGGGGCTGGATGCGGGAACGCAATTCAACCTTCAATCCCTCTCATGCGGAACGTTCATGGACATGAGAGAAGATGACGCTTGGGACTTCATTGAGAAGCAAGCAAGAGTCATAGAGAAGTATTCCCACCGGAAAGTGGAGGGAAATCGTGTGGAGCAAGGAGCGAAGCTCACACATGAAGCTCAAAATCAGATTTTCTCCCTCAACAATGAAATCAAGGAGTTGAAGGAGGCTATCAAGACCAACTTCCCAAAGCATCAAGAGAAGGATGTTGGCTATTTGGGCAATAACAACGGCGGTGACAACACCAACCGCAACAACAATAACCGGAACAATAACCGGAACAACAATTGGAATGGAAACAACAACAACCGGAACAACAACAATTGGAACAACAATCGTGGTTCGAACAACAACAATTGGCGCTCCAATCAACAAAATTCCGATAACTCTTATCCCTCCAATTCCAATTCACTAACTCCACCCTCTTCTTCCTCTACTCCTTTGAAAAGCCAGGGTGCCGGAAGATGAGATGCAAAGTGTCATCCGTCATTGTCATTCACTACCTTGTGGAGGACACGCTAGTTCGAACAAAACTAGCGCAAAGGTATTGCAATCCGGATTCTATTGGCCTACTTTATTTAAAGATGTGCAATCCTTTGTTTCTTGTTGCGATGCTTGTCAAAGAACAGGCAATATCTCTAGAAGGAACGAGATGCCCCTCAACAACATCCAAGAGGTGGAGATTTTTGACGTTTGGGGAGTTGACTTCATGGGACCATTCCCTTCTTCTTGTGGGAACCAATACATATTATTGGCGGTAGACTACGTTTCTAGATGGGTGGAAGCCATTGCCTCTCCCACAAATGATGCCATGGTGGTGGTTAAGTTCTTCAACAAGACCATTTTTCCGCGATTCGGGACGCCAAGGACGATCATTAGTGATGGAGGTTCTCACTTCATAGCCCGTCGTTTTGAAGCTCTTCTATCCAAGTATGGGGTTACTCACAAGATCGCCACCCCTTACCATCCACAAACGAGTGGACAAGTTGAGATCTCAAATAGGGAGATCAAGGGAATTCTAGAGAAGACGGTTTCGAGGACTAGGAAGGATTGGTCCTTGAAACTAGATGATGCGTTATGGGCATACCGGACTGCATACAAGACTCCCATAGGAACCACACCATACAACCTTGTGTATGGGAAGTCTTGTCACTTGCCGGTAGAGCTAGAGCACAAGGCGTTTTGGGCTATCAAGTGGCTGAATTTCAGCATGAAAGAAGCGGGAGAGAAGCGTCTCCTAGACATCAACAAGCTGGATGAACTCCGTTTGAACGCCTACGAAAACGCTAAGATCTACAAGGAAAGAGCAAAGCGTTGGCATGATAAGCATATCATTCCAAAGGACTTCCAAGAAGGAGATCAAGTTCTCCTCCTCAATTCGAGACTTCGCCTCTTTCCAGGTAAGTTAAAATCTCGTTGGACTGGACCTTTTCTAATTAAGCGTATTTTCCCCCATGGTGCAGTTGAAGTATGGGGTGAAGCTAGCGGAAGTTTTAAGGTGAACGGTCAACGACTCAAGAAGTACTCACCGGAACTCCAAGCTGAGGAGTTTGCACCTACCGCACTCGAATAAGTGCGAATATGGTCTAGCTACGGACCTTAAACAAAGCGCTTCTTGGGAGGCAACCCAAGGTATTGCATTTTCGTTTTTGCTTTCGATTCATAGATTAGCTTAGAATAGAAGTTTTTGCTTTATTTTTGCCTCGATTTCTCCCGGTATGTTCGTGTTTTTGGTTGTAGTATCGATGAAAAAGGGGAAAGGAAGGATAATGTCGAAGAGAAGTGACGAAATTTGGACTTTGAAGCTTTACAGAGAGTTCCACGGTCTAAATTACGGTCGTCGTTGCTACAGTGGCCGTAATTCTCAAAGGCCTGTGAAAAATCACCAAAATTACGGGTCCGTACATTTCCACGGCCGTGGAATGCCCCGATAGACCGTAATTTTTGAAATTTTGCCTGCAAGTATAAAAGCCACACTTCACCACAAAAACACCACAAAACCCCCCAATTTCCACGCCCTAAACGCCGAAAACACGCAGCCCCTCCCAAATCTTCGTTCTCTAATCGTTTTTAACGATTCTTCTTCCTAAACCGAAGCAAATCCAACCAAGAACAAGATCCAAGCAACAAATCGCGCGGAAAACGATCAACAAACCCGCATTTTGGATTTCTCAATCCGAAAAAAGAGGTTTTTGCTCTCTTCTTGATTTTAGCCGTTTTTGTTCGTTTTTGTTAGAGATTATTAGGAAGAACTGATTGAGATTGGAAGAAACTAGATTAGGACTGATTGTGGTGGAGTTTGATTGCTGATTTGTTGAGAATCGAAAATTCTGTGTCGAATCACGGTCTGTATAGGTTCCACGGCCGTGGTTTTGGGAAGAACAGACCGTAATTTGTAACAGAATGGACTTCGTGAGGAGAGTTTCGGGAAGGATTAAGGAAAAGAAAGGGGAACAGAATAAAAAGAGAAAGGGTAACCCCTCCACATCTAGGGCACCACCACCACCCTCATCCCCTTCACCACCATCCTCACCTTCACCTCCATCTTCACCCCCTCCTTCTAGCATACCGATCATACACGAAAACCACCAAGCTGCATTTGAGAGGATCGAGAAGAGGGCAGTAATTGGCCCTAGATACTTGTTGTTGGAGGATCTACATCCTCTCAACATTGTAGATGACCTTACATGGCTCTTGGATAGAGCCGGTTTGCTTGTCTTCACGAATATTCGTGAAGACGCTTATGAGGAGATCACCCGAGAGGTTGTGACGTCTTTCGAGCACAGCCCTGTTGATAGAACCGTCTCCTTCCGTCTCATGAACCGAGACTACCAGTTGAGTATAGTTGAGTTTGGGACCATTTTTGGGTTCCACGAGACCTACAACGGTCGCATTCCTAGGAACGTGTCCGCTAAGGACTTTTGGGGAGATGTAGCTATGATCTATGCCGACGAGGACCGTTGGCATCCAGCTGACACCAAGGCCAAATTGATGTACCATTTGGCCTTGAAGATAGCTCACCGTGTTCTTTCGGAGTGTCTCTTCCCTAGGACGGAGACGCCCCAAAAGATCAAGACGGATGAGCTATTCCTTCTCTATGCTATGCTTCACGGATGCCGCGCCGATTGTGCTACCCTTTTGGCGGCGACTATGAGTAAATTGAAGAACAAATCGAGAGGGAACATTGGGTACGGTGGGATAGTGACCCACATAGCTAGGACTTTTGGAGTGGATTTCTCAGCTTGCACACGTATACCGGCAGTTCCATTAGGGCTACACGCTTTCATGGTTAGGGGACTCATCTTCCCCACACATAGAGGTCCGCCTTACGCGGGCATGCCCTGGGAGAGTAGGACCGGCAGGGGTATTGAGTGGCTGCCGGAGTATTCCATTGTGGCAGGACGCCACAACTGGAAGGAGACGTTCGCTGCGATGCATGCGAACAGGCTTGTAGCTCCCCCTTACGTTCCACCGCCGGTTGTAGATGAGGAGGATATGGGAGAGCCGTATGAGAGTGGTGCAGGAGCAGAGCAGGAGTTCGGCTCGTTTCCGGATCAGCCGGATCAGCAGGATGTACCTAGACGCTCTCCGCGTCCGACTGGAGCTTCAGGCTCGTCATCTCGCCGCGCTAGCGTGAGCGAGAGACCCACGTGGATGACTACACCTCCCACCTGGTACGAGACACCTCCTCCTTGGTCCACTACGCACGCAGCAGCAGCAGCAGCACCACCACCACCAGCAGCAGCACCAGCAGACGCTCCCGGATGGTATGATCGCGCTCCGGGATGGTATGAGAGGATGCCGGAGTGGGCTACCGGACTTTCAGAGAGAGTCGGAGCATTAGAGATCCGGGCGGACGCTAGAGACAGACATTTGGACGACCTCGACCACATGATGAGGGACGTCTACCGCCAGCAGTTTGGGCGGTACTATGACCCGAGTTTCTCTCCATTCCCACCTCCACCGGCACCGCAGTGATTGATGACCGGACTGCTCGTTTTAGACATCCCCGCCACCATTTGTGAGTTTCTTTTCTTTTCTTTCTTTTATTCTTTCTTGTGAACATTAGGGACAATGTTCGTCCTAAGTATGGGGTGGGATGTACTAAATGTTTGTAATAACTCTACTCTATATGTTGCTTCTATTCCGAGACTATTATTGCATGTTCATCATATGTCACACGTTTCATTCTTGCATTGCATGAAAAAGAACTTTAAAAACCCATAAAAAATTGCAAAATTTTTGAAAAATTTGATGCTTCTAATGAATTGAGATGAATTCCATGATAAACACTACTTGTGAATTAAGTTGATAACGATTGCATGCTTGAAAGGATAGTAATTCGAAAAGAAATTGAATGAATAGATTTTACCTCTTTTGCAAGTTTTATAATGTGAAAATGTTACCTAAATCATGTAAGAAATCGAAGTTGAAATCACATTATAAGTTCTTATGCTTCTTTTTGAAATGATTAAGGCAATTCGATACTTTCTTTCTTCTTTCCTTTGATCATCTAACTCCTCATTGAAATATTAGCCTCCCTTACCCATCCGGGAACTTGGAAAGTGAATGAGAAAAAGGCATGTATGATGTGGGAGGGCCATGAGAGCATATATTTGCAATCAATTGAATAGAAAGAAATTATAGGTTTGGGGAAGTCAATCATGACGATGAGTAACTCGGCACCATTCACATAGCCGGGTGTTTGTGTCTTGCCAAAGTCGGATTGAGCGATATTCCTAGCGGATTATGGTATGTGCGCTAAGGGTTTGAGGCATCTCGCAAAAATGAGAAACGCCAATCTCCTAGGCTTCGGTTTTTGTGCACCTCTATCCATAACTCCAAAAGTAAAGTCGAAAAATGAAAAGTAAGAGCGAAGCTCTAAGTGAAGAGTTGCGGAAACCGCAAAAGAAGAAGAAGGTAGTAGTCCATTTTCCCGGATTTATGCACCACTCTCCCTTAAAGTTTCCCTTCCCTTCCATACTCTAGACCTTTTCCTTTGAAAAGTCCTTAAGATCAAAAGAATGTTATATGGCTTGGTGATCTAAATTGAAGTTCTTATGATTGATTTTGATAATGTTTGAAGGTTATGATGCTTGCTTGGAAGTTAAATTGTTTCATGAGCTTTCTTTACCTCTTACTCTCTAATTAAGTGCGTGAAAGTTTGAAAACGAATGAAGCAAGGTTTGAGAATGATCTATTCTTTAGAAGTCACTTCCATCCAAAAAGAAGGTACACATATTTCATCCTAACTCTTGTTTAAAGCTTTTTGAAAGACCTTGCTTAGGGACAAGCAAGTGTTAAGTATGGGGTTATTTGTTAGCATGAAATATTGTGATATTTTAGGCACGTTTTATAATCGTATTTGATTCATATTGATAGTCTTTGATGGAGCTTTATGCATATATGAGCTAGTATTACCTATATTGTCGATATGGATGTCTACACGAGTTCCATGTTGATTATAGGTGATTTGGAGCTATTTCCGAACGAAATCGAGCGAAGGAGAGTTGAGTTGATGTACCTCTAGATCAAGGACACCTTTTGGAAGCAATTTGGAGTATTAGATTGAGGAATGCACGAATGAAGGCAAGAATCACGGTTTTACCCTAGATTACGGCCGTGGATTATGATGCAGAATTCGATGTTCATTCCAGGGGATATTACGGCCGTGGAAGCTACCCGTATTTGTTTCCACGCCTCAGAATTACGGTCGTGGAATATTCCACGACCGTGATCTTGGCGAATCCTTTCGCCACGTTTCGAAGCCATGATCTTTTGAAGATCGGGCCGGGCCGACGTTTTGCCCTGCATTATAAAAAGGACGGATGAAGCGAGATTCCGTCACCTCGCCTTACCTCGCTACCTAGCTTACGACTTTTCAAACCCTAAGTTAGCGGCAAGAACGCAAGCTTAGCAACACACAAACCTTCATTCTGGGAGGTGATTTTGGGAGATCTCATTGAAGATCAAAGTTCGTGATTGGAGAATTGCTGTTAGCGATCTTCGCGTTGAGGAAGATCGAAGTTCTTGGAGGATTCCGCAAGAAAACTCCTCTTCTTGCTTAGGTTTGATTTAGGATCGGATTGACATCCCGTTTCCTTTCTTTCTTAAAATTGTGATTGATTATTCCGATTTGAATCTCTTGATAAACACTTGTTCTTGATTGTGATTTTGAGATCCATTTGAAAGATTATTGAAAGTTCTTGAAAGTTCCCATCTTTTATCTTATAAATCTTGAATTGATATCAAATGGCTGTTATTGGCTAAAAACCCTTAACAATTCTAAGGTGAAGGGTTGATAGTTGTGGCTTAGATGATGATAGATCGATCGCAAACAGATTAGACCCTGAGAGTTAGAGAAGTGTCGCCGACAACCCTAAATTACGGGTTGTTCTTGAGTTCCACGGCCGTGGAATCTCAAGATCCAACCGTAATTTCCCTGAGTCTACGAGCCTGCTTTTACCATAATCTAAAGTTAAAGATTTGCTTTAGCTTAGTTTAGGCTTGCCTTTTCTAGGTGGTAGTGAACCCTCAACAACCTCTACCTCGATTGTGAGCCTCAATAACCTCAATCGGATAAGTTAGTCTTGACCTTTAGATTATAGGTTTGGGTATTTGATATTAACCCTTGCCCTTAGAACTTCTCTATATTGAGCCTCAACAACCTGTATAGGGAGTATCTTTTAGGCGAGTTACATAAGGTTTTTGGAACCTCAACCGTACGATTACCTTACATTAGTATATCTTTGCATATCTCTACTCTGTCTTTATATCATTAGTATATCTTGAATCTGTTGCCACAACTGGATACCCGGATCTTTAGGATTGTTGTTTTCCCAATATTTGCAAAACTCCCATATTTGTTGCTTGATAACCTGAAATTGAATTTGTTCCCACCCAAATCCCTGTGTTCGATACTCTGGAATTCTTGCTTAGCTACCTCGATCCGTACATTGCGGGTTCGCTGCTTGATTCTAGTTTTATAAATTTAAAACTTATTTGCACACACCTCTAGGGGCGAACACAAACCCTCCACGCTAACTATCAAGGACTCCGTACTGACTATCAGGGTCTTGGCACCAATTATCGAGAGCTCCGCAGTGAGTTTCATGGTTTCCGTGATGAGGCATGGGCTCAACATTCCACATATGACGGGCAGTGGGACAATCTATACTATCATACTTTTGGAGGATTCTAGGATCCGGCAGCTCCGAGATATCCACGACATCGGCCACCACCACCGCTAGAGGAGTGATCTACTTGTCATTTTTACATTGTAAGTATTTGTATCCATCTTGTACTTGATTCTTCACATTGGGGACAATGTGAAATTTAAGTATGGGGTGGGGGTACTTGCAATATTTTCATATGTCACACGTTTCTTTTATTTTCATTGCACTTTCAGTTTCGGGTGTGTAATAACTCTTGTCACACGTTTTGATTATGACATTGCATTGCATTTAATCTATTTTTGAAAGTCCAAAAAAATTGGTGCTTCTAAAAACGGATATGATCTCAATGATGATAATTGTGTATGTGAATTGGCAAAAAGAAGACTTGTATGTTGAGATTAAATTATGGCATACATGGATTTAAATACTTTATTTGAATTTATGTATGATTTGTAAGTTAATTGATTTTTCGATGAGATTGAGAAATAATGGTCGAAAACCGCTTAATAAGTTCTTATACATCATATTGGAATGATTAAGGCGATTCGTATTTCTTTTATTTCTTCTTCTTATCCACGTTTAGCACCTCATATATATTATTTGCCTTCCCTTTACCTTTCCGGGAATTGTGAATGGTTCCAAGTTACTCATCATCGTGATTGACGTCCCCAAACCTATAGAAAATAGGTTTGGGGACGTCAATCACGATGATGAGTAACTCGGCACCATTCACATAGTCGGGTGTTTGTGTCTTGCCAAAGTGGGATTGAGCGATAGTCCGAACGAGTCATGGTATGTGCATCATGGTTTGAGGCACCTCGAGAAGTTGAGGCCTGCTAATCTCCAAGGATTTGGTTATTGTTCACCTCTATCCATGTTCTCAAGTGAAAGTAAAAATTAAAAATGATGAAGTGAAGTTTCTTATATTCGGTGGTTGTGAAGAAGTTTAAAAGTTGTGGAGTTTATTCCTCTTTCCCGGATTTGTCACCACATATCATATACATCCCCACCCTTAACACGTTCCTTTGGCCTCTTACATTGAAAGACCTTGAGACCTCTACGTAATAACCGGTGTTATTTGGAGTATTTGAGAGCTCCAATAATTAAAGTCGCAGTTGAGAAAAATGATCGGGACATCGAATATGTCCTATATGTGAAATAATATAAAAAGGCGAAATGGACAAAAGAGTCGCTATCCCGATTCTTAGCGGTTAAGAAATGTGGCTTAGGAATGCCCATTTTACGAGATAGTTATGGATAAATTATTCCGATAATATTCCGGATTTGATATTCCAATTTGGTAAACTTTGAAGACCGAAAATTTATAACCGTGTTTCAATTAAATAGCTTAGGTAAATATATATATATATATATATATATATATATATATATATATATATATATATATATATATATATATATATATATATATATATATATATATATATATATAGAGTCCTGTTCCGGTGAGGAGAACCCTTGTAGATAGGAATGAGGAGAGCTGAGGTGGTGACATGTGGCATGCCATGTCACCCTTCTTTTTTTTCTAGATTTTTTTTTTATAAATAAAAATCAGTGTTCATATTTTTATAAGTATGTGTTCATTTTTTAAAGAGTCATTGTTCATATTTTATCAATAAATGTTCATTTTTTTCCCAACACTAATTGCTCATTTTTTTAACATTAATTGTTCATTTTTTTATTTTTTAAAACATCTTTTCGATTTTTTTTAAAAAATTATACTATTCTTTCAAATCGGGTTAGTAAAATATGATGTTCATTTTTTTCACAGTTATGGTGTTTATAATATGATGTTCATTTTTTGGAAAATTATACTTTTGTTTCAAATCAGGTTAATAAAATATGACGTTCATTTTTTTTACAGTTATGGTGTTTATAATATGATGATCATTTTTTTTGAAAATTATACTTTTCTTTCAAATCGTGTTTATAATATTTAGAGATCGATTACATAAAAAATTGTGAAATCGAAGAGAATACAAGACAATTCAGGTTTTGTTTTTTCGAATTTCTACTCTCATTGTTTAGATTTCCATTCTTAAGGTTTAGGTTTCATTATTATTGATGTTTGTGTTTGAAATCAAATTTGTTTGAATCATTTTTGTGTTTGATAAGTTTGATTGAGAAAATACATGTATATATATATGTTGAGTTGGTCTAATAGCTCCAATTGAATAATCTATATGCTCTTTTTAATGTGCATGCAAAATGTTCGGCAACATGTCTTATAGAAAAATAGTTGATAATATTTACAAGAACAATGACATAAAAAGTATGAACACTGACGAATAAAAACATGAACAATGACATATAAAAGTATGAACACCGATGACTTATCTATAACTTTGACACATACATAACATATTATGATCATCTTGTAACGTTTTGTGATGAGTTTTTATTTTTTGTTGTTATATACTGTAAATGAACATCTATGCGTTATAAAATGAACACAAAAGAATAAATGGACATGACACTTTGATGAATAAAAATTTTATGAACACCGATGTATAAAAACATGAGCAATGATATATAAAAGTATGAACAGTGATGATTATTTTGAACGTAAGGGTATTTTTTCAGATTTTAAGTCAATTTACAAAAATGCCATTAATGATGAGCGTGTGAGAGCCCCTTGATTTAAAATTCATCCAATGGCTTACAACTCTCCTAATTCCTATCTACAAGCTCTCTCCTCACTTGAACTAGAATATATATATATATATATATATATATATATATATATATATATATATATATAAAGGAAATGAAATAGGCCGCTACACTAATCTATCTCTTCCAATACCATTTATAAAGTATGGTTCACATATAATATATACAATTATATATTGAAACAAGAGGCGGCTACTGCAGCATACATCATCATCTCTAACTTCACAATTGCATTTCAATTTGCAAATTGAAACTTTCAGACAGAGGAAATCGAGAGAAAAAAAGCGAACGTACTACCTTAATTCAATACTCCATAAACGTTCCATCTTTGATCCATTTTCAAATCCGCTTGTACCAACGAGTCCCTTATCTTGCCATCTACATCGTGGTACAAATCTATTTCCCATTTATTAGCTTTTTGGTAAAGCTTCCGTTTATCGCTATCGGAACGCCGACGGACCACCGCAAGTCATCAAACATAAGATTTTATACCGCGCTCCTACTCCCCGTATCGCTAGCAGTCTGGATCTTCTTCCGGTTCGTATATCGGGTTAGGAATGAATAAGTTATGAATTTATCCATTTTCCGTTTTGCGGGTTAGTATAAATTGACCTTAAGTTGGTTAAAATGGATAATTGGAATTTCCATTATGCTCGTTACATTATTCTAGTAATTATGGGTTTTTTAGTTTGATGATGATATCATGAGTTGGATATATGCCCTGATGTGGCTTTAAGGTTTAGCATGTTATTCGAGGTTATAGGATGTATATGATCCCTATGGATCCCTTTGGGTCTAGGTGTGACCCTTAGTTTGATAAGAGATGTGACATCTCTTTATGCCTTGTCTATAGGTTGTGTTGTTCCTCCAGTGTTGAGGTGATCCAGTTGTGGTTGAGCTTTATACGAGGTTGAGGTAAGTTTGTAGGACTTACTTAGCTACCATCCTTATATTGGGTGTTTGTATGAGTGGTGTGTGCCTTATATGTTTGCTATGATAGCATATGATGTCGTATTTACCGACCTATGTTTTATTGATTGCCCCACTGCGTGGCTGTGATAACCTTTCCCTTTCATCCCGTCGTGGAGTCTGGGAGGTTCTCTGATGTCAGGCTAGACCGGTTTATAGGAAGGGAGCAATCCACTCCCATAGGGTACACGGATTGTGTGACCGATACTAGTACGGCTGGCTAGCAGGCTCAGAGGCGAGGATGTATCGGTCCTCGTGTCACCTAGTTTCATATATATTTTATCTAAATGATTTGAGTGAATGACCATTATATTGAGATGAATAAATGTGTAAATGAGTGAAAGAATGTTGTTATGTTTATCTTTCCCTATGTGTGATTGTGATTATGCATTACTCTATATATGTATATGGATAGCTAATGGTTATTACCATGTTGTAGATGCCCTACAGGATAGGCATGCTGCTGGATGATCTAGCAGAGTGGCAGGCCGAGGACGTCTCGTACATAGGTTGTTGTGGGCTTTTGGGTTTGTTTATCTTTTCCCTCCTATGTGAGGTGGGTCTTTTGTTACCTCCTGCGTGAGGTGTGATGTTTGTACTCGGCTATGTTGTCTTACCTTTTGGGATGTACAGTTTTATGTATTTGTTTTCATATCTGTCAGTGTCATGTTGTAAGGTCCAGTGAACTTGTTGTCAGGCTAGGGTCAGGATCCATTGTGAGATTCTAACCCAATGTGGCACTCCGAGTCCCGCGGATTCGGGGTGTTACAGAGTTGGTATCAGAGCCCAGGTTGACAACAATGGCACTTGCTACCTGCAATGAAGTCTGATAGGTAAAATAAACAGAACCCATACGAGATCTGACGTTTTAAAGGTATTGGTTTAAATGTGGTTTTGGGTTAGATGTAGGAGAAGTCGCCACTCCTGCTATGGATCTCTGTAGTATAGATACGATATGATATGTATATATGTATGATGGATTATGTATGTGTTGTGTTGAGTATATATATATCTATACCTATGGCCTACATAGAGCCTTATAAGTTAGGTGTGCATACCCCGCAGATGGCTCGGACTAGAGCTACTGCCGCTTTGGGCATAGGTAGAGGTAGACCACCCCGTCCTCCGGGTGTGGTGGGTGAGGGACCAGTTCCCGCTGCTAACCCACAAGTGGTGGAGGAGATACATGAGGAGGTTGTAGAGAGCGTCATCCCAGAGACGAGGAGCAGTGTATCTGTGAGACATCATTCCCATCGAGCTCAATCTGATGACGTTGACCGTGTCTCCAATGGGAGGACCGGAGTTCAGACAGTACCTCCGACGTTTTGAGGAGGATATCAGTCTCTATTTCGTGACCTCGCACACTAGTGGTGGAGGACTGTCCGGACTAGAGCTACTAGTTATGACCACATGAGACGCATGATTAGAGAGCAGTTCTGCCCTGCCTCAATGAGAAGGGAGAAGCTGCATGATTTTGTGGAGGCCGGCTTTGAGGATGTGCCTATTACTGACGCCATCCGCCGTTTCCAGACCGAGTTAGCTTTGTTGGGTCCAGCTGCACCTTCTGAGGACCAGCATGTGTATTTGTTCTCTCGTCGTCTGAGAGAGAGCACCCGTTCATACATGGCGGGATTCCATTGTGAGTCCCTAGCTGATTACCAGGACCGGGCTTCAGCTTTTGAGCGAGAGCGAGCCAGTCAGAGAAGAGCTTCTTAGACGGGACGGTCTGAGAAAAGGCAGCGCACTAGGCAAACCATTGGAGGTGGAGGATCATCTGGGTCTAGACGAGATCAGAGGCGTCAGAGTTACCCCTCATCTGTACAGACTGTAGATAAGGGACGTCAGTGTTACAACTGTGGAGACCCTGGCCATCTGAAGCCAACTTGTCCCATACCAGTTGTGACTTGTTTTACTTGTGGCCGACAGGGACATCGAGCTGCCTTTTGTAGGCAGGGAGGAGTAGCATCCCAGCAAGGTTCTTCCCCTGCCAATGTAGCAAGAGGTGGTCAGAGGACACCTCAGCAGCAGATACAGGGACAGCAGAGGGTCCCAGAGCGTCCATCTACTCAAGGTTCTGCTCCAGGACCGAGTAGAGGTAGAGGTAGAGATGTTGGCACCAGAGATGCCAGAGGAGCCTGAGGGCGAGCTTTTGAGTTAAGGAGTGCATAGGATCCACCTACATCGGCTGCTACAGGTACCATTTTACTTCATGGTTGACTTGTTAGAGTTTTGTTTGATACTGGTGCTACGCATTCCTTTATTTTTGATATTTGTGTTGAGCGCCTGAGTTTAGCTACCATAGAGGGGATACCCTTTACTATAGGGTTACTTGATGGTAGTCGGGTCAGAGGTACCCGTGAGATACGTAGTTGTCCCCTTCGTTTAGGGACTCGTGTTTTACTTGTTGACTTCTTAGTCATGCCATTGATGCATGAAGAAGTCATATTAAGTATGGACTGGATGCGTAGACACCATGCAATTTTGGATGTTGGTAGGCAAACTGTTACAGTCTCTACCGAGGTTGGACAGATTGAGGTCTTCCGGGGTTGGGACCTTGGGAAGACAGGTTCAGTTATTAGTGCTGTCCGAGCAGCTAGGTTGATTGCACAGGGTTGTGATGCCTTCTAGTGCTACGCCATGAAGGATGGAGAGAGTCCAGCTCTGAGGGATATTCCAGTAGTCTGCGAGTTTACAGATGTGTTTGCTGAGCCGTCGAGTTTTCCGCCTCAGCGGAGTGTGGACTTCAGCATAAAGTTAGAGCCTGGCACGCGACCCATCTCAAAGGCCCCATACTGTATGGCACCTGTCGATATGTTGGAGCTGAAGAAGCAACTCGAGGAGTTGGCTGAGAAGGGCTTCATACGCCCTAGTGTTTCACCATGGGGTGCACCTGTCCTCTTCGTGCGGAAGAAGGACGGATCTTTGAGGTTATGCATAGATTACAGAGAGTTGAACAAGGTGACCGTCAAGAACAGGTATCCATTGCCTCGTATTGACGATCTAATTGATCAGCTTCAGGGAGCTACAGTTTTCTCCCGGATTGATTTGCGCTCAGGATATCACCAGTTGAGGGTGAGAGAGCAGGACGTACACAGGACGGCATTTCGTACCCGCTATGGACACTACGAGTTTGTAGTGATTTCATTCGGGCTGACGAATGCCCCAGCAGTCTTTATGGAGTTGATGAACAGCATATTCATCGACTTCCTTGATCAGTTTGTGGTGGTCTTCATTGATGATATTTTAGTGTACTCTCGTAGTAGAGAGGAGCATGCCGGTCATCTGAGGACGGTTTTGCAGATTTTGAGGGATAGAGAGTTGTATACTAAGCTCTCTAGGTGTGAGTTTTGGATGTCTGAGGTTGCTTTCCTTGGGTACATCGTCTCCGCCGATGGGGTTATGGTTGACCCAGCGAAGATCGAGTCTGTTGCTGCATGGACGACACCGACGAACGTCAAGGAAGTGCGTAGCTTTCTTGGCTTAGCCGGTTACTATAGACGCTTTGTGGGGGGTTTTTCTGTGATTGCCCGAATCTTCTGAGGAAGACTACCCGGTTTGCGTGGACCGACCAGTGTGCTCAGAGCATTGAGGAGTTGAAGAGGCGTTTGACTTCTGCTCTTGTCCTGGCACAGCCAGAGGGATCTGATGATTTTGTGGTCTACAGTGATGCATCCAAGCTAGGCTTGGGATGTGTGTTGATGCAGAGAGGTAGAGTGATTGCATATGCGTCTCGATAGTTGAAGACGTATGAGGAGAACTACCCGACTCATGATTTGGAGTTAGCAGCGGTAGTGCATGCTTTGAAGATCTGGAGACATTACTTGTATGGTGCTACATGTCAGATCTTCATAGACCATAAGAGTCTGAAGTATATTTTCACGCAGCGGGAGTTGAACAACCGCCAGCGCTGATGGCTTGAGTTGATCAAGGACTTTGACCTTGAGATTTTGTATCATCCTAGAAAGGCGAATGTGGTTGCTGACGCCTTGAGCAGGAAGACGCCTCGAGAGAAGGCGATTGTGAGATTGACTATGCAGCCTCAGCTTCAAAGGGATCTAGCTTGGCTAGAGATGGACATCCAGTTTCCTGATGAGGATGTCCAGTTGTATGCCTTAGAGGTTTTATCTGGTCTGTTGGATGAGATCCAACAAAAGCAGGGGACCTACCGGACCTTGATGAGGATCAGAGAGAGGATGTCTTGTGGAGAGGCACCACAGTTTTCCATTGGAGCTGATGGAGTAATGAGGCAACATGATCGCATTTGTGTTCCTGCTGATGCAGAGTTGAGACAGAGGATCTTACAAGAGGCTCACTGTACACCTTACTCTATACATCCCGGTACAAGTAAGATGTACCATGATGTGAGACGTTCATATTGGTGGGGAGGGCTGAAGCCCGATGTAGCCAGATTCGTGGTTTAGTGTGCGACTTGTCAGCAGGTCAAGATAGAGAATTGCAGACCTGGATGTGAGCTCCATCCACTATCAGTACCGCAGTGGAAGTGGGAGGACGTCTCCATGGATTTCGTGACTGATTTGAGACCCAGTACGAGTTTTGATGCCATTTGGGTTATTGTTGATAGACTGACGAAGACGGCACGTTTCATCCCTATCAGAGAGACGTGGCCGGTGAGTAGATTGGCTGAGTAGTACACTAGACAAATAATGAGACTCCATGGTGTACCGAGGACGATCGTCTCTGATCGAGATGGACGATTCACCTCGAGGTTTTGGCAGCAGATTCAGACTGCTTTGGGGATGATTCTACATTTCACGACTGCGTTTCACCCCCAAACTGACGGACAGTCAGAGAGGACCATTCAGACTTTGGAGGATATGTTGCGAGCTTGTGTGTTGGATTGGGGACAGGGATGGTCTGATTACCTTCCACTTGTTGAGTTCTCATACAACAACAGCTGGCATGCATCTATTGGGATGGCTCTCTATGAGGCACTATATGGACGTAAGTGTCGTACACCTTTATGCTGGGATGAGCCTAGCAGTGTCAGCGGAATAGCGCCAGAGCATATTCGTGATGATATGGCTCGAGTAGCACTGATTAGAGAGAGGATGCTGGCTGCACAAAGTCGTCATAAGTCATATGCAGACAAGAGGCGTCGACCTCTAGAGTTCAGGGTAGGAGCTCATGTGTGGTTGAGAGTATCTCTGACGCGTGGCGTCGGACGTTTTGGCATAAAGGGGAAGCTGAGTCCCCGATATGTCGGTCCTTTCGAGATACTAGATAGAGTTGGGAGGGTAGCCTACAAATTAGCATTGCCTCCGAGGTTAGAGAGTGTTCCCCCTGTGTTCCATGGGTCTCATTTGAGGGAGTACATACCAGACCCGAGACACATTGTGAGTTATGATGATTTGGTGGTGGAGCCAGACCACACCTTTGTTGAGCATCCTATTGCAGTATTAGAACGAGGTGTGAGACGCCTGCGTTCGAAGGAAATTCCTATGATGAGGATACAGTGGTTGAGATGTGGACCTGAGGAGGCCACATGGGAGACTGAGGATAGTATCCAGATGAACTATCCAGAATTTTATGCCGAGATAGTTGCACCTAGGGTCGATGAGTAGATCTTAGTGCTATCTTGGTGAGTATATGATTATGTGCTTTTGTATTTACATGCTTTGATGTGTTTGTTCCATGATAGCTATTATATGCTTTATGATCTTATTAGATCTTGATGTGCTAGCGTGATGTTGTTATAACTAGAGATGATTATTCCCTCCATGCTATTTGAGTATGATGTATGCTTATAGCTGGAGATGGTTCTTTCCTCCATGTTATTTGAGTGTGACTAGGATTCAGTTGGAGATGGTTCTTTCCTCCATGCTACCTTGATGGACATTGTTTCTTGGAGATGTTATTCCTCTATGTGTTGTATACGATTATGGTTGGGCTAGAGATGTGCTTCCTCTATGCCCGGTGATGTGAGTATGGCAAGAGATGTGATTCCTCTATGCCTTTGGGATAGTGTTATGATCCTGTTTTCTAGAGTTGTGATTCCTCCATGCATGTGTTTGAGGTTATAGAATGATATAGGTTGTGACCTTTTGAGCGGAGATGTGATACCTCCGATAGATGGAGTTATACCTTGGCATATGGTTCTGAGAGGGTTTGGGTTGTTCAAGTTTCCGGATGAAACTTGTTTTTAGGGGGGTATGATGTAATAACCGGTGTTATTTGGAGTATTTGAGAGCTCCAATAATTAAAGTTGCAGTTGAGAAAAATGATCGGGACATCGAATATGTCGTAGATGTGAAATAATATAAAAAGGCGAAATGGACAAAAGAGTCGTTATCCCGATTCTTAGGGGTTAAGAAATGTGGCTTAGGAATGCCCATTTTACGAGATAGTTATGGATAAATTATCCCGATAATATTCCGAATTTGATATTCCAATTTGGTAAACTTTGGAGACCGGAAATTTATAACCGTGTTTCAAATAAATAGCTTAGGTAAATATATATACACACACACATACATATATATATATATATATATATATATATATATATATATATATATATATATATATTTCAATCCTCCATAAACGTTCCAACTTTGATCCATTTTCAAATCCGCTTGTACCAATGAGTCCCTTATCTTGCCCTCTACATCGTGGTACAAATCTATTTCCCGTTTATTAGCTTTTTGGTAAAGCTTCCGTTTATCGCTATCGGAACGCCGACGGACCACCGCAAGTCATCAAACGTAAGGTTTTATACCGCGCTCCTACTCCCCGTATTGCTAGGAGTCTGGATCTTCTTCCGGTTCGTATATCGGGTTAGTAATGAATAAGTTATGAATTTATTCATTTTTCGTTTTGCGGGTTAGTATAAATTGACCTTAAGTTGGTTAAAATGGATAATTGGAATTTCCATTATGCTCGTTACATTATTCTAGTAATTATGGGTTTTTAGTTTGATGATGATATCATGAGTTGGATATATGCCCTGATGTGGCTTTAAGGTTTAGCATGTTATTCGAGGTTATAGGATGTATATGATCCCTATGGATCCCTTTGGATCTAGGTGTGACCCTTTGTTTGATAAGAGATGTGACATCTCTCTATGCCTTGTCTATAGGCTGTGTTGTTCCTCCAGTGTTGAGGTGCTTCAGTTATGGTTGAGCTTTATACGAGGTTGAGGTAAGTCCGTAGGAATTACTTAGCTACCATCCTTATATTGGGTGTTTGTATGAGTGGTGTGTGCCTTATATGTTTGCTATGATAGCATGTGATGTCGTATTTACCGACCTATGTTTTATTGATTGCCCCACCGCGTGGCTGTGATAACCTTTCCCTTTCATCCCGCCATGGAGTCTGGGAGGTTCTCTGATGTCAGGCCAGACCGGTTTACAGGAAGGGCGCAATCCACTCCCATAGGGTACACGGATTGTGTGACCGATACTAGTACGGCTGGCTAGCAGGCTCAGAGGCAAGGATGTATCGGTCCTCGTGTCACCTAGTTTCATATATATTATATCTATACGATTTGAGTGAATGACCATTATATTGAGATGAATAAATGGGTAAATGAGTAAAAGCATGCTGATATGTTTATCTTTCTTTATGTGTGATTGTGCTTATGCATTACTCTATATATGTGTATGGATAGCTAATGGTTATTACCATGTTGTAGATGCCCTACAGGATAGGCATGCTACTGGATGATCTAGCAGAGTGGCAGGCCGAGGACGTCTCTTACATAGGTTGTTGTGGGCTTTTGGGTTTGTTTATCTTTTCCCTCCTGTGTGAGGTGGGTCTTTTGTTACCTCCTACGTGAGGTGTGATGTTTGTACTCGGCTATGTTGTCTTACCTTTTGGGATGTACAGTTTTATACAGTTTTATGTATTTGTTTTCATATTTGTCAGTGCCATGTTGTAAGGTCCAGTAAACTTGTTGTCAGGCTAGGGTCAGGATCCATTGTGAGATCCTAACCCAATGTGGCACTCCGAGTCCCGCGGATTCGGGGTGTTACACTCTATGCACATGTTTAAAGCTTTTATGGTTTAGATTTGTTTTCTCTTGATTGTTTCTACATCCTTTACCATACCTTTCATATATACTCTTGGATAAAGTGTTATTGTCTTTTCATGCTATGATTCTATTGATACATACATATCTTTCTATGCTTTGAAACAAAACTTTTAGGGTGATCCTTAACTAAGCACATTACAAAAATAGAGTTTTGTTTTTAAGCATCATATAATCCACGACATCTTATATGATAAATTTGAACCTTGCTTGGGGACAAGCAAGAGGCAAGTATGGTGTATTTTGATGACATGAATTATATGTTATCATATTCATGCATATTGCGAGTATTTCACCTCAGTTTTACATACATTTGATGAGATTCATGTGCTTTTAAGTTTATATTCATATATATTTCGAGAATAGAGGTCTACACAAGTTTTTGGTTGAATTGTAGCTAAAATGGTGGAGTTTGGATGCGGAAATATATCAATATCGAACTTAACATCATAATGGATCAGGAAGGAGTCTAAAAGATAGGAAAAGATATGAGAATAAATCATAAAAAAAATATAGAAGACGGATTTAAAAGATAAGACGCCACATAAGATAAAAATCGGATCAATTTATTAAGTAAATCGGCCAATTTTCATAAAGATAGACGATTTCAATCTTGGATCGACCGATCCGGTGCAAGAGTTTTCAAAAGATAAAGAATGGCAACCCTAGTTTTTCCCTACAAATAGAGGACGTCTCTCCACATCCAAAATGATCCAAGTTCAAGCTAAGGCATTGAAGAAACCCTAGGAAGGAGAAGTAGAAACACTTTTGAAGATTTGGCAATGAAGATCGAAGAAAAATTGAAGTTCTTGAGAGGTTTTTCTAGTTTTTTATTCTTTTGTCATTGTGAACACAAATTTTGAGTTTTCATTTGCTTTTCTTTAGTTTTCAGTGATTGATGAACCTTTGTTAAGGATTTGTTTCGTTTTATTCAAGATTCGTCGTTTTCTTGATGTTCTTGATTTAATTCTTATCTTGATTTTAACTATGTGTGTTATTGGATAAAACCCTTGCGATTCTAGGGTGATTGGTTGAAGATTGTTGTTAAGATGATGATAGAATGAACCTCACGTTGAGTTTGGACCCTGAGAGTTGAGTTTTACCTTTGCAGAAAAGAATAATCGGGTTGTTATTTAGGAAGATCGACCGATTTTTGGTGAAGAAAAGACCGATTTTCCTTTTGTCATACCTTTGATGTTTTATCCTTAAAATAAAGTTAAAGATTTCTTAAATCCTAGCCTTATTGAACCTTCCTAACCTATATCCGAGCATGGGAAGAGACTTGCCCGGTGATTCCCTTGTTTGGTTGCCAACGATGATGAGTTCTAGGTAATAGAGGACTCAACACCCTCTATTAAGGTTTGTGTGTGCCAAGCCTTTACCTTTGTAAGTTAATCTGATTCTCTTAGGTTAAGTGGTTGGATTGAAGTATAATTCCTTCCCTTAGATCTCTATCTTATAGAGACTCAACATCCTTTACTCTAGAGCCTTGGGTTGGGATAAGTGGATAGTGAAACCTCATCGTAATCTATCCCGTTTTAGAACATACTTCCTCGCAATCCCAACTTTGTCCATATATCTTTAGAAGTCTTGAATCGAAAACCATAATTGGATACTTTAATCTCTAGAATTTGCACTTTCCCAATTATTACACATATCTTTGCTTTTGTTATCAATATTTGCATTATTGTCTTAGCTAGATTTCTTTTATCGATTTGATTTCACCAAATCCCTGATATTGACCCTGGAGTATTTGCCGTTACTACGACTGATCCGTACAATGCGGGTTTGCATATCGTTTAGGTTATATTTTAGGTTATAAATTTAAAACTTATTTGCACACACACTTTTGTGCGAACATGTTTTTGGCGTCGTTGCCGGGGATTTGATCTAGACCAAATTCGGTATTTCGTTTGTCTAGCTTAGAACCTCTTGCTTTTGCTATTGATCTTTTGCTTTTAGTGGATTTGCTTTCAGGAATTTTCTTTCTAGGTTTATGCGAAATACTCGCAACAGTAGAGAACTCGTTTCTTACGATCCGAAACCGGAAAGAACCATCCAAAGAAGGCTAAAAGAAGCTAGTAGAAGAAGAATGGACGAAATAGATCTCCAAACTGCGTTGGATCGAGCCATGGAACAATTGAGGGTTGCGAATCAACGAGTAAATGATGCGAAGTAAGAAGCACATTGAATAAGAGAAGAGGCTCGCGAAAGGAAGGAAGCACTTCAAGCACAATTGGAGGAGCGGAATAACAATAACAACATGAGAAACCAACTCCTTCAAAGAGGAGGAAACGTCCGCGTTGAAATTACATCTCCCATTGCAGTTAACACTCCACCACCTCCACAAGCGGCGGCACCTCATCCTCCGGTGAGGAACGGTAGAGAGGATCCAATTGTGGAAGAGCCACAAATGCTAGGACAAAGAATGAATCCGACTCAACGCACCCACGAAATTGGAATAGATTTCAGGAACCAGCTGATCATGATTATGAATTCCGCGCTAATGTCATCATTATGATCCACCAAAGTGTATTTGGAGGATCCCTAGGGGAGTCTCCTCATTTATATTTACAAAATTACGAAATTATTATGGAAACATTGAGGTCTGCTAGATTAGAGTCTAACAATCATAAATTTTGAGGTTTCTCTTTTTCTTTAAAAAACAGGGCACAAGCACGGCTTCAATCTTTACCACGAGGAATAATAAGAACATGGGAGGATATGACCTCCGAATTCCTTAGAAATGTCTTTCTGCCCTCTATAACTTCTGAATTTAGAGGTAAAATAAATGTTTTTACCATGAAAGGCAGGGAGAGCTTGTTCGAGTCTTGGGAGAGATTCAAGGACCTTCTACTTGATTGTTCTCATCATGGAAGACCTTCTTGAGATCTACTACAAAGGATTGGATGATGATACACAATCCCGACTTTAATCCCTCTCCGTAGGAACCTTCATGGATAAAAAAAGTTGATGATGCGTGGGAATTCATTAAAAGACAAGCTTTGGTACAAGAGAAGTATTCCCAAAGAAGGAACGATGATCGGCTCCGGCGACCCGGAGTCCACGAGGTAAGTCTTACTACCAATTTATCTGCGGAAGTTGATACTCTTAAGCATCAAATGAAATAATTGCAGAAAAATCAAGCTCGAGCACAAGCTAATTTACCTCCTAAAGAGCGTGAAGTGAATTTCACGGGACGAGGAAATTATCAAGGAAATATTTATCAAGGAAACCGGAACAACAATTACAACAAAAGGAATTACGGAAGAGGGAGCGGATGGCGTCCCGATCATAGTCATCCAGTATTTTCATACTCAAATCTGGATGGCGCATTGAATCCGCACGCATCCTCTAGCAATGCTCCTCCCGCGAGAACTCAAAATCCACCACCGGGATTCAGCCAACCTTCAAAGGATCCACCGAAGGGAATGTGGTAAAAGCTGTTGAAACAGATGGAAGAGATGAACAAGAATATAACCTCGATTTCTAAGGCTCAAAAAGCTTTGGAGAATCAAGTTTTTAATAATGCAGGAGAAATTCCTAGAGATCAAGGAAGACTTCACGGAAGAACGGAAAACAACCCAAAGGGGCAAATAAATGCTATCACCACAAGAAGCGGAATTACAACTAATGACCCATTGCCCAAAAGCATTGATAAAGGTAACCAATCTATGATCAAGGAAGAACTGGAACCAATCAACAAGCAGAAAGAGAAAGCATTGGTCTATGTACCTCCTCCCGCACACAAACCACCGCTCTCATTCCCGCAATCCCGCGCTAGAGCGCACATCGGCAAACACTTCGGTAAGTTCATTGACCTCATGAGCAAACTAAATATTAATATTCCTTTTATGAATGTCATTGTAGGAATGCCGGCATATGGAAAGTTCTTGAACGAAATCCTTTCCAACAAGAGGAAGCTGGAAGATGTTGGAGAAGTAAGAATGACCAAGAGGTCTGCCGAACTTATCCAAACAATGAAGAAGGGGATTCCACCAAAGCTAATGGATCCCATATTTTTCTGTGTTCCCATTGGTATTGGAAGAGTGACTTACGAAGCTTTATGTGATCTTGGAGTAAGCGTGAGCACCTTCAGTATTGTGCGAGAAAGCTGGATTTAGTGCGCAAAAACCCGTCAAGATGGCACTATACATGGCGGATAGGTCCATATCACACCCCGTGGAAATTCTAGAGGACATTCCCATCTTGCTACGTAAGTTTTACATTCCCATTGATTTCGTTGTTCTAGACATTCTTGTAAATCATCCCATTCCAATCATACTTGGAAGATCTTTCCTTACAACTTCGGGTTTCATGGTGGATTGCAAGAATGCAACACTTTCCTTCAACATTGGAGAAGAGAATGTGGAGTTCCAACCGGCTACAACGATCAAAGGGTCAGCTATGGGAGAAGACATTTTTAACACTTATGATGAAGAGGAATCAAGGGAAGAGGTAAGCTCTATCTTACTCAAAGATCCACTTTAAAAAGTTATTATCTTGAGCATTGTAGATGAAGGGGAAGAGGAGGACTATAACATTGAAATCCGAGCACTAAGAACCTTGGAGGAAGATCCCAAAGCAAAGTTTGAAGTGTTAGAAGAAGCTACGGAAAAAGGTGAAAAAATCGACTCCCTGCAAGAAAATCAGTCGATTTTCTTGAATAAATTAATTAATCATGTGATTTTTCTCAAGTCGATTGTGAGATCGACAAAAAAATCGCCCCCCATAAAAATCGGTCAATTTTCATAATACTTTGCAAAATTATCATATGCACAAAGGAAGAAGTTGATTTTGTTAAAAAGTAACAAACCTTGGTATGTTGATTTTGTTCATTACTTAGTTTGTCAAGAAATACCTCCAAGATTATCATATGCACAAAGGAAGAAGTTCTTCAAGGATGTAAAGCATTACTATTGGAATGAACCTCTTCTTTTCAAGAGAGGTCCGAACGGGATGATTAGAAGATGCATTCCGGAAGATAAAGTGGAAAGCGTTATCCGTCATTGCCACTCACTACCTTGTGGTAAACATGCTAGTTCCAACAAAACAAGTGCTAAGGTACTCCAATCCGGTTACTTTCGGACTACTCTATTTAAAGATGTGCAAAACTTTGTTGTTGCTTGCGATGCTTGCCAAAAAAAGGAAATATATCTAGAAGAAACGAGATACCTCTTAACAATATTCAAGAGGTTGAGATCTTCAACGTATAGGGGTGGACTTCATGGGACCATTCTCGTCTTCTTGTGAAAACCAATACATATTTCTAGCTATAGATTACGTTTCAAGATGGGGTGAAGCGATTGCTTCTCCCACTAATGATGCAATGGTGGTAGTGAAGTTCTTTAATCAAACGATCTTCCCAAGATTTGGGACACCCGGAACCATCATTAGTGACGGAGGAACACACTTCACCGTCCGTAAGTTTGAAACTCTATTGCCTAAGTATGGGGTAACCCACAAGATCGTCACTCCTTACCATCCTCAAACAAGTGGGCAAGTAGAGATCTCGAATAGAGAAATCAAGATTATTCTAGAGAAAACCGTCTCTAGAACGAGGAAGGATTGGTCAATAAAACTAGACGATGCGCTTTGGGCATATAGGACCACTTTCAAGACTCCCATAGGCATGACACCCTACAACCTTGTGTATGGGATGTCTTGTCATCTTCCGGTGGAGTTAGAGCACAAGGCATATGGGCAATCAAATGGCTCAATTTCGATTTGAATGAGGCTAGAGAGAAGCGTCTCTTGGACATGAACGAGCTAGAAGATATCAGTTTAAACGCCTATGAGAATGCACGGATCTATAAAGAAAGAACGAAGAGGTGGCACGACAAGCACATCATTCCAAAGGAGTTGAAAGAAAGGAGATCTCGTCCTTCTTTTCAACTCTAGACTCCGGTTATTTCCATGTAAGCTTAAATCTCGTTTGTCAGGACCTTTTGTAATAAAACAAGTTTTTCCCCATGGTGTAGTTGAAGTATGGGGTTAGAAGAGCGGATGTTTCAAGGTCAACGGTCATCATTTATAGAAGTATACGCCGAAAACTCCAGTTGAGGACATTGCTCCTATCCTTCTCCAGTAATCATCGAGGGAGACAAGTCTAGCTAGCGACCTTAAACCAAGCGCTTCTTGGGACGCCACCCAAGGTATTTCTTTGTTTTTTTATTTTTCCCTTAGATTAGATTAAGTTAGTTTAGTTTTTTTTCGTTGGTACGCTCTGGGTTTTTCTTGTGTCATTGATGGCAGAAAGTAGGTACTATCTCAAGAGAAAACAAAAGATCGAGACCTTGATTGATAATGAAAGAAGAAGCTACACTTAGGAAGGAAAGAAGAAAAGAAGGCACAAGAATCGACCCCCACGGGAAATCGGTCGATCTAGATTGATTTAATTCATTAACTTGAACTGATTTTCACTAAGTCGTAACCAAAATCGGACCAAAAATCGACGCAAAAGAAAAATCGGTCGATTTTCCTTTGAAAGTGCCCGGAAAGGAAGAAAATCGAGCCGAAAAAAATCGACCCCGAAAATCGATTAATGTTCTTAACATTTCCAAGAGAGTATAGAAGCCCCATCTTTTCATCTTCAACTCATTTCTTCTTCTCTCCCACGACAAGGAAAGCCGACAATCTCCCTCAACACCTCAAATCTCCATTCTCTAATCGTTTTTGCTTGTTCTTGATCCAAAATCGAAGCTCTCAACAAGACTAAGAAGATTCAAGCAATAAACAGCACGGAAATATCGACGAATCATCAGAATTTCAGGTTTTTTCGCTCCAAACCCAACGGAATTTCTTTGCTTAGATTCGTATATTTAGAGAGTTGAATGGTTGGAATTGTTGTGTTGATTAGTCTAGGAACTGTCTGAGGAAGCTTGTGGAAGTGATTGTTGGACTAAAGCTACACTGAATCGATCGATTCGTCACCTCAGTTAAAAAATCGGGTCAGCCCAAAAAAATCGACCGATTTTTGCCTTAGAACATCCCGATTTTCTCTTCTAAGATGGATTCTTTGCGTCGATCTGCCCATTCTTTGATCCCAAGGAGGGGATCTTCTTCCCAACCTTCCCAACCTCCTCCACCACCACCAACTAGGCTCCCTATTATCCAAGAAAAACACAAGCGACGGTATGATCATCTCCTAACTCGTCCTATCATTCCTCCTCACTATATTGTACTTGATGAACTAGATGAGCTTCATGTTAAGGAAGACATTGATTGGAAGATAGAGTGTACTGGATTGGCTGAGTTTGTTAAGATTAGAGAAGATGCTTACCAAAAAATCACTTTCATTTTTTAAGTTCTTTTAAGCATGACCATAGGGAGAGGAATGTGACATTTCGATTGCTGAATAAGAAATACTCGTACTTCATTTCTATGTTTGGGAATATGTATGGATTCCCAACCTCGTCTACGGTACCTTGCCCCGAGGTGTGAGTGCTAGTAGCTTTTGGGAAAATATTTCAGTAGCACACAGGGGCGCCCGAGTCACCCATCAGTTGCACAAACTTTTGAGAGGGGACGATGGTGTTTTAACTACGGAGGGTATGGACACATTCGGCCTGAGTGCCCGAGGTCACTAGTGACTTGCTTCACTTGTGGCAAGCCAGATCACCGAGATACTTTCTGCCATCAGGGCAAGGCTCCTTCACAGTAGAGTTCTTCCCCTGTTAGCACAACAAGAGACGTTCAGAGACTGCCTCAGTTCCAGAATCAGGGGCAGTAGAAGCGGGTCCCAAATCATCCTTCTACTTAGAGTTCCGCACCAGAATCGAGTAGAGGTAGAGGGCGTGGTGGTGGCACCGCTGATACGAGAGGATCACATGCCCGATTTTTTGAGTTGAGGAGCATTGAGGAGCCGACAGCGCCATCGACTACAGGTACCAATCAGATTAATGGTTTACCCATTAGAGTACTTTTTAATACGGGTGCTACGCATTCATTTATTTATGATGCTTGTGTTGAGAGACTGGCCTTAGATAAAATAGATGGGAGACCTTTTACTATAGGGTTACTCGATGGTAGTAAGGTTAGAGGTACCGGGAGATTCACGATTGTCATTTCGTCTGGGAAATCGTGACCTCTTAGTGGATTTCTTCTTCATGTACTAAGTACATGAAGAAATCATTTTAGGGATGGATTGGATGGACCAGCATGGTGCAGTTCTCGACAATGGTAAGAGGACCGTGACGGTCACTATCGAGTCAGGACATGTAGAGGTATTCCGAGGTTGTGACCTCGGAAAGACCGGTACAGTCATCAATGTAGTTCGAGCTACGAGACTGATCGGTCAGGGTTGTGAGACCTCTAGTGTTATGCCATGAAGGAATGTGAGAGTTCGGTATTGGATTGAGGCCTTCTAATCAAAAAAGTACCAATGGCGTCTTTCCGGAAATTGGAGTCATCAAACTAAACTTTGATGGATAAAAAAAAAAGTAACAATAACAATGCATCCGGCTACATAATGAGAGATCATAACGGAGCAACCATGTCATTCGATTGTGGACAATGTGGGGTTTCTTCTATCATACATACAGAAGCCTATGCACTACAATGTAGTATAATTAGAGCTCAAGTCAGGAACCTATCAAAAATTGAGGTTGAGGGTGATAACCTCACTATTATTAACTTAGTCGCAAAGATTTGAAAATCAATGTGGGAAATTGATATTATCACATTTGACATCACATTTTTTCTAAATCATTTCTCGTGGTTAAAATCATCCATGTTTTCAGGAAAGTCAAAGGGATTGTGAACAAACTCGCAATCTTAGGTAATGACGATCCTACTGCCGAAGGAGAGATACCATGAGAGGTTGAAGTTATCATCTAAAATGAAGCTATATGATGATCCACCAACAAACAGTGACAATATCTAATTGCTTAATGTAGTAAAAAAAAATCAAATAAGGCTTTGACAAGTCTAGTTTTGATATTAGAGGTGTCAACTGGCTTACATGGTCCTCTTGGTCTAAACCGTTTTGATACTTGAATATGAAAAATAAAAAATCGACTTAACTTGGAAAAAAAGTCTAAATAAATTTGATTATATTCAATGACCCAATAACATACAATACTTTGACCATAAATGAGTTTGGTGAACAAATCATTCTATATATATTTAACCTTTAGGCCACAAAACATATATATTTTTCGAATGAAAGTATTGATAAATGTCTATTAAAGAGCAAAACTTGATATACACAATACACAACGAAAAGGGGGAAAAAAAAAAACAGAAAAGACACTTTTTCAACACATTTGGAAACTGCGTGCACCATGCAAACTGCTTTCTGACTAAAATATCTAATCAACAGACAGTAAACACCAAAGATTTGGTTCAACTGTTCTATAATCGGTGCAATACATGCCTCCCAAAACATTGTGGGAACAGTTAGTCATGAAAAAGAAAGGATAATATTGATATTAAGGGTACAGCTATGTTTTTAATCATAGTGAAATCATTCAAAGTTGGTTGTGCAGTATCCCAAAAAATTAAACACCCTCTCTGACTTCCCATTCCCCTGTCGCTATCCCATCACCAGACTCTAAGCTTTAATTTAAGGCAAATCTCAGTTTGTCACACATACCCTTCTGTCTCTCCTACTTCTGCTTCCTTTAGACATAAGTACCCCATTAGGATAAAATGAGAATCCCACATCGACTATAAACACTTAACTAGCCTAGTTTAGTAGTCCATGATACAAACTCACATTGTAGTTGTGGGTCTAGAGAAGATGCAAAATGCCAAGTCTACATGCAGCAGCAGCAGCAGCAGCTAAGCTTTTATGGTTAGCAATGGAGGACAAACAACTGTTTGGGTATGTGAAAATGGAGAATCACCCACAATGTGTAATGTGGAAGCATTAGCATTCAATTCTCTGTCTACATATATAAACCTACACAGTGTATGAATTCACTATTTTCAATTTGTTTTCCTCTCTCTCTCTCTCCCCCCTATTCTGACTGCATATTAATTATTTTCAGCTCATTGTCTATATTCACGTATATGCATTGGGTCACCTTGTCTCATGCATATTTACAAACCTTATGCCTATTAGCTTTCAAATATGTTTGTTTTTATGAACTTCTATTTTTCAGTTTCAACTTCAATGGCTTTCATTTTATCTTTATGACACTGCTTATGATTTTACCCTTACCAGTTCATCCTCGAGTCTTTTTCAATATATAGGAACTCTGACATATATTGTTATACAACCAGTCTTGCCATCAATAGAGGATACGTGACCCTAACATATAATCGTTTTTGTTTGATGGAGAGCAAAATAACCCCAAAGATGGATTATTATGCACATACCATGCTTAAATTATCTTTTCTACTTGAAAGCATGGGCAACAACATGAAACTATCAACAAATATCAACGATCAACAAACAAAAAGACGGAGAGAGCGAATGCCTAGAAACATCAAAGATCAATTAACTAACATGTGATACATACATGGGCAAACACAAAGGAAAGAGGAAGAAAGCCCTACAAAATGTCAAGAAACAGGAAACACCTTTCCGTTGCTACTTGTTGTGAAGAGGGTTCGGACCGTTAGGAACAACTCTCTTATAATCGGACACCGTCTTACCTTTCCTGCTATTGCACTTGAAAGCATAAAAGTTCCACACACCAAACTCATCTCTGCCATCATACCTCTCATCTGGCAAAGGGAAATTTCTTGCAAAGGAAGTGTCTCCTCCGACAACCAAAACGACAAAGATGAACAGCATAACTCTCATCTTCTTCATCTTCGCCTTCGGGTTTCTCTTTGGTGGAAAACAGAATGAACTCTGGAAGTTGACAAGAGAGAAGAAGAGGGACAAGGACAAGAGGAATTTCTGAGTACCAACCAACAAGTGCAGAGGAAGAAAAGGGTTAATTTGGGTATCTAAGCATTTGCATGGATACTTGAAAGGAACAGTTAAGGTGATAGGGTGGTGGGACACAACATCTTCTTTCTCTGTTCACATCATCAAAACACCTAATTAAATGCTCTCAATTCCCTTCTGATTTCTTATGTTTCAGGTTACTACTTTTCATTTCACTCTTCTCAACATTGTTTCAACTACTTTCTTTACCGCTCATTTCAAATATCATGGTGCCTCTTATATTTTATTTGGGCCACACAGGTTTCAACATCTAAACGTCCAACTTCACTATAAAGGGATATAATGAATACATAAATCACTAAATTTCGAGTATTAGATGAACATGAATTTCATGTTAATCTAAATCGTGTAAATCTTACAAAATGATGTCAGTCACCTTAAGTGCTGTAAGTCTATCATGGACAAGCTATAGCAATATCCATTCTGGTAGTGCACCATTCCCATAGACAAGGCTTAGATTAGTGGTTTTATATTGATTCTCATGCTAAACCCAAATTAACTTGCAACAATATAGAACTGAAGATACACGCCATGGTACCAGCTTGGCACCTTAGCTATGACCAACCAAATATTTCAAAGTGGAAAACGGCCAGGTACCTAAATGAATGATTACTCGCCAGAAGCTGGTTCCATTTTCTGTGTTGGTGGGGCTTCGACGATGGATAGGTTGAGCTCTGAATACTTGGGGTCACCACTACGCTCACTTATCTCCCTGTATTCTTGACAAACGGCACATAAGTGGCAAAATAAATGAGTGGTAAAATCTCCACAGGGTGCTTCCTGAAATGGAATCAAAAGGAAATTAGCAACATTTGTATATAAATAAAGCAACACAAACTTTAGCAATGCCCCTTAACGAGAGTCTGCTGCTAATCATATAGGTTTAGTTTAGATAGAGACAAGGGTCAAAGATATAAAATTTTCAAACACAAAGGATACTTAACCATATAATAACAGAACCTCCACAAGTCACATTATAGAAAAAAAAAACTCAGCACAGGCACCAGACTATATGAACAATAAAATGCTGTTTTTATTAAATCTATGACAAGCAAGCAAAAAAAAAGCTTAGGTGAACTGTTAATCCTGAGACAAACATTAGAGCGGTTCATGACTTGGAAAAAAATTGCAATACCATTGAATTTGAACCCGGCTAGAAACTAAAACGCTTTAGAAAGTATAAGGTTAGAACAAGAATCAAAGAAGCTGAACGACATACAGGTAGGTTATATTTCAACCGCAAAGTCTTGCGGTAGTTACAAGCATAACAGGCGATGAAGGAGCCAGGTAAACCAAGAAGTATGCCGTCTGTCATCAAACAACACACAGCGTTCACAAGACCCCATAGCGTAAAATGAGTCAAGCAAGATCCCGCAAAAGTTGCTGAACCCAGATACTCTGCATTTTTGGCAAAAAGGTAGCATGGACAGAACAGACCAACACAGCCTGCAGAATAACACAACCGTAGTAATGAAATAGGTTATAATGTCTAGCTTAATAACATATATAGATCGGTTTGGAAAGAAGAGATTATTCCTAACAGAAAAAGATCAACAGATTAAACATTAGAATCAAAAGATATCTAAGAGATCAAGATCTTGGAATGCAAAGACCAACAAGTCGTCAAGGTCACAATAGTGAACAAATACATGCAACATGTCGTCAAGGCCACAATAGTGAACACAGACATGCAAAGTAAGGCAATATTGTGGTGAAGCAAGCCGTATAGGGTAAAAGTCATACAAAACTCTAGAAGCTTTTGAGTTAATATCCATGATTTAAACATGACTCTCATTTCTTGTACAACGTAAATGATGCTTATCCCCCATCCATTCTTCACTGGCAACCCAACTGCATTGAAATTAATTAATCCTTGGATTTAAGTAAAATGGTATTACAATTTTTAGCGTTTTCCGACAGACATGATATTTGCAACTACACGATTTTAAACTTATTTGTTCATCATTGTCTTTCTATTCCTCAAGACTTAATGGTATGATATTAAGCATAGTTTCAAGGGCCATCTATAAATCTGGATACAAGATATCATGTGAATGTGACTCTTTAGTCATTTCCTAGAGGTGGAAGCAGCTACCAAATTCCATTGAAAACGTCATTTAGCCCAAATTCATTCAAACTGCACCTTTTCCTAAATTATCCTTGTGACAAAATCAAAGTTAGCAAAGCAGGTAGTAGCATACAGCTATGCATATCGTCACAGCAAGCGCATATGCCAGACGACCATTGCTGTTGGCCAATGCTCTGACTGGAAACTTGATTGCCACTAGCCATCACATCTTGTGGCTCTTCATCAGACTGACCAATCGGAACATAGGAAGGTGGCACATAGCTGCCGTGTTCCTTCATCTCAAAAGCGAGACAAGGCTACAAATTGGGCACAAAGCAATGCCTTTCCTTTCCGTTAACCGAAATAGAATTCCTGGAGGAAAAATCAGCAGGTAATTAAGTTGAATAGAATATCATAACATACAGCGGTAACCTTCATTAGAGAAAAAGTTCTGTTGAACCTAATGTCAATACTATCACCTTAATTTCCAAGTTAACAATCAGATCCAATCTGAAGCAAGTCTAATTGTCATAAATTGTTTTTCTTCAAAATGCCCTAATACACCCCTGGGCAAGAGATCATCTGGAAGTAAACAACATTCCAAAGTGAATCTTCCATTAATACACTTTCTATAAGTTTAGACTTCAAATTATACAAACTCGAACAGTTAGGGGGAGGGAAACAATCTCGAAAGGCATTTGTTCATACGGATACTGAGAGTAATTGATGGTTCAGGCCCCACGAGAGAACCCACTGTATCAAATTCCGGGCAAAATCAGCTTCGCCTAGCTAAGGTTTTTTCGAGAAAAAAAAATTTTGAGATTGAATCTGGAGGAGTAAATCTACAGCAGAAGCAGCTAATCTGATCATGAGATAGACTTCGGAAAGAGAGACTACCTAAAGAGCCAAACCGAGGGAGTAGCTACTGCAGATTTGCTATTGCTCAAGAACAGGACCGAAAACTAGAATTGAAGGGGAGCGATTCTTCTTCCTCCGTCGTTTCGGTGCCAAGTTTTTCGAAGTTCTCTTGAAAAACGTCATTTTGTTAGAGAAATACAACTAATAAGTGCCTGTTTAGTTGAGGGTGTTTTTTTAATTTTTTGGTTTTATTTAGTCAATGAGATTATTTGGGTTATAGATTATTTCTAGGGTTTACTTTGAGAATGAATTATATAAACTAGTGTAATCCCCTTCTTAGCACGAATTTTCTTAAAAAAATAATATAAAATACTTAATAAATATTTTTTTAATAAATATCCTTATCCTTACTAGAGTTTTCTTTGGAACAGTCAATTTTCATTTTTGCCCCCAAACTGGAATAGCGTATAGACGAAACTACCTTTAATCCCCTGTTAATCATTGTGCTTCCACCGTTGCTGGATGATAGTTGATACCCATCGTCTCCATAGTCTCGCTTCTCTCCATATCAAACCCTAGCCTCAGCCACCGAATGTAGAGGAAGAAGAGTCAGTCGGTTTCTTTCGGCGCCCTTCAAATCGCCACACAGACTCTTCCATCATCAACCCTTTCGTTGTCGGTTTTTCCTTCTCGTGGCACCGGATTTTGTCTTTTTCCTCTGTCATGGTCCATATTTTCCAGGTACTCTGCCTTGCGTTTCTCTTTTGGATTCCACCTTTGTCAAGGCCTTGCGTTCTTCCTCATCTTGGATCGAGTCCGTCTGCACCGAACCAGGCCTTTGGGTAAGCTTTTCAATCTCATTTGTGCTTTCTTTCCTCGTTTTACTCTCCCAAGCTCTGTATTTGTGAAAGTTTGTTTTGTAGGGTTTCATTTTCTCCGTTAATTTTTCATTTGATCTGCTTTTTTCGATTACAGTTTCTCCCATCCGACCCTTGGAGCTTCGGACTCTTCAGCCGCTTCATACTCTTCGATGCTAGGATGAAGAATGACACTAGACAAAGGAGAATTACGAGCTACTTGTGTTCCACGCTCTAAAATACGGCCGTACTAGAGTCCACGCTCTAAACCACGGCCGTGGAACTTTGGCAATACAAGCGTGGAGCACTCCAGTGACTTACACAGCCGTGGAAGATGTGAAGCAACCGTGATGAAATTCCACGCTCTAAACCACGGGCGTGGAATCTTAGGAAACCGTGATTTAGGCGATCTTTTAACGTACAATTTGAAGCCACGATCTTTTACACAATGGGCTGGACACATGTTTTATCTTGCCCTATAAAAGGACGGAAAGAGAGAGATTCCGTCACCTCTGCTTAGACCTTCGCTTACGCCTCCGCTTAGATCACGTTGAGAGCATCATCGCTTGAAGATTTGCTTCCGCGCATTGAGGGTTTCATTGGACATACGGAGATTACGTCTTTTGTCCTTAGGTTTGATTAGAAGACGGATTGACATCCCGTTCTTCGTTCTTATCAAGGATTGTGATTGTTTGTGTTATTCTGAATCTGCTTACATCATTGTTCTTGTTTGTGGATTTGAGATTGATTTGAGATTTATTCAAGGTTTTCGAAGGCTTTCATTTTTCATTCTTTTAAATCTTGAATTTGATATCATAATGACTGTTGTTGGCTAAAACCCTTTAGCAATTCTAAGGTGAAGGGTTGATAGTTGTGGCTTAGATGATGATAGATCGATCGTAAACAAATTGGACCCTGAGAGTTAGAGAGAATCGTCGACGAACCAAAATCACGGTGTATTCTTGAGTTCTACGGCCGTGAAATCTCAAGATCCAACCGTAATTTCCCTTAGTTTACGAACCTTGCTTTTACTTTAATCCAAAGTTAAAGATTTGCTTTAACTTAGTCTTGACTTGCCTTTTCTAGGTGGTAGTGAAGCCTCAACAACCTCTACCTCGATTCCGAGTGTCACAACCTTAATCGGTTTAGTTGGTCTTGATCCTTGGATTACAAGTTTGGGTATTTGATATTAATTCTTACCTTTAGATCCTTTCTATACTGAAGCCTCAACAACCTTTATAGAGAGTGTCTTTAGTTAAGTCACATAAAGCCTTGGAACTTCACCGTACATTGCTTTACATTCGTATACCTTTGCAAACCTCAACTATATCCTTATATCTTTAGTATATCTTGAATCGATTGCCACAACTGGATTCCTGGATCTTTAGGATTGTTGTTTTCCCAATAATTTACAAAGCTCATACATTTACTTGCTTGACAATTCTATAATTGGATTTAACCCCCCAAATCCCTGTGTTCGATATTCTGGAATTCTTGCTTAACTATATCGATCCGTACACTGTGGGTTCGCTTGCTTGATTCTAGTTTTATAAATTTAAAGCTTATTTGCACGCACGCTAAGTGGCGAACAAGTTTTTGGCGCCGTTGCCGGGGATTTGGTCTAGGCCGAATTCGGTTATTGGTTGTCAAGCTTGGGAGCTTCTCCCTTGTTATTTGATATATTTTCGAGTGTATGCGCAGGTCTAGGAACAATGAAGACCTCTTACCTCTTGATCAAGAGCTCGAGAGGACTTTGAGGAGAAAACTTAAGGAAAGAAAAATGGCTGAAGAAAGAGAACGTGATTACCAAACGGAGTTGGCGGAGAAAGAAGCTCAACTCCAATGGAGTGAGAAGACTCGTAGGGAAGAAATGGATCGTCATCAAACAAAGGTTGATGATCTATCGGACATGATGTTCCAAATGAGGTTGGAAATAAACAACCTCAAGGAGAAAAAGAGAAGAAGGAGACCGGGAAGATCGGTTAGAGCCAACTCATCCAATGAGGATAGCGACTCTTCCATACCACCACTAGAGGAAATTGATCCAACGATCAATGTGAACCCGTTCTTTCCACGGCCAGCTGCCAATCGCCGTGTTCCCGCTAGAGGCGCGAGAGTTGAACGTGTGGATGAAGAGCCAAGAACTCTTGGCCAAAGGATGGATCCAACGCATCAACCATGCTGTTTAGGTGTGAACTTTGATGCTGACGATGCACAAGGGTTTAGCTTCAACCCTCAAGTTATTACCATTGTCCGCCAAAATCAATTTGGGGGAACAAGCGTTGAATCTCCACATCAACATCTACAAAATTTTGAGATCATGATGGAGACAATGAGGCCAAAGAATGCAACTACCAACAACTATAAGCTCAAGCTTTTCTTTTTCTCTTTGAAAGGGAAGGCATTGTCTTGGTATCAAGCTCTTCCAAGTGGGAAACTTGAAACATGGGAGGATCTTTCTTCGGAATTCCTCACTAAGTTCTTTCCGCCATCCAAAACGGCGGAGTTGAGAGGTAAGATTAATGCATTTTCTATGAGATCTAACGAAAGTTTGTTTCAATCTTGGGAAAGATTTCAGGATTTGCTATTAGATTGCCCACATCATGGCATATCCAAATTGGCGCTATTAGAGATATACTATAAGGGGCTGGATGTGGAAACACAATTCAAGCTCCAATCTCTTTCATGTGGTACATTCATGGACATGAGGAAAGATGACGCTTGGGACTTCATTGAGAAGCAAGCGCGAGTTATTGAGAAGTATTCTCATCGGAAAGTGGAGGCGAATCATGTGGATCAAGGAGCAAAGCTATCACAAGCGACTCAAACTCAAATCTTTTCTCTCAATACGGAGATTAAAGAGTTGAAGGAAGCCATCAAAATCAACTTTCCAAAGCACAAGGAACAAGATGTAGGTTATTTGGGCAACAACAATAACCACAACGGGAATGAGAATACAAACCGCAACAACCGGAACAACAACCGGAACAATTGGAACAACAACAACAACAACCGAAACAACAATTGGAACAACAATAGGGGTTCAAACAACAACAATTGGCGTCCCAATCAACAAAATTCCGGTAATTCTTATTCTTCCAATTCAGGAAATTCACTAACTCCACCTTCCTCTTCTTCCACTCCTTTGAAAAGCCAGGGACAAACATCTAATGGTGGAAGTACTTCGGGGAAAGAGAAGCCCGATCCCATGTTGGAGACAATTTTGGGCAAGCTTCAAGGATTGGAGACTCGCATCATCAAGGTTGATGATCACATAACTAAGGTTGATAAAGCCCAAAAGGTTTTAGAAAACCAAATGTTTAGTCATGCGGAGGAAGTTCCTAAGAATCAAGGGAAACTTCCAGGAAAGACGGAGGACAACCCAAAAGGAAGGGTGATGGAAATCACAACTAAGAGCGGAGTAACAACTACCGACCCGCAACCTAAGTTTGTAGAAGTCCCCGTTGAGAAAGAGAAAGAAAAGGGGAAGGAGAAGGAAGATGTATATGTTCCTTCTCCAGCTTACAAACCTCCCCTACCGTTTCCGCAATCTAGAGCAAGAGCGCGTCTAGACAAGCAATTCGGTAAGTTTATTGAACTCATGAGGAAACTGCATATTAATATACCTTTCATTGATGCAATTGTAGGTATGCCGGCTTATGGAAAGTTCTTAAAGGAGATCATCTCTAACAAGAGAAGTTAGAGGATTTTGGAGAGGTTAAGATGAGTTCGGATTCGTCGGATCTCATCAAGACCATGAAAGAGAAGATGCCCCCAAAGCTAAAGGATCCGGATTCATTTTGTATTCTCATAGGAGTGGGAGATGTCACATATGATGCATTATGTGATTTGGGAGCAAGCGTGAGCATCATCCCGCTTGCCTTATTCAGGAAGATCGGTTTAGGCGACCCTAAACCGGTGAAGATGATGTTGTACATGGCGGATCGATCCATAACTCGTCCCGTCGGAATTGTTGAAGACGTCCCAGTCAAGCTAGGTAAATTCTATGTTCCTATAGATTTTGTTGTGCTTGACATTCCTGCAGATAGTCCGGTCCCGATCATTCTCGGAAGACCGTTTCTTGTAACATCCGGCTGTATAGTCGATTGCAAGAATGCTAGACTCGCCTTTGACATAGGAGAAGAGAAGGTAGAGTTTGTTCTTTCCACTTTGGTGAAGGAACCAACCTTTGATGAGGATATATTCAATATCCAAGACGAAGAGCTATCAAGAGAGGAGGTAAGTTCTATTCTCTTCAAAGATCCCTTGCAACAAGTTCTTTCTATGAGCATAATGGATATAGGGGAAGAAGAGGAGTGCAATGAGGCAATTGAAGCCTTAGAAAACCAAAAAGAAGTGTGTGAAGAAGAGTTCGAGAAACTCCACGATGAGGCAGAAAACGTACGGATCCACGGTCAGACGGCCTATTCCACGGCCGTGGATTTCACCAACAAAAGCGTGGAGCACTCCAGAGGGTTACACGGCCGTGGAGGAAACAGAGCCACCGTATTTACTTTCCACGCCCAAAATCACGGCCGTGGAGAAGGCAGGGATGCCGTAATTTTGGGGGAGTTCGAAGGAAATTGTGTCTCTTCTACAACTTCTCTTGATTATTCTCCAACACCTTCTACATCCTTAGACACTTGTAAGGAAGCATCGAATACTCCTCAAGAGCCATTGGAAACTCCGATAGTGATGGAGATGAAACCACTTCCTACACATCTAAGGTACGCATTTCTTGGACCTAATTCTACCTTTCCGGTAATTGTTAGTTCCGATTTAAGCATAGATGAACATAGTAAGCTTATGGTTGTCCTTAAGAAACATAGGAAAGCCTTAGGATATACTATAGAGGACTTAGTAGGAATCAAACCTTCCCTATGCATGCATAAGATCTTAATGGAAGAGGACTTTAGAACTTCGCGACAACCTCAAAGGCGGTTGAATCCGACCATGAAGGAGGTTGTCAAGAAGGAAATTCTTAAGCTACTTGATGCAGGTATCATCTATCCTATCTCCGATAGCAAGTGGGTGAGTCCCGTACAAGTGGTTCCGAAGAAGGGAGGAATGACGGTCATCGCCAACAAAAACAATGAACTCATTCCTACACGAACCGTAACAGGATGGCGGATGTGCATAGACTACCGCTAGCAAACAACGCGACGAGGAAGGATCACTTCCCACTACCCTTCATCGATCAAATGCTTGAAAGGTTAGCACAACATTCACACTTTTGCTATCTTGACGGTTATAGTGGTTTCTTTCAGATTCCGATACATCCGGATGATCAAGAGAAGACCACATTCACGTGCCTATGGGGTACGTTTGCCTATAAGAGGATGCCGTTCGGGCTTTGCAACGCTCCAGCCACCTTTCAAAGGTGCATGATGGCCATCTTCTCGGAATATATAGAGGAAATCATGGAGGTTTTTATGGATGACTTCTCCGTTTATGGTTCCTCTTTTGACAGTTTTCTTTCTAACCTTGCTCTTGTATTACAAAGATGTGAAGACACTAACCTAGTTCTTAATTGGGAAAAGTGTCAATTTATGGTGAAAGAAGGCATTGTATTAGGACACTTAATCTCTAGTAGAGGGATTGAGGTGGATAAAGCTAAGATAGAGACAATAGAAAAGCTTCCTCCCCCAACTTCGGTGAAAGGGATAAGAAGTTTTCTAGGACATGCTGGATTTTATAGACGCTTTATAAAGGATTTCTCTAAAATATCAAAACCGCTTACTAATCTATTGATGAAGGATGAAGTTTTTGAGTTTTCGCAGGAATGCTTAGATGCGTTTAATATGATTCGGGAAGCTCTAATCTCAGCCCCGATCATCCAACCTCCGGATTGGAATCTTCCCTTTGAGGTTATGTGTGATGCAAGTGACATAGCTATAGGAGTTGTCCTTGGACAAAGAAAGGAAGGGCGAACCCATGCTATCTACTACGCTAGCAAGACGCTAGATGAAGCGCAACTCAACTACGCCACTACCGAAAAAGAATTCTTAGCTATTGTATATGCAATTGACAATTTTCGCTCTTATCTTGTAGGTGCAAAGGTGATTGTATACACGGATCATGCTGCGATCCGGTATCTCCTTGCAAAGAAGGATGCGAAGCCAAGGCTAATTAGATGGATTCTTCTCCTACAAGAATTCGATCTAGAGATCCGCGACAAGAAGGGTTCGGAAAATTCTGTTGTGGATCATTTGAGTCATCTAACACATCTAGAGGACGACCATCTACCTATAGATGACTCCTTTCCGGACGAGCATTTACATATCATAGAGGAGTGCATCGATGTGATCACCAAAGGTAACGAACCATGGTTTGCTGATTTTGTTAACTATTTGGTTTGTCAGGAATTACCGCCCGGATTATCCTACACACAAAGAAAGAAGTTCTTTAAGGATGTTCGAGAATACTTTTGGAATGAACCTCTCCTCTTTATGAGAGGTCCGGATGGCATTATTCGGCGATGTGTGCCGGAAGATGAGATGCAAAGTGTCATCCGCCATTGTCATTCACTACCTTGTGGAGGACACGCTAGTTCGAACAAGACTAGCGCTAAGGTATTGTAATCTGGATTCTTTTGGCCTACTCTATTTAAAGATGTGCAAACCTTTGTTTCCTGCTGCGATGCTTGTCAAAGAACAGGAAATATATCTAGGAGGAATGAGATGTCTCTCAACAACATCCAAGAGGTGGAGATCTTTGACGTTTGGGGAGTAGACTTCATGGGACCTTTCCCATCATCTTGTGGAAACCAATACATACTTTTAGCGGTTGATTATGTTTCAAGATGGGTTGAAGCAATTGCCTCTCCCACCAATGATGCCATGGTAGTGGTTAAGTTCTTTAACAAGACCATCTTCCCACGATTTGGGACACCACGGACTATCATTAGTGATGGAGGTTCTCACTTCATTGCCCGCCGTTTTGAAGCTCTTCTAGCTAAGTATGGGGCGACTCACCAGATCGCCACCCCTTATCATCCACAAACTAGTGGACAAGTGGAGATCTCTAACCGGGAGATCAAAGGAATCCCAGAGAAGACGGTTTCAAGGACTAGGAAGGATTGGTCTTTGAAGCTAGATGACACATTGTGGGCGTACCGGACTGCATATAAGACTCCCATCGGAACTACGCCATACAACCTTGTGTATGGGAAGTCTTGTCACTTACCGGTAGAGTTGGAGCACAAGGCGTATTGGGCGATAAAGTGGTTGAACTTCAACATGAAAGAAGCGGGAGAGAAGCGTCTCTTAGATCTTAATGAGCTTGAAGAACTTCGCTTGAATACCTACGAAAACGCCAAGATTTACAAAGAAAGAGCGAAGCGTTGGCATGATAAGCACATCATCCCAAAGGACCTCAAAGAGGGAGATCAAGTCCTCCTCTTTAATTCAAGGCTTCGTCTCTTTCCAGGTAAGCTTAAATCTCGTTGGACTGGACCTTTTCTAATCAAAAGTGTTTTTCCCCATGGTGCAGTTGAAGTATGGGGTGAAAAGGGCGGAAGCTTTAAGGTGAACGGTCAACGACTCAAGAAGTATACGCCGGAACTCCAAGCTGAAGAGTTCGCGCCCACCGCACTCGAATAAGTGCGAATATGGTCTAGCTACGGACCTTAAACAAAGCGCTTCTTGAGAGGCAACCCAAGGTATTGCACTTACGTTTTTGTTTTTGATTCATAGATTAGTTTAATTTAGACGTTATGCTTTGTTTTGCCTTCGATGCCTTCCGGTATGTTCATGTTTTTGGATGTAGGAACAGTGGAAAAGAAAGGGGAAAGGAAAAGTTTGAAGAAAATTGACGAAACTTGGACTTTGACACATTATAGAGAGTTCCACGGCCAAAACCACGCCCGTGATAGCTACAGTGACCGTAATTTTCAAAAGCCTGAGAAAAATCTTCCCCTCAAGCCTTGGATCTCATTTTAGATTCTCAAACCTGGCTAACTCGTTTCTGGAGTCCCCTACACGCCTCAGGTTTGAGCCTTTGCAGCCTCCACTTCCCCCAACAATTTGGTGAGCACAAATCTTCCCCTCAAGCCCTATTGACATCAACACACACACACATATATTCATAGATCAGCCCCTTTAGTTACACCTATACAGTAGACTTCCAAAGTTGCTGCACTTATTGTTTGGGCAGGATTCGGTCCTTGTTTCTAGCTGGACTGGTGCACCTCAAAGCAACTGGGGCGTCGCCTCTTCTAATCTACGTGACAACGGACAAGACCGGGAATTCACAACTGTGGCGCGATCCAGGAGATGCAGAGAGAGACAACAAGAATTAGGGTGAGATACTTCTACATATATGGTCAAAAGGAGAGGTTTCTAGGCTACTTGTGTATCGGCCATTTGAAGACGATTGGACGGATGAATGGTTCAGATTCGTTCTTTTGAGTGCACGTAGACGGAATTCCTACTTGTTGCTTCTACTCCTGGCGCACGAGGAAAGTTGATGTCGTCGGCTAGGGTTGCAGAACGATGAAGGTGAGAGCGTAAGTGTGGGTTATGGGAAGGGAAATGCAACTGATTGATAGTGTGAAAGAAAGGCACGATCCGATTGGGAAGGAAAGGAGCCTATGGCCTTCTATACGTGAATCTGGACGTGAAACTGAGAGGAAAGAGGTGATTTTGCAACAACGAGATTCTAGGGGCGTTATGGTGTTGTGATTTGCTCTCTAACTCATCACGTACACATTGGAGGAGAAGAACGGCTGCACTGCTGGACTGGCGTCCTCCTGGGCTTGCTGACGGTCTTGGAGAGCTAGAATCTCGCTACTGGGCTGGCATGAGCAGGTCAGTGATGGGCTGAACGTGAGGTAAAACTATTGTTGGGCTGGTACTCCTCAAGTCCCTAATTGTGTTGGAATGACATGCATGGTTGCATTAAGGAAGGGAGTGATTTGGGCTGAAAACTTGTCATGGCCTTGTCAATATCTAGTCAAAGGGTTGTCATGAACTTGTGAGTACATAAAGGTATAATTTAGGGTTTGCAAGATTAGGGTTTGATTAAAAATTCATCATTTTATGTGAGTTAAAGTTACATAAAATGATAGAATTTTGATAGTGTGCAACACTATCTAGACTGAGAAAAGGTTAATGAATCGAAATCCGGTCTGACTCGGAATTAAATGGAAATAAAATTTCCGGATATTACATCAGTATCCCCTTAAAATAAGTTTCGTCCCAAAACTTAGAATAAGGTATCTAATCAAATGACTTCCATAAATAGAAGTGTCTACTTGGTCTCTACTAAACTTTCAATCCCATTTCCTAACATGCAAGAACTAGTCAATCATTAATCAGGGAACACCTAAAAACATAATCACTCAACCAAACATATAATCACAAAAGTCACATAACAACATCCAAGTACTAACCCGTCGGTACAGAAGTAGCGGCTAACTCCACAAAGAACTCGGGATAAATACGTCTAATACTCTTCTCTGTGTCCCAGATGGCCTCATCGACTCCTCGTCTAAACCATTGGATCCTCAACATCGGTATCTCCTTAGACCGCAAGCGTCTAGTACTACGCTCTAGGACGGCTACTGGATACTCCACAAAAGTGTGTCCTGGCTCAACTATCAGATCCTTATGGATGATTAGGTGTCTCGGATCCGGTATATACTCTCTCAACTGAGATACATGAAAGACTAGATGCACACCCTCCAATCTTGGTGGCAGTGCTAATCGGTAGGCAACCCCTCCGACTCTCTCCAAGATCTCAAAAGGTCCGACATATTGGGGACTCATCTTCCCCTTAATACCGAAACGCCGGATGCCTCTCGTCAGTGACACTCTCAACCACACCTTTGCACCTACTCTAAACTCCAAAGGTCGACACCTCTTGTCGGCGTAGGACTTCTGACGACTCTGAGCTGCTAACATCTACTCCCGGACTAGGGCAATCCGAGCGATGTCGTCTTGTATCTCCTCTGAAGCTACTCCATCCGCTATGCTAGGGTCATCCTAGGACAATGGTGTACGGCATCTCTGCCAGTACAAAACCTCATAAGGTGCCATCCCAATAGATGCGTGCCAACTGTTATTATATAAAAACTCTACAAGGGGAAGGTGATTTGGCCATACCTGTCCCCAATCCAATACACATGTCCGTAGCATGTTCTCTAACGTCTGGATGGTCCTCTCAAACTGACCGTCAATCTGTTGGTTATAAGCTGTGGTAAAGTGGAGACTCGTCCCCAAAGCCGTATGTAACTGATGCAAAAATCTCGAGGTGAAACGTCCATCCTTGTCGGAAACGATAGTCCTCGGTACTCCATGGAGTCTCACAATGTGTATGGTGAACTCCTCAACTAGACGACTTACCGACCATGTTTCCTTGATCGGAATGAAACGTGCGGTCTTCGTCACACGGTCTACCACTACCCAAATAACATCAAAACCCTTGCTGAGTCTCAATCATATGACGAAATCCATAGAGATGTCCTCCCACTTCCACTGGGGTACTGGCAAATGAAGCACCAAAAGCCTTGGAACAACAGTTTTTCAACAAGGCGAATGAAGCACCAAGAGATCTTGGGAAGCTCCCAACAAGGACAAAGAGAAACCCAAAGGGGCAAATCATGGCTATCACAACACACAGTGGATTGAAGACTGCAGATCCAGTACCTCGGTCGGACCACGATCAAACGAGGAACACCTCGGTCGAGGTGCCAACCGAGACGGAGCCCTAGAAAGCGAAAGAAAAATATGAAGTTTATGTTCTACCTCCTGCTTATAAACCAACACTCTTGTTCCCTCAGTCAAGGGCCCGGGCACAACTAGACAAGCTCTTTGGTAAGTTTGTTTACCTTATGAATAAGCTACATATTACCATCCCTTTCATTGATTCCATCTTACGGATGCCCGCATATGGGAAGAATCTGAAAGAGATCTTATCAAGGAAGAGAAAACTGGAAGACTTTGGTGAAGTAAGGATGACCTCTAGATCTTCGGAGCTCATTCAAATCATGAAGGAGAAGATGCCACCTAAGTTGAGAGATCCCGGTTCATTTTGCATTCCCATCCAAGTTGGGGATGTGACTTATGTTGCGCTTTGTGATCTAGGAGCTAGTATGAGCATCATTCCGCTGGCACATTGTGAGAAAGTCGGCTTTGGAGAGCCCAGGCCCGTGAAGATGATGCTATACATGGCGGATCGCTCCATTACCCTTCCCGTACGTATCTTGAAGGACGTTCCCATCAAGTTAGTAATTTCTACATACCAATAGACTTTGTTGTGCTGGACATTCCCGCAGATTATCCCATCCCTATCATTCTCGGGAGACCATTTCTAGCAACATCGGGTTGCAACGTGGATTGTAAGAACGCCAAGTTGAAATTCAACATTGGTGGCGATCATGTGGAGTTTGCATTATTGGCCGCAATGAAGGGAGAACATCTGGAAGATGACATCTTCAACATCTATGATGAAGAAGATTCTCGAGAATTGGTGAGCTCTGTCCTTATTAAAGATCCTCTTGAAAAAATTTTAAGTTTTAGTTTGATGGAGGAAGGTATAGATGTCTTTTGTGATGCAGATGTACAAAGCCTGGAAACATTGCAAGCATATCCAAGAGCTATATTTGATACACTGATTCAGGAGAAGAAAAGCACGTTAGGTTTCGGTCTCAGTTCTAGTACCTCGACCGAGACACTTTTTGGAGCAAGTGAGGTGCTCTTATGTGAAGAATACCTCGGTCACCCACCTCGGACCACGACCGAGATAGCAAGCGAGATGTTGTCAACTGAGGACGACCATCTTTCTGAATCATCCTCTGATGATCACACACAGTTGTAGAACACTAGTTTCGCCAAGTTTCATATGGTAAAGAGCCTTGGTACGCTGATATTGTCAACTATCTTGTTCGTCAAGAAGTACCTCCCGGATTGACGTACGCTCAAAGGAAGAAATTCTTCAAAGATGTTCGTTACTTTTATTGGAATGAACATCTACTCTTCAAGAGAGGTCCAGATAGGATGCTTCGACGATGCATTCCGGAAGATGAAGCTGCTAGTGTCATACGGCATTGTCACTCGCTTCCTTGTGAAGGACATGCTAGCACTCACAAAGCGTGCGCTAAGGTATTACGTTCCGGTTTCTTTTGGCCTACATTATTTTAAGGATGTGCAAACGTTTGTTGTTTCTTGTGATGAATGCCAAAGAACACGGAACTTATCTAGAAGGAACGAGATGCCACTCAACAATATTCAAGAGGTTGAGATTTTTTATGTGTGGGGAGTTGATTTCGTGGGACCTTTCCCATCATCCGCGAGGAACCTCTACATCCTCTTAGTTGTTGATTACGTCTCTAGATGGGTGGAAACCATTGCTTCTTAAAGAGTCCAGAAGTGTGCCATCACGAGGAATGATCCTCGAATGTATCGATTAAGTCCAAAAGCTCCCCAAAATACCTACAAAACCGACAAAAGCTCGTGTAGACGTCTATTTCGACAATATGGATGATTTAAGCGTAAACGTCATGAACTAATGCGGAGACATGCATGAATGGAAAGGAAAACTATCTAAAAGAGTGCTTAAACTAGTGTAATAAATCATGTCATCAAAATATCCCATACTTGCCACTTGCTCGTCTCCGAGCAAGGTCCAACTATAGGCTACGAGATGGCATGATTTATGAATGCAGAAAAACAGAAAATATTTTTGGAATTGTGCTTTTGAAGATGGATCACCTTCTTAGTCATGTTTCATGGCAATGGACAAGCAATCATGTATTAAATGAATGAAGGCACGAAATCATACTTAACTCGAAAGCATGCATGAAAGCTAAAAATGATGAAGTCAAGATGATCATGAGAATATCCAATCTAGATCACTAAGTCATACATATATGCAAATAGGTCACAAGGAGTTAGGAAAGAAGAGGCCAAGAAACGTGATGATAAGGTGGGAATATTCTAAGGTCATGTGGTGCAAATCCGGGAAAGGAACTAAACAACCACAACTTCACATTTATACTTCATCCACCAAAGTGTATTTTTCTCCTTCTTTCTTTTCTTTTCTTTTCTTTTTCTTTTTCGTTTTCTTTCACTTATTTTTGAAACAATGGCATTGGTGTGCAAAAGCCGAAACCTTGGTGATTAGCGAACCTCGGGATTTTTCCGAGGTGCCTCACACCGGGCACACATATCAAGGCTTGTTAGGACATTCGGTTTATCCGACTTTGGCAAGATACAAACACCCGATTATGCGAATGGTGCCGAGTTACTCATCATCAAAACCAAAGTCTCCAAATCAATATTTTTTTTGCACTTTTCACAGCACATTCACCACCTTCATTCATAGCATTCAAACACCAACTTCAACACCCCACACTTGCTTTACACACACAACACACTAGCATGCTCCTATTCCCGGATGGGTCAAAAGAGGTCAAATTTTTAATCAAGTGAGGTGCTGCAAACAACATGGTTAAGATGAGAAGAAGAGAGAAATGAATGCCTTAATCATTCCTAGATGATGTGTAAGAACCAGCATGTAATTTCGACTATCAATTCTCAATCCAATCAAGACAAGCATCATACTCACAATTCATGCTCAGGATTCAAGAGAAGTATTCAAGTCCACATATGCATAAATCCATTAAACACATTGTAACACCCCGAATCCGCGGGACTCGGAGTGCTACATTGGGTTAGGATCTCACAATGGATCCTGACCCTAGCTTGACAACAAGTCACTGGACCTTACAACATGGCACTGACAGATATGAAAGCAAATACATAAAACTGTATAAAACTGTACAATCCAAAAGATAAGACATCATAGCCAAGTAAGAAACATAACACCCTCACACAGGAGGTAACAAAAGACCATCATCACGCAGGAGGGAAAGGTAATAGACTCAAAAGCCCACACATCCTAATGTACGAGACGTCCTCGGCCTGCCACCCTGCTAGATCACCCAACAGTATGCCTATCCTATAGGGTATCTACAACATGGTAATAAACCATTAGCTATCCATACACATATATAGAGTAATGCATAAGCATAATCACACGTAAAGAAAGATAAACACATCAACATGCTTCCACTCATTTACCAATTTATTTATCTCAATATAATGGTCATTCACTCAAATTTTATAGATATAATATATATGAAACTATGTGACACGAGGACCGATACATCCTCGCCTCTGAGCCTGATAGCCAGCCGTACAAGTATCAGTCACACAATCCGTGTACCCTAAGGGAGTGGATTGCGCCCTTCCTGTAAACCGGTCTGGCCTGACATCAGAGAACCTCCCAGACTCCATGGCGGGATGAAAGGGAAAGGTTATCACAGCCACGCATACGGGGCAATCAATAAAACATAGGCCGGTAAATACGACATCACATGCTATCATAGCAAACATATAAGCACACACCACTCATGCAAACACCCAATATAAGGATGGTAGCTAAGTAAGTCCTACGGACTTACCTCAACCTCGATCACAACTCAACCAAGATCACCTCTACACTGGAGGGATAACACAACCTATAAACAAGACATAAGGAGATATATCAGACTCCTAACCATATAAGGGTCACACCTAGACCCAAAGGGATCCAAAGGATCAACCTCAGCCTCACTCATAACCTAACGAACCTCAAAAGCCATACAAGGCATAAACCGATCATAAATATCATCAAAACTCAACCTCACACATCTAGCATGATCCTACGCACTCATACTAGGAAAGGAGGGAACAAAGGCACCTTAAGGAAAGCCTAGAAGCGACACACACCTGCAAAACCAAAGGAAACACCAAGTTGGTGCAAGCAGGCGCAGGGGCGGCTCTCTGGTGGCGCAGGGGCGGTGCACAGGCCGGCGTAGGGCCGGTTGGTGTATAGAGGACACCACTTCAGTTCCATCTTCACTTCTACTCTCGACTCTCCAAATCTTCTTCATTCTAGCAACAACATACATGTGTGACATACATATATATGCATCAACATAAGCCAAATCATGGCTAAACAAGAACCAATCCTAAGGAAAGCTAAACTAAGCTAAGGAAAGGAAGAAAAGAAGAAGAAAAGAAGAAAGAAGGTAAAGAAGCCATGGAAGCTTACCAAAGCTCTCCAGGAAGTCACGCAGCAATAACAACACCCTCAAGCTGGCTCCATAAGGCACAGTTTCATCGACAACATCCAAACCAACCAAAGCTAGCAAAATCTCTTACCAAAAGCTCACAAACCTTGCAAGATCAACCAAGGATCCAAGGGAGAAGAAGAAGAGAGGAGAAAGAGAGAGAGAGAGATCTAAAAGTAAACCCTCATCAAAGAGGAGAAGAAGAAGTATAAGCACGAGTCAAAGCAGTCAAAGAAGACGGCTGCAGCACACAGAGCCGCAGGGGCGGACCAGGCTAGGCGCAGGGGCGCCCCTTCGGTCATGCAGGGGCGGCTCAGGCATAAACCTGGCCCCTCAGCTCCCTCTCTCAACTCTCAGCAACTAGGCTCTTACATCTCATCCCCCTAAAAACAAGTTTCGTCTCGAAACTTGCAAGATCCCAAGTCCTCCCGGTCCCATAAGCCGAGGTATAACTCACTCTCTCTATCGGAGGTATCACATCTCCGCTCAGAAGGTCATAACCTATAACAAATCTATAACCATAAATATCAGCATGGAGGAATCATTTACTCCAGAAAACAGGGCCATAACGCTACCCAAAGGTAGAGAGGAATCACATCTCTCGCTATATCACATCATAGGGCATAGAGGAAGCACATCTCTAGCCAAACATAACCCATGCATAGAGGAAATACGTCTCTAGCCGATCCATAAGTATATACATCGTATGGAAGAATCACATCTCCACTGAAACTATGTCCATCAAGGTAGGATGGAGGAAAGAACCATCTCCAGCTGAATCCTAATCCACTCAAATAGCATGGAGGAAAGAACTATCTCCCGCTATAAACATAAATCGTACTCAAATAGCATGGAGGGAATAATCATCTCCAACTATACATACATCATGCTAGTATAGCAAGATCTAATAAGATCATAAGGCATAACATCACTAGCATGGAATAAACACATCAAGGCATGAAAACACATAAGCACATAATGACATACTCACCAAGATAGCACTAAGATCTACTCATCGACCCTAGGTGCATCTATCTCGGCATAAAACTCTGGATAGTTCCTCTGGATACTATCCTCGCTCTCCCATGTAGCCTCCTCAGGTCCACGTCTCGACCACTGTATCCTCATCATGGGTATATCCTTCGAACGCAGGCGTCTCACACCTCTGCAATAGGATGCTCAGCAAAGGTGTGGTCTGGCTCTACCACCAAATCATCATAACTCACGTTGTGCCTCGGATCTGGTATGTACTGTAACACCCCGAATCTGCGGGACTCGGAGTGCCACATCGGGCTAGGATCTCACAATGGATCCTGACCCTACCTTGACAACAAGTTCACTGGACCTTACAACATGGCACTGACATATATAAAACAAATACATAAAACAGTGTAAACTGTACGACCCAAAGTAAACAACAACATAGCCGAGTACATAAAACGACATCCTCACACAGGAGGTAAAACAAGACATCATCCTCACGCAGGAGGGGAAGGGTAACCATCCCAAACCAACCACCTAATGTACGAGAGTCCTCGACCTGTCACCCTACTAGATCGCTCAGCAGCGCCTAACCTGTAAACATCTACAATACGGTATGAAACCGTTAGCTAACCATACATATATAAGGTAATGCATAAGCACAAGCACCATCATGAAAGATAAACACATCAGCATGCTATCACACATTTACCCATTTTATCATCTTTATATAATAGTCATTCACTCAAATCGTATATATATATATAGATAGATGAAAGTATGTGACATGAGGACCGATACATCCTCGCCTCTGAGTGCTATATCCAGTTGTACGAGTATCGGTCACACAACCCGTGTACCCTATGGGAGTGGATTGCGCCCTTCCTGTAAACCAGTCTGGCCTGACGTCAGAGAACCTCCCAGACTCCATGGCAGGATGAAAGGGAAGGGTTATCACAGCCACGCAACGGGGCAGTCAATAAAATATAGGTTAGTATAAACGATATCTCATGCTATAATAGCAAACATATAACGCACACACCACTCATGCAAACACCTAATATAGGGATGGTAGCTAAGTAAGTCCTACGGACTTACCTCAAACTCCTACTCAGCTCAACCACAACAACCTCCAATCCTGAGAGAGGGGCACTGCCTAATAACAAGACATAAAGATATATCAAACTCTATTCATCAAAGGGGTCACACCTAGACCCAAAGGGATCCATGAGGATCATACTCATCTATAAGCCTCACAACCAACTAAACCTCAATATCTCAACATAACTCACAATTTCTCAAATCTCAAGGTAGTATCTAATCGACATTCCTCAATCTCAATTCTAATCCTAATTTAATTAATTAACCTTTAATTAATTAATTAAATTTTGCCAGAATAATGTTTTGTCCGTAGGCAATTTCTAAACCCACCTGTCATCAGATTTCATCAAACAAACAACCCATAATCACCAGAATAATATAACGACCATAATGGAATTTCTAATCATCCATTTTGACAAGCCTAAAGTCAATTTAGGCCAAATCGCAGTACGGAAAACGAATAAATTTATAACTTATTCGTTACTAACCCGATTGACGATTTGAAAGAAGATTCGGAATCACAACGACATAGACTACGCATGGACAACATCAAATTCATCGGAATCTGAGCGACGAAACCTGCCTTGTGACATATATGCTCGTCCAACCCTTCATCTGCTCGGAAATGCAGAAACTCGGTACCGATATGAAGAGAATGAAGAGAGGAATCCAGAAACTCAAACGGAATTGAAATCGGATTAGAAACGGAGAGTAGATCTGAGTTTGAAGGTTGAAAGAAATTAGAGCTTTTACGAGTAAACGTGAAAGGAAATGAATTAATAAAGGATTTTCCGCTATTTATAGCGAAGACGATAATTATCCTTTAGCAAAGTCGATAATTATCCTTTAACCGATCCAAAGGCGGGTCGAACCTCCTTCTCCAAACTTCTCGAGATTGGAATATTAAATCTAGAATATTGTAGGGATAATTATTCCACAACTGTCTCGGAAAACGTGTATTCCTAAGTCGTCTTTCTTAGCCGTTAAGAAACGAAATAGCGACTCTTTTGGCCGTTTTGCCTCTCCATGCTATTTCATATCTAGGTCATATCCGATATCCTGATCATTTCTCTCAACTGCATTTTTATTAATTGGAGCTCCCAAATGCTCCAAATAACACCGGAGGGTAAAAATAATTAACGGGGGAAAAGTAAAAATTTCCCCAAACGTCCAAAATTACGCTAGGAACATAATGGTGGGACTCATACTCATTACTTGTGAAATCTTCGCGAGTTATATGTCAATTACTATAAACGATTAAGTTAATCAACATTAATTAGAATTCGGAAATCCTAGCTATTACATCACACACCCCTTAAAAAAAAGTTTCGTCCCGAAACTTGCAAAATCCCAAAGTCATCTCGGACCCATAAGCCGAGGTATAACTCTCACTCTCTCTATCGGAGGTATCACATCTCCGTTCAGAAGGTCATCACCTATAACAATCTATAATCTCAATGTCGCCATGTAGGAATCATCAACTCTAGAAAACAGGGTCATAACGCTACCCAAAGGCGTTGAGGAATCACGTCTCTCGCCATACCACATCACAAGGCATAGAGGAAGCACATCTCTAGCCAAAACATAAGCATATATATCATATGGAGGAATCACATCTGCACTGAAACTATGTCCATCAAGGTAGCATGGAGGAAAGAACCATCTCCAGCTGAATCCTAATCACACTCAAATAGCATGGAGGAAAGAACCATCTCCAACTATAAATATAAATGATACTCAGATAGCGTGGAGGAAATAATCATCTCCAGATATGACATACATTATGCTAGCACAACAAGATCTACTAAGATCATAAATCACATCACAGCTAGCATGGAATAAACACATCAAGGCATATAAGCACATAAGCACAACATTCATCAAGATAGCACTAAGATCTACTCGTGCTCCCACAGATGGACCTATCTTGACATAAACTTTGGATAGTTCCTCAAGATACTATCCTCAGTCTCTCATGTGGTTTCTTCATGTCCTCACCTCGACCACTACGTCCTTTAAAATGGAAAAGTCTTTCGAATGCAAGCGTCTCATATCTCATTCCAGGAATGTAACCAAATGCTCAACAAGGATGTGGTTCGGCTTAACCACTAGATCATCATAACTCACCAGGTGTCTCGAACCTAGTATATACTCCCTCAGTTGAGACATATGAACACTGGGTAAACACCCTCTAACCTCAAAGGCAAAGCTAAACATCATGTTGCCTTCACAATTCTGGTCAAGATCCCAAGTAAACCGACATATTGGAAACTCGGTTTCCCATTTTTGCCAACACATCTAACATTTCACAGCAGGGATACTCTCAGCCGGTCATGAACTCTTACTTAAACTTTAGAGGTCGACGCCTCTCGTCTACATATGTATAATGCCTCATAGGGGGCATCCCAAAAGATGCGCGTCAATCATTATCACATAATAAATCCATTAATGGAGGTAATCTAACCATCCATGTTTCCAGTTCAATACATAAGCTCATAACATATCTCAAGGGTTTGGATGGTCCTCTTTGACTGACCATCTATTTGGGGGTGAAACGCAGTCATAAAGTGTAAACTCATCCCTCAAAGCAATTTGTATCTGCTTCCCAAAATCTCAAGGTAAAACGTCCATCTCGATCAGAGATGATCGTTCTCGGTACACCATGGAGTCTCACTATCTGTCTAGTGTACTCCTCAACCAATGCATTCGCTGACCACGTCTCTCTAATAGGAACGAAACGTGCCGGCTCCGTTAATTCAGTCACCAACAATCTGCATACATCAAAATTTCCACTGGGCCTCAATCCCATCACAAAGTCCATAAAGATGTCCTACCACTTCCACTAATGTACTGGTAGTGGATGGAGCTCATCTCTAGGTCGGAAATGTTCTATCTTGACTTGCTGACAGGTCACACACTGTGTCACAAATCTGATTACATCAGTTTCCATCTTCTCCATCAATATAATCGTCTCACCTCGTGGTACCTCTTACTCGTACCTGAATGTACTGAGTAAGGTATACAGTGAATGTACTGTAAAATTGTCTGTCTCACTCTGCATCAGCAGGTACACAAAAGCGGTCATGACTCTTCATCATTCCATCTACTCTCATGGAGAACCGTGGTGCCTCATTACGAGACATCTTCTCTCCCATCTTCAACAAGGTTGGGCAGGTCCCCTCCTTCTGTTGGACCTCACCCAACAGACCAGGTAGAACCTTTAAGGCATAACTGGATATCCTCATCAAGGAACTAATTGTCCAACTCCAGCCAAGCTGGATCTCTCTAAAACTGAGGCTGAACTGTCAGCCTCGCAGTTGTCTTCTCTTGAGGCGTATTTCTGTTCAAGTTGTTGGCGACAACGTTCAACTTCTCTGAATAGTATGGAATCTCTGGGTTAAAGTCTTGATCAACTCGAGTCCTTAACACTGGTGGTTATTCAACTCCGCTACTAACTCTAAATCAGGCGTCATGTAGTTCTCCTCACACGTCTTCAACTGTAGACTCACATATCCATAACTCCACTCCTCTATATTAATACGCATCTTAAACTTAGCTGGGATATATCACGGTATATTATGGAATCCCCAGAACCTTCGGACTATAACAAAATCGAAGCAGAGGTCAAATGTCTCCTCCACTCTTCAACGTTCTGGCATATTGCTTTGACCACACAATTCTGAGAGTCTTCCTCAGAAGACTCGTAAAGGGATACATATTCACAAAGCCCTTCCACAAGCATGGGTAGTAATCAGCTAAGCCGAGAAAACTACGCATTCCTTTAATGTTCATCAGTATCGTCCATGTTGCAACATACTCAATCCTCGTCAGATCAACCAAGATCCCACTGGCGGAGACAACATGGCCTAAGAAGGCTACCACTGCCATCCCACTCGTACTTAGAGAGCGTAGTAAACAACCCTCTATCTCTCGACATCAGCAAAATTGTCCTCAGATGATCGGTCTGCTTCTCTCTACTACGAGAGTATATCGAAATGTCATCAATGAAGACCACCACAGACTGTTCAAAGAAGTCGACGAAAATACTATTCATCAACTCCATAAAGACTGCTAAGGCATTCGTCAACCCAAATGACATCACTACATACTTGTTCGCTCCAAACGGTGTGTGCAAGATTTAAATTTATAACCCTAGACGTAAGCTTAAAACAAGGATGCGAACCCGCAGTGTACGGGTCAATTGTAGTAAAAAGCAAGGAGTTCCAGGGGTCCATCACAGGGACTTAGTGAAACAAAGTCGATAACGGTAAGCTTTAGCAATTACTAACCACAAGCAATAAAAACAATCAAAGATGATAAAAGTCAATAAAGGAAATATGCAATTCTAGGGATTAAAGCATCTAGTTGTGGTTCCAACTCAAGATCTAAAGATAAGCTGACAAAGCTGAGGTTTTAGCAAAGGGAAGGTGTTACTAAAGTGGAATAGATCACCGGGTAAGTCTCACTACTCTCTAATCCAAAACCATAACTCCTATTACCGGGTAAGTCTCAAGGAATTAAGATAAAGAACTGTAACCTCAAACTAACACACCATCTAAGGGAATAGAATCAACCTTTACCGGGTAAGTCTCAGGCTAACTCACAAAGATGGAATGAAAGCACACTCAAACCCCAATAAAGGATAAACCTTTATTACCTACACTTATGATCGTTGGTAAAAAAATAAAGGAATTACCGGGTAAGTCTCATCCTAGGCTTGCATTGAACCAGGAAAGGTGTAATAAGAATAGGATTTGGCAAACTCTAACACTTAACTCTCAGTTTCGGATCAGATAAGTCACCTCGGTCAGCCGAATTCCACCCCGGCCGAGATGTTCATCGACTGAGCGAGATGCTTAGGGTTAAGGTAAAGACTCAAACTTTCACGGTCCTACTATGATTAAGATTATTCTATCATTGTTTTTCCCATAATCTTCAGTCAATCACCCTAGAATCACACAAAGAGATTAGCCACTCATCCTCATGAAAGTATTAATAAAATATATGGGAAGAAAGAGAATAATTGAACAAGAAAACCTTAAGAGAAAGGCTTCAATAACTGAATCAATTATCAAACACAAGCGTTCTTTGGATAGAAATCCAACAAGACAACAAACAAGAAGGGAATCTAAGATGATCTTACAAAAACCCTTCAAAAGCTACAAAAGCTATAAATTTCCTTCTTCAACCTTCAAAAAGGTTCTTCAAATCTCCCAACAATGGGGAATGCTCTAAATACGCTGCGGTGTATGTGGGGTGATAACGGGTGTCTTGCGCTGATAGCGGATGTCGGATTTGTGGAAAATCAAACCCTTTTTATAGGAAAATTACTCTCCAAAGATAAGATATCTTATAAAGATCTCTTCCCATAAAAATAGGTAAAATATATGATCTAGCATATCTTCTAACTTTCAGAGCCAAG
>BSUD01000008.1:46248086-46351313 GCA_033239045.1 Fagopyrum esculentum | reverse complement strand
GAGCCAAGCCCAAAAATATAAGATCCTCTTTCTAAAGATAAAAGATCTCAGCCAAGAATAAAATATTCTCGCCGCGTCCCAGGTGTTCGCCTTGGTCGAGTCGACTTCTTTGGATCACCTCGGTCGAGGTGACTCTGTAGTCAACCGAGGTGAGTCACAACTGAATGTGAAATCTCTCAAATCTGGTCCAAAGTGAATCTTTAATCCATGGCTATGCTTCCTGGATGTTTCCTTATGTTCCTGAATGTAGCTCCAATGACTCCATAGCTCCTTTTGCTCCTTTTTGATGCAAAACGTGCCATTTTACCTACGATTACAACAAAACTAGGTGTAGACCTCGATTCCCGCAAAGGTAGATGAAACGGTAATATAATCACATATTATACATACAAACATGCAGATTATTGAAGATAAAATGTCTAAACAAACCCCAAAATATAGACAATAATTCATACTATCAAAATACCCCATACTTAGCCCTTGCTTGTCCCCAAGCAAGTCCGCATATAAAAGGCAAGATAGAATGGATTATAAGTCAAAGAAAATCAATGAAAAAGTCTTTCAAAAACATTTTTATGGTGTGCTACAATCATAGATCACTCTAAGAGAATACTTCATGGAATTTAAAATCAAAATATGATCAAAACATTTTATAAATATAAGAAAGTTGTTCATCTTTGCATAAAATCATAGAATGCATAATAAGTCATAATTATCGAAATTAATCATGCATAATCCAGTTTAAACCACTAAGTCAATCAACAAGCTCGAGGTCTCAAGGGCTTCCCAAAAGAAAGGTCAAGAAACGTGTAGGGTAGGGATGTATGTAAGGTAATATGGTGCTAGAATCCGGGAAAAGGATATACTTCACTTTCACTTTGACTTTCAACATCTTCCACCAATAAGCTTTGCTTATTTCACACTTTTTCTTTTTTACTTTACTTTTTGGGATGCATGGACAGAGGTGCACAATAACCGAAGCCTAGAAAATCAGCAATCATCAATTTCTTGAGATGCATCAAACCCTTGATGCACATACCATGACCCGTTAGGAATATCGCTCAATCCGACTTTGACAAGACACAAACACCCGACTATGTCAATGGTGCCGAGTTACTCATCATCATGATTGACTTCTCCAAACCTATTTATTTCTTTCTAACACTTTCACTTCCAGCCAACTACTCAACTTTTACTTCACTTGCTTTCACCACTTCGCTTGCTTCCAAATTCCCGGATAGGTAAAGGGAGGCAAAAATGTATATGAGGGGTTAAGCATGATCAAGAAGAAGAAGAGAGAAGAATGAATTGCCTTGGTCTTTCCAGGAAGAAAGTGAGTGAACTCATAACGTGGTGTCAACCTTCAAATTCAACATAATTTGGATAAAAACAAAGTATTAAACATGCCAAAAATTTCAAACAAAGCATTTAACAACTTAAACATATCATAAAACCTTTCAAGCATATAAAGATTTCAAAACCAGTCAGCAAACAAGATCTTCACTGAGATCATATCCAGATAAAAAGCACAAAAATCGTTTCGAAAACTCTTAGTTAACCCACCTCGGTCTCCCATGTAGCCTCCTCAGGTCCACGTCTCGACCACTATATCCTCATCATGGGTATATCCTTCGAACGCAGGCGTCTCACACCTCTGCAATAGGATGCTCAACAAAGGTGTGGTCTGGCTCTACCACCAAATCATCATAACTCACGTTGTGCCTCGGATCTGGTATGTACTGTAACACCCCGAATCTGCGGGACTCGGAGTGCCACATCGGGCTAGGATCTCACAATGGATCCTGACCCTACCTTGACAACAAGCTCACTGGACCTTACAACATGGCACTGACATATATAAAACAAATACATAAAACAGTGTAAACTGTACGACCCAAAGTAAACAACAACATAGCCGAGTACATAAAACGACATCCTCACACAGGAGGTAAAACAAGACATCATCCTCACGCAGGAGGGGAAGGGTAACCATCCCAAACCAACCACCTAATGTACGAGAGTCCTCGACCTGTCACCCTACTAGATCGCTCAGCAGCGCCTAACCTGTAAACATCTACAATACGGTATGAAACCGTTAGCTAACCATACATATATAAGGTAATGCATAAGCACAAGCACCATCATGAAAGATAAACACATCAGCATGCTATCACACATTTACCCATTTTATCATCTTTATATAATAGTCATTCACTCAAATCGTATATATATATATAGATAGATGAAAGTATGTGACATGAGGACCGATACATCCTCGCCTCTGAGTGCTATATCCAGTTGTACGAGTATCGGTCACACAACCCGTGTACCCTATGGGAGTGGATTGCGCCCTTCCTGTAAACCAGTCTGGCCTGACGTCAGAGAACCTCCCAGACTCCATGGCAGGATGAAAGGGAAGGGTTATCACAGCCACGCAACGGGGCAGTCAATAAAATATAGGTTAGTATAAACGATATCTCATGCTATAATAGCAAACATATAACGCACACACCACTCATGCAAACACCTAATATAGGGATGGTAGCTAAGTAAGTCCTACGGACTTACCTCAAACTCCTACTCAGCTCAACCACAACAACCTCCAATCCTGAGAGAGGGGCACTGCCTAATAACAAGACATAAAGATATATCAAACTCTATTCATCAAAGGGGTCACACCTAGACCCAAAGGGATCCATGAGGATCATACTCATCTATAAGCCTCACAACCAACTAAACCTCAATATCTCAACATAACTCACAATTTCTCAAATCTCAAGGTAGTATCTAATCGACATTCCTCAATCTCAATTCTAATCCTAATTTAATTAATTAACCTTTAATTAATTAATTAAATTTTGCCAGAATAATGTTTTGTCCGTAGGCAATTTCTAAACCCACCTGTCATCAGATTTCATCAAACAAACAACCCATAATCACCAGAATAATATAACGACCATAATGGAATTTCTAATCATCCATTTTGACAAGCCTAAAGTCAATTTAGGCCAAATCGCAGTACGGAAAACGAATAAATTTATAACTTATTCGTTACTAACCCGATTGACGATTTGAAAGAAGATTCGGAATCACAACGACATAGACTACGCATGGACAACATCAAATTCATCGGAATCTGAGCGACGAAACCTGCCTTGTGACATATATGCTCGTCCAACCCTTCATCTGCTCGGAAATGCAGAAACTCGGTACCGATATGAAGAGAATGAAGAGAGGAATCCAGAAACTCAAACGGAATTGAAATCGGATTAGAAACGGAGAGTAGATCTGAGTTTGAAGGTTGAAAGAAATTAGAGCTTTTACGAGTAAACGTGAAAGGAAATGAATTAATAAAGGATTTTCCGCTATTTATAGCGAAGACGATAATTATCCTTTAGCAAAGTCGATAATTATCCTTTAACCGATCCAAAGGCGGGTCGAACCTCCTTCTCCAAACTTCTCGAGATTGGAATATTAAATCTAGAATATTGTAGGGATAATTATTCCACAACTGTCTCGGAAAACGTGTATTCCTAAGTCGTCTTTCTTAGCCGTTAAGAAACGAAATAGCGACTCTTTTGGCCGTTTTGCCTCTCCATGCTATTTCATATCTAGGTCATATCCGATATCCTGATCATTTCTCTCAACTGCATTTTTATTAATTGGAGCTCCCAAATGCTCCAAATAACACCGGAGGGTAAAAATAATTAACGGGGGAAAAGTAAAAATTTCCCCAAACGTCCAAAATTACGCTAGGAACATAATGGTGGGACTCATACTCATTACTTGTGAAATCTTCGCGAGTTATATGTCAATTACTATAAACGATTAAGTTAATCAACATTAATTAGAATTCGGAAATCCTAGCTATTACATCACACACCCCTTAAAAAAAAGTTTCGTCCCGAAACTTGCAAAATCCCAAAGTCATCTCGGACCCATAAGCCGAGGTATAACTCTCACTCTCTCTATCGGAGGTATCACATCTCCGTTCAGAAGGTCATCACCTATAACAATCTATAATCTCAATGTCGCCATGTAGGAATCATCAACTCTAGAAAACAGGGTCATAACGCTACCCAAAGGCGTTGAGGAATCACGTCTCTCGCCATACCACATCACAAGGCATAGAGGAAGCACATCTCTAGCCAAAACATAAGCATATATATCATATGGAGGAATCACATCTGCACTGAAACTATGTCCATCAAGGTAGCATGGAGGAAAGAACCATCTCCAGCTGAATCCTAATCACACTCAAATAGCATGGAGGAAAGAACCATCTCCAACTATAAATATAAATGATACTCAGATAGCGTGGAGGAAATAATCATCTCCAGATATGACATACATTATGCTAGCACAACAAGATCTACTAAGATCATAAATCACATCACAGCTAGCATGGAATAAACACATCAAGGCATATAAGCACATAAGCACAACATTCATCAAGATAGCACTAAGATCTACTCGTGCTCCCACAGATGGACCTATCTTGACATAAACTTTGGATAGTTCCTCAAGATACTATCCTCAGTCTCTCATGTGGTTTCTTCATGTCCTCACCTCGACCACTACGTCCTTTAAAATGGAAAAGTCTTTCGAATGCAAGCGTCTCATATCTCATTCCAGGAATGTAACCAAATGCTCAACAAGGATGTGGTTCGGCTTAACCACTAGATCATCATAACTCACCAGGTGTCTCGAACCTAGTATATACTCCCTCAGTTGAGACATATGAACACTGGGTAAACACCCTCTAACCTCAAAGGCAAAGCTAAACATCATGTTGCCTTCACAATTCTGGTCAAGATCCCAAGTAAACCGACATATTGGAAACTCGGTTTCCCATTTTTGCCAACACATCTAACATTTCACAGCAGGGATACTCTCAGCCGGTCATGAACTCTTACTTAAACTTTAGAGGTCGACGCCTCTCGTCTACATATGTATAATGCCTCATAGGGGGCATCCCAAAAGATGCGCGTCAATCATTATCACATAATAAATCCATTAATGGAGGTAATCTAACCATCCATGTTTCCAGTTCAATACATAAGCTCATAACATATCTCAAGGGTTTGGATGGTCCTCTTTGACTGACCATCTATTTGGGGGTGAAACGCAGTCATAAAGTGTAAACTCATCCCTCAAAGCAATTTGTATCTGCTTCCCAAAATCTCAAGGTAAAACGTCCATCTCGATCAGAGATGATCGTTCTCGGTACACCATGGAGTCTCACTATCTGTCTAGTGTACTCCTCAACCAATGCATTCGCTGACCACGTCTCTCTAATAGGAACGAAACGTGCCGGCTCCGTTAATTCAGTCACCAACAATCTGCATACATCAAAATTTCCACTGGGCCTCAATCCCATCACAAAGTCCATAAAGATGTCCTACCACTTCCACTACTGTACTGGTAGTGGATGGAGCTCATCTCTAGGTCGGAAATGTTCTATCTTGACTTGCTGACAGGTCACACACTGTGTCACAAATCTGATTACATCAGTTTCCATCTTCTCCATCAATATAATCGTCTCACCTCGTGGTACCTCTTACTCGTACCTGAATGTACTGAGTAAGGTATACAGTGAATGTACTGTAAAATTGTCTGTCTCACTCTGCATCAGCAGGTACACAAAAGCGGTCATGACTCTTCATCATTCCATCTACTCTCATGGAGAACCGTGGTGCCTCATTACGAGACATCTTCTCTCCCATCTTCAACAAGGTTGGGCAGGTCCCCTCCTTCTGTTGGACCTCACCCAACAGACCAGGTAGAACCTTTAAGGCATAACTGGATATCCTCATCAAGGAACTAATTGTCCAACTCCAGCCAAGCTGGATCTCTCTAAAACTGAGGCTGAACTGTCAGCCTCGCAGTTGTCTTCTCTTGAGGCGTATTTCTGTTCAAGTTGTTGGCGACAACGTTCAACTTCTCTGAATAGTATGGAATCTCTGGGTTAAAGTCTTGATCAACTCGAGTCCTTAACACTGGTGGTTATTCAACTCCGCTACTAACTCTAAATCAGGCGTCATGTAGTTCTCCTCACACGTCTTCAACTGTAGACTCACATATCCATAACTCCACTCCTCTATATTAATACGCATCTTAAACTTAGCTAGGATATATCACGGTATATTATGGAATCCCCAGAACCTTCGGACTATAACAAAATCGAAGCAGAGGTCAAATGTCTCCTCCACTCTTCAACGTTCTGGCATATTGCTTTGACCACACAATTCTGAGAGTCTTCCTCAGAAGACTCGTAAAGGGATACATATTCACAAAGCCCTTCCACAAGCATGGGTAGTAATCAGCTAAGCCGAGAAAACTACGCATTCCTTTAATGTTCATCAGTATCGTCCATGTTGCAACATACTCAATCCTCGTCAGATCAACCAAGATCCCACTGGCGGAGACAACATGGCCTAAGAAGGCTACCACTGCCATCCCACTCGTACTTAGAGAGCGTAGTAAACAACCCTCTATCTCTCGACATCAGCAAAATTGTCCTCAGATGATCGGTCTGCTTCTCTCTACTACGAGAGTATATCGAAATGTCATCAATGAAGACCACCACAGACTGTTCAAAGAAGTCGACGAAAATACTATTCATCAACTCCATAAAGACTGCTAAGGCATTCGTCAACCCAAATGACATCACTACATACTTGTTCGCTCCAAACGGTGTGTGCAAGATTTAAATTTATAACCCTAGACGTAAGCTTAAAACAAGGATGCGAACCCGCAGTGTACGGGTCAATTGTAGTAAAAAGCAAGGAGTTCCAGGGGTCGATCACAGGGACTTAGTGAAACAAAGTCGATAACGGTAAGCTTTAGCAATTACTAACCACAAGCAATAAAAACAATCAAAGATGATAAAAGTCAATAAAGGAAATATGCAATTCTAGGGATTAAAGCATCTAGTTGTGGTTCCAACTCAAGATCTAAAGATAAGCTGACAAAGCTGAGGTTTTAGCAAAGGGAAGGTGTTACTAAAGTGGAATAGATCACCGGGTAAGTCTCACTACTCTCTAATCCAAAACCATAACTCCTATTACCGGGTAAGTCTCAAGGAATTAAGATAAAGAACTGTAACCTCAAACTAACACACCATCTAAGGGAATAGAATCAACCTTTACCGGGTAAGTCTCAGGCTAACTCACAAAGATGGAATGAAAGCACACTCAAACCCCAATAAAGGATAAACCTTTATTACCTACACTTATGATCGTTGGTAAAAAAATAAAGGAATTACCGGGTAAGTCTCATCCTAGGCTTGCATTGAACCAGGAAAGGTGTAATAAGAATAGGATTTGGCAAACTCTAACACTTAACTCTCAGTTTCGGATCAGATAAGTCACCTCGGTCAGCCGAATTCCACCCCGGCCGAGATGTTCATCGACTGAGCGAGATGCTTAGGGTTAAGGTAAAGACTCAAACTTTCACGGTCCTACTATGATTAAGATTATTCTATCATTGTTTTTCCCATAATCTTCAGTCAATCACCCTAGAATCACACAAAGAGATTAGCCACTCATCCTCATGAAAGTATTAATAAAATATATGGGAAGAAAGAGAATAATTGAACAAGAAAACCTTAAGAGAAAGGCTTCAATAACTGAATCAATTATCAAACACAAGCGTTCTTTGGATAGAAATCCAACAAGACAACAAACAAGAAGGGAATCTAAGATGATCTTACAAAAACCCTTCAAAAGCTACAAAAGCTATAAATTTCCTTCTTCAACCTTCAAAAAGGTTCTTCAAATCTCCCAACAATGGGGAATGCTCTAAATACGCTGCGGTGTATGTGGGGTGATAACGGGTGTCTTGCGCTGATAGCGGATGTCGGATTTGTGGAAAATCAAACCCTTTTTATAGGAAAATTACTCTCCAAAGATAAGATATCTTATAAAGATCTCTTCCCATAAAAATAGGTAAAATATATGATCTAGCATATCTTCTAACTTTCAGAGCCAAGCCCAAAAATATAAGATCCTCTTTCTAAAGATAAAAGATCTCAGCCAAGAATAAAATATTCTCGCCGCGTCCCAGGTGTTCGCCTTGGTCGAGTCGACTTCTTTGGATCACCTCGGTCGAGGTGACTCTGTAGTCAACCGAGGTGAGTCACAACTGAATGTGAAATCTCTCAAATCTGGTCCAAAGTGAATCTTTAATCCATGGCTATGCTTCCTGGATGTTTCCTTATGTTCCTGAATGTAGCTCCAATGACTCCATAGCTCCTTTTGCTCCTTTTTGATGCAAAACGTGCCATTTTACCTACGATTACAACAAAACTAGGTGTAGACCTCGATTCCCGCAAAGGTAGATGAAACGGTAATATAATCACATATTATACATACAAACATGCAGATTATTGAAGATAAAATGTCTAAACAAACCCCAAAATATAGACAATAATTCATACTATCAAAATACCCCATACTTAGCCCTTGCTTGTCCCCAAGCAAGTCCGCATATAAAAGGCAAGATAGAATGGATTATAAGTCAAAGAAAATCAATGAAAAAGTCTTTCAAAAACATTTTTATGGTGTGCTACAATCATAGATCACTCTAAGAGAATACTTTATGGAATTTAAAATCAAAATATGATCAAAACATTTTATAAATATAAGAAAGTTGTTCATCTTTGCATAAAATCATAGAATGCATAATAAGTCATAATTATCGAAATTAATCATGCATAATCCAGTTTAAACCACTAAGTCAATCAACAAGCTCGAGGTCTCAAGGGCTTCCCAAAAGAAAGGTCAAGAAACGTGTAGGGTAGGGATGTATGTAAGGTAATGTGGTGCTAGAATCCGGGAAAAGGATATACTTCACTTTCACTTTGACTTTCAACATCTTCCACCAATAAGCTTTGCTTATTTCACACTTTTTCTTTTTTACTTTACTTTTTGGGATGCATGGACAGAGGTGCACAATAACCGAAGCCTAGAAAATCAGCAATCATCAATTTCTTGAGATGCATCAAACCCTTGATGCACATACCATGACCCGTTAGGAATATCGCTCAATCCGACTTTGACAAGACACAAACACCCGACTATGTCAATGGTGCCGAGTTACTCATCATCATGATTGACTTCTCCAAACCTATTTATTTCTTTCTAACACTTTCACTTCCAGCCAACTACTCAACTTTTACTTCACTTGCTTTCACCACTTCGCTTGCTTCCAAATTCCCGGATAGGTAAAGGGAGGCAAAAATGTATATGAGGGGTTAAGCATGATCAAGAAGAAGAAGAGAGAAGAATGAATTGCCTTGGTCTTTCCAGGAAGAAAGTGAGTGAACTCATAACGTGGTGTCAACCTTCAAATTCAACATAATTTGGATAAAAACAAAGTATTAAACATGCCAAAAATTTCAAACAAAGCATTTAACAACTTAAACATATCATAAAACCTTTCAAGCATATAAAGATTTCAAAACCAGTCAGCAAACAAGATCTTCACTGAGATCATATCCAGATAAAAAGCACAAAAATCGTTTCGAAAACTCTTAGTTAACCCACCTCGGTCTCCCATGTAGCCTCCTCAGGTCCACGTCTCGACCACTATATCCTCATCATGGGTATATCCTTCGAACGCAGGCGTCTCACACCTCTGCAATAGGATGCTCAACAAAGGTGTGGTCTGGCTCTACCACCAAATCATCATAACTCACGTTGTGCCTCGGATCTGGTATGTACTGTAACACCCCGAATCTGCGGGACTCGGAGTGCCACATCGGGCTAGGATCTCACAATGGATCCTGACCCTACCTTGACAACAAGCTCACTGGACCTTACAACATGGCACTGACATATATAAAACAAATACATAAAACAGTGTAAACTGTACGACCCAAAGTAAACAACAACATAGCCGAGTACATAAAACGACATCCTCACACAGGAGGTAAAACAAGACATCATCCTCACGCAGGAGGGGAAGGGTAACCATCCCAAACCAACCACCTAATGTACGAGAGTCCTCGACCTGTCACCCTACTAGATCGCTCAGCAGCGCCTAACCTGTAAACATCTACAATACGGTATGAAACCGTTAGCTAACCATACATATATAAGGTAATGCATAAGCACAAGCACCATCATGAAAGATAAACACATCAGCATGCTATCACACATTTACCCATTTTATCATCTTTATATAATAGTCATTCACTCAAATCGTATATATATATATAGATAGATGAAAGTATGTGACATGAGGACCGATACATCCTCGCCTCTGAGTGCTATATCCAGTTGTACGAGTATCGGTCACACAACCCGTGTACCCTATGGGAGTGGATTGCGCCCTTCCTGTAAACCAGTCTGGCCTGACGTCAGAGAACCTCCCAGACTCCATGGCAGGATGAAAGGGAAGGGTTATCACAGCCACGCAACGGGGCAGTCAATAAAATATAGGTTAGTATAAACGATATCTCATGCTATAATAGCAAACATATAACGCACACACCACTCATGCAAACACCTAATATAGGGATGGTAGCTAAGTAAGTCCTACGGACTTACCTCAAACTCCTACTCAGCTCAACCACAACAACCTCCAATCCTGAGAGAGGGGCACTGCCTAATAACAAGACATAAAGATATATCAAACTCTATTCATCAAAGGGGTCACACCTAGACCCAAAGGGATCCATGAGGATCATACTCATCTATAAGCCTCACAACCAACTAAACCTCAATATCTCAACATAACTCACAATTTCTCAAATCTCAAGGTAGTATCTAATCGACATTCCTCAATCTCAATTCTAATCCTAATTTAATTAATTAACCTTTAATTAATTAATTAAATTTTGCCAGAATAATGTTTTGTCCGTAGGCAATTTCTAAACCCACCTGTCATCAGATTTCATCAAACAAACAACCCATAATCACCAGAATAATATAACGACCATAATGGAATTTCTAATCATCCATTTTGACAAGCCTAAAGTCAATTTAGGCCAAATCGCAGTACGGAAAACGAATAAATTTATAACTTATTCGTTACTAACCCGATTGACGATTTGAAAGAAGATTCGGAATCACAACGACATAGACTACGCATGGACAACATCAAATTCATCGGAATCTGAGCGACGAAACCTGCCTTGTGACATATATGCTCGTCCAACCCTTCATCTGCTCGGAAATGCAGAAACTCGGTACCGATATGAAGAGAATGAAGAGAGGAATCCAGAAACTCAAACGGAATTGAAATCGGATTAGAAACGGAGAGTAGATCTGAGTTTGAAGGTTGAAAGAAATTAGAGCTTTTACGAGTAAACGTGAAAGGAAATGAATTAATAAAGGATTTTCCGCTATTTATAGCGAAGACGATAATTATCCTTTAGCAAAGTCGATAATTATCCTTTAACCGATCCAAAGGCGGGTCGAACCTCCTTCTCCAAACTTCTCGAGATTGGAATATTAAATCTAGAATATTGTAGGGATAATTATTCCACAACTGTCTCGGAAAACGTGTATTCCTAAGTCGTCTTTCTTAGCCGTTAAGAAACGAAATAGCGACTCTTTTGGCCGTTTTGCCTCTCTATGCTATTTCATATCTAGGTCATATCCGATATCCTGATCATTTCTCTCAACTGCATTTTTATTAATTGGAGCTCCCAAATGCTCCAAATAACACCGGAGGGTAAAAATAATTAACGGGGGAAAAGTAAAAATTTCCCCAAACGTCCAAAATTACGCTAGGAACATAATGGTGGGACTCATACTCATTACTTGTGAAATCTTCGCGAGTTATATGTCAATTACTATAAACGATTAAGTTAATCAACATTAATTAGAATTCGGAAATCCTAGCTATTACATCACACACCCCTTAAAAAAAAGTTTCGTCCCGAAACTTGCAAAATCCCAAAGTCATCTCGGACCCATAAGCCGAGGTATAACTCTCACTCTCTCTATCGGAGGTATCACATCTCCGTTCAGAAGGTCATCACCTATAACAATCTATAATCTCAATGTCGCCATGTAGGAATCATCAACTCTAGAAAACAGGGTCATAACGCTACCCAAAGGCGTTGAGGAATCACGTCTCTCGCCATACCACATCACAAGGCATAGAGGAAGCACATCTCTAGCCAAAACATAAGCATATATATCATATGGAGGAATCACATCTGCACTGAAACTATGTCCATCAAGGTAGCATGGAGGAAAGAACCATCTCCAGCTGAATCCTAATCACACTCAAATAGCATGGAGGAAAGAACCATCTCCAACTATAAATATAAATGATACTCAGATAGCGTGGAGGAAATAATCATCTCCAGATATGACATACATTATGCTAGCACAACAAGATCTACTAAGATCATAAATCACATCACAGCTAGCATGGAATAAACACATCAAGGCATATAAGCACATAAGCACAACATTCATCAAGATAGCACTAAGATCTACTCGTGCTCCCACAGATGGACCTATCTTGACATAAACTTTGGATAGTTCCTCAAGATACTATCCTCAGTCTCTCATGTGGTTTCTTCATGTCCTCACCTCGACCACTACGTCCTTTAAAATGGAAAAGTCTTTCGAATGCAAGCGTCTCATATCTCATTCCAGGAATGTAACCAAATGCTCAACAAGGATGTGGTTCGGCTTAACCACTAGATCATCATAACTCACCAGGTGTCTCGAACCTAGTATATACTCCCTCAGTTGAGACATATGAACACTGGGTAAACACCCTCTAACCTCAAAGGCAAAGCTAAACATCATGTTGCCTTCACAATTCTGGTCAAGATCCCAAGTAAACCGACATATTGGAAACTCGGTTTCCCATTTTTGCCAACACATCTAACATTTCACAGCAGGGATACTCTCAGCCGGTCATGAACTCTTACTTAAACTTTAGAGGTCGACGCCTCTCGTCTACATATGTATAATGCCTCATAGGGGGCATCCCAAAAGATGCGCGTCAATCATTATCACATAATAAATCCATTAATGGAGGTAATCTAACCATCCATGTTTCCAGTTCAATACATAAGCTCATAACATATCTCAAGGGTTTGGATGGTCCTCTTTGACTGACCATCTATTTGGGGGTGAAACGCAGTCATAAAGTGTAAACTCATCCCTCAAAGCAATTTGTATCTGCTTCCCAAAATCTCAAGGTAAAACGTCCATCTCGATCAGAGATGATCGTTCTCGGTACACCATGGAGTCTCACTATCTGTCTAGTGTACTCCTCAACCAATGCATTCGCTGACCACGTCTCTCTAATAGGAACGAAACGTGCCGGCTCCGTTAATTCAGTCACCAACAATCTGCATACATCAAAATTTCCACTGGGCCTCAATCCCATCACAAAGTCCATAAAGATGTCCTACCACTTCCACTAATGTACTGGTAGTGGATGGAGCTCATCTCTAGGTCGGAAATGTTCTATCTTGACTTGCTGACAGGTCACACACTGTGTCACAAATCTGATTACATCAGTTTCCATCTTCTCCATCAATATAATCGTCTCACCTCGTGGTACCTCTTACTCGTACCTGAATGTACTGAGTAAGGTATACAGTGAATGTACTGTAAAATTGTCTGTCTCACTCTGCATCAGCAGGTACACAAAAGCGGTCATGACTCTTCATCATTCCATCTACTCTCATGGAGAACCGTGGTGCCTCATTACGAGACATCTTCTCTCCCATCTTCAACAAGGTTGGGCAGGTCCCCTCCTTCTGTTGGACCTCACCCAACAGACCAGGTAGAACCTTTAAGGCATAACTGGATATCCTCATCAAGGAACTAATTGTCCAACTCCAGCCAAGCTGGATCTCTCTAAAACTGAGGCTGAACTGTCAGCCTCGCAGTTGTCTTCTCTTGAGGCGTATTTCTGTTCAAGTTGTTGGCGACAACGTTCAACTTCTCTGAATAGTATGGAATCTCTGGGTTAAAGTCTTGATCAACTCGAGTCCTTAACACTGGTGGTTATTCAACTCCGCTACTAACTCTAAATCAGGCGTCATGTAGTTCTCCTCACACGTCTTCAACTGTAGACTCACATATCCATAACTCCACTCCTCTATATTAATACGCATCTTAAACTTAGCTAGGATATATCACGGTATATTATGGAATCCCCAGAACCTTCGGACTATAACAAAATCGAAGCAGAGGTCAAATGTCTCCTCCACTCTTCAACGTTCTGGCATATTGCTTTGACCACACAATTCTGAGAGTCTTCCTCAGAAGACTCGTAAAGGGATACATATTCACAAAGCCCTTCCACAAGCATGGGTAGTAATCAGCTAAGCCGAGAAAACTACGCATTCCTTTAATGTTCATCAGTATCGTCCATGTTGCAACATACTCAATCCTCGTCAGATCAACCAAGATCCCACTGGCGGAGACAACATGGCCTAAGAAGGCTACCACTGCCATCCCACTCGTACTTAGAGAGCGTAGTAAACAACCCTCTATCTCTCGACATCAGCAAAATTGTCCTCAGATGATCGGTCTGCTTCTCTCTACTACGAGAGTATATCGAAATGTCATCAATGAAGACCACCACAGACTGTTCAAAGAAGTCGACGAAAATACTATTCATCAACTCCATAAAGACTGCTAAGGCATTCGTCAACCCAAATGACATCACTACATACTTGTTCGCTCCAAACGGTGTGTGCAAGATTTAAATTTATAACCCTAGACGTAAGCTTAAAACAAGGATGCGAACCCGCAGTGTACGGGTCAATTGTAGTAAAAAGCAAGGAGTTCCAGGGGTCCATCACAGGGACTTAGTGAAACAAAGTCGATAACGGTAAGCTTTAGCAATTACTAACCACAAGCAATAAAAACAATCAAAGATGATAAAAGTCAATAAAGGAAATATGCAATTCTAGGGATTAAAGCATCTAGTTGTGGTTCCAACTCAAGATCTAAAGATAAGCTGACAAAGCTGAGGTTTTAGCAAAGGGAAGGTGTTACTAAAGTGGAATAGATCACCGGGTAAGTCTCACTACTCTCTAATCCAAAACCATAACTCCTATTACCGGGTAAGTCTCAAGGAATTAAGATAAAGAACTGTAACCTCAAACTAACACACCATCTAAGGGAATAGAATCAACCTTTACCGGGTAAGTCTCAGGCTAACTCACAAAGATGGAATGAAAGCACACTCAAACCCCAATAAAGGATAAACCTTTATTACCTACACTTATGATCGTTGGTAAAAAAATAAAGGAATTACCGGGTAAGTCTCATCCTAGGCTTGCATTGAACCAGGAAAGGTGTAATAAGAATAGGATTTGGCAAACTCTAACACTTAACTCTCAGTTTCGGATCAGATAAGTCACCTCGGTCAGCCGAATTCCACCCCGGCCGAGATGTTCATCGACTGAGCGAGATGCTTAGGGTTAAGGTAAAGACTCAAACTTTCACGGTCCTACTATGATTAAGATTATTCTATCATTGTTTTTCCCATAATCTTCAGTCAATCACCCTAGAATCACACAAAGAGATTAGCCACTCATCCTCATGAAAGTATTAATAAAATATATGGGAAGAAAGAGAATAATTGAACAAGAAAACCTTAAGAGAAAGGCTTCAATAACTGAATCAATTATCAAACACAAGCGTTCTTTGGATAGAAATCCAACAAGACAACAAACAAGAAGGGAATCTAAGATGATCTTACAAAAACCCTTCAAAAGCTACAAAAGCTATAAATTTCCTTCTTCAACCTTCAAAAAGGTTCTTCAAATCTCCCAACAATGGGGAATGCTCTAAATACGCTGCGGTGTATGTGGGGTGATAACGGGTGTCTTGCGCTGATAGCGGATGTCGGATTTGTGGAAAATCAAACCCTTTTTATAGGAAAATTACTCTCCAAAGATAAGATATCTTATAAAGATCTCTTCCCATAAAAATAGGTAAAATATATGATCTAGCATATCTTCTAACTTTCAGAGCCAAGCCCAAAAATATAAGATCCTCTTTCTAAAGATAAAAGATCTCAGCCAAGAATAAAATATTCTCGCCGCGTCCCAGGTGTTCGCCTTGGTCGAGTCGACTTCTTTGGATCACCTCGGTCGAGGTGACTCTGTAGTCAACCGAGGTGAGTCACAACTGAATGTGAAATCTCTCAAATCTGGTCCAAAGTGAATCTTTAATCCATGGCTATGCTTCCTGGATGTTTCCTTATGTTCCTGAATGTAGCTCCAATGACTCCATAGCTCCTTTTGCTCCTTTTTGATGCAAAACGTGCCATTTTACCTACGATTACAACAAAACTAGGTGTAGACCTCGATTCCCGCAAAGGTAGATGAAACGGTAATATAATCACATATTATACATACAAACATGCAGATTATTGAAGATAAAATGTCTAAACAAACCCCAAAATATAGACAATAATTCATACTATCAAAATACCCCATACTTAGCCCTTGCTTGTCCCCAAGCAAGTCCGCATATAAAAGGCAAGATAGAATGGATTATAAGTCAAAGAAAATCAATGAAAAAGTCTTTCAAAAACATTTTTATGGTGTGCTACAATCATAGATCACTCTAAGAGAATACTTTATGGAATTTAAAATCAAAATATGATCAAAACATTTTATAAATATAAGAAAGTTGTTCATCTTTGCATAAAATCATAGAATGCATAATAAGTCATAATTATCGAAATTAATCATGCATAATCCAGTTTAAACCACTAAGTCAATCAACAAGCTCGAGGTCTCAAGGGCTTCCCAAAAGAAAGGTCAAGAAACGTGTAGGGTAGGGATGTATGTAAGGTAATGTGGTGCTAGAATCCGGGAAAAGGATATACTTCACTTTCACTTTGACTTTCAACATCTTCCACCAATAAGCTTTGCTTATTTCACACTTTTTCTTTTTTACTTTACTTTTTGGGATGCATGGACAGAGGTGCACAATAACCGAAGCCTAGAAAATCAGCAATCATCAATTTCTTGAGATGCATCAAACCCTTGATGCACATACCATGACCCGTTAGGAATATCGCTCAATCCGACTTTGACAAGACACAAACACCCGACTATGTCAATGGTGCCGAGTTACTCATCATCATGATTGACTTCTCCAAACCTATTTATTTCTTTCTAACACTTTCACTTCCAGCCAACTACTCAACTTTTACTTCACTTGCTTTCACCACTTCGCTTGCTTCCAAATTCCCGGATAGGTAAAGGGAGGCAAAAATGTATATGAGGGGTTAAGCATGATCAAGAAGAAGAAGAGAGAAGAATGAATTGCCTTGGTCTTTCCAGGAAGAAAGTGAGTGAACTCATAACGTGGTGTCAACCTTCAAATTCAACATAATTTGGATAAAAACAAAGTATTAAACATGCCAAAAATTTCAAACAAAGCATTTAACAACTTAAACATATCATAAAACCTTTCAAGCATATAAAGATTTCAAAACCAGTCAGCAAACAAGATCTTCACTGAGATCATATCCAGATAAAAAGCACAAAAATCGTTTCGAAAACTCTTAGTTAACCCACCTCGGTCTCCCATGTAGCCTCCTCAGGTCCACGTCTCGACCACTATATCCTCATCATGGGTATATCCTTCGAACGCAGGCGTCTCACACCTCTGCAATAGGATGCTCAACAAAGGTGTGGTCTGGCTCTACCACCAAATCATCATAACTCACGTTGTGCCTCGGATCTGGTATGTACTGTAACACCCCGAATCTGCGGGACTCGGAGTGCCACATCGGGCTAGGATCTCACAATGGATCCTGACCCTACCTTGACAACAAGCTCACTGGACCTTACAACATGGCACTGACATATATAAAACAAATACATAAAACAGTGTAAACTGTACGACCCAAAGTAAACAACAACATAGCCGAGTACATAAAACGACATCCTCACACAGGAGGTAAAACAAGACATCATCCTCACGCAGGAGGGGAAGGGTAACCATCCCAAACCAACCACCTAATGTACGAGAGTCCTCGACCTGTCACCCTACTAGATCGCTCAGCAGCGCCTAACCTGTAAACATCTACAATACGGTATGAAACCGTTAGCTAACCATACATATATAAGGTAATGCATAAGCACAAGCACCATCATGAAAGATAAACACATCAGCATGCTATCACACATTTACCCATTTTATCATCTTTATATAATAGTCATTCACTCAAATCGTATATATATATATAGATAGATGAAAGTATGTGACATGAGGACCGATACATCCTCGCCTCTGAGTGCTATATCCAGTTGTACGAGTATCGGTCACACAACCCGTGTACCCTATGGGAGTGGATTGCGCCCTTCCTGTAAACCAGTCTGGCCTGACGTCAGAGAACCTCCCAGACTCCATGGCAGGATGAAAGGGAAGGGTTATCACAGCCACGCAACGGGGCAGTCAATAAAATATAGGTTAGTATAAACGATATCTCATGCTATAATAGCAAACATATAACGCACACACCACTCATGCAAACACCTAATATAGGGATGGTAGCTAAGTAAGTCCTACGGACTTACCTCAAACTCCTACTCAGCTCAACCACAACAACCTCCAATCCTGAGAGAGGGGCACTGCCTAATAACAAGACATAAAGATATATCAAACTCTATTCATCAAAGGGGTCACACCTAGACCCAAAGGGATCCATGAGGATCATACTCATCTATAAGCCTCACAACCAACTAAACCTCAATATCTCAACATAACTCACAATTTCTCAAATCTCAAGGTAGTATCTAATCGACATTCCTCAATCTCAATTCTAATCCTAATTTAATTAATTAACCTTTAATTAATTAATTAAAATTTTTCCAGAATAATGTTTTGTCCGTAGGCAATTTCTAAACCCACCTGTCATCAGATTTCATCAAACAAACAACCCATAATCACCAGAATAATATAACGACCATAATGGAATTTCTAATCATCCATTTTGACAAGCCTAAAGTCAATTTAGGCCAAATCGCAGTACGGAAAACGAATAAATTTATAACTTATTCGTTACTAACCCGATTGACGATTTGAAAGAAGATTCGGAATCACAACGACATAGACTACGCATGGACAACATCAAATTCATCGGAATCTGAGCGACGAAACCTGCCTTGTGACATATATGCTCGTCCAACCCTTCATCTGCTCGGAAATGCAGAAACTCGGTACCGATATGAAGAGAATGAAGAGAGGAATCCAGAAACTCAAACGGAATTGAAATCGGATTAGAAACGGAGAGTAGATCTGAGTTTGAAGGTTGAAAGAAATTAGAGCTTTTACGAGTAAACGTGAAAGGAAATGAATTAATAAAGGATTTTCCGCTATTTATAGCGAAGACGATAATTATCCTTTAGCAAAGTCGATAATTATCCTTTAACCGATCCAAAGGCGGGTCGAACCTCCTTCTCCAAACTTCTCGAGATTGGAATATTAAATCTAGAATATTGTAGGGATAATTATTCCACAACTGTCTCGGAAAACGTGTATTCCTAAGTCGTCTTTCTTAGCCGTTAAGAAACGAAATAGCGACTCTTTTGGCCGTTTTGCCTCTCTATGCTATTTCATATCTAGGTCATATCCGATATCCTGATCATTTCTCTCAACTGCATTTTTATTAATTGGAGCTCCCAAATGCTCCAAATAACACCGGAGGGTAAAAATAATTAACGGGGGAAAAGTAAAAATTTCCCCAAACGTCCAAAATTACGCTAGGAACATAATGGTGGGACTCATACTCATTACTTGTGAAATCTTCGCGAGTTATATGTCAATTACTATAAACGATTAAGTTAATCAACATTAATTAGAATTCGGAAATCCTAGCTATTACATCACACACCCCTTAAAAAAAAGTTTCGTCCCGAAACTTGCAAAATCCCAAAGTCATCTCGGACCCATAAGCCGAGGTATAACTCTCACTCTCTCTATCGGAGGTATCACATCTCCGTTCAGAAGGTCATCACCTATAACAATCTATAATCTCAATGTCGCCATGTAGGAATCATCAACTCTAGAAAACAGGGTCATAACGCTACCCAAAGGCGTTGAGGAATCACGTCTCTCGCCATACCACATCACAAGGCATAGAGGAAGCACATCTCTAGCCAAAACATAAGCATATATATCATATGGAGGAATCACATCTGCACTGAAACTATGTCCATCAAGGTAGCATGGAGGAAAGAACCATCTCCAGCTGAATCCTAATCACACTCAAATAGCATGGAGGAAAGAACCATCTCCAACTATAAATATAAATGATACTCAGATAGCGTGGAGGAAATAATCATCTCCAGATATGACATACATTATGCTAGCACAACAAGATCTACTAAGATCATAAATCACATCACAGCTAGCATGGAATAAACACATCAAGGCATATAAGCACATAAGCACAACATTCATCAAGATAGCACTAAGATCTACTCGTGCTCCCACAGATGGACCTATCTTGACATAAACTTTGGATAGTTCCTCAAGATACTATCCTCAGTCTCTCATGTGGTTTCTTCATGTCCTCACCTCGACCACTACGTCCTTTAAAATGGAAAAGTCTTTCGAATGCAAGCGTCTCATATCTCATTCCAGGAATGTAACCAAATGCTCAACAAGGATGTGGTTCGGCTTAACCACTAGATCATCATAACTCACCAGGTGTCTCGAACCTAGTATATACTCCCTCAGTTGAGACATATGAACACTGGGTAAACACCCTCTAACCTCAAAGGCAAAGCTAAACATCATGTTGCCTTCACAATTCTGGTCAAGATCCCAAGTAAACCGACATATTGGAAACTCGGTTTCCCATTTTTGCCAACACATCTAACATTTCACAGCAGGGATACTCTCAGCCGGTCATGAACTCTTACTTAAACTTTAGAGGTCGACGCCTCTCGTCTACATATGTATAATGCCTCATAGGGGGCATCCCAAAAGATGCGCGTCAATCATTATCACATAATAAATCCATTAATGGAGGTAATCTAACCATCCATGTTTCCAGTTCAATACATAAGCTCATAACATATCTCAAGGGTTTGGATGGTCCTCTTTGACTGACCATCTATTTGGGGGTGAAACGCAGTCATAAAGTGTAAACTCATCCCTCAAAGCAATTTGTATCTGCTTCCCAAAATCTCAAGGTAAAACGTCCATCTCGATCAGAGATGATCGTTCTCGGTACACCATGGAGTCTCACTATCTGTCTAGTGTACTCCTCAACCAATGCATTCGCTGACCACGTCTCTCTAATAGGAACGAAACGTGCCGGCTCCGTTAATTCAGTCACCAACAATCTGCATACATCAAAATTTCCACTGGGCCTCAATCCCATCACAAAGTCCATAAAGATGTCCTACCACTTCCACTACTGTACTGGTAGTGGATGGAGCTCATCTCTAGGTCGGAAATGTTCTATCTTGACTTGCTGACAGGTCACACACTGTGTCACAAATCTGATTACATCAGTTTCCATCTTCTCCATCAATATAATCGTCTCACCTCGTGGTACCTCTTACTCGTACCTGAATGTACTGAGTAAGGTATACATTGAATGTACTGTAAAATTGTCTGTCTCACTCTGCATCAGCAGGTACACAAAAGCGGTCATGACTCTTCATCATTCCATCTACTCTCATGGAGAACCGTGGTGCCTCATTACGAGACATCTTCTCTCCCATCTTCAACAAGGTTGGGCAGGTCCCCTCCTTCTGTTGGACCTCACCCAACAGACCAGGTAGAACCTTTAAGGCATAACTGGATATCCTCATCAAGGAACTAATTGTCCAACTCCAGCCAAGCTGGATCTCTCTAAAACTGAGGCTGAACTGTCAGCCTCGCAGTTGTCTTCTCTTGAGGCGTATTTCTGTTCAAGTTGTTGGCGACAACGTTCAACTTCTCTGAATAGTATGGAATCTCTGGGTTAAAGTCTTGATCAACTCGAGTCCTTAACACTGGTGGTTATTCAACTCCGCTACTAACTCTAAATCAGGCGTCATGTAGTTCTCCTCACACGTCTTCAACTGTAGACTCACATATCCATAACTCCACTCCTCTATATTAATACGCATCTTAAACTTAGCTGGGATATATCACGGTATATTATGGAATCCCCAGAACCTTCGGACTATAACAAAATCGAAGCAGAGGTCAAATGTCTCCTCCACTCTTCAACGTTCTGGCATATTGCTTTGACCACACAATTCTGAGAGTCTTCCTCAGAAGACTCGTAAAGGGACACATATTCACAAAGCCCTTCCACAAGCATGGGTAGTAATCAGCTAAGCCGAGAAAACTACGCATTCCTTTAATGTTCATCAGTATCGTCCATGTTGCAACATACTCAATCCTCGTCAGATCAACCAAGATCCCACTGGCGGAGACAACATGGCCTAAGAAGGCTACCACTGCCATCCCACTCGTACTTAGAGAGCGTAGTAAACAACCCTCTATCTCTCGACATCAGCAAAATTGTCCTCAGATGATCGGTCTGCTTCTCTCTACTACGAGAGTATATCGAAATGTCATCAATGAAGACCACCACAGACTGTTCAAAGAAGTCGACGAAAATACTATTCATCAACTCCATAAAGACTGCTAAGGCATTCGTCAACCCAAATGACATCACTACATACTTGTTCGCTCCAAACGGTGTGTGCAAGATTTAAATTTATAACCCTAGACGTAAGCTTAAAACAAGGATGCGAACCCGCAGTGTACGGGTCAATCGTAGTAAAAAGCAAGGAGTTCCAGGGGTCGATCACAGGGACTTAGTGAAACAAAGTCGATAACGGTAAGCTTTAGCAATTACTAACCACAAGCAATAAAAACAATCAAAGATGATAAAAGTCAATAAAGGAAATATGCAATTCTAGGGATTAAAGCATCTAGTTGTGGTTCCAACTCAAGATCTAAAGATAAGCTGACAAAGCTGAGGTTTTAGCAAAGGGAAGGTGTTACTAAAGTGGAATAGATCACCGGGTAAGTCTCACTACTCTCTAATCCAAAACCATAACTCCTATTACCGGGTAAGTCTCAAGGAATTAAGATAAAGAACTATAACCTCAAACTAACACACCATCTAATGGAATAGAATCAACCTTTACCGGGTAAGTCTCAGGCTAACTCACAAAGATGGAATGAAAGCACACTCAAACCCCAATAAAGGATAAACCTTTATTACCTACACTTATGATCGTTGGTAAAAAAATAAAGGAATTACCGGGTAAGTCTCATCCTAGGCTTGTATTGAACCAGGAAAGGTGTAATAAGAATAGGATTTGGCAAACTCTAACACTTAACTCTCAGTTTCGGATCAGATAAGTCACCTCGGTCAGCCGAATTCCACCCCGGCCGAGATGTTCATCGACTGAGCGAGATGCTTAGGGTTAAGGTAAAGACTCAAACTTTCACGGTCCTACTATGATTAAGATTATTCTATCATTGTTTTTCCCATAATCTTCAGTCAATCACCCTAGAATCACACAAAGAGATTAGCCACTCATCATCATGAAAGTATTAATAAAATATATGGGAAGAAAGAGAATAATTGAACAAGAAAACCTTAAGAGAAAGGCTTCAATAACTGAATCAATTATCAAACACAAGCGTTCTTTGGATAGAAATCCAACAAGACAACAAACAAGAAGGGAATCTAAGACGATCTTACAAAAACCCTTCAAAAGCTACAAAAGCTATAAATTTCCTTCTTCAACCTTCAAAAAGGTTCTTCAAATCTCCCAACAATGGGGAATGCTCTAAATACGCTGCGGTGTATGTGGGGTGATAACGGGTGTCTTGCGCTGATAGCGGATGTCGGATTTGTGGAAAATCAAACCCTTTTTATAGGAAAATTACTCTCCAAAGATAAGATATCTTATAAAGATCTCTTCCCATAAAAATAGGTAAAATATATGATCTAGCATATCTTCTAACTTTCAGGAGCCAAGCCCAAAAATATAAGATCCTCTTTCTAAAGATAAAAGATCTCAGCCAAGAATAAAATATTCTCGCCGCGTCCCAGGTGTTCGCCTTGGTCGAGTCGACTTCTTTGGATCACCTCGGTCGAGGTGACTCTGTAGTCAACCGAGGTGAGTCACAACTGAATGTGAAATCTCTCAAATCTGGTCCAAAGTGAATCTTTAATCCATGGCTATGCTTCCTGGATGTTTCCTTATGTTCCTGAATGTAGCTCCAATGACTCCATAGCTCCTTTTGCTCCTTTTTGATGCAAAACGTGCCATTTTACCTACGATTACAACAAAACTAGGTGTAGACCTCGATTCCCGCAAAGGTAGATGAAACGGTAATATAATCACATATTATACATACAAACATGCAGATTATTGAAGATAAAATGTCTAAACAAACCCCAAAATATAGACAATAATTCATACTATCAAAATACCCCATACTTAGCCCTTGCTTGTCCCCAAGCAAGTCCGCATATAAAAGGCAAGATAGAATGGATTATAAGTCAAAGAAAATCAATGAAAAAGTCTTTCAAAAACATTTTTATGGTGTGCTACAATCATAGATCACTCTAAGAGAATACTTCATGGAATTTAAAATCAAAATATGATCAAAACATTTTATAAATATAAGAAAGTTGTTCATCTTTGCATAAAATCATAGAATGCATAATAAGTCATAATTATCGAAATTAATCATGCATAATCCAGTTTAAACCACTAAGTCAATCAACAAGCTCGAGGTCTCAAGGGCTTCCCAAAAGAAAGGTCAAGAAACGTGTAGGGTAGGGATGTATGTAAGGTAATATGGTGCTAGAATCCGGGAAAAGGATATACTTCACTTTCACTTTGACTTTCAACATCTTCCACCAATAAGCTTTGCTTATTTCACACTTTTTCTTTTTTACTTTACTTTTTGGGATGCATGGACAGAGGTGCACAATAACCGAAGCCTAGAAAATCAGCAATCATCAATTTCTTGAGATGCATCAAACCCTTGATGCACATACCATGACCCGTTAGGAATATCGCTCAATCCGACTTTGACAAGACACAAACACCCGACTATGTCAATGGTGCCGAGTTACTCATCATCATGATTGACTTCTCCAAACCTATTTATTTCTTTCTAACACTTTCACTTCCAGCCAACTACTCAACTTTTACTTCACTTGCTTTCACCACTTCGCTTGCTTCCAAATTCCCGGATAGGTAAAGGGAGGCAAAAATGTATATGAGGGGTTAAGCATGATCAAGAAGAAGAAGAGAGAAGAATGAATTGCCTTGGTCTTTCCAGGAAGAAAGTGAGTGAACTCATAACGTGGTGTCAACCTTCAAATTCAACATAATTTGGATAAAAACAAAGTATTAAACATGCCAAAAATTTCAAACAAAGCATTTAACAACTTAAACATATCATAAAACCTTTCAAGCATATAAAGATTTCAAAACCAGTCAGCAAACAAGATCTTCACTGAGATCATATCCAGATAGAAAGCACAAAAATCGTTTCGAAAACTCTTAGTTAACCCACCTCGGTCGAGGTGTTCTTAGGTCAACCGAGGTGAAGTACCTCGTTCGGCCAAAACTGCCCCGGTCGAGGTCAAAACTTTATTTTTTCTGTCTAGTTTTTAACGTTTTTCTCAATCAAATAACCTGTATGTATGCACGTAATCTCAGATAAAATCCATATAAGAAAAATAAGCATAAATATCCGATAATGTAGAGTCATACATCACATAAGTCAATAAAATACATAAACACCCCATACTTGGGACACACTGTCCTAGTGGGTCAAAATAAGTCTGAAGAAATAAAATACTCACCGGACATAAAGCTGAACTGCATAATAAATAAGAAAGAAAATCCTGCAGCTCTCAATAGTCACGATCCCGTGGTGGTGGTGGTGGTACATATGGATATTGAGATGGGTCGAACGGGTAGCCCATGATCTGCTGAAACTGAATCTGCGCCATCATGTGCTGGTAATGCTGTCTCTCCTGCATCTCACGGATATCCAGTGATAGGGCAGCATAAGAATCGATCATCTGATCCGTCAGATCATCGATCCGACGGTGAGCCTCTGGATCTCTTTGTCGGCGTACCCTACGCCTAGCAGGTCTCACTGGTGATGTGGCTGGTGCAGGCTCAGTATCATCATCATCTATGTCAATAACCGGCACGCTCGTCCCAACAGTATCCGTCCCTGTATCCATAGGAACTCCACCATCCCTGTTGATAGCATGAATTATAATCTATATTTTGGGGTTTGTTTGGACGTTTTATCTTTCATAATCTGCATGTTTGTATGTATATTATGTGATTATATTACCATTTCATCTACCTTTGCGAGAATCGAGGTCTACACCTAGTTTTGTTGTAATCGTAGGTCAAATGGCGCGTTTTGCATCAAAAAGGAGCAAAAGGAGCTATGGAGTCATTGGAGCTACATTGAGGAACATAAGGAACCATCCAGGAAGCATAGCCATGGATTAAAGATTCACTTTGGACTAGTTTTGAGAGATTTCACATTCAGTTGTGACTCACCTCGGTTGACCACAAATTCATCTCGACCGAGGTGATCCAGGGAAGTCGACTCGACCGAGGCGAATACCTAGGACGCGGCGAGAATATTTTATTCTTGGGTGAGATCTTTTATACTTGGAAAGTGATCTTAAATTTTTTGGGCTTGGCTCCTGGAAGGAAGAAGATATTATAGATCATATATTTTACCTATTTTTATGGGAAGAAATCTTTCTAAGATATCTTATCTTTAGAGGGTTATTTTCCTATAAAAAGGGTCGGATTTCCCACAAATCCGACATCCGCTATCATCCGCATACAGCTGGAAATCTCGCTTACACCTATTGTACGCAGCAGCCATACTCTAGTTGGGAGATTTGAAGAACCTTTTTGAAGGTTGAAGGAAGATTGAAGATTGTAGCTTTCATAGCTTTTGGAAGGTTTTCTTGTAAGATTACCTTAGATTCTCTTCCTTGTTGTCTTGCTTGTTGGATTTATATCCAAGGAACGCTTTGTTGTGATATTTGATTCGGTTATTGAAGTCTTTTCATTAAATTCTTCTTGTTCAAATATTCACGTTCTTCCCATATATTTGATTAATACGTTCATGATGATGATGAGTGGCTAATTTCCTTGTGTGATTCTAGGGTGAATGGCTGAAGGTTGTGGGAAAAACAATGATAGAATAATCTTAGATTCTAGTAGGACCCTGAAAGTTCGAGCCTTTAACCTTAACCCTAAGTATCTCGCTCAGTCGATGAACATCTCGGCCGGGGTGGAATTTGGCTGACCAAGGTGACTTATTTGATCCTAATTGAGAGTTAAGTGTTAGAGTTTGCCAAATCCTATTCTTATTACACCTTTCGTGGTTCAATGCAAGCCTAGGACGAGACTTACCCGGTAATTCCTTTGTTTGAGTACCTAAGATCATAAGTGTAGGTAATAAAGGTTTGTCCTTTATTGGGGTTTGAGTGTGCTTCCATCCCATCTTTGTGAGTTAGCCTGAGACTTACCCGGTAAAGGTTGATTTCATTCCCTTTGATGGTGTGTTAGTTTGAGGTTATAGTTCTTTATCTTAATTCCTTGAGACTTACCCGGTGATAGGAGTTACGGTTTGGGATTAGTGAGTAGTGAGACTTACCCGGTGATCTATTCTACTTTAGTAACACCTTCCCTATGCAAAAACCTCAGCTTTGTCCGCTTATTTTTAGATTTTGAGTTGGAACCACAACTAGATGCTTTAATCCCTAGAATTGCATGTTTCCTTTATTGACTTCTTATTCATCTTTGATTGTGTTAATTGCTCTTGTGGTTAGTATTTACATAAGCATACCGTGATTGGACTTTGTTTCACTAAGTCCCTGTGATCGACCCCTTAAATTCCTTGCTTTTTACTACAATTGACCCGTACACTACGAGTTCGCATCCTTGTTTTAAGCTTACGTCTAGGGTTATAAATTTAAAGCTTGCACACACTATTTGGAGCGAACACCTGTCATCATCATCAGCAGTCTCCTCCTCTACCTCATCCTCCTCAGCTGGTGCAGCTGCTGCCTCTCTAGCATCCTTCATCAATGGAATCCAAGCAGTCTGCCAGTAGTGAGGATCATAAACAGAGAACTAGGGCGACCATCTGATCCCCTGTGGTGTAGTCGGCTCCCATGGCATCGCCATATATGGTGTAGTAAGTCCTCGGGGAACTAGTATCCTCCGAGTGATCATCTCTTGTAGCCCTAGTGGCATGGCAGCCGCCACCATAGTACAAGCTCTGAGGTCCATGTCCTGATAGCTAGCAATGTGGGTCACGAGGCCTCCGCAGCAGATATCCCCCTTCGCCTTGGCCTTGATCCTGTGCAGATCCTCTGCCAGCATCAAGCCAAAGTCGGGGATTCCTCCAGTCACCATGCAGTAAAGGCTGAAAGCTCCCTCTGTCGGACCTTCTGGGGCGTCTCAGTACGCGCCAGAAGAGTCTCACTGAAAATACGGTGGGCCAACCTAAAGGCTAGGTGAAATATGATACGCTCCCTGGAGTCTCCAGGGCGCCATCTGTCTGCGTGCTCAACTACGTGAGCAATCTGACCCCAAAACTCCCTAGCTACAGTCCGGGAGGGAAAATCATCAGCAGTCGGGGCCGGGAAACCAAAAATGTCTCTCCAGTGCTCTAAGGGTACTAGGAAGTTCCGGTTCATCAACCGGTACTTCACAGAACGCTCTGTGGGGAGGTAGGTGAAGGAGCTAACAAACTCCAAGGTAGGCTCTAAATAGGCAGGTGCACGGATCTCTGTAAACTAATCTAGCCCTACCATCGAGATCATCCGTCTAAGGTCTCCATCCACATGGAGACAATCAAAAGCCGAAATGTCCAGGAAGCGTGGTGCAATCACTGGACGGGCTGCGATACGGTCATAGTCGACCTGGTGTCTCTCGTGGATCACCGGTCTATAAGGTCTAGAGGAGGAAGAAGAAGGGGAAGGGGAGGATCTATCCCTCAGGACAAGCTGTCTATTTGAACTCATCTCTAAAAATACTCTGTCAAATCACCTTGGTCGGCCTGACACAACTCAAGCACACCTCGGCCGAGGCACAGAACGACTGGACCGACGCGAATAACTGCTTGACGAATTTCTTCAAAAATCCAGTTCTTTTCCCCCAAAATCACTACAACTGGTTCCTATGGGGTACTTAATCTGTTTCTCAGCAAATGCAAGGGCAACCAAAGCCCAATTCGAAGAAAAACAGTGAAGAGAACAAGATTAGGGTTTTTTGATATTTACCCTGATTCGGTCGATTCGGTTCGTTTTTCTCGCAGATTGACACTTGCACTGGGATCCTCTATCCTTTCTTTGCAATTTGGAAGCAAGAATCGTCGAAAACGATCGAAGAAGGGCGAAGCGAGGCGAGGGAGCTGCCGCGGTCGAGGAGGGGTGAAAAGAAGAGAGAGAAATTCAGCCCCCCTTTTATACCCTTTATGGAACTGCTGTCACCTCGGTCGAGGTGGTCTCGAATGGACCGAGGTGGTACGGACCGACGTGGTTCTTCAGAAATCCTAATTGCCTCGGTTGCTCAAGAATCATCTCGGTCGAGGTGCTTTGACAGCAACCGAGATGTGCCTCAGTCAAACTCCGTCTTCTCAAATTCTCGATCTTCTGTCCTTCCAATTATGCTCCTGGTTTGTACTCCTTCCTTAGATGTCACCTGTTATCTGTCTAGGACGCCAAAACCAAAACAAAGCAAAGCAAAAGCAAACTATCTAAGCTAGACTAGAAAAAGGGAAAAGAAAGCAATACCTTGGGTTGCCTCCCAAGAAGCGCTTGGTTTAAGTTTGCTAGCTGGACCATATGACATCTTAAACGAGGTATAGTGGTGCAACCTCCTCAACCGGAACTTCCGGTTTGTACTTCTTAAGTCTATGGCCATTGACCTTGAAGCTTCCACTTGTTTCGCCCCATATCTCAACTGCGCCATGATGAAAAACATGTTTCACAACATAAGGTCCGGTCCATCTAGATTTCAACTTACCTAGAAAGAGGCGGAGGCGGGAGTTGAAGAGTAGAACTAAGTCTCCTTCGTTAAGCTCCTTAGGGATGATACGCTTGTCATGTCATCTCTTCGTCCTTTCCTTATAAATCTTGGCATTCTCATAAGCGTTCAAACGTAGTTCCTCCAGCTCATTGATATCTAATAGACGCTTCTCACCGGCTTCTTTAATGTCGAAGTTCAACCATTTGATCGCCCAATATGCTTTGTGTTCTAACTCAACGGGCAAATGACAAGACTTCCCATATACCAAATTATAAGGGGTGGTACCTATGGGTGTCTTAAATGCGGTCCTGCAGGCCCAAAGAGCGTCATCCAATTTCATGGACCAATCCTTCCTCGTCCTAGAAACGGTCTTCTCCAAAATTGCTTTGATTTCTCTATTTGAGATCTCGACTTGTCCATTAGTTTGAGGGTGATAAGGGGTTGCTACCTTGTGGGTTACTCCATACTTCGATAGAAGTGCCTTAAACTTCCGGTTGATGAAATGCGTCCCTTCATCGTTGATGATGATACGTGGAGTTCCAAAACGTGGAAAGATAGTCCTGTTTAAGAACTTCACAACCACCTTGGCGTCGTTAGTGGGAGAAGCAATGGCTTCAACCCATCTAGAAACGTAATCAACTGCAAGAAGAATATAGAGGTTTCCTCCGGAGGATGGGAAAAGTCCCATGAAGTCTATCCCCCATACATCAAAGATTTCCACCTCTTGAATGTTATTAAGTGGCATTTCGTTCCTCCTAGATAAATTCCCTGTTCTTTGGCATGCATCACAAGAGACAACAAACAATTGTACATCTTTAAATAATGTAGGCCAAAAGAAACCGGAACGTAATACCTTAGCGCATTTCTTATCGGTGCTAGCATGTCCTCCACAAGGAAGTGAATGACAATGTCGTATGACGCTATTAACTTCATCTTCCGAAACGCATCTTCGAAGCATCCCATCCGGCCCGCGCTTAAATAGCAGCGGTTCATCCCAGTAGTAATGGCATACTTCCTTGAAGAATCTCTTCTTTTGAGAGTACGTCAATCCGGACGGTATTTCCTAGCAAACAAGATAATTCACAATATCAGCATACCAAGGTCCTTTATTATCAGAAAGTTGGTGGATAGAATGTTCCACCAACTGAGGATGAATGTCAGAGAAAGGAGTAAGAAGTTTGTTATTCTTAGTAGTCTCAGTTGACATCATCTCGCCTTCGACCTCGGTCGAGGTGCAGAGGCGTTGACCGAGATGTTCTTCAGTCGCCTCGCTCAGTCCAGAGAGTGCCTCGGTCGAGGTACTGTAATTGGAACCGAAACTGGAGATCTTTGTCTCCTGGATTAGTTTCTCAGTTTTAGCTCCTAGATCTTCTTCCAGTGCCTTTAAGCTCCGTATATCTGCATCATATGAAACATCTATACCTTCCCCATTTAAACTGAAACTAATAACTCTTTCGAGTGGATCGTTAATAAGGATAGAGCTCACCAATTCTCTTGATTCTTCTTCATCATAGATGTTGAAGATATCATCTCCTAGCCGCTCTCCCTTCATTGTCGCAAGCAATGCAAATTCCACTTCATCTCCACCAATGTTGAATTTCAACTTGGCGTTCTTACAATCCACGTTGCAACCCGAAGTTGCTAGAAATGGCTTCCCGAGAATAATAGGAACATGATAATCTACGGGAATGTCAAGTACAACAAAGTTTATTGGTAAATAGAAGTTACCTAACTTGACCGGAACGTCTTCCAAAATGCCCACGGGATGGGTAATGGAGCGGTCCGCCATGTACAGTCGAATCTTGACCGGCTTGGGCTCTCCAAGTCCGATCTTCACACATAGCTCCAGCGGAATGATGCTCACGCTGGCTCCTAGATCACATAGAGCTTCGCAAGTGACATCCCCAACTTGAATGGGAATGTAAAATGAGCCGGGATCTCTCAACTTAGGTGGTATCTTCTCCTTCATGATTTGTATAAGCTCCGAGGATTTAGACGTCATCCTTACTTCACCAAAGTCCTCCAGTTTCCTCTTCCTTGATAAGATCTCTTTCAAGAACTTCCCATAGGCGGGCATCCCTAGAATAGCATCAAGGAAAGGAATGTTAATGTGCAGTTTATTCATCAAGTCAAGGAACTTACCAAAGTGCTTGTCTAGATGTGCTCTGGCCCTTGACTGGGGGAATGGAAGTGGTGGTTTGTATGCAGGAGGTGGAACATAAACTTCAGTTTTCCCCTCCGCTTTCTGTGGCTCCACCTTGGTTGGCATCTCGGCCGAAGTGTTCTTCGACTACACTTGGACCGAGGTGGTCTTCGTCGGTACTGGCACCGACCGAGGCACTGGATCTGCAGTTTTCAGTCCACTCCTCGTTGTTATGGCCATGATCTGGCCCTTAGGGTTGCTTTCCGTCCTTGCTGGAAGCTTCCCTGGATCTCTTGGCGCTTCATTCGCCCTACTAGCAAGTTGTTGTTCAAAGGCCTTTTGGGCCTTCGAAAATGAAGTCATAGAAGTCTCCATAGCACTAAGCTTGATCAAGATGGCCTCCAGCACTGCGTCTTTCTTTTCCGGCTGAGACGAACTTGATCCTTGCCCCTGGCTCTTTAATGGAGTAGAAGAAGAAGAAGGGGAAGAGAGGAAAGGATAGAGGAATCGTTAGAGTTGGAGTTAGAATGATTGTTACCAGAATTTTGGTTGTTCGCCCTCCAATTATTGTTGTTGGATCCTCTATTGTTGTTGTAATTGTTGTTCCGGGAACCGTTGTTGTTGTTACGGTATCCATTGTTGTTGTTCCTTGATCCTTGATCTTCCTTCTTGGTTTGAGCGACCAAGAGTTCCTTCAATTGCTTCACGTCATTCTTCAAAGACGTGAGTTGATTGTTGTTAGGCTGAGTATCTTGGAAGTTAACTCTTTTAACTCCACCTTCAGCTCCTTGATGGGTATATTTCTCTATATGCAAAGCTTGCTTCTCGATAAAGTCCCAAGCTTCGTCAATCGCCATGTCCATAAATGTACCGGCGGAGAGTAGTTGGAGGTTGAACTGGGTGCTTCCGTCCAGTCCCTTGAAGTATATCTCCAACAACTCTATCTTTGAAATCCCATGATGTGGGCAATCCAAAAAAATGTCCTTAAACCTCTCCCATGACTTGGACAAGCTCTCATTGTCCTTCATAATGAAAGCATTAATCTTTCCTCTCATTTCAGCGGTCTTAGAGGGGGGAAAGAATTTAGTCAAGAATTCAGTAGTCATCTCCTCCCAAGTGCTAATTTTTCCTGGAGGAAGAAATTGATACCAAGTAAGAGCTCTATCTTTTAAAGAAAAGTAAAAAGGTCTTATCTTGTAGTTGTTGTTTTCAATTCTTGAGGGGCTCAAGGTCTCCATCAAGATCTCATAGTTTTGAAGATGTTGATGTGGGGATTCCTTCTCTAGCCCTCCAAACTGGCATTGGCGAATCATGGAAAGAACTTGCGGTCGAAGTTCGTAGTCATGGTCCGCTGGATCTCCTAGGTTAACTCCTGGACGCCTCAGTTGTTGATTGGGGTCCATCCTTTGACTAGGGTTTGCGGGATTCCTGCAAAAAGAGCGCCTCGGACTGGCATCCGAGGTGGAAGTACCTCGGCCGGGGCGTCAGGTACTAGAACCTGCCTCGGTCGAGGGTCTGCAACTGGGACCTGCATCGGTCCAGCATCGGGAACTGGGTCTTCCCTCGGTCGAAGTAGATACTGGTCTCGTAGGGCTGCCATATCTGCTTCTATCGCTTCGGTCCTGGTGCGAGTTTCTTCTTTCTCTTGCCTTAGTTCTTCCCTGCTGAGGCGTAGCTGATAACGTGATTTATGACGTTAGTTTAGGCACTTAATTAGATAGTTTTCCCCCTTATTCATGCATGGTTTGACATTGGTTCATGACGTTTTCGCTCAATTCATGCATATTTCTAGAAAAGACATCTACACGACCTTTTATCGGTTTTGTAGATAATTCGGGGATCTATTGGACATTAATCGATACATTCAAGGGTCAAGCCTCATGGTGGTACACATCCAAAGCTTTGAAGGAGCATAATTGAAGCAACAAAGGACACAAAGACCACTATTGGTGCAAGCAATGGAGCAACTCATGGCTAGACGATCATAGCATGCTTCTGTTGAAGAAAATCGGACCAACTACCAGGAAAATCGGCCGATTTATTTGACTGGGTCGATTTTCCTGCCTTTGACAGCTTAAGCCACGTGTCCCACGATCTCTTGATCCGGCCTTGCTCTTGGTGGAGAATATAAGTGGTCCTGCAAGCTGTTGCTGAGCATCTCTCCTCTTCCACCTTCTCTCATTCACAGCTCATTCCATTGGGGATAGACTAGGAGGAGAGGAAAACTCTCTCAAATTGAAGGAAGAAGAAGAACACCAAACATAGAGTGATAGTGAGGTTTTGAGTGATTTTTGGAGTCTTTGATTGAAGAACTATAGCAAGGATTGTTAGGAACGTTTTGGAACTTCATTTGAAGGGTTGTAAGTCTTACTAAAACTTAGATTCAGCTGAGATTTATTGTTTTTACTTGCTTATCTTTCATCATCCATCTATGAGAACCATGTATGCTTGTATGATGATTTTGGATCTTGATATGCATATTATTGGCTAGTTTATTGTGATTCTGGAGTGATGGATTGATGGTTATGGCTAGGGTGATGATAGGATGGACTTATATGTTAGTTTAGGATGATTTGTATGCACGAAACCCATAACAGAGGGAAAAATCGGGTTGTTCTTCAGTCAAATCGGCCGATCTCTACATGATCCACCAGATTTTCCTATCTGTTGCTCTTTAATTGATGAATCTGTATGTTAGGGTGTTAGGTTGTTGAAATCCTAGTGTTTATTAAGCTTAATTTAGCTTAGGATCACGTAATGCTATCAACGTAAGTGAGGGAAGAGATCTATCCGATGATTTCCGATCTTAGATACCTAAGATGATGAATTCTAGGTAGTAGTGAGCCTCACAAGCCGCTACTGGATTGAGTGTGCTAGGATTATTGCTTGAGACTTCCCTATTCCGAGACTTACCCGGTAAGGAGAGGGTTGCCTCCTTAAGTAGAGTCCGGTTTGTGTAGAATTCCCTACTTTAACCCCTTGAGACCTACCAGGTAATAGGAATTTGATGCGGGATTAGTGAAGTGAGAGACCTACCCGGTAATTGCTTCCATTAGTGAAACGCCCTTTCCCAACACCGCAGCCTTGTCCTAGAATCTTTAGAACCTTGAGTCCAATGCCATAACCGGAAATCTTGACCTCTAGAATCCATTTCTCTCTCTTTGATCACATATTTGAGTTTGTGTTACTTGTTTGTTTTGCTAGCTTGAGTTGTTAGTTTGATCTATTACTTTGCATAAATTGTGATCTTGATTGATCATCTAAAAACCAAATCAAAAACATCGAGATTTTCGTTTCTTTATTTCTTTCTCTTTTCTTAGACTAGTTCTACACTATCATATGCTCACTTGTTGATTCGATTTCACCTTAGTCTTCGAGTTCGACCTCGGAATACTATCCCTACTACAAACATCCCGTACACTGCGGGTTTGCTAGGAGCTAGGATAAATATAACGAGTATAAATTTAAGGCTTATTGCGTGCATCTATTCCTGAGCGTAACAGTAGTTGTTCTAACGCCTCCTTCAATTTGGCCGCAAGATCGCGATTGTCTTGATTGGCCATCTTTGCTTCTCTCAAGTGTCGTTTGTATGTCTTTTCTGGTTCGGGATCGTAAGGAACGATTTCCTTCCCAGTGCGGGTCCTTCGCATAAACCTAAGAAAGAACCTGCAAAAGTCACTCAAGTAGAGTGGTTAGTAGAGACGGGGGCAAGTGCCCCAAAAGCAAACCGTAACCGGCTCGGTCTAGAACAAGTCCCCGGCAACGGCGCCAAAAACTCGTTCGCTCCAAATGGTGTGTGCAAGCTTTAAATTTATAACCCTAGACGTAAGCTTAAAACAAGGATGCGAAACCGCAGTGTACGGGTCAATCGTAGTAAAAAGCAAGGAATTCCAGGGGTCGATCACAAGGACTTAGTGAAACAAAGTCGATAACGGTAAAATTTAGCAATTACTAACCACAAGTAATCAAAACAATCAAAGATGATAAAAGTCAATAAAGGAATTATGCAATTCTAGGGATTAAAGCATCTAGTTGTGGTTCCAACTCAAGATCTAAAGATAAGCGGACAAAGTTGAGGTTTTTGCAAAGGGAAGGTGTTACTAAAGTGGAATAGATCACCGGGTAAGTCTCACTACTCTCTAATCCAAAACCGTAACTTCTATTACCGGGTAAGTCTCAAGGAATTAAGATAAAGAACTATAACCTCAAACTAACACACCATCTAAGGGAATATAATCAACCTTTACCGGGTAAGTCTCAGGCTAACTCACAAAGATGGAATGAAAGCACACTCAAACCCCAATAAAGGATAAACCTTTATTACCTACACTTATGATCGTTCGTAAACAAACAAAGGAATTACCGGGTAAGTCTCATCCTAGGCTTGCATTGAACCAGGAAATGTGTAATAAGAATAGGTATTGGCAAACTCTAATACTTAACTCTCAGTTTCGGATCAGATAAGTCACCTCGGTCAGCCGAATTCCACCCCGGCCGAGATGTTCATCGATTGAGCGAGATGCTTAGGGTTAAGGTAAAGACTCGAACTTTCAGGGTCCTACTGTTATTAAGATTATTCTATCATTGTTTTTCCCACAACCTTCAGCCAATCACCCTAGAATCACACAAAGAGATTAGCTACTCATCATCATGAAAGTATTAATCAAATATATGGGAAGAAAGAGAATAATTGAACAAGAAAACCTTAAGAGAAAGGCTTCAATAACTGAATCAATTATCAAACACAACCGTTCCTTGGATAGAAATCCAACAAGACAACAAACAAGAAGGGAATCTAAGATGATCTTACAAAAACCCTTCAAAAGCTACAAAAGCTATAAACTTCCTTCTTCAACCTTCAAAAAGGTTCTTCAAATCTCCCAACAATGGGGAATGCTCTAAACACGCTACGGTGTATGTGGGGTGATAACGGGTGTCTTGCGCTGATAGCGGATGTCGGATTTGTGGAAAATCAAACCCTTTTTATAGGAAAATTACTCTCCAAAGGTAAGATATCTTAGAAAGATCGCTTCCCATAAAAATAGGTAAAATATATGATCTAGCATATCTTCTTCCTTCCAGGAGCCAAGCCCAAAAATATAAGATCCTCTTTCCAAAGATAAAAGATCTCAGCCAAGAATAAAATATTCTCGCCGCGTCCCAAGTGTTCGCCTCGGTCGAGTCGACTTCTCTGGATCACCTCGGTCGAGGTGACTCTGTAGTCAACCGAGGTGAGTCACAACTGAATGTGAAATCTGTCAAATCTGGTCCAAAGTGAATCTTTAATCCATGGCTATGCTTCGTGGATGTTTCCTTATGTTCCTGAATGTAGCTCCAATGACTCCATAGCTCATTTTGCTCCTTTTTGATGCAAAACGTGCCATTTTAACTACGATAACAACAAAACTAGGTGTAGACCTTGATTCCCGCAAAGGTAGATGAAACGGTAATATAATCACATATTATTCATACAAACATGCAGATTATTGAAGATAAAACGTCTAAACAAACCCCAAAATATAGACAATAGTTCATGCTATCAATACTTGTAGTGTCCATAACGGGTATGAACAACTATCCTATGCACATCCTGCTCTCTCACCCTCAATTGGTGGTAATTTGAGCGCAAGGAAATCATGAAAACACGATTGCTCCTTGAAGCTAATTCATCAAGTTGTCAATACGAAACATTGGATACACTAGGGCAAAGGAAGGTCGTCTCAACCCACTCTTCAATCCTTCAGTTACAATATCTCAACAAGCACCATATGATATGGGCCTTCCTAATCAGTGTCGTATCACACTTCAACTTGATAACAATGTCCACACTCCGCTGAGGTGGCAACTAGACGGTTCAGTAACACGTCTATAAGCTCATAAACCACTGGAATATCCTCCAACGTGGAACTATCTTCTTCATATCATAATATCATAACATCACCTCCTTTTGTTATCAACTTCGCTGCTCATACGGCACTAATGACAAGACTCATCTCTTCAAAGGTCGTAACCTTGGAAGACCTCTGTCTATTCAGTCTCAATAGAGATTGTAACAACCTTCCAACTGATATCTAACATGACAAGATATCTATTCATCCAAACCATACACATAGTGACTTCCTCATGCACCTAAGGCTTGACAAAGAAGTCTATAAACCATACACAAGTCCCTGAATGAATGGGACAATCACAATCTCGCGGGTACCTCCGACCCCTAACTGGTAATCATGTAAAGGAAAGTCTATATTATACTGTTTCCACAATCAACTATTAACGCAGGCATCGAAAGACATGAAGTGCATAACACTCACAACAAACAAAACTCCACTAGGTAAACCATTAACAAGAATGGTACATGTACAACTAACATCAGAAGCTCCATTGCATATCATCACTAAATCTCGGGTCTATGCTCCTCAGGTATCACTGAGGTCATCGCCATAGCCTCCACTTCCACTCTTTCTGCACCGAAAAGAGGAAGGTCTTGTTGATAAGAAACACCACCTTGCTAACAAAAAGGGGCCAGATGGCCTAGTTCACCACAGGTGAAGCAAGCTATCGGTGCCAAGGGACACTTAGAGCATAAATGATTTGGATAGCCACAGATGAGACATAATCGTCCCATAACTGTAACTGGTACCGATGACTCCTCTACACTTCTCAACTCCAAGGCGCTACCCTGAGCTCTTCTAGTGTCTATGACACTCCCACCATGACCTCTATCTCTACTCGGTCTGGGAACGGATCCCTGAGTAGGCTGACGATCTGGGATTCTCTGTTGTCCCTGTGTCTGCTGCTGAGGGGTCTTCTGACCACCTCCCGTCATATTGGCAGAAGAAGAACTCTGTCGTGATACAACTCCACCTTGCCTACAAAAGTCAACTTTATGACCTGGTCTACCACAGGTGAAGCAAATCACCGGCGGTTTTGGACAGTGTGGTGTTATGTGTCCACGCTTCCCACAATTATAACAAGTTCTCTTCTCATCAGAAGTCCGTTTAGAACGGGGACTACTCAAACGTCCACAAGCCGGATTCTGCTTACCACTTGGAAGGCCTACCACATATTCACTAGTTCGACTCGTTGTTTCTTCTTTGATCCAGAAGCTTCAGTTGGTCCCACAGATGTTGGTAGATCCGGTGTAGGTCTACCCGCTATTACAACCTCATATACTTGGCGCATATATTCTTGAAACTTGGATCTGCTCATGGAGACATGATCATTCTCTTCAAATTCGTTCTCTACCATAGGCGAAACAACAACTGAAACTAGTCCTTGACTTGACGTTCTTGAAGGAAGAGGGGGTGTACCCCTAACTCGTCCCACTACAGATATTGCTCTAGTGTGAGCCATCTGTAGGATATACGCACATAAGCTTAAAAAGGCTATATATGTATATATATATACACACACATATCTACGCTGCAGAGATCCATTGTAGAAGTGACGACTTCTCGTACATTCTAACCCAAAACCACACTTAAAACCAAAAACATTTTAAAACGTCAGACCCCTTTCGGGTTCTGTTTATTTTACCTATCAGACCTTATTGCTAGTAGCAAATGCCATTGTTGTCAACTTGGGCTCTGATACCAACTCTGTAACACCCCGAATCCGCGGGACTCGGAGTGCCACATCGGGCTAGGATCTCACAATGGATCCTGACCCTACCTTGACAACAAGTTCACTGGACCTTACAACATGGCACTGACAAATATAAAACAAATACATAAAACAGTGTAAATTGTACGACCCAAAGTAAACAACAACATAGCCGAGTACATAAAATGACATCCTCACACAGGAGGGAAAACAAGACATCATCCTCACGCAGGAGGGGAAGGTTAACCATCCCAAACCAACCACCTAATGTACGAGAGTCCTCGACCTGTCACCCTGCCAAATCACTCAGCAGCGCCTAACTTGTAAACATCTACAACACGGTATGAAACCGTTAGCTAACCATACATATATAAGGTAATGCATAAGCACAAGCACCATCATGAAAGATAAACACATCAGCATGCTATCACACATTTACCCATTTTATCATCTTTATATCATAGTCATTCACTCAAATCGTATATATATATAGATAGATGAAAGTATGTGACATGAGGACCGATACATCCTCGCCTCTGAGTGCTATATCCAGTTGTACGAGTATCGGTCACACAACCCGTGTACCCTATGGGAGTGGATTGCGCCCTTCCTGTAAACCATTCTGGCCTGACGTCAGAGAACCTCCCAGACTCCATGGCAGGATGAAAGGGAAGGGTTATCACAGCCACACAACGGGGCAGTCAATAAAACATAGGTCAGTATAAACGATATCTCATGCTATCATAGCAAACATATAACGCATACACCACTCATGCAAACACCCAATATAAGGATGGTAGCTAAGTAAGTCCTACGGACTTACCTCAACCTCGTACTCAGCTCAACCACAACAACCTCCAATCCTTAGAGAGGGGCACTGCCTAATAACAAGACATAAAGATATATCAAACTCTATTCATCAAAGGGGTCACACCTAGACCCAAAGGGATCCAAGAGGATCATACTCAATCTATAAGCCTCACAACCAACTAAACCTCAATATCTCAACATAACTCACAATTTCTCAAATCTCAAGGTAGTATCTAATCGACATTCCTCAATCTCAATTCTAATCCTAATTTAATTAATTAACCTTTAATTAATTAATTAAATTTTGCAAACCGGGTAGTCTTCCTTAGAAGACTCATCAGTGGATGGGCAATCACAGAAAAACCCTCCACAAAGCTTCGATAATAACCGGCTAAGCCAAGAAAGCTACGCACTTCCTTGACGTTCGTCGGTGTCGTCCATGCAGCAACAAACTCGATCTTCGCCGGGTCAACCATAACCCCATCGGCGGAGACGATGTGTCCAAGGAAAGCAACCTCATACATCCAGAACTCACGCTTAGAGAGCTTAGCATACAACTCTCTATCCATCAAAATCTGCAAAACCGTCCTCAGATGACCGGCATGTTCCTCTCTACTACGAGAGTATACTAAAATATCATCAATGAAGACCACACAAACTGATCAAGAAAGTCGATGAATATACTGTTCATCAATTCCATAAAGACTGCTGGGGCATTCGTCAGCCCGAATGGCATCACTATAAAATCGTAGTGTCCATAGCGGGTACGAAATGCCGTCCTGTGTACGTCCTGCTCTCTCACCCTCATATGGTGATATCCTGAGCACAAATCAATCCGGGAGAAAACTGTATCTCCCTGAAGCTGATCAAGTAGATCATCAATACGAGGCAATGTATACCTGTTCTTGACGGTCACCTTGTTCAACTCTTTGTAATCTATGCATAGCCTCAAAGATCCGTCCTTCTTCCGCACGAAGAGGACAGGTGCACCCCATGGTGAAACACTAGGGCGTATGAAGCCCTTCTCAGCCAACTCCTCGAGTTGCTTCTTCAACTCTAACATCTCGACAGGTGTCATACGGTATGGGGCCTTTGAGATGGGTCACGTGCCAGGCTCTAACTCTATGCTAAAATCCACACTCCATTGAGGCGGCAAACTCGACGGCTCAACAAACACATATGTAAACTCCCAAACCACTGGAATATCCTCTAGATCTGGACTCTCTCCATCCTTCATGGCATAACACCAGAAGGCATCACAAACCTGTGCAATCAACCTAGCTGCTCGTACGACACTAATAACCGAACCTGTCTTCCCAAGGTCCCAACCCCGGAAGACCTCAATTTGACCAACCTCGGTAGAGACTGTAACAGTCCGTCTACCAACATCCAAAACTGCATGGTGTCTACGCATCCAGTCCATACCTAATATGACTTCTTCATGCATCAATGACATGACTAAGAAGTCAACAAGTAAAACAAGAGTCCCTAAACGAAGGGGACAACTACGTATCTCGCAGGTACCTCTGACCCGACCACCATCAGGTAACCCTATAGTAAAGGGTATCCCCTCTATGGTAGCTAATCTCAGACGCTCAACACAATTATCAGAAATAAAGGAATGCGTAACACCAGTATCAAACAAAACTCTAACAGGTAAACCATGAAGTAAAATAATACTTGTAGCAGCCGGTGCAGGTGGATCCTCTACACTCCTCAACTCAAAAGCTCGCCCTCGGGCTCCTCTGGCATCACTGGTACCAACATCTCTACCTCTACCTCTACTCGGTCCTGGAGCAGAACCCTGAGTAAAGGGACGCTCTGGGACCCTCTGCTGTCTTTGTGTCTGCTGTTGAGATGTCCTTTGACCACGTGATAGCATGAATTATAGTCTATATTTTGGGACCTGTTTGGACGTTTTATCTTCAATAATCTGCATGTTTGGATGTATATTATGTGATTATATTGTCGTTTCATCTACCTTTGCGGGAATCGAGGTCTACACCAAGTTTTGTTGTAATCGTAGGTAAAATGGCACATTTTGGGCTAAAATGGAGCTAAAGGAGCTAAGGAGTCATTGGAGCTACATTCAGGAGCTTAAGGAAGAATCCAGGAAGCATGGAATTGGATTAAAGATTTACTTTGGATCAGATTTGAGAGATTTCACATTCAGTTTAGAGCCACCTCGGTCAGCTACACTACCATCTCGACCGAGGTGATCCAGAGGAGCGTCCCGACCGAGGCGAACACCTTGGACGCGGCGAGATATATTTTATTCTTGGCTGAGATCTTTTATTTGTGGAAAGAGGATCTTATATTTTTAGGCTGGATTTCTGGAAGGAAGAAGATAATTCAACTGATATATTTTACCTATTTTATGGGAAAATATCTTTCTAAGATTTTTATCTTTGGTAGGTAATTTTCCTATAAAAAGGGTTGGATTTTCCACAAATCAATGGAGTGCTTACGGCTGGAAAACATCCGCTACAGTTGGGAGATTTGAAGAACCTTTTTGAACGTTGAAGGAAGGTTGAAGGAAGGAAGTTGATAGCTTTTATAGCTTTTGTGAAGGCTTTTGTAAGATTCTCTTAGATTCCCTTCTTGTTGATTGTCTTATTGGATTGTGATCCAAGGAACGCTTGTTTGTTTGATAATTGATTCAGTTATTGAAGCCTTGTTCTTAAGGTTTTTGTGTTCAATTATTCACTTTCTTCCCATATATTTGATTATTGCTTCCATCATGATGATTGGCTAATTTCTTTGTGTGATTCTAGGGTGATTGGCTGAAGGTTGTGGGAAAAATAATGATAAAATAATCTTAAATTCCAGTAGGACCTTGAAAGCTCGAGTCTTTATCCTTAACCCTAGAGTATCTCGTTCAGTCGATGAACATCTCGGCCGGGGTGGAATTCTTCTGACCGAGGTGACCTTATCTGATCCGAAACTGAGAGTTAAGTGTTAGAGTTTGCCAAATCCTATTCTTATTACACCTTTCCTGGTTCAATGCAAGCCTAGGATGAGACTTACCCGGTAATTCTTTTGTTTGTTTACCAAAGATCATAAGTATAGGTAATAAAAGTTTATCCTTTATTGGGGTTTGAGTGTGCTTTCATTCCATCTTTGTGAGTTAGCCTGAGACTTACCCGGTTCCCTTAGTTGGAATGTTAGTTTGAGGGTATAGTTCTTTTCCTTAATTCCTTGAGACTTACCCGGTAATAGGAGTTACGGTTTGGGATTAGTGAGTAGTGAGACTTACCCGGTGATCTATTCCACTTTAGTAACACCTTCCCTTTGCAAAAATCTCAGCTTTGTCCGCTTATCTTTAGATCTTGAGTTGGAACCACAACTAGATGCTTTAATCCCTAGAATTGCATATTTCCTTAATTGACTTTTTATCATCTTTGATTGCTTTAATCGCTTTTGTGGTTAGTAATTACATAGAAAACCTATACTTGCTTTGTTTCACCAAGTCCCTGAGATCGACACCTTGGAATTTCTTGCTTTTTACTACGATTTACCCGTACACTGCGGGTTCGCATCCTTGTTTTAAGCTTGATTCTTGGGTTATAAATTTAAATCTTGTACACACCGTTTGGAGTGAACAAATTTTTGGCGCCGTTGCAGGGGACTTGGTCTAGACCGAGCCTGTTGCGGTGATCTTTCGGGGCGCTTGCCCCTGTTTCTACTAACCACTCTACTTGAGTGACTTTTGCAGGTTCTTTTTGTTAGGTTTATGCGAAGAACCCGCGCTGGGAAGGAAATCGTTCCTTACGATCCCGAACCAGAAAAGACATACAAAAGACGCTTGAAAGAAGCGAAGATGGCCAACCAAGACAATCGCGATCTTGAGGCCGAATTGAAGGAGGCGTTGGAACAACTACGCCTCAATAAAGAAGAACTGCGACTGGAAAGGGAAGAAACTCGCAAAGGACTGAGGCGATCAAAGAAGATATGGCGGCTTTACGAGACCAGTATCTAACTCGACCGAACCCAAATCCTCGACCGAGGCAAGACCCTGTTCCAAATCTTCGACCGAGGCAGAATCCAGCACCTGCTGCCCCGGCCGAGATACTTCCACCTCGGATGCCAGTCCGAGATGCTCTTTTTGCAGGTATTCTACAGACCCTAGGGCAAAGGATGGGCCCCAATCAGCAACTGAGGCGTCCAGGAGTCAACTTAGGTGATCCAGCGGACCATGATTATGAACTTCGACCGCAAGTTCTTTCCATGATTCGCCAGTGCCAGTTTGAAGGGCTAGAGAGGGAATCTCCGCATCAACATCTACAAAACTATGAGATTTTGATGGAGACCTTGAGACCTTCAAGGCTAGAAAACAACAATTACAAGCTAAGGCCTTTCTACTTCTCTTTGAAAGATAGAGCGCTTACTTGGTATCAATCTCTTCCTCCAGGAAAAATCAATACTTGGGAGGAGATGACTACGGAGTTCTTGACTAAATTCTTTCCCCCCTCAAAGACCGCTGAAATGAGAGGGAAGATTAATGCATTTATCATGAAAGATAAGGAGAGTTTGTCCAAGTCATGGGAGAGATTTAAAGACATTCTTTTGGATTGCCCACATCATGGGATTCCAAAGATAGAGTTGTTGGAGATATACTTCAAGGGACTGGACGGAAACACCCAGTTCAACCTTCAACTACTATCCGTCGGCACGTTCATGGACATGCCGATTGACGAAGCTTGGGAGTTCATAGAGAAGCAAGCTTTACACATGGAGAAATACTCCTACCAAGGAGCTGAAGGTGGAGTTAAAAGAGTCAACTTTCAAGAAGCTCCACCTAACAATGATCAACTCACTTCTTTGAAGAATGATGTGAAACAATTGAACGAACTCTTAGTTGCTCAAACCAAGAAGGAAGATCAAGGATCAAGGAACAATCATAGTTACCGGAACAACAACAACGGTTCCCGGAACAACAACTACAACAACATTAGAGGATCCAACAGTAATAATTTGAGGGCAAACAACCAAAATTCGGGTAAACCTTACTCTAACTCCAATTCGAATGACTCCTCTAACCTTTTCCTCTCTTCCTCTTCTTCTTCTACTCCATTGAAGAGCCAGGAGCAAGGATCGAGTTCGTCCCAGCCGGAAAAGAATGATGCGTTGCTGGAGGCCATCTTGATCAAGCTCCACTCTATGGAGACATCCATGACTTCATTCTCAAAGGCACAAAAAGCCTTCGAACAACAATTATTTAACAAGGCGAATGAAGCGCCAAGAGATCCAAGGAAACTTCCAACAAGGACAGAAAGCAACCCCAAGGGACAGATCATGGCAATAACAACGAGAAGTGGACTGAAGATTGCAGATCCAGTGCCTCGGTCGATGCCAGTACAGACGAAGACCACCTCAGTCCAGATACAGTCGAAGAACACTTCGGCCGAGGTGCCAACCGAGGTGGAGCCACAGAAAGCGTCGGACAAAACTGAAGTTTATATCCCACCTCCTGTATAAAAACAACCACTTCCATTCCCCCAGTGAAGAGCCAGAGTACATCTAGACAAGCACTTTGGTAAGTTCCTTGACTTGATGAATAAACTACATATTAATATCCCTTTCCTTAATGATATTCTAGGGATGCCCGCTTATAGGAAGTTCTTGAAAGAATTTCTCTCAAGGAAGAGGAAGTTGGAAGACTTTGGTGATGTAAGGATGACATCTAAATCCTCCGAGCTCATTCAAATCATGAAGGAGAAGATGCCACCCAAGTTGAGAAATCCCGGCTCATTTTGCATTCCCATCAAGTTGGGGATGTCACTTGTGAAGCCTTGTGTGATCTAGGAGCCAGCGTGAGCATCATCCCGCTGGAGCTATGTGTGAAGATCGGACTTGGAGAGCCGAAGCCGGTGAAGATACGGTTATACATGGCGGACCGCTCCATTACCCATCCCGTGGGCATTTTGGAGGACGTTTCGGTTAAGTTAGGTAACTTCTATTTACCTATAGACTTTGTTGTACTTGACATTCCCGCAGATTATCCCATTCTTATCATTCTCGGGAGGCTATTTCTAGCAACTTCGGGTTGCAATGTGGATTGTAAGAACGCCAAGTTAAAATTCAACATTGGCGGAGATGAAGTGGAGTTTGCATTACTTGCGGCAATGAAGGGAGAGCAGCTAGGGGATGATATCTTCAACATCTATGATGAAGAGAATCAAGAGAATTGGTGAGCTCTATTCTTATTAAAGATCCACTTGAAAAAGGTTATTAGTTTTAGCTTAATGGAGGAAGGTATAGATGCTTCTTGTGATGCAGATATACGGAGCTTAAAGGCGCTGGAAGAAGATCCAGGAGCTAAAATTGAAAAGCTAATCCAGGAGAAGAAGATCTCCAGTTTCGGTCCCAGTTGCAGCACCTCGACCGAGGCACTCTCTAGACCAAGTGAGGTGTCCTTGACTGAAGAACATCTCGGTCACCCTCTCTGGACCTCGACCGAGGTCGAAAGCGAGATGATGTCAACTGAGAATAACAAACTTCTTACTCCCTTTTTTGACATTCATCCTCGGTTGGTGGAACACTCTCTCCACCAAATTTCTGATAATAAAGGACCTTGGTATGCTGACATTGTTAATTATCTTGTTTGCCAGGAAATACCACCCAGTTTGACGTACGCTCAAAGGAAGAAATTCTTTAAGGATGTACGCCATTACTATTGGGATGAACCACTACTATTCAAGAGAGGTCCGGATGGGATGTTTCGAAAATGCATTCCGGAAGATGAAGTTACTAGCGTCATATGGCATTGTCACTCACTTCCTTGTGGAGGGTATGCTAGCGCCAACAAGACATGCGCTAAGGTATTACGTTCCGGTTTCTTTTGGCCTACATTATTTAAGGATGTACAATCGTTTGTTGTCTCTTGTGATGCATGCCAAAGAACATGTAACTTATCTAGAAGGAATGAGATGCCACTCAATAACATAGAGGAGGTTGAGATCTTTGATGTATGGGGAGTAGATTTCTTGGGACCTTTCCCATCATCCGGAGGAAACCTCTACATTCTCCTAGCTGTCGACTACATCTCTAGATGGGTTAAAGCCATTGCCTCTCCCACTAATGATGCCATGGTGGTTGTGAAGTTCTTTAACAGGACTATCTTTCCACGTTTTGGGACTCCACGCATCATCATCAACGATGGAGGGACGCATTTCATCAACAGGAAGTTTAAGGCACTTTTATCGAAGTATGGGGTAACCCACAAGGTAGCAACCCCTTATCACCCTCAAACTGGTGGACAAGTCGAGATCTCAAATAGAGAAATTAAAGCAATCTTGGAGAAGACCGTCTCTAGGACGAGGAAGGATTGGTCCATGAAGTTGGACGACGCTCTTTGGGCTTACAAGACCGCATTCAAGACTCCCATTGGTACCACTCCTTATAATTTGGTATATAGGAAGTCTTGTCATTTTCCCGTTGAGTTAGAACACAAGGCGTATTGAGCGATCAAATGGTTGAACTTCGACATCAAAGAAGCCGGTGAGAAGCGGCTATTGGATATCAATGAGTTGGAGGAGCTGCGTTTGAACGCTTATGAGAATGCCAAGATCTATAAAGAGAGGACGAAGAAATGGCATGACAAGCGTATCATTCCTAAGGAGCTTAAAGAAGGAGACTTAGTTCTACTCTTCAATTCCCGCCTCCGTCTCTTTCCAAGTAAGTTGAAATCTAGATGGACCGGACCTTATGTTGTGAAACATGTTTTCCCTTATGGTGCAGTTGAGATTTGGGGAGAAACAAGTGGAAGCTTCAAGGTCAATGGTCATAGACTTAAGAAATACAAACCGGAAGTTCCGGTTGAGGAGGTTGCACCACTATACCTTGTTTGAGGATACCGTACGGTCCAGCTAGCGACCTTAAATCAAGCGCTTCTTGGGAGGCAACCCGAGGTATTGCTTTATTTTCCCTTTTTCTAGTCTAGCTTAGATAGTTTGCTTTTGCTTTGCTTTATTTTGTTTTTGGCGTCCTAGACAGACAATAGGTGACATCTAAGGAAAGAATACAACCCAGGAGCAACACTGGAAGGACAGAATTTCTAGACAGGCAATAGGTGACATCTAAGGAAAGAATACAACCCAGGAGCAACACTGAGATTACATGCATGCATATAGGTTATTTAATTGAGAAAAACATCAAAAACTGATTTGAAAAAAAAATTTTATTGACCTCGACCAAAGTGATTTTGACCAGACGAGGTGCAGTCGAACACAGGGACTGTGGTGAAACAAAGCACGAAGTCAGGTTATCAAATAACTAATGACTACAAATTAAATTTATCAATGATGATATAAAGTCAGATAAAGGGAATGCGGATTCTAGGGATTAAAGCATCTAGTTGTGGTTTCAACTAAAGATCTCAAAAGATATGCGGACAAAGCTGAGGTTTGCAAAGGAAAGGTGTTTCTAAGGTGGGAATAGATCACCGTGAAAGTCTCACTACTCACTATTCCAAACCAAAGCTCCTATTACCGGGTAAGTCTCAAGGTGCTAAGGAAAGGATCTCAAACCAACACAAAAGCCAAGGAAATAGGATCAACCGTTACCGTGTAAGTCTTAGGCTAACTCACAAAGATGGAATGAAGGCAAACTCAAACCCCAATAAAAGATAAATCTTTATTACCGACACTCATGATCTTGGGTATACAAACACAGGAATCACCAGGTAAGTCCAGTCCTAGGCTTGCGTTGAACTAGGAAAGGTATAATAAGGATAGAATTTGGTAAACTTAGACTCTTAACTCAGATAAGGTTCTGGAAAGGTTCACTTCGTTCAGTTATATTCCATCCCGGCCGAGATGTTTAATGACTGACCGAGGTGTTCTACGGTTAAGGTAAAGACTCGAGCTTTCAGGGTCCTGCTGGGATTATGATCATTCTATCATCGTCTTTCCCACAACTTTCAGCCAATCACCCTAGTATCGCATAAGTAACTTAGCCAACAATCATCATGATAACAATAATCAAATTTATGAGAAAGGAATCAATATTCAAACAAGAAAACCTTACCACAAAAAGGGTCTCAATAACTGAATCAAACAAGTAACAAATCAGCGTTCCTCAAGTCACAAATCAAAAAAGACAACAACCAAAAGCAATCTAAGAATATCTTACTAATTCCTTAAAAAGCCAACTCCAACTATGATTCCTTGCTTCCTTCAACCTTCAACCTTCCTTCGACACTTTCTTCAACTCTTCAGAAAATACTCCGGAAATTCCTTGATCCGAAGATGGCTGAATTGTAGAAAATCAGCCTTTATATAGGAGAATTATCTTCCAAATATAAGATATCTTAAAAAGATAATTTCCTAGAAAATATATCCATATCTCTCAAAATAAAACAGCCAAATATAATATTTCCTTCTAGAAATCTAGCCAGAAATTAAGATATTCTCCTTCCAAAAATAGAAGATCTCAACCAAAAATAAAGATCTCGCCGGCGACAGGGTGTTCGCCTCGGTCAGGATGTTCCTAAAGATCACCTCTGTCGAGGTGATAATGTAACTGACCATGGTGAATCTCAACTAAATGTAAATCATCTCGAATATGGTCCAAAATCAATCTTCTTAATCATTTCAATACTTCCCGAGATCTTCTTATAACTCCTCAATACTCCAAAATGTAGCTCCAATGACTCCTTACCTTCCTTAGCTCCATTTCGGTCCAAAACGTGCCATTTTCCCTACAATTACAACAAAACTAGGTGTAGACCTCGATTCCAGCAAAGGTAGACAAAACAACAATATAATCAAGGAATATACATCCATACATGCATATTTATGAAGAGAAAATGTCTAAAACAATCCTGAAATATAGACTATAATACATGCTATCACTAATAAAGGATAAACCTTTATTACCTGGAACTTATCATCTTTGGCAACCAAGCAAGTAAACCACCGGGTAAGTCTCTTCCTAAGCTTGTGTATAGTTTAGGAAGGTTCAACAAGGCTAGGGTTGAGGCAATTTTTAACCAAAACTTAAGCATAAAGCATGAAAGGTACGACAGAGGAAATCTCCGTCAAGAAATCTCGGCTGAGATTCACAAGAAGAGCCCGTGGAAAGGTCTCTGCAAAGGTAAAAACATAACTCTCAAGGTCCAATCTGATTGTAAAGGTCAATCTATCATCATCTAAACCACATCCTTCAACCAATCACCCTAGAATTGCAAGGGTTTTAGCCAACAATCATCATATTCAAATCAAGATATATATATATATATATATATATATATATATATATATATATATATATATACATATATATATATATATATATATATATGTATATAAAATTAAATGCAATCAATGAAACCCAAAAAACGCAAGAAGTGTTAAGCAAGACATTCTCAAATAACATAAACTGAATCGAAATCAATAACAAGTTCTGTTCTTGTGTTTCTGAGCAAAGAATATCAAAAGCTAGAATAATCTCACAAAGAATCTCAATCTGTTTCTCAATCACGAATGTTGAAGTAGTACGGGTTATCAATCCGTTTCCAAGCTGCGAATCCAAAGCTTTCTTGTTGCAACGTGTCTCAAATCTCCCGTAGTTGTTGTGTTGTGTAGTGTATTGAAGCATTCTATCTTATATAATAAAGTTACGGGTTGAAAGATTGTGTTTTGGGCTAAAATATAAAAATGAAGGCCAAACCCGAAGATTATCTCGGCCGAGACTTTATGTCCTTGCCTGAGATTTCTTATATAAGACGTGTGATCTCTTTGGTCTTCCTTATATCTTCCAAAAGTGAAGTCACCCTTCCTTTAGGTTCTTGAATGCTTCCATTGTGTTTCGCCTTGATCAATTCTCCATGAATGCCCTACTTCCGCTCCAATTTGCACCAGGTCACCTACAATTGTCATAAAAGTTGTGTAGATCTCGATTGTAATGAAATAGGTGAATATGGAACAAAATTGTTATGATTGTATGTCTATGTATGAAAAAGAAGGGAAAAACTAGCTATATACACATCTATAATAAGGTCATAATTCATGTCATCAAAATACCCCACACTTGCTTCTTTCTTGTCCCAATGCAAGGTTCAAACTAGCATATCAAGATGTATGAAAAATGAACATGCAAAAAAAAAAGAAAAAATAACCCAAAATAATACCAACTATCAACATTGAACCGAAAATAATACGAACTTTGAAAATTACTATGAGTGATACAAACTATCAATGTATTTACTAATAATAATACGTCACACTTTTCCGGCAAAAACTCTACCTCCGGCGACGACGTGGCAGCCGGAAAGTTACATGTCATCAAATAAATGAATTAAATGTGTGATGTGGATTTTATTTTTCAAAAAATAAATTTAATAATATTTAAAATATTAAAAAATAAAAAATTTAATATTTTTAAAATTTAAATAATAATTTTTTAAAAAACATTTGTACAAATTTTTTATAAAAAAAAATTTGTAAAAAAATATTTAAATAAAGTTTGAACATTTATTAAACAGTTTGTAAAAAAAAGGTTTTTATGAATTTTTTTTTATTAAAAAATTTGTTAAAAAAAAATCGAATTTTTTTAGGAAAAAACTGAATTTGTAAACAAATTTGTGACAAAAATTCTATAGGGATTAGATTACAAGATTTAAAAAAATAAAATAAATTCGAATATTTTTTCATTTTATAAAATCGAAAATAAATTTGATTAACAAAATATTCTAAAAAATTATTATATTTTTTTAATTTTTTAAAATAAATATTTGTACAATTTTTTAAAAATCTATTATTTAAAATTTTAAAAATAATAATTTTTTTTAATATTTTAAATATTATTAAAATTTTTTTTAAAAAATAAAATCCATATCACACATTTAACCCTTTTATTTGATGACATGTATCATTCCGGTTGTCACGTCATCGCCGGAGCTAGGTTTTGGCCGGAAAATATATGACGTATTATTTTTGGTAAATACATTGATAGTTTGTATCGCTCCTAATAATTTTCAAAGTTCGTATTATTTTCGGTTCAATGATAATAGTTGGTATTATTTTGAGTTATTTTTCCAAAAAAAAAAAGGGAAAACAACAAAATTTTTGGTTTTGTGCTTCTAATACTGTAGATACCGAATAGTGTAGTCCGAACTCCAAGAAATCCCTCTAGCTCCCTTGCCCACCAATGGTATGGCCACATAAGGTGCGCCACGACCTTGAGGAACAAGGGTCCCTCTAGTGATGAACGCTGCAAACCTAAAAGCTTCACCTCTACAACTAATGTACAAGCTGAAAAGTCAACTCCTATATTCTTGGCGATGTGATTGACCAATCCTCCTACACAAATGTCGCCTCTAGATTTGTTTCCAAATTTCCACAAAAAAATAAACAACCATGCTCTCAAACCCAAACATGTTTGAATGCGTTAATGGTATCGCCAAACCCAAACATGCTCTCAAATTGAAAGATAGAAATCTCAAAGTTTCGGTTCATTAACATAAACTTCATGTTTCTTTCCCTCGGGTCATGCTTAAAAGATCTAAGAAATTCCATATTAATCTCCTCACATGCATCCTCATGGATGCCAAGAAAACCCACAAGGCTTGCAATCTCTATCATCCATCTCAAATCAGGCACAACATTCATACATTCAAGATCAACAAGCACTAAGTACCTAGGAGCAATAATATTTGAATGCGTTCGTACCTCGTTTTGTGGCGTTCAAGGATGTGTGGGAGTGTAGGAGGAGGTGGAGGTCATGGAGCTTGCTGAGAAAAGGAGGAATTCCCTGTTAGAACAATTTTGTCAAACTAATACTCTTGCTTCCTTCCTATGCCTTAGTCGTTCCAAACTACACCAGATTCTCACACAAATCAACTCAAACAAACTTAAATCAAAGGTAAGACAGAAAAGCTACGTTTTGGTTTGTAAAATCCAAATGGAGCCCGATTTGTTGGATTGTGGTGTCGTTGATGCACGAACTCTTCATTTTTGTTGAGAAACCTTGAGTTTTGGAGGAATAATGAAGCAAATCGTTTAGGAAATGAGAATTTGAGAGGAGTTGGAGATTTCCGGCCGTCCGTGGACATAGGGTATTGAATTGGGGGTGTTGATTTGCTAAAACTTAGTGAAGTGTTCTTTATATACCCTCGATGTATTGTGAAAAATCTCGGCTGAGATTTTATCCGTGGTTTCAAGTTGACCAATATTTTTCTTAAGTTGCTTGTGACATAGTTTTCCACGGCTGAAAATTCAAAATCTCGCACGAGATTTCTTGTAATTGACCGATATTTTTTGTTTTTCGTTCCTTATTGACAATTTGACTTGTTTCTACATCTTTGAGTTCTTTTTTAGTATTACCTAGTTCATGTCATCAAAAGACAAAAGAGAACCGGAACAAACCAAAGAAAAAGAAAACTACTCTAGCCTATCTAAGAAAGGGAAAAGAACAATAACTTGGGTTGCCTCCCAAGTAGCGCTTTGTTTTTTAGTCTGTAGTTGGCCCTATCTCCGTTGATGATCATGTGAGGTGGAGAGCTGCCTCCCAAGTAGCGCTTTGAAGAGAACGACACGGTCTTCTTTCTTTCAACTCTTTAAAATGTTTGTTATGTCATCTTTTCGTCCTCTCATTTTAAATCCGTGCATTCTCGTATGCATTCAAACAAATTTCTTCTAATTCATTGATGTCCAAAAGGCGTTTTTCTCTAGCTTCCTTCATGTCGAAGTTGATCCATTTGATTGCCCAATAAGCCTTGTGCTCCAACTCTACCAAAAGATGGCAAGACTTTCCATATACAAGGTTGTAAGGTCTTGTGCCTAAGGGAGTCTTAAAAATTGTCCTATTTGCCCAAAGCGCATCATCTAGCTTCAACAATCAATCCTTCCTTGTTCTAGAGACATTTTTCTCTAGAATGCTCTTCAATTCTCTGTTTGAGATCTCTACCCACCCACTTGTTTGAGGATGGTAAGGAGTAGAAATCTTCTGGATTACCCCATACTTCGACAATGGAGTTTCACACTTACAGTGTAACACCCCAAATTCTCAGAACTCGGGGAGTTACTGGTTAGGACCTCACAATGGGTCCCGGCCTTAGTTTGACAACAATTTTACTAGGATCATGCAACAAGTCACAAAAGTATTAAAATAATTTCAAAACTTTGAACAATATATACATGAAGGATATGTATCAGCCTTACAATAAAAGATATTAAAACGACGCATATGAAGAACAGAAGACATCCCCGTCCCTAACTAAAAGAGTACGTGGACCCGGCTGACCATTTCCTCCGGATCTCTCTACAACTGTCTTAACTTGCAAGACATCTACAAGCGGTATAAACCGTTAGCTAACATTTTATGCATAAGTATAAAGGTAAAAGCACAAACACACAACATACACAATCAACATGCAACAATCAATCCTTTCATTATCTTTAATTAGGTAATATGTCATTACTAATGATACTTATTTTGTGACACGAAGGATTCCCAAACCTCGCCCCTGTCCCCGTTTACCAACGAGGAATGGTACTAATGTATCTGACCGTCTACCTGATTGGGCTGGCCGTAGGGAACCTCCTAGACTCTCGCAAGAGCTAGGCAGATGATGTCACGACCCGTTATCATACACTTGGGTCAATTACATAATATAATAAAGTCGGCCTAATCAGGTTTCGTTGTTTATCACAACTAACAAACACCACCCCTACACATTACACTCATACAAGAAGCCAACTAAGTATGTCCGTGGCCTTATCTGAATCAAATCTCGACTCTCTTAATCACAACTCAATCTGTAACTGTATAACTCGGTTGCCTGTCAAAGGAGGCAAGTGGATCAACACATATCCCATATACTTAGAAGTCTAAGACTTCTAAGATATAAATCCTATCGGAAGAGAAATATACTAAAATACACGTCTAAGGTAAAATGACCATTTACCCTTGGTCCCGAATCTTCTAAAAATCTCGTAATATGTACTTAAATTCTTCCTTGAGACTAACTATCATATTCTAACTCTTAAAGTTGAGATTAGGTCAAGACTAGAACATAACATGTTTTCTTTAACCTTCTAAAAAGGTCACTAGGGTCCAACTATGGCTTCAAATATGAAATTCGAATAAACTTATAAAAATTCCGAAATAATTCTCTAGATCATCTATGATATATCATCTACTTCTGGGAACAAGAATTTCTTAAAACTGTTCAACCATCACTTCTACAAAAATTTCTAAAGTTGGTTACAACACTTGAAATTTTCAAAGTTGGTTACAACACTTCTACAAAAATTTCCAAAGTTGGTTCTAACTGTACAACAAGTCCACTTTGAGCCTCTATGATTTTAAATCACACCGTTGGATTCATCCCAACTTTTGACATATTAACCTGTGCATGGCACTAAACAACATCTCAAAAAATGAACGGTAAATCTGATCTCTAAGGCATCAAAAAGTATTCTCAAACTTGACTGATCAACATAGTTTCTGGAAATTCAGCAACCACTTAACAAAACAGCACACTGTCTTAACTTTAAAAAATCATAACTCCTAAACCTCTCGATTAAATCCTCTCAAATTTTGATATACTATACTATATACGCCTAACTAAGACATATCCGTCCAATAGAGGTTAATAACCTATTCAAACCTATCTCACAAAACTGCATCACAAGTAGTTTTTCTCAACATTTATAAATGGAGGGAAGGAGGAACATGGTCATACTCACCACAAATCTCGACAAGGAGGGACGGCGTTTGCTGTGCGCGACCAAAGAGAAGAAGGGAGGGCCAGAGATCTTCACTAGCTGCACTTTCGCCGGGCTATTTCCAAAGGGGAGGGGTAGGGGTGGCTAAAGGCGCCAGCTAGGGTTTGCAGAAGAGGGGAGTCCCGAATCCTTGTACGTGGCTGGCTCATTCCGAACAGGTGCAGCGAAGGAGGAAGCTGTTGTTACGTTGGCCTTGCGATTGGCTGGCGTCTCCTGTTGCATACAGAGGGTTCCGAGTGATTTAAGTTAGACGGTACACATATAGGGAGTTAGCGAGATTCTAGGGAGCGAGGGAAGCAGAGTGACAGATCTAGCGCTACATCAATGGGAAGATCTTTCGACATCTGGCTGTTACATTTTTGAAGGAGAGAGAGACCTCCTTCATTCACATACACGCATCTTGGACGATTTTCCAGCTCCGACTGGGCTGGCGTGAGGCAACGAGCTGCTGGACCGGACACGAGCTGGGCCAGTGCTCTCCCAAGGACCACACTGGGTTGGACAAAGGCCAAACTGCTGGAGTAGGCTGACGGACTGGGCTAAAACAAAAATAGGAAGACTGGGTTGAGATTGGTAGGAGCTTGTCAAGGCCTTGTCAAAACTCGTCATTGCTTTGTCAGGCCCATGCATGACTTCGTCACAGAGTTTTCGGGCTTCGTCATGACCTCGTCTGAGCTCTGTCATGGTCTCCTCACAACTTTGTCACAGTTTCGTCTCAGCCTTGTCATGATCTCGTCTAAAGTCGTCGTTAAGGATTAATTATAAGAATTAGGGTTTGATATAATTCTATCATTTTATGTGAATTAAATTCTACATAAAATGATAAAATTTGTGAAGAAAGAAATACTAGATAGAATGAGAACCGTCAACGGCTCGAAGTCCGAATTGATTCGGAATTAAACGGAATAAAAATTTTGGATATTACATACAGGTTGTAAAGCACGTTCGTCTGTCACTAATGATTGCTCCGGGAGTCCGAAACCTTGGGAAGCTCGTTCTATTAAAGAACTTCACTACCACCATTGCATCATTAGTAGGAGAAGCAATTGCTTCAACCCATCTTGAAACATAGTCTAGAGCTAGAAGTTGGAATTAGTTTCCACACTAAGAAGGGAACAGTCCCATGAAGTCCATTCCCCAAACGTCGAAGATCTTAACCTCTTTGATGTTGTTAAGAGGCATTTCATTCCTCAAAGATATGTTTTCCGTTCATTGGAAAGCATTGCAAGAGACAACAAAGTTTTGTAGATCTTTAAGTAGTGTAGGCCAAAAGAAACTAGATTAGAGTACCTTAGCGCATGCACTATGGCAACTAGGGTGTCCTCCACAAGGTAGTGAATGGCAATGGCGATGACACTTTCTACTTCGTCTTCCGGAATGCATCTTCAGAAAATTCAATCTAGACCTCTCATGAAAACTAGACGTTCATTCAATTGTAGTGTCGGACATCCTTAACGAACTTCTTCCTTTGAGCGTAGGATAATCCTGGAGGTATTTCCTGACAAACCAAATAATTTATAACTTCTGCAAACCATGGTTAGTTACCTCTTGATATTTGATGAAGGCAGTCGTGGATTTCGTGCAGTTGTTCATCAGAGAAGAAGTCATCAGTGGGAAGATCGTCCTTCTTGCCAGTGATGCGAGGGAGGCGGCTTAGATGATCTACCACGGAGTTATCGGGTCCTTTCTTGTCCCAGATCTCTAAGTCGAACTCTTGTAGGAGAAGGATCCATCTAATAAGCCGTTGTTTTACATCCTTTTTGGAGGGCAAATACCGTATTGATGCGTAGTAGGTGTAGACAATTACTTCCGCCCCCCACAAGGTAGGAACGAAATTTCTCAAAAGCATAAACCACCGCAAGAATTTCCTTCTCCGTCGTAACATAGTAGATGGCATGAGTGCGTCCATCCTTCTTTTATCCGAGTACCGCTCCTACGGCTACAACACTTGCATCACACATGATCTCGACTGGAAGGTTCCAATCCGGAGTTTGAATGGTGGGGTTAATATCAAAACTTTAACATCCGGAATTTTTATTTTGGTTGTTGAGCGATTTATCGACCTTCCCGCAAGCGCGACTCAGGCTTTCCGCAAGTAGGATGTGTTGAGTGGCGGAATTTTATCCCAATTCCGTTATGACCCTTCGTTTTCCCATTTTCCGCTTTTGACCCCTTGTTCCTTATCCAAAGGAGAGTCTTATGGTCTGTTAACCCCTTGGTTCCCCCAAACGGAAGAACAACCTTTCCCTCCTCCCTTCACCACTCTTTCACGTAACTTTAATTCCCGCAATTCCTCTCCTTGGCTTGTTTCTCTCTTCTCGTCTCCCTTGGATGTTCTTTGGTGTGGGTAGTAGTGGAGAAGTTGTAGATCTAGCATGGTAAGTCTCTTCCTCCTCGTTCCCTCCTTCTTCCTTGCTCCCTTTCCCTTCTCTTCTTCTCCTTCTTCTCCTTCATCCATTGTTATGGTTGGAGCTTTGGAAGAATGATTGTTCTTGATTCCTTTGCATACTTGTGCTCCTAGCACGATTAGGTCGTGGAAGAGAGCCTAGATATTGTGGTTGAAGTTACGAGAAGGCCCAACCAAAGAAGGAAGCCATAGAAGTTAAAGATCAATAGTCGAAGACGAAGAAAACAATGTTTCTGGAGTTCCACCACCGGGGTGGAAATTATCCAGCCACAGTGGCGGTGAGCAGCGCCGTGGGGGCGGCGTCAGGAATGCCAAGCACCGCGGGGCGTGTCCAGGCGCGATGGGGGCCGGGACCTTTACCACGAAGTCGCGCCTTTCGTTTCCGCGGCTGCGTTTCTTCCATATGTAGGCTCTTCTTCTCCCTTCTTCTTTGTTCCTTCCTCAGTTGTGAGATTGTTTCATGTTAGTATCATGCCTAGGATGGACCTAGGGTAGTTGTGAATTCCATGTAGTGGCATTGGACCTTAGATGAGTGTTTGAAGTTATCGATGTTCTTAGACTTAGTGAGTGTTGGAGTTTGAGTTTGTTATCATGTAGTGAGTGTATGGCTGTCCTTGTGAGACTTGTGAGGCTTTCATGGTTGTGGTTCCAAACCGTTTAATGTTGTGAAGATTAGGACGAGCGTATCCTATCTTGTGCTTCGGTATTTTATCTTGCGAGAGCGTTAGTACTAGAAGTCTAAGGACTTCTAGCATGCAAGAGTGTGATTGATTATCGTGCCTTGTCTTGAACAGGCTTTGGCTATATTCCTACGGAAGATTTGATTCGGTTGATCGTTGGGACGAGGTAAATCTTCGGACTTACTTAGCTCACTTTTATGCATTATTTGGATGAGTGGCGGTGGTGTGTGCTTTAACTTGTTTATGATCATGAAAACCGGATTAGGTTAATTTGGACATATATATATATATATAGATATAGATATATATTGTTGGCCGATTGTTTTTTATTTTCGGGTGGTGGCATCACTGCCCCACTCCCAAGGGAGACTGGGAGGTTCTCCGCGACCAGGCCATACATGGTTTACGGGCGGGCTTCTTCACCACACCACCTAGTATACGGGTTGAGCTCCGCATCACTCCTGTTGGTTACACTGAGACAGAGGCGAGAGTTATAAGACTCTCGTGTCAAATGAATGGAAATAGTAACGGAATGACCTAAAAAGAGGATAAGAATCGGATTTTATGTTTATGAGCATGATGTGTGTTATGTGTTCTTATGTGTGTGTGCCCTTGCTATCTTTATAATTCCTAGAATGTTAGCCAATGGTTATATACTAATTGTTGTAGTTGATGTGCAGGTTAGGTGTGGCCGAGTGATCCGGAGGAGTGGGAAGTCGGGGTTCCGTAGATCATAGATCGAGTTTGGGGGATTTGAGCCCGTGTTTTATTGTTGTATATTGTGTATTATTGGAGTGGTTGTATAGACAGATGATGTGTTTCCTTCCTTTATGTATTCGGGAATCATATCATTGCATTAATAGTATTTCAATTTTGGCCTTTATTTGTGTCTTATTGCAAGATCCGGTGAAATTGTTGTCATAATAAGAGTCGGGACCCGTTGTGAGGTCTCCGCCCGTAGCACCCTGAGTCCCATGGATTCGGGGTGTTACAAAGTTGTATCAGAGCCCTACGTTCACAACAATGGTACTCGCAATATTCTAAAAGGCCGAATAGACCAATAAACAGAACCCGCAAGGGTTCAGAGTTGCAAAATGAGTTTCATTTTCAAATGACGAGCATATTAAATTGGGGTAGAATATACTGGACCACCACTCCTTCCGTAGACCTCGGCGACGTAGTTCTTGGATTATTGAAATGTAGGTATATATATATATATATATATATATATATATATATATATATATATATATATATATATATATATATATATATATATATATGGACGTAGGATGTTGTGGACTTGATGTATGTTATTTAAGTGTTTTGGACCATAGTTTTTTATGTGGATTGTAGTTATGGATGAAGAACTTGTTATGCTATAGTGGTGGCATGATCTTTATACTCATATGCGTATATACATGTTACATGATAAGTGGACCTAGGATTTATAAAGTCATATATACGTGTACTTATTTTATATAGTAGACTGGGGAGTTATGGGACCTAATAGAAAAGATGATATTATGATAACATCACCTTTAAGACGACGCTGTTGGCTTGCGATAGCGTTCTTACGTGGATGAGGACGCTCAAGTATCGAGTGGAGCATTTTATGCCGACAAACACCATAACGCTTCTCGGATTCCTTTAAAAGGATGTCGAAGAGGAAGATTAAAGAAGACATAAACGAAGGGCGAACAAGTGGAAGGAAAACTCGAGACAACTTAGGGGAAATCGAAGTGGAAGAAATACAAGCAAAGAAAGTAACATGAAGATGTGGAGCGGTTTTGAAGAAACAATAATTGAGTGGAAATGAAACCATCTAAAGACGACCAACTTATAGAGAACTCCAACTGTTGTGTCGATAAACAGAAGGAGCGTTTTAAGCGTATAGGATTGCAAAAGTGGCGATCAAATTAAGGCAAGTTTTCCCTAGACAACCCTAAGCATAGGAGTCTAGATGAGAAGTATGTTCCACAAATGACGAAGGATTAAGAGCACCCGTAAGTTAAGCTTACGGGGGGGGGGGGGTTTACCAAAAGACGAATTGTCAAGTTTCCTAGAATACCAGCGGGTTGACTTCTTCGGACTTACGATAATTTTGAGAAATGGCGAGGCGATGATTCACTTGTAGAATTTCATTGGTGGAGTTGACCGTTTTTCCGTTATTGTGATAAGGCTAAGAAACACTGGAAGAAAGAAGGGTGAGTAGACATTAAACCCGCGAGGATGAGAAACATACCAAGAAGTTGTTCATTATGAAAGGACATAAGTTACCAACCCAAGATAAACGTGAACATACTTTATCTAAGCGTTAAGCTGCTCTTGAAGGACACCATTGGAGAGTGGTTAAGCTTTTGAAAATGAGCCATATGACCCAACAAGGTCAAGAAACACGTAGTTATCTATGAAAAAAGAAGGAGTCTAAGAGTATAGACTGATTTAGCAGAGTTAAAGTTAGAGTACCCCGAAGAGGGTTGCCTTTGGGCTGAAGGTAACATGAAGAGTATAGAAGAAACTTAAGTCGATGAGCTCGAGGAGGCCAGCTATAATCTCGCCGGTGGCTATCAAGAATGCACATGTGCGGGATTGCCTACTGACGAGTACGGAAATGAAGAGTAAACAAGATTGTGGAATATAATCGATCGGTGTCATGAGTTGGTGTATGCCCGGCGGTTCAATGCCAATGATAAGTAGGTGTATCAACTAAGACGCTTGTGTCTTGGTCATATAACATGAAGAGGTTAAATAAAGTAACCAAAACCGACCTCCTAGGGAGAGATTGTAATGACCTTACATGAGCTTTTGCGGTCAGGGGCTTGACATGTGTGGGAACGGTGTAGATGTGGACAATTATGGTTTGACAACGGTTAAGAGGAAGTTGAGGTTTCCATTGTGCTTTACGTAGATGAGAATGTAAGGAAAGGAGATGCACGATACTTTCTCTTCTTATGAAACGGTTGATACGTTATAGTAACATTGTATGATTTAAGTTTAAGATGGTGGTACTTTAGAATTTACAAGTTGGAAGTTGCAGTGGCTTGGAATGGGGAATTTCTTCGGGGTTTTTTTCCACATGGCACTCTGGTACGGTTTTGGAGGAAAGGTACGAGGCGGAAAGTTGTACTTCGATTATCGAAAGATGTGAATAAATAATGAAAAGTAGAGGTATCTTCTCCGTAGTAGGAAGCTCGTCAAGACTACTTACGTATGATCGCTGTGTTTCATAAGATCGACTTGAAGTCGAGATACCACAAGATTTCGGTGTAGAGAAGAAAGGACCTTCGTAAGACGGCATTTAGGGCCAATATGGTAACTACTAGTGTAGTGAATCCATTTTGGACCACGGGTGCGATTGATGAGTTGCAGTGTATATAGATGAGTATCCATCGGAATTCTGAATCGGGTTGCGATGAAGTCGCACAATTTGTGGTGTTTCAGGTGGATCCAAAGTGGACCCTAACCCAAGGATTGTAATGACAGTTTTGACGCATGAGTTGTACGAATGATCGTTATGTTCTTCCGTTTCACATTGTCTCGTTGTATTCTTGGAATTGAAAGAAAATGTTTTGCATGGGACGATAGTGTAACACCCCAAATCTACGAGACTTGGAGTGTCACATTGGGCTAGGATCTCACAATGAATCCTGACCCTAGACTGACAACCAATTCACTGGATCATACAACAAGGCACAAGTAGATTAAAACCAAATACATAAAAGTTGTATACGATATATCAAAAGAGTTTACAAACTCCAAGCCGAGTACAAAACAACATCATAAACCATAAGCACAAAAGATACCCCATCCCACGCATCCTAATGTACAGAAGTCCTCGGCTGGTCACACCATCTGGCTCACCCTGTAGTCTTCCTAACCTGCATATCAACTACAACACGGTATACACCGTTAGCTACAGTAATGAAAAGCATGAAGGTAATAGCACAACCACACATCAACATCTCAAACATGCAATGCCACACACATTCATTTACGAGGAAACGGAGAGTAATCAGAGCTTTTACAGATTAGAAATGGAGAGTAGATTTGAGTTTGAAGTTTGAGAGAAATCAGAGCTTTTACGAGGAAACGTGAAAGGAAATGAATTAATAAACGATTTTCCATTATTTATAGTGAAGTCGATAATTATCCTTTAACCGTTCCAATGGCGGGTTGAACCCCCTTCTCCAAACTTCTCGAAATTGGAACAATAAATCTTGAATATTGTAGGGATAATTATTCCACAATTGCCTTGGAAAACGTGTATTCCTAAGCCGTCTTTCTTAACCGTTAAGGAACGAAATAGCGACTCTTTTGGCCGTTTTGCCTTTCCATGTTATTTCATATCTAGGACATGTCCGATGTCCTGATCGTTTCTCTCAACTGCATTTTTATTAATTGGAGCTCCCTAATGCTCCAAATAATACCGGAGGGTAAAAATAATTACTTTGGGGAAAAAGTGAAAATTTCACCATAAGCCCAAAATTACGCCAGGAACATAACGGTGGGACTTATACTCAACACGTACGCAATCTTCGCTAGTTATATGTCAATTACTATCACTGAGTAAGTTAATCAACATTAATTAGAATTCGGAAATCCTAGCTATTACAAACAGTGATACTAGTTATACAGGATAAGAGGATAAGCATAGTGTCTATGCAAGATGGGACGTTCGAGGTGACTTCCTAAGGGACGAAGCGATTCTGATAGTATCAAGTTGATCCAATGAGGACGAGGTGATACTTTTAGTCATTCCTCCAAGGTATGTGGAAGAGGTATGCAACCTATAAGTTGGTGAGTCATAACCACGGGGTTGTAGGATGGTTTTGAAACTACCTCTTTTATTAGGAAGTCGATTAGATCGTGGGGATCGAGACGTGTCCTTGTAGCTTCATTAGAAGCAGCAGAGGTGAGTGACCTTCATTCCAATTGTAAGACCCCCAATCCGCTGGACTTGGGGCGTCACATGGGATAGGATCTCACAATGAATCCTGACCCATGTCTAATAACAAGTTAACTAGATCTTACAACAAGACACATATAGATTAAAACAAAATACATAAAACTGTACAACATATACATCAAAAGGTTTACAACATCACAACCGAGTACAAAACGGCAACCATAAACATCCAAGTACAAAACATCCCATATCCCACGAATAACCTAGTGTACGGAAGCTCTCGGCTGATCACCAATCTGGCTTACTCTGCAGTCTTCTGAACCTGCAGATCATCTACAACACAGTATAAACCGTTAGCTAACATAAATGAATAAGAATGAAGTAATACCACATGCACACATCAACACATCACAATATGCAATGCCACACTACATCCATTTATTATCTTTACTTAAGTTATTCCATTACTAATTCAACTTATTTTGTGACACGAGAAACCTAAAGAACTCCAACTCTTCCCCCCTTTAACTCAGGTGTTGCATGGGGATCTATCTCCCCTCTAAGCTACTGGCTTCCGAGCACCTCGTCCACTCTCGGCGACCTTTGGCAGGTGGTCACTGTTGGGGGTCAAATTTCATGAATTTTCATTATTCATTATTTTATGTAAATTTCTAAAAATTTGACTACATGTTATACATGTGATTATTTCTTCAAGATTATCATGTTTTTGTAACATGATTTTTAATTTAGGTCCAAGTCTAATAAATATTAGACAAATTCAGAGTTAATTGGGCTTAATTTTTTTAATCCAAATACTAATTAATTACATAATTAGTGAAAAACTAAATTTAAATAAAAGAAAAGAAAATTGATAAAGGAAGGCTGTTGAATACAGTTCACTCCTCCTGTAAAATGAGAAATAATAAATTTCTCCATAAATGATAAATATTAAACGTGGTTTTATGGGAAGTTAAATCTAACTTCTGTAACTCCTATAAACCTCTCTTTTTGATAACCTCTTTTCTTAGTGATATATAAACAGAAAGCAAAGAAAAGGGGGAAAAAGATCGGTAAAAGTTGTCTTCCTCACCAAAAAAAAAAAAACAACACATGCCTATTCAAATAAAACACAATTATAGAGTTCTTCATCTTCTAGTCACCCCTTACAAAATTTACGAGACAATAGAAGTGAGTAGAAGATACAAAGAGCAACTCAGTATTGGCAGTAAAAGGACTTCATCAAAGCAAAAGCACTCCTCCTCGATCGATTCGAGAACAAAAGCTAGCAGGTTCGAAAGCACATGCTTTCACCGCTGCATACAAACCCAATAGTTGATCGAAGTAATTACTTCTGTTTACTACGCTAGTCGCGGTCGATCAAAAAATGACGATTGTTGTCTTCGCATTCACAAGGAGGGAGATAACGCGAATCTGCAAACAAAAGAAATACAAAAGAAAAGAGATTTGGGTTAGTTGTTTCAAAAGTTAAATACTTTTGTCGCTGCTACACTCAATCTCAAGTTGACCACATCATGGAGACAAAGTGATATTCAAATTCAGACTCAAACTACAAGGCTATTACGAAATAGTTTGGTTGTTGAAGCACAATTCGTAACTGTTTTGATGCTTCAAATAACGACCATAAAAAGCATATAAGATTTGGTTTGTTTCACCCAAAGAATGAAGCATCAAATTCAAAGTTTTCAGAACTCAACAAGCTGTTAAACTACTATCCATAAACGCAACCCAAACTTGTAGTTGATTGAAAGTACTTACTTTCGATCGCTGCACTTGGATTCAATTGGTTCCTTCAATCAAACCACTTGATTCCTATACAATGTCAATGGATAATGATTAAGAAGAAGAAAAATACATTCATTGTGAGTGATATTGAACTATTCAGAATTACAGAAGAAGAAAAATAAATGTACTTCTTTCTGGTAAAATATAAGTCAGCAATACCCACATTCAGTATAACAGTATACACAGATAAAATCGGGTTCAAACATATCTGGTAAGCCTTGATTGAAATTCAGTGACAAATATGATGTTTCCTGATTCAATTTAAGATGAATCCGAAACAAAAGAGTTTCCTTGTAATACTTATACTACTCATACTTAAAATTGGAGACGAGTATAAACTTGTCTGAGTCTCAAACCGATTTAACGCAAGGAAACACCAAATAAAAGCAAACAATATTAGGGTTTGACACAAAAGAAAATTTTTTAATTTCAAAGAAAATCAACAAATACCGATTGAATGCTCTTTCACTATCGGTGAATACATGTCTTCAAAATGACAGTTCAACTTAAATCAATCCAAATGGAGGTTGATAAAATGAGATTAGAAATCGAATTCGTGAACAAGAAGAAGAATACGAGAAATAGGATCTGTGATTGTGAGCAAAGTTCATGAAAATAAACTTACTGAGCAATAATCGAGTAATCAAAATTGAAAGCCAAACTTATATGGATGTTTGTCGCTCACTCGTCTCTTCGATTCTTGTGTTCGAGTTCCTTACTGAGCAATAATCCACTTCTCGCTTTTCTTCTGATATTCATATCTCAAGAGCCTTCATTCAACCATTAAGCTCTTACTCGATCTGATTTTCGGTCATTCTTTGAGCCTGAACTTCTTATGCTTCTTCCGATTTAGCCGGTACTACGAACTTCTCCTCACCATCTCCACCGCTGTTGTTCCTAATTTCCTACTGTAAAGATATGAAATGTGAAAAGAATGGAAGAAAGAGTAAAGTAAGGGAAAAAGTAACGAAGGAAAGAAGATAAAAAGAGATAGAAGAAAAAAGAAATAAAAGTAAAAAAAATATATATACATGTACCAGGAAAGTTCACTTGAACTTAAAATAAAAAAAAATTTTGTTTATTGAAAGTTGTAGTCTGCAGTGTGGCGTGCAGTACTTTCATACTTTTCAAACCAAATTTTAGTTTATTTATAAACTAGACACATAAAAGCAAATATTTGTAAATCTGACCCGTTAAGAAAAAAAATCTTACAAATACGGTCATTAAATATTATTTTAGAACTACGTAAGGACTTGCGCCACTCAAATGGCTACGTAGGTAACCCGATACTAAGTTTAAAATATTATCGGGTACAGTCGCAAATCAAATCCAAATTATCTTTCATCCCAGAACTACGTCATGACTTGATGCTCTTTCCGAGCTAGGTAGGAAATCCAATATTGGATTCAGTCGCACCTCCTAAATAAAATCAACTCCAAAATAATTTTTGGAGTTAAACTAAACTCTCAAATATTCATAAACTCGATATAAAGCATTCGCTCGTCGAGTTTAACTACAAAAAAAAAATCCAATCATTTAAGAACTACGTACGACTTAATTCCTAATAAAGGATACGTAGGAAATTTGGTAAATTAAGAACCGAATTCAGTCACAAGTTTTAAATAAAATAAAATAAAATAACCTCTCACTAATCTTGATTATGCGCGTGATAGCGGGATGAATTAAGCAACCCTTCCTAGAAGGTGGGTTTAATTTAATCTTATGATGCATGATCGAGATATAAATACCATGCAAATGATAGTTGAATCATCGACTAGGCAACCCTTCCTAGAAGGTGGGTTTGGACTTTGATTCTCTGATGCATGAAAACACCGCACGGAACTACGTAAGGCTTGATCCTCTTTAACGAGGTACGTAGGCAACCCGTCCAAAAACGGGTGCAGCCCAAATCACCAAAACAAACCAAACATCGGTATTTATATAACTTAGAATCAAAAGGTCAAAAAGAGAGGGTCGAACTCAAATAAAAAAAATAAAATGTGTTTTGTAAATTTGTATTCGAATAAAACAGAAAAAGGCGTTTTGTAAATTTGTGTACATTTTAACTCAACAGTCACCACGCGGTTATAATACACTTCGGCCAATTAAGATAGTAAGGTGGTCAATCCTAGTCCAGTTTAGGTTATAAATGCAACACACATAGGAACACACATACAACCATTACAATCACTAAAATCCACAACTACACGCTAAGCAATTCCTATGTACTTACTTGAAACTCTCGTAAGCCTGTACCACGTCACAGTTTCCCCTTGAGGAAACAATTAACGCTTGCATAAGCAAGGCACACGCAATATCAAACGCTGCAAAGGTTAGCAGACGTATCTCCTTTACCTCATAACCATAACTAACTAGAACTCACATCTAAACCTCATAATAATCAACATACATACAAGTGCCTAAGATACAAACCCAGTTTTAAACTCATCAAGCTCATCCTCAACCATACTAGCCTAGCCATAACTAAAGCCAAGGCCAAAGGAAAGGAAGGAAGGAAACATACTAACTAGGTAAGCCTTGGACACTCACCGGCGGAAGCAAAAGGCGTAAGGCACTACACCAGTGAGGCGCAAGAGCGGACCACTCTAGGCACATGGGCGGACCACAGCCAGGCACAGGGGCGGCTCAACTCAGGCCCAGGGACGCTGTTGTGCAACAAGCTGATCCCGACTTCTCTTCCATCCTTCTCTCGACTCTCTTCACAGAACCGCTATGGAAAGGATGAACACGCTCACCAACAGCTAAACCCAAGCACAACAGCAACAACAACTATCATAACTCAGCATCCACATCCTTCAACCTCAACAAGCTCAAAACTCTCACGAACATCACATAAGATAAAAGAGGATCAAAACGAAGATCTAGAGGAAGAGAAGAAGAAGAAGAAGAACTTGAGGAGAAGAAGGTTGGAGAAGATGAAGCAAACCCTCATTAGGAAGCAACGTAAGCTTATATAGGAAGCCAACGAAAAGCACGGGTTAAGGTCAACAAAGACGGTTGCAATCGCACAAATCCGCAGGGGCGGATCTGCAGAGTGCAGGGGCGGAACACAGGACCCGCAAGGGCGGCCCACTGGGTGCGCAGGGGCGGCTGGTCCTGTCTCAGCCCACTAAGCACAACTCAACTCCTGCGTCTCAATTGAGGCGCAGGTGCAATCTATAACATCAAACATATTATTGAGGAATCATCTACTCCAGCAACATAATCACACACGCTAAGCAAGGCATAGAGGAAAACCATCTCTAGCCATCCACTAACCACGACACAAGGCATAGAGGCAGCCGTCTCCATCCAAATCGTACACATAACACAAATACGTGGAGGAAAACCGTCTCCACTCACACTATGCCAATCAACAAAAGCATCGAGGAATAACCATCTCCAACTAATCCTAAACATATCACAATAGCATGGAGGAAGGAACCATCTCCAGCTATACCTAACTTGCACTGGCAAACAAGATCTAAAAGCTCATACGCACACATCACAACAAGCACAAAAAACACAACATATCACATTAACACATAACATACACTCACCAAGATAGCACTAAGATCTACTCGTGGATCCAACAGGTGCATCTATCTCGGCATAAAACTCTGGATACTTTCTCTTGATATTATCCTCGGTCTCCCATGTGGCCTCCTCAAGTCTTTGTCTCTACCACTATATCCAAAGCATAGGAATGTCCTTAGAACGCAAGGTTCTCACTCCTCGTTCTAGGATTGCAAGTAAATGCTCAACAAAAGCGTGGTCCGGCTCAACCACCAAATCATCATAACTGACAATGTCTCTCGGATCTGGTATGTACTCCCTCAGCTAAGACAAATGAAATACAAGGTGAACACCCTCTAATCTTGGTGGCAAAGCTAGTCTGTCTATTTCTCTACCAACCTTGTCTAGTAACTCAAAAGGACCGACATATCGAGGACTCAGCTTCCCCTTTATGCCAAAACATTTGACGCCTCGCGTGGGAGATACCCTCAGCCAGAAATGAGTTCCTACCCTGAACTTTAAAGGTCTACACCTCCTCTCTGCATTCGACTTTTGGTGACTTTGTGTAGCTAGCATCCTCTCTCTAATTAGCGCTACTAGAGACATATAATCCCGAATCTACTCTTGTGCCACACCACTGACACTTCTAGGCTCATCCCATCATAATAGTGTACGACATCTACGCCCATGTAGTGCCTCATATGGGGCCATCCCAATCGATGAATGTCAGCTGTTGTACTACGAGAAATCAACCAATGGGAGGTAATTTCACCATCCTTGTCTCAATCCAACACACAGGCTTGCAGCATGTCCTCTAGTGTCTGAAATGGTCCTCTATGATTGATCATCTGTCTAGGGATGAAACGTAGTCGTGAAGTGCAAACTCGTCCCCAAAGCCGTCTGAATTTGTTTCCAAAACCTCGAAGTGGATTGTCCATCTTGATATGAGACGATAATCCTCGGTACACCATAGAGTCTCACTATCTACCCAGTGAACTCCTCAGCCAATCTGCTCACTGGCCAAGTCTCTTTGATATGGATGCAATGTGTAATCTTCGTCATTTTTTAACCACAACCCATATAGCATCGAAACACCTGCTCGGGCTCAATGTTGTCACAAAGTCCAAGGAGATGCCCACTGAGCTACAAACCTGGCCATATCGGGCTTCAGCCTTCCCTACCATTATGTCGTCTCACGTTGTGGTACATTTTACTCGTACCTGGATGTACACAGTAAGGTGTATAGTGAGCCTCTTGTAAAATACTTTATCTCAGCTCCGCATCATCCATACACAAATGCGGTAGAGGCGTCTCATCACTCCATTTGCTCCTATGAAGAATTGTGGTGCCTCACCATGAGACATCCTATCTCGTATCCTCATTAGTGTCGGGGATGTCCCCTACTTCTATTGGATCTCACCCAATAGATCAGGTGGAACCTCTAAACTGCTAAATTGGGCATCCTCATCAGGAAAGTGGATGTCCATCTCTAGCCATGCAAATCCCTCTGAAGTTGAGGCTGATTTGTCAATCTCGCAATCGCCTTCTCTAGAGGCGTCTTCCTGCTCAGGGCGTCGGCAACAACAGTCACCTTCCCTGGATGGTACAGAATCTCAAGGTCAAAGTCCTTGATCAACTCGACACATCTACGCTAGAGGTTAGTCAATTCCCGCTACGTGGAAATATACTTCAAAGTTTTATTGTCTATGAAGATTTGACATGTAGCACCACACATCCCAAGCCTAGCTTGGATGCATCACTCTATACCACAAAATCCTAAGTACCGTCTAGCTGTGCCAAGATAGGAGCAGAAGTCAAACGCCTCTTCAACTCCTCAAAACTCTAGGCACACTAGTAAGAGCATACAAATTTGGTAATCTTCCTTAACAAACTGGTAAGTGGACAGGCAATCACAGATAATCCATCCACAAAGCGTCGGTAATAACCGGCTAAGCCAAGAAAGCTACACACTTCCTTGACGCTCGTCGGTGTCGTTCATGCTGCAACTCACTCTAGCTTCACTAGATAAACCATGATCCCATCGGCGGTGACAACATGACCTAGAAATGCTACCTCTGGCATCCAAAACTCGCACTTAGAGAACTTGGCATACAATTCACTATCCGGCAATACATGCATCACTGTCCGCAGATATCCTGCATGTTCCTCTTTGCTACGAGAGTACACCAGGATGTCGTCTATGAAGACCACCATAAAATGATCCAGAAAGTCGATGAATATTCCACTTATCAACTCCATAAAGACGGCGGGCGCATTCGTGAGCCCGAATGGCATAACTACAAACTCATAGTGGCCATACCGAGTCCGAAATGCCGTCTTATGCACATCTTGCTCTCTCACCCTTAGCTTGTGATAACTAGAGCGCATGTCGATTTGGAGAACACGTTCGCTCCCTGAAATTGATCTACTAGTATTCAATGCAAGGTAATGGATACTTGTTCTTGATGGTCACCTTTTTCAGTGCTCTATTATCGATGCACAATATCAATGAACTGTCCTTCTTTTATCCGAGTACCGCTCCTACGACTACAACACTTGCATCACACATGATCTCGACTGGCATCCTGCAATTTTTATTTTGGTTGAATGGTGGGGTTAATATCAAAACTGTAACATCCGGAATTTTTATTTTGGTTGTTGAGCGATTTATCGACCATCCCACAAGCGCGGCTCAGGCTTTCCGCAAGCAAGATGTGCTGAGTGGCGGGATTTTATCCTAATTCCATTATGACTCTTCGTTTTCCCGCTTTCTGCTTTTTACCCCTCATTCCTTATCCAAAGGAGAGTCTTGTAGGCTGTTTACCCCTTGGTTCCCCTAGAAGGAAGAACAACCTTTCCCTCCTCCCTTCACCACTCTTTCACGTTACTTTAATTCCCACAATTCCTCTCCTTTGCTTGTTTCTCTCTTCTCGTCTCCCTTGGATGTTCCTTTGTGTGGGCAATAGTGGAGAAGTTGTAGATCCAGCATGGTAAGTCTCTTCCTCCTCGTTCCCTCCTTCTTCCTTGCTCCCTTTTCCTTCTCTTCTTCTCCTTCCTTCATTGTTATGGTTGGAGCTTTGGAGGAATGGTTGTTCTTGATTCCTTTGCATGCTTGTGTTCTGAACGAGGATATTTCCTTAGGTCGTTTATATCCTTTCAAAATAATTTCCGAACTCAACACTAAACCAAGTATAGCGGTTAAGTAAGGGTCGAACCCAAGAGAGTTTGTGATATTTTCATTAAATTTAATTATTGATTATAGAAAAAGGTAACAAAAGGGGGGTGGTTTGGATGAATTGATGCATAAAAACTAAAAAGCAAGTAAATGAGATTGATATGACGATGATGACTGAATCTACACTAGGTTGATTCTTAGCATGCGATTACTACTTTGGTGAGTTCCTTTTTACAAGTTTCCAAGTAATGTTCCCGTCTTGATCATATGTATGTGTTGAGCCAACCGGCATCAACACAACTTAACAAGTTAGTGTTCCGTAAACCTACAAGAACAAGTCACAAGTTAGCTTTCAAACAAAGACTAAGGGATATAAAGAGAAGATTAAAACCGTTAAACTAATCTTTATATTTGTGTTTCTTTTTCTTCAATAAATTACAACCCGTTATTACTTAAAGGTTACTACTAGACTAAAGACCCGAACTAACCCAATGTAGCAAGGAAATTAGAAGCTCATTACAAAGGAAGCTGTTGGAATTTCGGTGTCCGGTTTTAGACCAAAGGGTCGTAGTCTCACTTATGTGAGTAGACGGTTCTCCCAATTGTCAATCAATTTAATATAATTATCTTGAACTAGAAACAAATTATTAACCAAGGGTTTGTAATCTCCACAAAGGAGTAGACAAAACCCAATCAAGAGTTTGTAATCTCCGAAATGGAGTAGACAAAACTCTAATAGAAGTTATGTTCAATTGCACGTCTTATAAACCGCTTGTTATATGTTAAAACCATTGACTTTGATAATATAATGAGTCATTCATAAATGAATTTTCCTTCTAAGTGTATTCTCCCCTACACCGGAAATATCCATATACCTTAGTGGGATAAAACGTTACACGTTACAAAGACTAAGTAAGAGACTTACTTGTCTTACTTTGTAGAAATGGTATTCCTAGGTTTTGTCAATACAAAACCAAACTAAGATGGATGCCTATCCTTTGTCAATACAAAGGAACTATACTGGTCTTTTGAGTTTTGTAAACAAGCTTATAAGAAGGCGTATCCAATGTCAATACAATGGAACTAAAAGCTTTATTGTTGCAAAAACGAATGTTCAATCAATTCCAAATGGCTCTCCCTTTTATAGGCATAGGGGGCCACGGTTTTGGGGAGTTGAAAGAGGTTAAAATCGGTTATGGAAGTTACGTGGAAGTTACTTGGAAGATGGGCCTTGAAGCCCAAAAAAGCCCGAGGCCCGAGGCCCGCATAGGAAGCCCAAAACCGCTCCCCGGAGCTAGCTTAGAGCTAGCTTATTTTTCTTGGTCCAAACACTTCCAATGAGCTTCATTCACTTTAATAGAGCTAGGGTAAGCTTCAAGATCCTCAAACACTCAATATCTTAGCTCAAGCTAGTGTAGCTCCTTAAGAAGCTCATTAGTTGCATCATTGACACTCACTAAGCATTTGAGCTTGGATTGCTCCCAATTTTTTACCACTTATTCTTTAGCCAATATAAGGCCTAAGAACCAAAGGTGTACCGATAAAATGTGGCTAAAAATCCCCAAACGTCGGCCTTCTAAAAGCTAACACAAGTTGACCTTGTCGTGAATCACCGTTCTTTGATTCGACTCCCCTTATAATACTAGTTGTTCTTAGTGCCGGTCACATGTCTTGCCTCCCGCAACCCGGACCATAGTGACACACATGTGAACAACTCATTGCACCTTGTCTCAATACAAGATCAACGGTTACAATTAAGACTTAGCCCAAATCTCCAACATTCCTCCCCCATTTGAGCAAACTCAAGAAACTTTTAATAGACATACATCCAAACAAAATATTCGCATAATCATAAATATCTTTCCATTGAATTTATTGAATTAGTATAATTACACATTCTGCACTAAAGAATTGTGGTGTCCTAATGGATTGAACCTCTTAACTTGTTTAAGTACATGAAGGCAACATACAGGAAATTTACATTTCCTTTACAAATAAATGACACATTTAAAGGCTATTGTGTCCTAATCCTTTAATGAACATATAGGCGAGTCAACCATATACGCCCTTGAAGAAGCCTTGACACTTCACGTTCACATAGCCAATTCTCTTTGATCTTGCACCTATAATTGCAATTTTTCAAAAGAGTTGTTAAGAAATTGCATATTTTAAATTATACATATTATATAGGCATAGAGCATTACCTTGGATGGACATTTTATGCTCACAACTTCTTTGAATGGGCTTTCCTCATTGAATTCAAGGCATCAAGCCATAGGCAAATTGGGTGTCCCATGACAAGTTGTTTTGAATTTAGGTCGTTAACCCCATCCCCTTGGCTGACTTTTGAACTAAGTCCCTAGCCAAGCTCTTGGTTAACTGATGGGCTAGATTATTGTGTGTTCTCACAAAATCGACCGATATTATACCGTGAGTTATGAGCTCTCTAACCGAGCTCTGTCTCACACCAAGATGTCTTGATTTTCCATTGTACGTTTGGCTATAAGCTTTAGCCAACGTAGCTGCACTATCACAATGAATTGAGATAGGAGAAATCGGTTTTGGCCATAGAGGAATTTCTAGAACCAAATTTCTTAGCCATTCAGCTTCCTTACCGGCAGCGGCTAGTGCCACAAACTCGAACTCCATGGTTGAGGTTGTGATGCATGTTTGCTTCTTTGAAGCCCACAAAATGGCACCACCACCTAAAAAGAAAACCCATCTTGTGGTGGATGAGTGATCATCTAGATTAGTGATCTATGACGCATCCGAGTAGCCTTCTATCACTGAAGGATACTTACTGTACAGATGCCAATACCCATGGTCCCCTTGAGGTACCTAAGCACACGCCTTAGTGCCTTTCAATGTTGTGAGCTAGGACAACTTGTGTACCTACTCAATTTACCAATGGCAAAAGCAATATCTGGCCTAGTGCTAGTCATTGCATACATGCAACATCCTATTACTTGTGCATACTCAAGTTGAGAGATAGTTGATCCTTGGTTGGGCATCAAATTTTCACTTGAGTACATAGGAGTACTAACAGTTGAACTTTTATCACATGAGAAGAGTTTGCCAATCTTCTCAATGTATTGTTATTGTGTGAGGCTTAAGCCTTTAGCATCACGTTTGATTCTTATGCCTAGAATCACATCCGCCTCACCTAAGTCTTTCATAGAAAACTTAGTGGACAAGAAATCCTTAGTGTGATCTACTTGTCTTTGGTTTGTTCCAAAGATCAACTTGTCATCAACATATAAGCATATGATCACACCTTGACCGGTATGATCAAACTTACTATAGACACACTTGTCAGCTTGATTTATCTTAAATCCATTTGACAATACGACGTCATCAAACTTTTGATGCCATTGTTTTGGTGCTTGCTTTAGTCCATACAAGGATTTGACCAAGCGACACACTATGTGCACTTTTCCTTTTAAAACAAACCCTTCAGGTTGTCTCATATACACTTCCTCATCAAGATCACCATTAAGGAATGTTGTCTTGACATCCATTTGATGAATCACTAGATTATGTATAGCCGCCATGGCTATTAATAACCTAATGGTTGTAATCCTAGCCACCAGAGCATATGTGTCAAAGTAATCAACACCTTCCCTTTGTCTAAAGCCTTGGATGACCAAGCGTGCTTTAAACTTGTCAATGGAACCGTCAACTTTCATCTTCCTCTTGAAGATCCATTTGCATCCCAAAGGTTTGCAACCGGAAGGAAGGTTGGCTAACTCCCATGTATGGTTACCCATAATGGAGTCCATCTCCTCTTGGATTGCTTCCTTCCAAAAGGCAACATCATGAGACTTCATGGCCTCGTCACATGTCTTTGGATCCTCATCTATATGAAAGTAAGAGTGACGATCCATTTCATTATCCCTTGACCCTTCAACCAAGAACACTTGGAAATTGATTTTTGGGATAAATTAGTGCTCATAAGAGCAATCTCTGGCAAGTCAAGCCCATGGGACGCTTGCCGGGATTCATCTTGAATCCTATGATACTTGTTTGGTTATTCCTCATCTAAGGTCATGTTGATCACTTCCCTAGGCCTAGGAGCCGTGATGAAGTGATCTTCATCAAAGATGGCATCCCTAAACTCTATTACGGTATTAACCGAGATGAAGTCATTTGGTTCTATCACATAGAACCTATAAGCTTTGGAGTGTTTGGCATAGCCAATGAACACACACTCAACACCTCTTTCACCTAAAGTCTTACGTTTGTTGTCATTTAGCCTTACTATGGCTCGACATCCCCAAACTCGTAAGTAACATAGGTTTGGTTTCCTTTTGAACCATAGTTCGTAAGGAGTCTTCTTGCATCTTTTATTTGGAACACGATTAAGCAAGTAGTTTGCCGTGAGCATAGCTTCACCCCAAAACAAATTCTTAAGACCCGAGTAAGACAACATGGCATTGACCATCTCTTTAAGCACTCGGTTCTTTCGTTCGGCCACACCATTTGATTGTGGTGTGTAAGGTGTTGTGGTCTCTTGTATGATCCCGACACACTCAAAGTATTCCTTATCCATAAATTCACCACCATGATCCGTGTGTAGTCTTTTTATTAAGGTACCTTGTTGCAACTCAGATTCATTCTTGAATACATAGAATTTGTCTAAGGCATCACTCTTTGCAAAGAGTAGATATACGTAAAAATACCTAGAGTAATCATCTATGAATGTTACGTAATACTTCTTCTTTCCTAATTAAGGAGTAGAGTGCAAGTCACCTAGATCCGAGTGGACTAAGCCAAGCATTGATTGTTCTCTTTCAACTCTAGGAAATGTAAGTCTTGTTATCTTGGTCAACATGCACGTTTTGCACTTGTCTTTTGGCAAGTCAAGTTTAGGTAAAATACCAGCCTTAGTCATGTCATTCATACGCTTAAAATGAACATGTCCAAGCCGTGCATGCCATTTGACAAAATCACAATTGGAAGAAGAAGAAGACAATGTAAACAAACTATTCTTGTTTATATTAGTATTAGAAAGTTTATTACTTAAAGAGAGAAGAAACATATTATTGTTCCAATGGCCAAAGCCTACAAATGTTCCTCTCCTAGATAATACATAGCGGTCGGCTTCTATGACTTGTTTGAAGCCAAGCTTATTGAGTACTCCACCAGAAACCACATTCTTTCTAATGGCCGTTGCATGTAGTACATTTGACAAGACTAGAGTCTTGCCACTTGTGAAGTATAGATCAACCCGTCCTCTTCCTAGAACAGGGGTGGTAGACTCGTTTCCCATATGTATGAGTGCTCCATCGTTAGCAACAACGTATGTCTTGAACCAACGCCGATCTTCGCAAACATGAGTTGTTGCACCCGAGTCAACCCACCATCCAAGGTCATCATCCTGCATGGACAAACATTCAAAAGTCAATGACACGTAATTCAAATCAGAATTTATATCAAAGTTAGAATCAAGACTCCTAAGTGAGTCACCTTGGTTTGAGGGGTTTTGGCCACTTTGGCCTCCACCCTTGGATCCATTGTCCTTAACCTTGCAATCCCGTTTGAAGTGGCCACACTTGCCACACTTCCAACAAGAACCTTTTGGTTTCTTGTCAATATTTTCTTTCTTGGACTTATTGGACTTGTCCTTGTGTTTGTCCTTTCCTTTGAACCTCTTCCTTTTGCCCTTGCCATCCATCATGTTGGCCTCTTGGGAAGTAGAAGTTTTATCCTCCTTCTTGAGTCCCCCTTCTTGTGCCCTAAGACCTTGTTCAATTTGAAGGTGAGAGCCAAGTTCCACCAACGTGAGTTCTTCTTTCTTGTGCTTTAGCACATGGCAGAAGTCCTTCCAAGAAGGGGGGATCTTATCCATTATAGACGAAACCGCAATGGCCTCATCCATATGCAGGGCATATAGAGTGAACCTCCCAAGAATACGGAGCAATTCATTGTATTGTTCCATTACCGGCCTTGAGTCCACCATTTTATATGAGTTAAAATCCGAGACTAAGAATTTGCGAGATGAAGCATCCTCCGCCATGTACTTAGACTCCAGTTGATCCAACATTGATTTTGATGACTCTACACTTTGGTAGACATCAAACAATGCATCACTCATGCCATTGAGAATATGACCACGACATATGTAGTCATCATTATCCCATTTGCTCCTTCGTCAGACAGCCTCTATCTCCTCCACCATATCATCAACCGGCTCGGCCGGTCTAGGTGTAGTGAGTACATAAGCGACTTTTAGTGTAGTCAAGAGGAAGTGCATTTTCTGTTGCCACCTCCTAAAGTCTACACCCTCAAATTTATCCAACTTCCCAAAACGAGAAGTCATTTTTGTCATTAACGTCTTACTCATTATTGATCAATCCAATCCTACAAAACAATTAACAATAAATACACTTAGAAGATTGTTGGAATTTCGGTGTCTGGTTTTAGACCAAAGGGCCGTAGTCTCACTTATGTGAGTAGATGGTTCTCCCAATTTACAATCAATTTAATATAATTATATTGAACTAAAAACAAATTATTAACCAAGGGTTTGTAATCTCCACAAAGGAGTAGACAAAACCCAATCAAAAGTTTGTAATCTCCGAAAAGCAGTAGACAAAACTCTAATAGAAGTTATGTTCAAATGCATGTCTTATAAACCGGTTGTTATATGTTAAAACCATTGACTTGGATAATGTAATGACTCATTCATAAATGAATTTTCCTTCTAAGTGTATTCTCCCCTACACCAGGAATATCCAAATACCTTAGTGGGATAAAACGTTACACGTTACAAAGACTAAGTAAGAGACTTACTTGTCTTACTTTATAGAAAGGGTATTCCTAGGTTTTGTCAATACAAAACCAAACTAAGATGGATGCCTATCCTTTGTCAATACAAAGGAACTATAGTGGTCTTTCGAGTTTTGCAAACAAACTTATAAGAAGGCCTATCCAATGTCAATACAATGTAACTAAAAGTTTTATTGTTGCAAAAACCAATGTTCAATCAAGTGCAAATAGCTCTCCCTTTTATAGGCATAGGGGGCCACGGTTTTGGGGAGTTAAAAGAGGTTAAAATCGGTTATGGAAGTTACGTGGAAGTTACTTTGAAGATGGGCCTTGAAGCCCTAGAAAGCCCGAGGCCGGAGGCCCACATAGGAAGCCCAAAACCGCTCCCCGGAGCTAGCTTAGAGCTAGCTTATTTTTTTTGGTCCAAACACTTCCAATGATCTTCTTTCACTTTAATATAGCTAGGGTAAGCTTCAAGATCCTCAAACACTCAATATCTTAGCTCAAGCTAGTGTAGCTCCTTAAGAAGCTAACAAGCTACTTCATTGACATTCACTAAGCATTTGAGCTTGGATTGCTCCCAATTTTGACCACATATTCTTTAGCCAATATAAGGCCTAATAACCAAAAGTGTGCCGAAAAAATGTTTCTAAAAATCCCCAAACGTCGGCCTTCTAAAAGTTAGCACAAGTTGACCTTGTCGTGAATCACCTTGCTTTGATTCGACTCCTCTTATAATACTAGTTGTTCTTAGTGCCGGTCACTTGTCTTGCCTCCCGCAACCCAGACCATAGTGACACACATGTGAACAACTCATTGCACCTTGTCTCAAGACAAGCTCAACGGTTACAATGAAGACTTATCCAAAATCTCCAACAGAAGCAAGAGAGAATAAAAGTGGGAAAATGATAGATTATCCTAGATATCAGCCAAGGGTCTATTTATACTACAAATGGCACTAAATGGGTGTAGATGACCGGCCAAAATAGCCACCTTTAATGCCATAAAGGTGGTGTAAACAATGAGAGTAAAGTTTGTGTCGCTCTACCGCAGGGGCGGCCTTTAGATCCGCAGGGGCGGTTCAAGCGGAAACGTTTGATCTTCTTCGTGGCCGCTGGGGCGGCCTGGCAGTTCCGAAGGGGTGGATCATTAATGATCTTTAAACGTCTGACTCTTCAAATTTCTGTCACTTCAGATGCCGAGCCGCAGGGGCGGTGACACTAACTCTTTGGCTCAACAGCTCCGCAGGAGGAGACGCAGGGTCTTGGCGTAGGGGCGCCGGTCTTCGCTTCTTCAAGATAAGTCACAGCAGGGGCACCAAGGAGTGGCGCCGGGGCAGCGACAGTCTTCGTTCCTGGCGCTGGCGAAGGGGCAGGCTGCGCTCCGGAACGTGGTGTCACCCGCAGGGGCGGTGACACTGCTCCGCGGGGGCGGTGAGGCAACAGAAGCTTTGTTTCGTGAATGGTGTTCAACTCCCAAGTGCTAAAATTCCTCTTTTATCTTCTTTTAGTCTTTTTCTTCTGGATCAAGGAGTTAGTAGCATAAACTGACACTAATGTGATAAAAAGACTCTAAACATTAACCTAAATGATAGTGATTCCATCACCTATCAAACTCCCCCATACATAGACCTTTGTCTCGTCCCGAGTAAAACACATGACATAAGTTTTTTGACTCAAAGGCCTTAGGAAGCATGGGTAAGAGGAATAGACAATGGAAAAGAAAAAAACCAAGAAAAAAAGAAGGAGAAAGAGAGAAAATGTGAAAAAGGTGAGAAAACTACCATCCTTACCAAGAGTGACCTACCCGGACAACCTCCTTATGACTCCCCTTCTTAAGCCGCCAAACGTCGGAAAGGGAACCTACACTCGTTGCCGCTCATTTTTCCAAGGTGCCCTTTCGGGTTTTCACCTTGCCACTCTTCTTCTTTTCTTTGATGATCTCACTTGTAACTCACATCCCTCAAGTCCAATTTTGCACCAACCTAACATTGGTCGGACTACCTTCTTTTTGCCTAAACCGCCCTTTCGGGTTTTCGGTTTATCCAAGGATTTTCATGCCTTTTATTTTATTTTTTTATATGACTTCCAAACTGAATTTTATATCATAAAACTTAATGCAAACGTACTCAAAACACACTATACATGCAAAGATATTTCTTCCCCCATACTTGAAGCACTCTTTACCCTCAAAGTGGAAAATGAAAGCAAAGATAAATGTGGAGAAGGAATAAGGGATGATACCACTAGTGGGATGGTCCAGCTGGACCATCCTCTGTCCGAATGAGGTCTCAAAGCTGGCTTGCCAAACCAACTGTTGAGCCTCTAGCTGCTGTTGAGCCGCCTGCCACACATCGTGCCTCTGGTCAAAGTGGGAGGTCATGAAGGAGTTGAAGCTCGTCTGCTAGCTCTGCTAATGCTCAAGCATGGCCCGCTGGGACTCGGTCTACCATGCCTAATGTTGGGTGGTCAAGGCCGCCATCTAAGCCTGAAGGCTCGCAAGTGCCGGATCCTCATCCGGTGCTGCGGTGGGCATCTCCTCGTCCTCCGGTATGGGCATGTGCTGCTCATAATGAGCCCGGCTGGAGCTCGCAGCGTACCTCTCAACAATGGCCACCTGAGGCCACCTCGGCACAAAAGGATCAGTTGGGATGAAAAGCTCGGAGAGATCGTCTCCAAGTGGAAGTGGCCGGGGAAGGTATGTGATATGGCTCCCATCTGCAAATGAGAGCCAAAATAGGTTCTCCCCATCTCTCTTGAGGAGCTTGCACCTCCTCAGCATCCCCTGCGTGTAGAGAGGCGCCTCCAACCCATCCTCTAGGCCGGAAAGATCCATAACTTGTGAGGCGATCAAGGAGATCACCCCACCGCCAACAATGGCCCTTGGCTCGTTCTTCCTAATCCGCTTCAAAGCGGTAAGGAAGAGGTAAGGCTAATCCATCACCTTCTCGCTCATCGGAAGGCAGGAATAGTGCAGTAGAAGGTCCTTGAGAGCGACCTTGTTTTCCTCGTGTCCATAAAAGAAACTCATAATGATCTTTGACAGGTGATCCTCCTTCTCCATGGTGAAGGTGGAGGTAATCAATGGTGTACTTCTGCTTGTTGAACTTGAAGGTAAGTCCAACACACACGTGATCCTCCTTCTCCATGGTGAAGGTGGCTATGAACTGGCGGCTGTTATCGGGATACGTTGGAGCACTCCTCTATAGAAAGTCTCCGAGCCCAGCATTGGTAAGAAAGGTCTGCATGCTCTCCAACATGCCAAGCTTAACTAAGGTAGGGATGTGCAAGAACCGAGTTGCATACACAATTCGATCTTGCGCAATCGCATACCGAGCCTTCTCTATCTCGGACATCTTATATTTTCTCTGTGGTTCCATCTCTTGCAAATGATTGAACAAAGGAATCAGAAAATTCAGAAATTTGAGGAAGAGACGAACCCTCTATTGCTATTTCCGCAGTGGCTGTTGGAGGATGCACAAGGGCGGTGAGGCGCAGGTGCGACATCTTGCAGGCGCAGGGGCAGGAGAAGTGCAGAGGTTGATTTCTGACAGCGACGATAGTGGTGGAGCTGGGGAGCGTTTTGTTGGCTTCTTGTTGGCGGAGACGTCACCGGTGGTGATGAGTAGTGTAGGGAAGAGAGTGTGAGGGGGAAAGGGTTGTAGAATTAGGGTATTGAGAGATTGAGGGAGGTGTTGATGTAGAGCTGGGGACAGTAGTGCAGGGGCGTCGTGCTGGTGGCTGTGTTGCTGACCTAGTAGCATAGGGGCGTCGGAGTAGTGTGGTTGCGAGAGAGGGATGAGAGCTCAGGTGCGTGAGCTTGAGGGAGGTACGGTTCGGGAGAGAGTTGTGGTTGGTTAGGAGAGAGGAAGAGTGGGAGGGGTAGGTGTAGTGCATTTTGGGTTTTCTTATTTTTTTCTTTTCTGCGTGAAACAACAGGGGTGGGGACTTGTCACCGCGGGGGCGGTGCCAAGGAAGAGGAAGGCGCAGGCTCATCGCCGGGGGCGGTGTTGAGGATGCATGTCAAGGGTGGCCGCCGCAGGGGCGTAGAGGTGTCACCGCGGGGGTGGTAACCAGTTTGTTGCAAGCGCAAACCCAGCACCAGGGGCGGTGTTGGGCAGGGGTGTCACCGCAGGGGCAGGACACAAAGCCGCAGGGGCGGTTTTCTTGACAAAGACACTTCATCTTTATTCCTTCGGGTTGCCTCCCAACTGCGGCTTTGTTTTACGTCGTTGGCTTGATGTAAGGGTTTTACTTCTCTAATTGTGTCTCCTCTAGCATCATCTCATCAATTGGATCATTCTTTACTCCTTCAAGGTAGGGTTTTAGCCTTTTTCCGTTTACCTTAAACACCTTGTGTGTTCGGGGATCATAGAGATCCACAACGCAGTTAGGGTATACTTCGGCTATCACGAACGGTCCCGTCCACCTTAAACGTAGCTTACCTGCAAAAAGTTTCAAACGTGATTGAAAGAGAAGTACCTTATTACCTACCTTGAAATCTTTCCGGAAAATGTTTCGGTCATGCCATGCTTTGGTTTTTTCTTTGTATGTAGTGGCATGGTCATATGCATCTAATCTCAATTCCTCCAATTCTTGCAATTGGAGTTTCCGGAATTCTCCAACTTCCTCTATGTTCCTGTTGCACTTCTTTACCACCCACCAAGCTTTGTGCTCTAGCTCCACTAGAAGGTGGCAAGCTCTCCCAAACACGAGCATGAAGGGAGACATCTGATAGCATGAATTATTGTCTACATTTTGGGGCCTATTTAGACGTTTTGTGTCCAATAATCTGCATGTTTGGATGTATATTATGTGATTATAGTGTCGTTTCATCCACCTTTGCGATAATCGTGGTCTACACCAAGTTTCGTTGTAATCGTAGGTAAAATGGCACGTTTGACATAAAAAAGGAGCTAAGGAGTCATTGGAGCTACATTCAGGAGCTTAAGGAAGAATCCAGGAATCATGAAAATGGATTGAAGATTCACTTTGGACAAGATTTGAGAGGTTTCACATTCAGTTGTGATTCACCTCGGTCAGCTACACTACCATCTCGATCGAGGTGATCCAGAAGAGCTGACTCGACCGAGGCGAACACCTTGGACGTGGCAAAGATATTTTATTCTTGGGTGAGATCTTTTATTTTTGGAAAGAGGATCTTATATTTTTAGGCTGGATTGCTAGAAGGAAGAAGATAATTTAGCCCATATATTTTACCTATTTTTATGGGAAAAGATCTTTCTAAAATATCTTATCTTTGGAGGGTAATTTTCCTATTAAAAGGGTTGGATTTTCCACAAATCGGTATCCCGCTTACCACACGAAGATCCGCTATCACCCGGAAGACGCTTAGAGCAGCCGTTTTACCCCACTATAGTTGGGAGATTTGAAGAACCTTTTTGAAGGTTGAAGGAAGATTGAAGGAAGAAAGTTGATAGCTTTTATAGCTTGTGTGAAGGGTTTTTGTAAGATATTCTTAGATTCCCTTCTTCATTGATTGTCTTATTAGATTTTGATCCAAGGAACGCTTGTTTGATTGATAATTGATTCAGTTATTGAAGTCTTTCTCTTAAGCTTTTCTTGTTCGATTATTCTCTTTCTTCCCATATATTTGAGTATTACTTTCATGATGATGAGTGGGTAATCTCTTTGTGTGATTCTAGGGTGATTGGCTGAAGGTTGTGGGAAAAACAATGATAGAGTAATCTTAATCACAGTAGGACCCTGAAAGCTCGAGTCTTTATCCTTAACCCTAAAGCATCTCGCTCAGTCGATGAACATCTCGGCCGTGGTGGAATTCTTCTGACCGAGGTGACTTAGCTGATCCGAAACTGAGAGTTAAGTGTTAGAGTTTGCCAAATCCTATTCTTATTACACCTTTCCTGGTTCAATGCAAGCCTAGGATGAGACTTACCCGTTAATTCCTTTGTTTGTTTACCCAAGATCATAAGCAATCGGTAATAAAGGTTTATCCTTTATTGGGGTTTGAGTGTGCTTTCATTCCATCTTTGTGAGTTAGCCTGAGACTTACCCGGTAAAGGTTGATTCTATTCCCTTAGTTGGAGTATTAGTTTGAGGTTATAGTTCTTTACCTTGATTCCTTGAGATTTACCCAGTAATAGGAGTTACGGTTTGGGATTAGTGAGTAGTGAGACTTACCCGGTGATCTATTCCACTTTAGAAACACCTTCCCTTGCCAAATCTCAGCTTTGTCCACTTTATCTTTAGATCTTGAGTTGGAACCACAACTAGATGCTATAATCCCTAGAATTGCATATTTCCTTAATTGACTTTTTATCATCTTTGATTGTTTAATCGCTTTTGTGGTTAGTAGTTGCATAGACAACCTATACCTGCTTTGTTTCACTAAGTCCTTGTGATCGATCCCTGGAATTTCTTGCTTTTTACTACGATTGACCCGTACAATGCGGTTTCGCATCCTTGTTTTAAGCTTACATCTAGGGTTATAAATTTAAAGCTTGCACACACCGTTCGGAGCGAACAAGTTATTGGCGCCGTTGCCGGGGACTTGATCTAGACCGAGCCGGTTGCGGTTTGCTTTCGGGGCGCTTGCCCCTGTTTTTACTAACCACTCTACTTGAGTGACTTTCGCAGGTTCTTTTTCTTAGGTTTATACGAAAAACCTGCGCTGGGAAGGAAATTGTTCCCTACGATCCCGAACCAGAAAAGACATACAAAAGACGCTTGAAAGAAGCGAAGATGGCCAACCAAGACAATCGCGATCTTGAGGCCGAATTTAAGGAGGCGTTAGAACAGCTACGCCTCAGCAAGGAAGAGCTGAGACTGGAAAAGGAGGAAACTCGCACAAGGACTGAGGCGATCGAAATAGATATGGCAGCTTTACGAGACCTGTATCTACCTCGACCGAACCCAGATCCTCGACCGAGGCAAGACCCTGTTCCAGATCCTTTACCGAGGCAGAATCCAGTACCTGTCGCCCCGCCGAGATACTTCCACCTCGGATGCCAGTCCGAGACGTTCTTTTTGCAGGTAATCCATAAACCCTAGGGCAAAGGATGGACCCTAATCAACAATTGAGGCATCCAGGAGTAAACCTAGATGATCCAGCGGACCACGATTATGATCTTCGACCGCAAGTTCTTTCCATGATTCGCCAATGCCAGTTTGGAGGGCTAGAGAGGGAATCTCCGCATCAACATCTACAAAACTATGAGATCTTGATGGAGACCTTGAGACCTTCAAGGCTGGAAAACAAAAACTACAAGCTAAGGCCTTTCTACTTCTCTTTGAAAGATAGAGCTCTTACTTGGTATCAATCTCTTCCTCCAGGAAAAATCAATACTTGGGAGGAGATGACGACAGAATTCTTGACTAAATTCTTTCCCCCGTCTAAAACCGCTGAAATGAGAGGGAAGATTAATGCATTCATCATGAAGGACAAGGAGAGCTTGTCCAAGTCATGGGAGAGATTTAAAGACATTCTTTTGGATTGCCCACATAATGGGATTCCAAAAATAGAGTTGTTGGAGATATACTTCAAAGGACTGGACAGATGCACCCATTTCAACCTTCAATTACTATCCGCCGGCACGTTAATGGACATTCCGATTGACGAAGCTTGGGAGTTCATAGAGAAGCAAGCTTTGCATATGGAGAAATACTCCCACCAAGGAGCTGAAGGTGGAGTTAAAAGAGTCAACTTTCAAGATGCTCCACCTAACAATGATCAACTCACGTCTTCGAAGAATGACGTGAAAAATTGAAGGAACTCTTAGTTGCTCAAACCAAGAAGGAAGATCAAGGATCAAGGAACAACAATGGATACCGTAACAACAACAACGGTTCCCGGAACAACAACTACAACAACAATAGAGGATCCAACAGCAATAATTGGAGGGCAAACAACCAAAATTCGGGTAACCCTTACTCTAACTCCAATTCGAATGACTCTTCTTATCCTTTCCTCTCTTCCTCTTCTTCTTCTACTCCATTAAAGAGCCAAGAGCAAGGATCGAGTTCTTCCCAGCCGGAAAAGAAAGATGCGGTGCTGGAGGCCATCTTGATCAAACTCAACTCTATGGAGACATCCATGACTTCATTCTCAAAGGCACAAAAAGCCTTCGAACAACAATTCTTTAATAAGGAGAATGAAGCGCCAAGAGATCCAAGGAAACTTCCAACAAGGACAGAAAGCAACCCCAAGGGACAGATCATGGCAATAACGACGAGAAGTGGACTGAAGATTGCAAATCCAGTGCCTCGGTCGATGCCAGTACAGACGAAGACCACTTCGGTCCAGGTACAATCGAAGAACACTTCGGCCGAGATGCCAACCGAGGTGGAGCCACAGAAAGCGGAGGAGAAAACTGAAGTTTAAATTCCACCTCCTGCATATAAACCACCACTTCCATTCCCCCAATCAAGGGCCAGAGCACATCTAGACAAGCATTTTGGTAAGTTCCTTGACTTAATGAATAAACTACACATTAATATCCCTTTCCTTGATGCTATTGTAGGGATACCTGCCTATGGGAAGTTCTTGAAAGAGATTCTATCAAGGAAGAGGAAGCTGGAAGACTTTGGTGAAGTAAGGATGACATCTAAATCCTCGGAGCTTATTCAAATCATGAAAGAGAAGATGCCACCCAAATTGAGAGATCCCGGCTCGTTTTGCATTCCCATTCAAGTTGGGGATGTTACTTGTGAAGCCTTATGTGATCTAGGAGCCAGCGTGAGCATCATCCCGCTGGAGCTATGTGATAAGATCGGACTTGGAGAGCCCAAGCCAGTGAAGATACGGTTATACATGGCGGACCGCTCCATTATCCATCCCGTGGGCATTTTGGAAGACGTTCCGGTTAAGTTAGGTAACTTCTATTTACCTATAGACTTTGTTGAACTTGATATTCGTGCAGATTATCCTATTCCTATCATTCTCGGGAGGCCATTTCTAGCAACTTCGGGTTGCAATGAGGATTGTAAGAACGCCAAGTTAAAATTCAATATTGGCAGAGATATAGTGGAATTCGCATTACTTGCGGCTATGAAGGGAGAGCAACTAGGAGATGATATCTTCAACATCTATGATGAAGAAGAATCAAGAGAATTGGTGAGCTCTATCCTTATTAAAGATCCACTTGAAAAGGTTATTAGTTTTAGCTTAATGGAGGAAGGTATAGATGCTTCTTGTGATGTAGATATACGGAGCTTAAAGGCACTGGAAGAAGATCCAGGAGCTAAAACTGAAAGACTAATCCATGAGAAGAAGATATCCAATTTCGGTTCCAGTTGCAGTACCTCAACCGAGGCACTTTCTAGACCAAACGAGGTGACCGAAGAACATCTCGGTCAACCTTTCTGGACCTCGACCGAGGTCGAAAGCGAGATGATGTCAACTGAGACTTCTGAAAGTCCAGTTCTTCAATCTACTTCACTAGAAGGAGGAAGCAAGGATCCCCCTCAAAAATCACCCCCAGTTGTGGAGCTTAAACAACTCCCAAGTCACTTGAGGTATGTCTTTCTTGGACCGGATTCTACATATCCCGTTATTGTTAGTGTTACCCTCTCCGAATCTGAATTATCTAAACTAATGCATGTCCTGAGAAAGCATCAAAAGGCTTTGGGTTATACTATAGATGATCTTATTGGCATTAAGCCTTCTTTCTACATGCATAGAATACTAATGGAGGACGATCATAAGACTTCACGGGAACCTCAAAGACTGTTAAATCCAATCATGAAAGAGGTTGTGAAGAAAGAAATTCTTAAGTTGTTGGATGCAGTTATCATATTTCCTATCTCGGACAGCAAGTGGGTTAGCCCAGTACATGTAGTTCCGAAGAAAGGAGGGATGACCGTTGTGACGAATAAGAACAACGAGTTAATCCCAAATAGGACCGTCACGGGCTGGAGGGTTTGCATCGACTATAGGAAGCTGAACATCGCCACTCGGAAGGACCATTTTCCACTTCCCTTCATTGATCAAATGCTCGAACGATTAGTCCAACATTCACACTTATTCTATTTAGACAGCTATAGTGGTTTCCTCCAGATTCCTATCCATCCGGATGATCAAGAGAAGACCACATTCACTTGTCGATGGGGGACATTCGCTTATAGGAGGATGCCATTTGGATTATGCAATGCACCCGCTACCTTCCAACGATGCATGATGGCGATCTTTTCCGAGTATATAGAGGAGATGATGGAGGTATTTATGGATGATTTTTCAGTATATGGTTCCTCTTTTGATGATTGCCTATCTAACCTTTCTCTAGTGCTGCAAAGATGTGAAGATACTAATCTCGTTTTGAATTGGGAAAAGTGTCACTTTATGGTTAATGAAGGCATTGTGCTAGGACACCTCGTTTCTAATCGAGGTATTAAGGTCGATCGCGCTAAGATCGAGACCATTGAGAAACTCCCTCCCCCTTGTTTTGTTAAAGGTGTGAGGAGTTTTCTCGGGCATGCAGGTTTCTACATAAGATTCATCAAGGAGTTCTCGAAGATTTCTAAACCTCTAACTAACCTCTTGAATAAAGATGTTGTTTTTGAGTTTTCGCAGGAGTGTCTTGATGCATTTTATAGGATTAAGGAAGCATTGATCTTTGCTCCCATTATCCAACCTTCGGATTGGACCTTGCCCTTTGAGATCATGTGTGATGCAAGTGATGTGGTGGTAGGAGCGGAGCTTGGAAAAAAGAAGGATGGGCGGACCACCGCCATCTACTACGCTAGCAAGACGCTAGATGAAGCCCAGCGTAACTACGCCACCACCGAGAAGGAGCTATTGACGGTTGTATATGCTTTCGAGAAATTTCTTTCATACTTAGTAGGGGCGAAAGACATTGTCTACACCGACCATGCAGCCATTCGTTACTTGCTTGCTAAGAAGGATGCCAAGCCACGCCTATTCGATGGATTCTCTTTCTTCCAGAGTTTGACCTAGAGATCCGTGATAAGAAGGGATCTGAAAATTCTGTTGCGGATCACCTCAGCAGGCTACCTCCATCTTCACGCGAGAAGGACGACCCACCCATAGACGATTCATTCCCCGATGAGCACTTGCACTTGTTGGAGCGTTTGATAAACTTACTTATCTCACCCCATGATGAAGGTGAAGTATGGGGTGAGGATACCTTCCATCACGCTTAGAGACACCGTACGGTCCAACTAGCGACCTTAAATCAAGCGCTTCTTGGGAGGCAACCCAAGGTATTGCTTTCTTTTTCCTTTTTTTTTCTAGTCTAGCTTTAGATAGTTTGCTTTTGCTTTGCTTTGTTTTATTTTTGGCGTCCTAGACAGACAACAAGTGACATCTAAGGAAAGAACACAACCCAAGAGCACAACTAGAAGGACAGAAGTTCGAGAAATTGAGAAGACGGAGTTTTGATTGAGACACATCTCGGTTGCTGTCACAGCACCTCGACTGAGATGATTCTTTAGCAACCGAGGCGACTAGGGTTTTTGAAGATCCACCTCGGTCCGTACCACCTCGGTCCAGTCGAGACCATCTCGATCGAGGTGACAACAGTTCCAGAAAAGGGTATAAAAGGGGGATGAATTTTCTCTCTCCTCCTCTACTTCCCTTCTCGACCGCGGCGCACTTCTCACCTCGCTCCTTCGTTCTTCGCTCGTTTTCAACGATTCTTGCTTCTAAACTGAGAGGAAAAGGGAAGAGGATCGCATTGCAAGCGCAAATCTGCAGCAAAAACGAGCCGACTTGACCGAATTTAGGTAAACTCCGAAAAACTCTAACCCTCTTCTTCTCCACTGTTTCCTTTCGATTTTGGCTTTGGTTGCCCCTGCATTTATTGAGAAAAGGATTAAGTACCCCATAGGAACCTTTGGTAGTGATTTTGGGGGAAAAGAACTGGATTTCTAAGGGAATCGATCGAGCAGTTTTTCGCCTCGGTCCAGTCGGCCTGTGCCTCGGCCGAGTTGTTCTACAGAGTTGTCACAGCAACCGAGGTGACCTGACAGGTTGCTGAAAATGAGTTTTGACATGCAGTTGGTCCCGAGGGACATATCTTCTCCTTCTCCTTCTTCTTCCTCCCGCCGCACTAGACCGGTGATCCACGAGCGACACTAGGTCGATTATGATCGCATAGCGGCCCGTCCAGTTATTGCACCACGCTTCCTAGACATATCTGCTTTTTGATTGCGTCCATGTTGATGATGATTTGAGGCGTATGATACCTACTGTGGGGCTGGAGCAGTTCACAGCGATTAAAGCTCCAGTCTACATAGAGCCGACCCTGGAGTTTGTTAGTTCAGTCACTTACCTGCCCACTGAGCGCGCCATCAAGTACCGGTTGATGAACAGGAATTATCTAGTTCCCTTAGACCACTGGCGGGACATCTTTGGCTTCCCGATTCCTACTGTTGCTGATTTTCCTTCTCGAGCTATAGCTCGAGAGTTCTGGGGACAGATTGCTCATGTTGTGGAGCACGCTGACAGATGGAGACCTGGAGATTCCAGTGAGCGGATCATATTCCATCTTGCTTTTCGACTAGCTCACAAGATCTTCAGTGAGACTCTTCTTGCGCATACTGAGACGCCCTAGAAGATCAAGAAGGGTGAGCTTTTGAGTTTATATTCGATGGTGACTGGAGGAGTCCCAGATTTTAGATTGATGATGGCAGAGGATCTGCATAAGATCAAGGCGAAAGCCAAGGGAGACATCTGCTGTGGAGGGATTGTGACTCATATAGCGAGTTACATGAATTCGGACCTCAGTGCTTGTACCATGGTGGCGGCTGCCAAGCCGCTCGGACTTCAGGAGATGATCACTCGGAGGATACTGGTTCCCTGAGGACTTACTACGCCATATGTACTGCACCTCGGGGGATCAGATGGTCAGCTCAGTTCTCCGTGTTTGATCCACATTACTGGTAGACTGCGTGGATCCCACTGAATGAGGATGCTAGAGAGGCAACAGTTGCAACAGCTCAAGGGCCAGTTGAGGAGGATGAGGCTGAGGATGATAATGATGATGTTGATGAGGATGGTGGTGTTCCTATGGATATAGGCACGGATACAGCTGGGACTAGTGCGCTGGTCATTGATCTAGATGATGATGAGACTGAGGAGGAGCCGGCTGCAGCACCAACACGTCGTGCTAGGCGTAGGGTACGCAGATAGAGGGATCCAGTTGCTCACCATCGGGTCGATGATCTGACGGATCAGATGATAGATTCCTACTCTGCCATGTCCCTGGAGATTAGAGAGATGCAGGAGAGACTACACTACCAGCACGTGATGGCCGACATTCAGTTCCAGCATGTCACGGGCTATCCTTTCGACCCATCTCAGAACCCGTATGTTCCACCACCACCACCACCACCGGATCGTGATTATTGAGAGCTTGCAGGATTTTCTTTCTTTATTTATTATGCAGCTCAGCTATGTCCGGTGAGTACTTTATTTTCTAGACTTATTTTGACTCGTTGGGACAATGTGTCCCAAGTATGGGGTATTTATTTGATGTATTATTTGACTATGGATGTATGACTTCACTCTATCGGATATCTATGTGTTTTATTTTGCTCTATGTGCTTATCTGAGACTACATGCATGCATACATGTTATTTGTTAAGAAAAACGTCAAAAACTGGTTAAGAAAATAATTTTATGACCTCGACCGAAGTGATTCTGGCCGAACGAGGTATTTCACCTAGGTTGACTAGAACATCTTGACCGAGGCGTTTTAACTGAAAAGAATTTCGAAATGATTTTTGTGCTTCTTATCTGGCTATGACCTCAGTGAAGATTTTGTTTGCTGACTAGTTTTGAAATCTCTATATGTTTGAAAGGTTTTATGATATGTTGAAGTTGCTAAATGCTTTGTTTGAAATTTGTGACATGTTTAATACTTTGTTTTTATCCAAATTATGTTGAATTTGAAGGTTGACACCACATTATGAGTTCTCTCACTTTCTTCTTGGGAAGACCAAGGCAATTCATTCTCTTCTCTCTTCTTCTTCTTGATCATGCTTAGCCCCTCATATACATATTTGCCTCCCTTTACCTATCCGGGAATTTGGAAGCAAGCAAAAGTGAAAAGCAAGTGAAAGAAAAGTTGAGATATGGCTGAAAGTTAGAAAGAAACATATAGGTTTGGGGAAGTCAATCATGATGATGAGTAACTCGGCACCATTCACATAGCCGGGTGTTTGTGTCTTGCCATAGTCGGATTGAGCGGTATTCCTAACGGGTCATGGTATGTGCTTCAAGGGTTTGAGGCATCTCGAGAAATTGATGATTACTGATTTCCTAGGCTTCGATTATTGTGCACCTCTGTTCATGGATCCCAAAAAGTAAAGTAAAAAAGTAAATAAGCAAAGCTTATTGGTGGAAGATGTGAAATTCAAAGCAAGTGAAGAAAAGATCCTTTTTCCCGGATTCTAGCACCACATTCCCTATATACATCCCACACTCACACGTTTCTTGACTTTCTTTTGAAAGACCTTGAGACCTCGAGATTGTTGATTGACTTAGTGGTTTAAAATAGATTATACATGATTAATTTCGATGATTATGATTTATTATGCATTCTATGATTTTATGCAAAGATGAACAACTTTCTTATATTAATAAAATGTTTTGATCATGTTTAATTTTAAATTCCATGAAGCATTCTCATAGAGTAATCTATGATAGTAGCACACCATTAAAATGTTTTGAAAGAATTTTTCATTGATCTTCATGACTTATAATCCATTCCATCTTGTATTTTATATTCGGAACTTGCTTGGGGACAAGCAAGGGCTAAGTATGGGGTATTTTGATAGCATGAATTATTGTCTACATTTTGGGGCCTGTTTAGACGTTTTGTCTCCAATAATCTGCATGTTTGGATGTATATTATGTGATTATACTGTCGTTTCATCCACCTTTGCGAGAATCGAGGTCTACACCAAGTTTCGTTGTAATCGTAGGTAAAATGGCACGTTTTGCATCAAAAAGGAGCAAAAGGAGCTAAGGAGTCATTGAAGCTACATTCAGGAGCTTAAGGAAGAATCTAGGAATCATGAAAATGGAATGAAGATTCCCTTTGGACCAGATTTCAGAGGTTTCACATTCAGTTGTGATTCACCTCAGTCAGCTACAGTACCATCTCGACCGAGGTGATCCAGAAGAGCTGACTCGACCGAGGCAAACACCTTGGACGCGGCAAGGATATTTTATTCTTGGCTGAGATCTTTTATTTTTGGAAAGAGGATCTTATATTTTTAGGCTGGATTCCTGTAAAGGAAGAAGATAATTTAACCCATATATTTTACCTATTTTTATGGGAAAATATCTTTCTAAGATATCTTATCTTTGGAGGGTTATTTTCCTATAAAAAGGGTTGGATTTTGCACAAATCGGTATCCCACTTACCACGCGAAGATCCGCTATCACCCGGAAGACGCTTAGAGCAACCATTTTACCCCACTATAGTTGGGAGATTTGAAGAAGCTTTTTGAAGATTGAAGGAAGATTGAAGGAAGAAAGTTGATAGCTTTTATAGCTTGTGTGAAGGGTTTTTGTAAGATTTTTTTCAATTCCCTTCATCGTTTATTGTCTTATTGGATTTTGATCTAAGGAATGCTTTTTTGATTGATAAATGATTCAGTTATTGAAGCCTTTCTCTTAAGGTTTTCTTGTTTGATTATTCTCTTTCTTCTCATATATTTGATTATTACTTTCATGATGATGAGTGGCTAATCTCTTTGTATGATTCAAGGGTGATTGGCTGAAGGTTGTGGGAAAAACAATGATAGAGTAATCTTAATCACAGTAGGACCCTGAAAGCTCAAGTCTTTATCCTTAACCCTAAAGCATCTCGCTCAGTCGATGAACATCTCGGTCGGGGTGGAATTCTTCTTACCGAGGTGAGTTACCTAATCCGAAACTGAGATATAAATGTTAGAATTTGCCAAATCCTATTCTTATTACACCTTTCCTGGTTCAATGCAAGCCTAGGATGAGACTTACCCGGTAATTCCTTTGTTTGTTTACCCAAGATCATAAGCAATAGGTAATAAAGGTTTATCCTTTATTGGGGTTTGAGTGTGCTTTCATTCAATCTTTGTGAGTTAGCCTGAGACTTACCCGGTAAAGGTTGATTTTATGCCCTTAGTTGGAGTATTAGTTTGTGGTTATAGTTCTTTACCTTGATTCCTTGAGACTTACCCGGTAATAGGAGTTACGGTTTGGGATTAGTGAGTAGTGAGACTTACCCAGTGATCTATTCCACTTTGGAAACACCTTCCCTTGCAAAATCTCAACTTTGTCCACTTTATCTTTAGATCTTGAGTTGGAACCACAACTAGATGCTTTAATCCCTAGAATTGCATATTTCCTTAATTGACTTTTTATCATCTTTGATTGTTTAATCGCTTTTGTGGTTAGTAGTTGCATAGACAACCTATACCTGCTTTGTTTCACTAAGTCCCTATGATCGACCCTTGGAATTTCTTGCTTTTTACTACGATTGACCCGTACACTGCGGGTTTGCATCCTTGTTTTAAGCTTACATCTAGGTTTATAAATTTAAAGCTTGCACACACCGTTTGGAGCGAACAACATCCCTATAGGAGTCTTGTAGGCTGTCCGATATGCCCATAAAGCGTCGTTTAGTCTTGCACTCCAATCCTTCCTTCCGGTAGAGACCGTCTTTTCAAGGATGGTCTTAATTTCCCAGTTGGGTACCTCAGCTTGGCCATTTGTTTGTGGATGATAAGCTGTTGACACTCGTTGGTGGACGTGGTACTTCTTAAGGAGGGCCGTGATTGTTTTGTTTAAGAAGTGGGTACCCCTATCACTGATTAAGGCTTTCGGAATTTCAAATCTTGCAAAAGTATTTTCCTTAAGGAAAGCTGCAACCACTTTTGAATCATCAGTTTTGGTGGCCTTTGCTTCTACCCACATGGAAACATAGTCCACCGCAAGTAGAATCTAGGAATGCCCAAATGAAGTAGGAAAAGGCGCCATGAAATCAATTCCCCAAACATCAAATATTTCGCAAAATATAAGAGAGGATTGTGGCATTTTATGTCTCCTTGAAATGTTTCCTACCCTTTGATATCTATCACCCACTTTGCAAAATGCAAAAGCATCTCTAAAAATGTGTGGCCAAAAGAAACCGGCATCCAAAACTTTTCTTGCAGTTTTGTTTGCCCCAAAGTGCCCCCACATGCTTCAGAATGACAGAAGGTTAGGACAGATTGTACGTCATTATCCGGAATGCAACGGCGGATCACTTGGTCACTACAATGCTTCCACAGGTAAGGGTCGTCCCAAACGTAGTGTCAAGCTTCGGCATTTACCTTCTCTCGTTGTGCCTTGGTGAAGTATGGAGGGTACTCCTTCCTGACAATGAAGTTCACAATGTTAGCAAACCAAGGCTTAAAAGACTGGAGCTTAAGACAAACCTCTGTCGATAATTCCGCAGGGGCGCCTAGACTGAGCCACAAGGGCGGCTGGCCGCAGGGGCGGGAAGTTTGAGGCGTAGAGGCGGTTACACAACAGAGGGTTGTGTAGAATGTGTCGTCTGGAAAACTTCCAGCTATCTCCTTTCCTTTTTCTGGATCTTCTTCTTCCTTCACTAATTTGCTCAGATGATCGGCCACCAGGTTCTCAGCCCCCTTCTTGTCCCGTATCTCTAGGTTAAACTCACTTACAAGGAGCACCCATCGGATCAATCGTGGCTTTGCCTCCTTCTTCGCCATGAGGTACTTAAGAGCTGCATGGTCAGTAAAAATAATCTCCTTTACTCCAATTAGGTACTGTCTGAATTTCTCAAGGGCAAAAATCATCTAGCATCTCTTTCTCCGTGGTAGAGTAGTTTCTTTTGCACTCCATTGAGTGTCATAGACGCATAATGGATCACGTGTGAGGCTCGTCCTTCTTTCTGTCCTAAGACAGCTCCTACAACGTAGTCGTTGGCGTCACACATAATTTCGAAAGGTTTCTCCCAATCCGGAGAACGTATGATTGGTGCACTAGTAAGACACGCCTTCAAAGTGTCGAAAGCTCTTTTGCAACTTTCATCCACTATGAAGGTGACGTCTTGCTTGAGAAATTAACATAGTGGTGCCGAGATCTTCGAGAAGTCTTTGATGAACGGTCGGTAGAAACCTGCATGACCAAGAAAAGATCGGATTTCCCGAACGTTAGTAGGATAAGGTAAACTTTGAATTACATCAACCTTTGCCTTATCTACCTCTATCCCGTTGGAGGATATTACATGTCCTAGCACGATTCCTTGTTCCACCATGAAATGGCATTTTTCCGAATTATGAACTAGATTGGTTTCAACACATCTTTCAAGCACAAGTTTTAAATGTCTTAGACATGCATCAAAACTTTCTCCATGGACGGAAAAATCATCCATGAAGACTTCACTAAAGTTTTCTATGTACTCGGAGAAAGTACTTATCATGCACAGTTGGAAAGTGCCGGGTGCGTTACAAAGTCCAAATGGCATTTTGCGGTACGCAAATAGCCAAATGGGCAAGTGAATGTCGTCTTTTCTTGATCTTCCGGTGCAATGGCTATTTGGTAGTAACCCGAATATCCTTCAAGGAAGCAGTAGTACGGATGACCTGCAAGACGTTCCAACATTTGGTCAATAAAAGGCAACGGGAAATGGGATTTACGTGTTACCTTGTTGAGTTTGCGGTAGTCAATGCAAACTCTCCATCCAGTTTGCGTTTTGCTTGGGACCATTTCTCCATGTTGTTTTCCACCATTGTGATGCCTCTCTTCTTTGGAACTACTTGGGTTGGACTAACCAATGTGCTATCAGAAATTAGGAAAGATCAAATCCGCTTGGAGGATCTTCAACACCTCCTTCTTGACCACATCAATCATTGGCGGATTCAATCTTCGTTGTGGTGGCCGAGAGGGCTTGACTTCATCTTCAAGTAAGATCCTATGCATGCAAGTTGATGGACTTATCCCTTTGATGTCCGCAATGGTCCATCCAAGGGCCGTCTTATGTTCTTTCAACACTTTCTCCAACTTGTCTTCTTGACCGGTAGTCAACTTGTTGGAGATGATTACCGGCAAGGTATTGCTGTCTCCAAGGAAAACATACTTGAGGTGAAATAGAAGGTCCTTCAATTCTATGTCCGGTGCCTGCACTATAGATGGAACAAGCTCTCGCTTGGGGTTAGTAAAGTGGGCCCAATGGCCAAATTGGATATAGATAACCTCTTATTCCCATCTAATTGGGCTAGGACCTCTTTCATGCTGGATGTTAATACATATTCTGATTTGAAATTATCAATGTCATGCTCAATTATATTTTTCAACTCATCAATATTAGAATTATCAAACACATCTTGCACAAAAGGTTCGATAATGTCAATAGCACATAAAGAATGATCATCACTTTGAAATTTCATTGCATCAAAGATGTCAAATTCTACTACTTCACAATCAAACTCCATAGTTAGTTTGCCACTAACATAATCAATTTTAGTCCTAGTAGTTTTCAAAAATGGTCTACCTAACAATATGGGTGCAGCATACGAGTCATTTCCCATCTCCATTACAAAGAAATCAGCAGGAAAAATTAGGTTGTCTACCATTACTAATACATCTTCAATTATCCCTTTCGGGTACACATTCTATCAGACAGTTGTACTACAATCGTAGTTTCCGTTAATGGTCCAAGGCCAAGTGATTTGTAATTAGAATATGGCAAAACGTTTATGGAAGCACCAAGGTCAAGCATTGCTTTGTCAAAACGGGTTTCCCCTATAACACAAGGAATGCTTACCATGCCCGGATCGCTGCACTTCTTGGGCATTCTACGTTGGAAAACGGCAGAAACATGCTCACTCACTTGCACTTTTTGTTTCCCCTTCAGCTTCTGATTCCTCTTGATAGTGCAAAGTTCCTTCAAGAAACGAGCATATTTAGGAATACTTTTCACTAACTTAAGGAGAGGGATATTTACCTCGCATTTGGAGTAGTTCTCAAAGAGACCCTTGTCCTCAATGATTCTTCTCTCCTTTAGTGCCTCAGGAAAAGGAGCTGGAGGTTTCTTAGAGTACAGTGGTGGAAACTCAGGTCGGATGTAAGAATCCTTCTCAGCAGAACTCTTTGTCGATTTTTCCGCAGGGGCGCCAAAGTGCAGGCGCAGGGGCGGCACAGGGGATGTCACCGCAGGGGCGGGGACATCCAGCCGCATGGCGGCGTCTACTCAGAGCTAGGCGTAGTTGCAGCCGCATGGGCGGCTAAAGGTGTGGCAAACTTGTCAGAGGGTTTGTTTTGTAATTCTTTTGTTGGTTTCTGTTGGATTCGCTTCCCACGCCTTAATGTTAGGGCACTAACATTCTCCTTGGGGTTTATAACTGTCTAAGAAGGCAATCCTCCGGAGGATCAGCGTCGATTCTTGTAATTGCCTTCGCCATTTGGCCAACCTGTTTTTCAAGGTTCTTGATGTTGGATTCTATTGTTTGGACAATAGTAGCGAAATGCTTAGTCAAAACCTGCAACATATCCTCAGTTGATTGATACTTACCTTGTCGGGGTTGTTGTTGTTGGTTTTGTTGATCCCTGCAATGAAAATTCTGTTGATCACGCTAGTTTGGCATGAAATTCTGCGCATAAGGATCTTTCCTAGGCCTTTGCTGCTGTGGCTGTCCATAACCTACTGCATTCACCACTCCATCGTCATCCTTGACTTGGGGACACATGTCCGTTGGGTGATATAGGTCAGCACAAACGCCACATGCCTTTAGCTGTTGTGGGGTTCCCATAAGTGTTAATCTCTTCACCATTTCCTTAAGTTCCGCAAGCTCATTGGAGATCTCATTCTGCCCGGAATTCACACCATGAACACCTCTCTTGGAAGAAGTCTTTCGAAAGTTCCGGGTTCCTTCCGCTAGTTCCTGAATCTTTTCAAAAGCAAGGTCAGGTGTAGAGTTAAGATTGCTAGCTCCACAAGCCGCATCGACGATCTTCCTTTCGGTATCAAGCAAGCCATTGTACAAGTACAAGACTAGATCCTGAGTTGAATATCCATGGAAAGGACAGCTGGATCGGAGGCGTGCAAACCTCTCAAAGTACTCATAAAGAGTCTCATCCGCCTCTTGCTCGATGTTGCTTATAGCTTTCTTCAAGCTATTGGCCTTCTTAGGTGGGAAGTATTTCTCCAAAAACGCCTTGTGAAGATTCTCCCAAGTGTCGATGCTCCCGGATGGAAGGTGGTAGTACCAATCATCCGCTGCATCTTTGAATGTGAAGCTGAATGCCCTCATCTTGATTTGTTCTTTGGTAATGTTGGCCTGCTTCATGCTCATACACATGGTATGGAATTTCCCAAGGTGCTTGATGGGGTCTTCACCACTTAACCCATGGAAAGATAGGAGCAAGTGAATGAGACCCGACTTGACCTCGAAGTTGATTCCTTCCCCTAATACTGGTATAGTAACCTCAAGAGGGTGTTGAACCAAAGTATGCTGAGTGAGTTGACAAAGAGTACGATCAACCATTTCTTGTTGGAGTTATTGTTGTTTACGTCGCCGGATGTGTGTTGTTACGCTAAAAAGTGTGCACGCAATAAGCCTTAAATTTATACTCGTTATAATTATCCTAACTTTTAGCGCACCCGCAGTGTACGGGACGTATGTAGCAAGATAAGTATTCCGAGGTCGAACACAAAGACTAAGGTGAAATTGATTTAAGTTGTGATTGAATTTAGCAAGATCTAAGTCTAAAGGAAAAGAGAAAATAAAGGAAGAAAATCTCAATTGTTTTGGTTGGTTTTAGGTGATCACATCAAAGATCACAATTCATACAAAGCAATCAATCAAACTAAACCAAAAATCAGCACAAATAAACAAATCAAACGGGATATTGATCAAGGAAAAGGAAAGACGGATTCTAGGGGTTGGAAATTCCGGTTATGGCATAGAACTCAAGTTATCTATTCATTCTTTGGATTGATTATGATACGTTGTGATTAAGTGTTTCTAAATTGGGATCAATTACCGGGTAAGTCTCATGATCCAACTAGTCCACACCTAAGGTTTCATTACCAGTTAGGTCTCTAAGAACCTAAGGTTAGGAATTCTACACAAACCGGAATTGGTAATTAGGAATCTAACCTATCCTTACCGGGTAAGTCTTGGAATGGGAAGTCCTAATCAACATTCCTAGCACATCTAATCCAATGGCGACTTGTTAGGTTCACCACTACCTAAGGGTTTGCTATTTAGATTCTAAGGGAAAGGATTACCGGGTAAGTCTCTCCTAACACTTAGTCACTACACTAGGACGCCCTAGGGTAGGTTAAACTCAGCAAAAACTTAGGGTTTCAACACTTTATAGATCTAAGGTAAGATCCTTCGAACCAGGGAAAATCACGGTTTGTTCTATAGAAACCACGACCGTGGTTCTTCAAGAACTACCCGTGATTTCTAACAGCAACTACGTTCATAAGCAAAAAATCATCCAAAGGTAAATTCAAATCTGTCCTATCATAGTTCTAGCCACAACCATCCTTTCCTTACCCTAGAATCACATCAATTTAGCCTACAACATTCCTAATGGAAATCAAAGCAAGCAAACATAAAATCATAACCTCCATTGCAAGATAATGAAAGAAAAGAAGATGAACAAGTGGATTTCAACACAAACCAAATCTGAAGATCGAATTAGAAAAACTTACAACCCTTCCAAAAGAAGGTTCAAGGGTTCACAAATCTCTAGAAATAAATCCGAAATACAAGGAGCTAAGTGTGTGTTCTTCTTTCTTCTTCAATGGCACCTTTCTTCTTCTCTTTGGCACTTTCCTTCCTAGAAAAAATCTTCTTCTTTTGAGAATATATTTGTTAGAGAAATGGAGAATGGATGAGCTGCCCTCCAACTACCCCAGCTCCCAGCTGCCTTAAACAACCCATCAAGGACAACTTTTATAACAAATTCTTCATGAGCTGGCCATGAGAGTCGTGGCACAGCTGTCACGAGAATCTGGCAAAATCCACGGTCATTTCCACGGCCGTGGTTCTTCAGAGAACCATGATTCTGTGCAGAAACCTTGTTTTGGATCATTAGGCTATGGTTTGGTGCATGGCCTGTGTTGGCAAGGTTCCATGAGTCCTTCTCAGCCCTTGCCTTGCGTTCCAATGAGTTTGGAAGTGTGTCCTCTGAATGAGCGACCCTCAAACGCATCGTTTTAGCTCAAAACTTCCCGAAATACCAACAAAACGCACACAAGTCCGTGTAGACGTCTATCTCGACAAAATAGATGTTTTGAGTGCAAAACGTATTGGACTAGTGCTAGATGATGCATGATTGAGCGAGAATCCTATCTAAATGTACACCTAAAACTATGCTATAAATCGTGTTATCATGTCTCCCCTAAATTTCTTGATCAAAAGGAACAAAGCCGGAGTTAGTAGCACGGGTTTGAACCATAAAAATGGTCCAAACAAATAATCAATAATAAAAATGAAATAAAGATAACTAAACTCCCCGGCAATGTCACCAAAATTTGAACGAGGATATTTCCTTAGGTCGTTTATATCCTTTCAAAGTAATTTCCGAATTCAACACTAAAACAAGTATAGCGGCTAAGTAAGGGTCGAACCCCAGAGAGTTTGTGATATTTTTATTAAATTCAATTGTTGATTATAGAAAAAGGTAACAAAGGGGGGGGGGGGG
>BSUD01000008.1:46218137-46247873 GCA_033239045.1 Fagopyrum esculentum | reverse complement strand
GGGGGGTTGGATGAATTGATGCACACAAAACTAAAAAGAAAGTAAATGAGATTGACATGACGATGATGAGTGAATCTACATTGGGTTGATTCTTTGCATGCGATTACTACTTTGGTGAGTTCCGTTTTACAAGTTTCCAAGTAATGTTCCCGTCTTGATCATATGTATGTGTTGAGCCAACCGGCATCAACCAAACTTAACAAGTTAGTGTTCCATAAACCTACATGAGCAAGTCACAAGTTAGCTTCCAAACAAAGACTAAGGGATATAAAGAGAAGATTAAAACCGTTAAACCAATCTTTATATTTGTGTTTCTTTTTCTTCAAGCAATTACAACCCGTTAAAGACCCGAACCCGGAATCTATTAATCCTAGTCGTTTGCATGCACTTAGAACCTAAGGTGATCAATCTTAAGTGATAATGAAAACATGCAGTTTAGATAAATGAAGCCCAAGAAACACAAAACATTACTGAATAAAACTTATATTAAAAGGGAACTTACAACCAAAGTAATAATTCAGCCTTAAACCAACCCAATGTAGCAAGGAAACTAGAAGCTCATTACAACGGAAGCAAAAGAGAATAAAAGTTGGAAAATGATGGATGATCCTAGATATCAGCCAAGGGATTATTTATACTACAAATGGCACTAAATAAGAGTAAATGGCCGGCCAAGATATCCACATTTAATGCCATAAAGGTGGTGTAAAAAGCCGGAGTAAAGTCTCTATCGTTGAACCGCAGGGGCGGCCTTCAGATCCGCAGGGGCGGTTTAGACGAAAACGTTTGATCTTCTTCCTGGCCGCAGGGGCGGCATGGAAGTTCCGCAGGGGTGGATCATTAATGATCTTCAAACTTCTGACTCTTCAACTTTATGTCGCTTCAGATGCCGAGCCGCAGGGGCGGCTTAGTGTCAACGCAGGGGAGGTGACATTGACTCTTTGGCTCCACAGCTCCGCAAGGTGAGACACAGGTAGAGGCGTAGGGGCGCCGGTCTTCGCTTCTTCAGCATAAGTCACCGCAGGGGTGCCAAGGATTGGCGCTGGGGCGGCGATAGTCTTCGTTCCTGGCGCTGGCAAAGTCGCAGGCTGCACTCCGGAACGTGGTGTCGCCCGCAGGGGCGGCGACACTACTCCGCGGGGGCGGTGAGGCAATAGAAGCTTTGCTTCGTGAATGGTCTTCAACTCCCAAGTGCTAAAACTCCTCTTTTATCTTTTTTTAGTCTTCTTCTTCTGGATCAAGGAGTTAGTAGCATAAACCGACACTAATGTGATAAAAAGACTCTAAAAACTAACCTAAATGATAGTGATTCCATCACCTATCATGTTCCTAGAACGATTCGGTCGTGGTGGAGAGCCTAGATATTGTGGTTGAAGTTACGAGACGGCCCAACCAAAGAAGGAAGCCATAGAAGTTAAAGATCAATCGTCGAAGACGAAGAAAACAATGTTTTTGGAGTTCTACCGCGGGGGTGGAAATTAGGCAGCCGTAGTGGCATTGATCAGCGCCGCGGGGGCGGCGTCAGGAATGCCAGGCGCCGTGGGGCGGGTCTAGGCGCGATGCGGGCCGTGACCTTCACCACGCAGTCGTGCCTTTCGTTTCCGCGGCTGCGTTTCTTCCACATGTAGACTCTTCTTCTCCCTTCTTCTTCTTCGTTCCTTCCTTAGTTGTGAGATTGTTTCATGTTAGTATCATGCCTAGGATGGACCTAGGGTAGTTGTGAATGCCATGTAGTGGCGTTGGACCTTAGATGAGTGTTTGAAGTTATCAATGTTCTTAGACTTAGTGAGTGTTGGAATTTGAGTTTGTTATCATGTTGTGAGTGTATGGTTGTCCTTGTGAGGCTTTCATGGTTGTGGTTACACATCGTTTGAGGTTGTTAAGATTAGGACGAGCGTATCCTATCTTGTGCTTCGATTTTTTATCTTGCGAGAGCGTTAATAATAGAAGTCTAAGGGCTTCTAGAATGCGAGAGTGTGATTGAGTATCGTGCCTTGTCGTGAACAGGCTTTGGTTATATTCCTACGGAAGATTTGATTCGGTGGATCGTTGGGACGAGGTAAATCTTTGGACATACTTACCTCGCTTTTATGCATATTTTGGATGAGTGGCGGTGGTGTGTGCTTTATTTTGTTTATGATCATGAATACCGGATTAGGTTAATTTGGACATATATATATATATATATATATATATATATATATATATATATATATATATATATATATATATATATATATATATATATATATATATATATATATATATATTGTTTGCCGGTTGTTTTTTTTTTTCGGGCGGTGGCAGCACTGCCCAACTCCAATGGGAGACTGGGAGGTTCTCCACGACCAGGCCATACATGGTATATGGGCAGGCTTCTTCACCACACCACGTGGTATACGGATTGAGCTCCTCATCACTCTTGTTGGTTACACTGGGACAAAGACGAGAGTTATAAGACTCTCGTGTCACACTTTGGAACGAATGGAAATAGTAACGGAATGACCTAAAAAGAGGATAAGAATCGGATTGTATGTTTATGAGCATGATGTGTGTTATGTGCTATTGTGTGTGTGTGTGCCCTTGCTATCTTTATAATGCCTAGAATGTTAGCCAACGGTTTTATACTAATTGTTGTAGTTGATGTGTAGGTTAGGTGTGGCCGAGTGATCCGGATGAGTGGGCAGTCGGGGTTCCGTACATCGTAGATCGAGTTTGGGGGATTTGAGCCCGTTTTTTATTGTTGTAAATTGTGTATTGTTGGCGTGGTTGTATAGACAGCTGGAGTCTTTCCTTCCTTTATGTATTCGGGAATCATATCATTGCATTAAAAGTATTTCGATTTTGGCCTTTATTTGTGTCTTGTTGCAAGATCCGGTAAAGTTGTTGTCATAATAAGTGTCGGGACCCATTGTGAGGTCTCCGCCCGTAGCACCCTGAGTCCCATGGATTCGGGGTGTTACAAAGTTGTAACACAGCCCTACGTTCACAACAATGGCACTCACAATATTCTAAAAGGCCGAATAGACCAATAAATAGAACCCGCAAGGGTTCCGAGTTGCAAAATGAGTTTCGTTTTCAAATCACGAGCATAGTCAATTCGGGTAGAATATATAGGACCACCACTCCTTCTGTAGATCTCGGCGACGTAGTTCTTTGATTATTGATATGTAGGTATATATATATATATATATATATATATGTATATATAGACGTAGGATGTTGTGGGCTTGATGTATGTTATCTAAGTGTTTTGGACCATAGTTGTTTACGTGGATTGTAGTTATGGACGAAGAACTTGTTATGGTATAGTGGTGGCATGGCCTTTATATTCATATGCGTATATACATTTTACATGATAAGTGGACCTAGGATTTATATAGTCATATATACATGTACTTATTTTATATAGTAGACTAGGGAGTTATGGGACCTAATAGAAAAGATGATATTATGATATCATCACCTTTAAGACGACGTTGTTGGCTTGGGCTAGCGTTCTTACGTGGATGAGGACGCTCAAGTATCGAGTGGAGCATTTTATGCCGACAAACACCATAGCGCTTCTCGGATTCCTTTAAGAGGATGTCAAAGAGGAAGATTAAAGAAGACATAGACGAAGGGCGAACAAGTTGAAGGAAAACTCGAGACAACTTACGGGAAATCGAAGTGGAAGAAATACAAGAAAAGAAAGTAACATGAAGATGTGGAGCGATTTTGATGAAACAATAATTGAGCGGAAATGAAACCATCTAAAGACGACCAACTTATAGAGAGCTCCAACTGTTGTGTCGATAAACATAAGGAGCGTATTAAGCTTATAGGATTCGAAAAGTGGCGATCAAATTAAGGTAAGTTTTTTCTAGTCAACCCTAAGCATAGGAGTCGAGATGAGAAGTATGTTCCACAAATGACAAAGGATTAAGAGCATTCGTAAGTTAAGTTTACCGGGGGGGGGGGGGTACCAAAAGACGAAGTGTCAAGTTTCCTAGAATACCAGCGGGTTGACTTCTTCGAACTTACGAGATTTTTGAGAAATGGCGAGGCGATGATTGACATGGTAGAATTTACTTGGTGGAGTTGACCGTTTTCCATTATTGTGATAAGGCTAAGAAACGTTGGAAGAAAGAAGAGTGAGTAGACATTAATCCCACGAGGATGAGAAACGTAACAACAAGTTTTTCATTATGAAAGGACTTAAGTTACCAACCCAAGATAAACGTGAACATACTTTATCTAAACGTTAAGCTGCTTTTGAAGGACACCATTGGAGAGTGGTTAAGCTTATGAAAATGAGCCATATGACCCAACAAGGTCAAGAAACACGTAGATATCTATGAAAGAAGAAGGAGTCTAAGAGTATAGACTGATTTAGCGGAGGTAAACACTACTAGAAACACGTGTCATTAACTACGCTTTTTTAAGGCTTTCTCGGCGTTAAATAGCGTCGAGAAAAAACCTCCCGACGCTTTCACTAAGCGTAGTTATTCGCGACGCGGAGAATGGTCGACGCTTTTTATCGTGGAACATTGTCGGCGCTATGTACGGTCAATAAACATCTTTCGACGCTTTTATATGATTTGAATTTTTAAAATAATTCAAATACAATGGCCGTTTGAAAGCGTCGAGATTTTTGAGCGCCAACTTCTTTCCAAACTTCCCGCCAATAAATTTGTGCATTTATCGACAATAAAAAGCATCGACAAGTATGCCCGCCATGTTTCAACGAACTTTCCGCCATTACAGAGTTGGAATAAGGGACATTAAAAAGCGTCGAGATTATTTCGCGCGCATTTATTTAAAATATTTTATAACATTAAAATGTATCAAAAAATCAGTTATGGATAATTAATGTTTAGCGCCAATCGCGTATAGGGGTTGACGCTAATTATTATTGACACTTTATGCACCATTATAATTAAATATCCTGTAAAAAACTTTATCACAAAAATAAGTATTTACGATACACATCGTACGTACATACTATTCTTCCTAACAAAACTATCTACTACATTAGATCAAGGGATTGTAGTTATGTGCGCGTCTTGACCAACAATACTTAACTTCAATGCAAGGTGCAAAAACATAAGGAATGCCAGTAGCTCTAACTTCAACAACAGTTGCAGCTCCAATTCTCTTCACAAGTTCAGGGTCCGTATACCATAACCACAATGTAATCAAATTAAAATTAAAATTAACTTATAAGAATATAGAATCTACAATTCATTCTCCAATGACCTGGGTTTCCCCCAAGCCGACATTGTGAGGGAAAATGGTGGTCTTGCACCAATCCCATAAATCATGGTTTTACTTATTGAAAACCTGGAATGCAGATAACTCGGTTACTGTGACACTCCCAACCACTTAGTGAAGCTCTCAAACTCGTGTAGTCTGAGTCTGAAATCATGGTCTTGTTGAAAGACTTGCCAAAAGCCTTGACTGGTGCTTGCTCCTCCTAATCATGCAAATAAGTAAATAAGAAAACTCACCAATCACTAAAATCAATTAACTTAACTCGTAGTCATTGGGAACAAACACTACACAACAGGGATACTTAGAAGCCTAAACTTGGGTTATAAGTATATAACACATAAGGAGCAATTCAATCAATTTCTCATGATGAAAACACGAGAAACATAGCAAAATAACCAAAGCCATCCTAGAACACATTTAAACATGAGTTCCACTGAAAATTAGCCTTGCAATCCATTCTTAATTATCTTTCCGTATCATATTCAACCTCTTAACTATGAAAACTCAGATATCATATACAATTACATGAATAATTCAGTAATCAAATAATAAATAAATAAAGATTATTATACCAAATATCCACAAACACATTTACCTTAGATATAGGAGTCCTACTCTTGGCAAGCTTGTCTTGCTTGGCCTTGACCCTCTCCTTCTCGCCCAACAAAGAAATCCTCCCTAATGTACACAATGAACCTGCATTGGCTTGATGTGCTAACAGATATTAGAAATAGTACATTAGGAGTAGAGAGCAACTCACACAAACACACAGACAAAATCTAGATGACGTAATGCAAAACCTAAGTTAGCAATGCATGAATACCTTTCTTGAAATTCAAAATTACAGTATTAAACAAAACAGACAAACTTTTAGATAAAAGAAAGTGAACACTACCTTGTTGATGGTAAGAACTTGAAAATTGCGCTTCTATACCTTAGCAAGCTTCCTTCATAAGTACCTAATATAACACTGATAGTAAAATATTAACAATAAGAAAGCAGAAGATATTACAACTTATAGTATATAGGAAAAAAAGAAAGATATTACATCTTAATCTCATGAGATTAAGATGTGTACAAGCAACCAACCCCAATTGACAAGAGGGTTCTGACAATCATGTGGAGCAAGAAGATCAGCGGGATAACACTCATAAAAGCAATGAGCAATTACTACAAAGCTATACAACAGTGGAGATGTGTCAACAAAAAACCAAATGAATGAAAATGGAACATAACCAAATGATTAAGCTCATATTGTACTAAACACAAACAAGCATGCCATCAAATTGGTCATTTGCTTGAAGTATCAAGCTCATTTGTTGAGAACTGAGGTCTCGGATATTGTTATAAAAGCACCAAATAGACAAAAGAAGTGGATATCAGTACAAGGAAGAGTCAATAAGTAAAATTTGCTTCATTTCATGAAAGTAATTGTTGTGATACAGACTATATGACCAACAATTCTCCCATGTATGCCTACTCCATTAAGCAATATGCTGGAAACAAAATTAGGGTTAAAAGAATAATCTAATATATAATTTAGAAAATGACAAATCAGAAAGTAAAAATAAGAAATAAAAGAGGCAAAGATATTCAATCACATGACCGAAATTCCATATAAAACTTTCAGTATGTATATCAAATAATTGAAAAGTGGAGTTGTATCAAGATGATTACATACAAGATGATCAATTTCACTTGGACATTTCATCAAACACTTGATGGGCATCCTTAACCCACTGATCATGGATAAACTAACCCATGCCCAGCCTGAGATCGGAAGCTGCTAATTACACAGAAACTACAAATAAGACATTCTCTTATAATCATAGATAAGGAATTGGAAAAGAACTTAATAATCCACTCTACAACCAGTGACGGAAGTGGGGGAAGAAGGGATTCCTTGGTTGCTTGCTGCCAACAAGAAGGCTCCAACGGCCTGCCACCACCCTTGAAACCACCCTTGGATAAAGGGCTCAGGGATGAGGAAGGTTGAGACTTCACTTGCAATGGTCGGCATCGATGTGCAGCAAGGGACGAGGAGGTCGATGCAAGTCACTCCCGTTGAGCCAAATACATCTCCACTTCTCATAGTTTCACCCCGCACACCTCCTCCTACCAAGATAACCGTCCTAATTCTCACTTATCCTATCATGCTTGTTGCTAGTAATCCATATGCAGACACTTTCAATTTGGACATCTCTACTTCGCTTAATTTCACTACTTACACCTGCACAATCCAAGAGTCCGATGCTCAATTTCACTAGCAAGGTGCCCTAATCCCGAAATAGAATCCAGTTCTCTCAAAATGAAACAATTGGGAGAAACTAAAACTAAAATAAAGAACTTTAGATGGCAAAGCAAAACCCTAAGCATTCAGAATGTAAAAAGGTGAAATGGGAACAAACACATTAGAGCGTCCGAACCGAGGCCAACATCAGTTCCGATGAAGCGGCGGAGATTGCGAACCCACAACATCTTTGAAGCCGGAGGGATCTTGCGCTCTGTGGAGGGGTCGTGACCCTCGCCATCGTGGGATCCACTGTACATGTTCGAATCGAAGAGTGCCTCGTAAATCTGTTGTGGATAGATTGAACTTGTGAAGTGAGATCTGCAGCCTAACGTAAGGAGATGCATACATCATTTGTTTTCCCCGTTGAGCCGGCATTTTCCTGGCGCTGTTGGCGTTATTGTGCGTGAGGAAAGAGGAAGAACTCCGTGTCGTCGATTGAGGAGGAGTAGGAACCGGACTGCGGTCCTGGGTGCTGAAGAGGAGAAGGTGTACACATCTGCTCGCAACCGGAAGACAGTGGAGGAGATCAGTTACATCTAGAGCTGAAGGGAATCGTAGGAAGAAGGTTAAATACGACTACCTGGTTGTCGGCGGGTGCGTAAGAGAGCCACCGGCAGTGTTGGCTTGGTCTTGCCGAGAAGATGGTAAGCCTCCGGACACTGTGCGGTTGGGCCGGCGCCGGACTAAGGTCAGTAGGGAGGGCTATCGGATGGAGTTTCCTCCTCTTCAATAAAGAGAACGATGATTCCGATAGAGAGCGGGATGTATTAGGGTTTGAGGAAAAAAGTGAGAGAAAGGGTTTGTATGAGTGAAAAATGAAAGAGTTAGAGGCGGGTTTAGTGTTTGACTCAAAAAACAATAGGCGGGTTTATATTTGATCTTTCGCGGGTAATGAAAATGGAAAAATTTGTTGACGCTTTGTAAATTATTTTGATATTTAGAAGTGTCCTTTTTATCTTCGAGGTTATATAGCGTCGATAATGTTATGCGCTTGTTGGAAGCGCTGAAATTTTAGCTGACGCAATAAGTAGCGTCAAAGCCAAAGCGTAGTAGATGACCCGTGTTTCTAGTAGTGAAAGTTAGAGTACCCTGAAGAGGTTGCCTTTGGGCTGAAGGTGACATGAATAGTATAGAAGAAACTTAAGTTGATGAGCTCGAGGAGGCCAGCTATAATCTGGCCGGTGGCAATCAAGAATGCACATGTGCAGGATTGCCTACTGACGAGTACGGAAAGGAAGAGTAAACAATATTATGGAATATAGTGGATCGGTGTCAAGAGTTGGTGTATCAACTAGGCTTGTGTCTTGGTCATATATCATGAAGAGGTTAAATAAAGTAACCAAAACCGACCTCCGAGGGAAATATTATAACGACCTTACATGAGCTTTTGCGGTCAGGGGCTTGACATTTGAGGGAACGGTGTGGATATGTAAAATTAAGGTTTGACAACGGTTAAGAGGACTAGTAGATTAAGAGGAAGTTGAGGTTTCCATTGTGCTTTACGTAGATGAGAATGTAAGGAAAGGAGACGCACGATACTTTCTCTTCTTGTGAAACGGTTGATACGTTATTGTCACATTGTATGCTTTATGTTTAAGATTGTGGTACTTTAGAATTTATGAGTTAGAAGTTGCAGTGGTTTGGAATGGGGAATTTCTTCGGGGGTTTTTTCCACATGGCACTCTGGTACGGTTATTGAGGAAAGGTACGAGGCAGAAAAGTTGTACTTCGATTATCGAAGATGTGAATAAATAATGACAAGTAGAGGTATCTTCTCCGTAGTAGGAAGCTCGTCAAGACTACTTGCGTATGATCGTTGTGTTTCATAAGATCGACTTGAAGTCGAGATACCACCAGATTTGGGTGGAGAGAAGAAAGGACCTTCGTAAGGCGGAATTTAGGGCCAATATGGTAACTACTAGTGTAGTGAAGCCATTTTGGACCACGGGTGCGATTGATGAGTTGCAGTCTATATAGATGAGTATCCATCGGATTTCTGAATCGAGTTGCGATGAAGTCGAACAATTTGTGGTGTTTCTGATGGATCCAAAGTGGACCCTAATCCAAGGATTGTAATGATAGTTTTGATGAATGAGTTGTACGAATGATCATTATGATCTTACGTTTGACAATGTCTCGTTGTACTCTTGGAATTGAAAGAAAATGTTTTGCATGGGACGACAGTGATACTGGTTATGCAGGATAAGAGGATAAGCAGAGTGTCTAAGCAAGATGGGACGTCCGAGGTGACTTCCTAAGGGACGAACCAATTCTGATGGTATCAAGTTGATCCAATGAGGCCGAGGTGATAGTTTTAGTCATTCCTCCAATGTATGTGGAAGAGGTATGCAGCCTATAAGTTGGTTGGTCATAACCACAGGGTTGCGGGATGGTTTTGACACTTCCTCTTCTATTAGGAAGTCAATTAGATTGTGGGGACCGAGATGTGTCCTCGTAGCCTCATTAGAAGCAGCAGAGGTGAGTGACCTTCATTCCAATTGTAAGACCCCCAATCCGCGGGACTTGGGGCGTCACATGGGTAGGATCTCACAATAGATCCTAACCCTTGTCTGACAACAACTTCACTAGATCATACCACAAGACACATATAGATTATAAAAAATACATAAAATTGTACAACATATACATCAAAAGGTTTACAACAACACAACCGAGTACGAAACACTTTAGGTTATAAATGCAACACACATATGAACACACACGCAACCATTACAATCACTAAAATCCACAACTTCACGCTAAGTAATTCCTATGTACTTACTTAAAACTCTCGTAAGCCTGTACCACGTCACAGTTTCCCCTTGAGGAAAAAATTAACGCTTGTATAAGCAAGGCACACGCACTATCAAATGCTGCAAAGGTTAGGAGACATATCTCCTTTTCCTCCTAACTATAACTAACTAGAACTCACATCTAAACCTCATAATCCTCAACATACATACAAGTGCCTAAGCTACAAACCCAATGGAAAGGAAGGAAGGAAACATACTAACTAGGTAAGCCCTGGACACTCACCGGCGGAAGCAAGAGGCGCAAGGCACTACACCAGTGAGGTGCAAGAGCGGACCACTCTAGGCACATGGGCGGCTCATTGCCAGGCGCAGGGGCGGCTCAACTCAGGCCGTGGGACAGCTGTTGTGCAGCAAGCTCATCCCGACTTCTCTTCCGTCCTTCTCTCGACTCTCTTCACACAACCGCTAAGGAAAGGATGAACACCATCACCCACAGCTAAACCCAAGCACAACAACAACAACTATCACAACTCAGCATCCACATCCTTCAAGCTCAACAAGCTCAAAACTCTCACGAATATCACACAAGATCAAAGAGGATCAAAACGGAGATCTAAAGGAAGAGAGGAAGAGAAGAAGAAGAAGAACCTGAGGAGAAGAAGGATGGAGAAGATGAAGCAAACCCTCATTAGGAAGCAACATAAGCTTATATACGAAGCCAACCAAAAGCATGGGTCAAGGTCAACAAAGACGGCTGCAATCGCACAAATCCGCACGGGCGGATCTGCAAGGCATAGGGGCGGATCTGCCCACTAGGTGTGCACGGGCGGCTGGTCCTGTCTCAGCCCACTCAACACAACTCAACACCTGCGTCTCAACTGAGGCGCAGGTTCGGGATGCCTAAAAGACTTAGGCTCTTACATCATACTTCCCTAAAAACAAGTTTCGTCCCAAAACTTGCATGATCCCAAATCCTCTCGGACCCATATGCCTAGGTATAACACTCTCCCTCTCGGAGGCATCACATCTCTGTTCACCTGATCACAACCTTTAACAATCTATAACATCAAACACATGATTGAGGAATCATCTACTCCAATAACATGATCACACACGCTAAGCAACGAATAGAGGAAAACCATCTCTAGCCATTCACTAACCACGACACAAGGCATAGAGGCAGCCGTCTCTAGCCAAATCGTACACATAACAAAAATACATGGAGGAAAACCGTCTCCACTTACACTATGCAAATCAACAAAAGCATGGAGGAATAACCATCTCCAGCTAATCCTAAACATATCACAATAGCATGGAGGAAAGAACCATCTCCAGCTATACCTAACTTGCGCTAGCAAACAAGATCTAAAAGATCATATGCACACATCACAACTAGCACAAAAACACAACATATCACATAAACACATAACATACACTCACCAAGATAGCACTAAGATCTACTCGTGGATCCTACAGGTGCATCTATCTCGGCATAAAACTCTGGCTACTTCCTATGGATATTATCCTCGGTCTCCCATGTAGCCTCCTCAGCTCTTTGTCTCCACCACTATATCCGAAGCATAAGAAATGTCCTTCGAACGCAAGCGTCTCACTCCTCGTTCTAGGATTGAAAGTAAATGCTAAACAAAAGCGTGGTCCAGCTCAACCACCAAATCATCATAACTGACATTGTGTCTCGGATCTAGTATGTACTCCCTCAGCTAAGACACATGAAATACAGGGTGAACACCCTCTAATATCGGTGGCACTGCTAGTCTGTATGTTGCTCTACAAACCTTGTCTAGTATCTCAAAAGGACCGACATATCAAGGACTAAACTTCCCCTTTATGCCAAAACATTTGACGCCTCGTGTGGGATATACCCTTATCCAGACATGAGTTCCTACCCTAAACTTTAAATGTCTACACTTCCTCTCTGTATACGACTTCTGGTGACTTTGTGTAGCCAACATCCTCTCTCTGATCAACGCTACTTGAGCCATATAATCCCGAATCTACTCTTGTGCTATACCACTATCTCTTCTAGGCTCATCCCATCATAACAATGTAAGACATCTACGCCCATATAGTACCTTGTATGGGGCCATCCCAATCGAAGAATGTCAGATGTTGTTCTACTAGAAATCAACCAATGGGAGATAATTTGACCATCCTCGTCCCCAATCCAACACACAAGCTTGCAGCATATCCTCTAGTGTCTGAATGGTCCTCTATGATTGACCATCTGTCTAGGGATGAAACGCAGCCATGAAATGCAAACTCGTCCCTAAAGCAGTCTGAATTTGTTGCCAAAACCTCGAAGTGAATCGTCCATCTCGATATGAGACGATCTTCCTCGGTACACCGTAGAGTCTCACTATCTACCTAGTGAACTCCTCAACCAATCTACTCACTGGCCAAGTCTCTTTGATAGGGATGAAATGTGTAATCTTCGTAAGTTTTTTAACCACAACCCATATAGCATCAAAACTCCTGTTCGGGAACAATGTTGTCACAAAGTCCATGGAGATGTCCTCCCACTTCCACTGTGGTACTAGCAGTTGATGGAGCTCACATCAAGCTCTACAATGCTCTATCTTGACCTGTTGACAGGTTGCCCATAAAGCTACAAACCTGGCCATATCGGGCTTCAGCCCTACCTACCAATATGAGCGTCTCACGTCGTGGTACATTTTACTCGTACCTGGATGTACACAATAAGGCTTATAGTGAGCCTCTTGTAAAATCCTTTGTCTCAGCTCCACTTCAACTATACGCAAACGTGGTAGCGGCATCTCATCACTCCATTTGCTCCTATGAAGAATTGTGGTGCCTCACCATGAGACATCCTATCTCATATCCTTATCAGTGTCGGGCAGGTCCCCTACTTCTGTTGGATCTCACCCAATAGATCAGGTAGAACCTCTAAAGTGCTCAACTGGGCACCCTCATCAGGAAACTGGATGTCCATCTCTAGCCATGAAAATCCCTATGAATTTCAGGCTGATCTGTCAATCTCGCAATCGCCTTCTCTAGAGGCGGCTTCCTGCTTAGGGCGTCGGCGACAACATTCGCCTTCCCTGGATGGTACAGAAACTCAAGGTCAAAGTCCTTGATCAACTCGACCCATGGATGTTGGCGGTTATTCAATTCCAGCTGCGTGGAAATATACTTCAAACTCTTATTGTCTACGAAGATCTAACATGTTGCACCACATATCCCAAGCCTAGCTTGGATGCTTCACTCTATACCACAAAATCCTAAGTACCCTCTAGCTTTGCCAAGATAGGAGCACAAGTTAAATGCCTCTTCAACTCCTCAAAACTCTAATCACACTGCTAAGAGCATACTAATCTGGTAGTCTTCCTCAAAAGGCTGGTAAGTGGACGGGCAATCACAGATAATCCATCCACAAAGCGTTTGTAATAACCGGCTAAGCCAAGAAAGCAACGCACTTCCTTGACACTGGTCGGTGTCATTCATGCTGCAACTCTCTCTATCTTCGCCGGATCAACCATGATCCCATCGGCGAAGACAACATGACCTAGAAATGCTACCACTAGCATCTGTTAGCATGAAATATTGTGATATTTTAGGCACGTTTTCTAAGTGTATTTCATCTATTTTGATAGTCATTGATTAAGCATTGATGCATTTGTTAGCTAGTTTGTCTATAATGTCGAAATAGAGATCTACACAAGCTTTATGTTGATTGTAGGCAATTAAGAGCTATTTCCGAACGGATTGTGCGAGAATGGAGTTTGATCAAGAATGTCCAAGGATTGAGGACATCTCTAGGAGCTAAGGAAGGTGCTAACTTGAAGAATAGCACGAGGAAAGGAAGAATTACGGTTTACCCCTAAACCACGCTCTAAAATACGGCCGTACTACATTCCACGTTCAAGTCCACGGCCGTGGAACCTTGGCAAGGGAAGCGTGGTTCATTCCAGCAACTTCTACGGCCGTGGAAGGATTGAAACAAACCGTGACAATTTCCACGCTCTAAATTCCAATCGTGGAACCCTTCCACGACCGTGATCTTGGCAATCTTTTTCGCCACACTTTAAGCCACGATCTCCTACGCAATTGGGCCGGGCCAATATTTTATCTTACACTATAAAAGGACGGACGAAGGGAGATTCCCTCACCTTCGCTTACGCTTAGACGCACTTTCGCTTACACCTGGAATTGCCCTAATTTCACATCTTGCGGAGATTGTGATTGAGAGATTTGTGCTATGCTATTGAGATTTCCGGATTGACGGAGGAGTTGAAGATTCGGAAGATTGTTCGTAAGAAGACTTCGCTTCTTATTTAGGTTTGATTTGAAGACGGATTGACATCCCGTTCTTTGTTCTTATCTAAGATTGTGATTGTTTGTGTTATTCCGAATCTATTGACGTTATTGTGCTTGATTTGTGGATTTGAGATTGATTTGAAAGTTATTGAAGGTTTTTGGAAGTTTTCATCTTTTATTCTTTCAAACCTTGAATTTGATATCAATATGACTGTTGTTGGCTAAAACCCTTTAGCAATTCTAAGATGAAGGGTTGATAGTTGTGGCTTAGATGATGATAGATCGATCGTAAACAGATTGGACCCTGAGAGTTAGAGAGAATCGCCGACGAACCTAATCCACGGTCTGTTCTTGAGCTTCCACGGCCGTGGAACTCAAGAACTACACGTAATTTTGTGTCAGTTTACGAACTTGCTTTTACTTTAATCCAAAGTTAAAGATTTGCTTTAACTTACTCTTGGCTTACCCTTTTCTAGGTGGTAGTGAAGCCTCAACAACCTCTACCTCGATTTTGAGTGTCACAACCTTAATCGGTTTAGTTAGTCTTGATCCTTGGATTATAAGTTTGGGTGTTTGACGTTAATTCTTGCCTTTAGAACCTTTCTATACTGAAGCCTCAACAACCTTTATAGACGGTGTCTTTTAGGTGGGTCATATAAGGTTTTTGGAACTTCACCGTACGATTACCTTACATTCATATACCTTTGCATACCTCAACTCTGTCCTTATATCATTAGTATATCTTGAATCGATTGCCACAACTGGATTCCTGGATCTTTAGGATTGTTGTTTTCCCAATAATTCAAAAAGCTCTTACATTTACTCGCTTGACAATCTATAACTGGATTTAACCCCCCAAATCCCTGTGTTCGATACTCTGGAATTCTTGCTTAACTATATCGATCCGTACACTGCGGGTTCGCTTGCTTGATTTCTAGTTTTATAATTAAAGCTTATTTGCACGCACGCTAAGTGGCGAACAAGTTTTTGGCGCCGTTGCCGGGGATTTGGTCTAGGCCGAATTCGGTTATCGGTTGTCAAGCTTGGGAGCTTCTCCCTTGTTATTTGATATCTCTTCGAGTGTATGCGCAGGTCTAGGAATACCGAAGACCTCTTACCTATTGATCAAGAGCTTGAGAGGACTTTAAGGAGAAAGCGTAACGAGAAACAAATGGCCGAAGAACGAGAACGTGATCTCCAATCGGAGCTAGCGGAAAAGGAAGCTCAACTCCAATGGAGTGAGAAGACACATAGAGAAGAGACGGATCGTCACCAAATGAAGGTCGATGATCTAACGGACATGATGTTCCAAATGAGGTTGGAAATAAACAACCTTAAGGAGAAAAAGAAAAGGAGGAGACCTAGAAGATCGGTTAGAGCCAACTCATCCAATGAGGATAGCGACTCCTCCATGCCACCGCTAGAGGAAGTTGATCCCACGATCAATGTGAATCCATTCTATCCACGTTCAGCTGCAAATCGCAGTGTTCCACCTAGGAATGCTAGGATGGAACGTGTGGATGAGGAGCCAAGAACTCTTGGCCAAAGGATGGATCCAACGCAGCAACCACGCCGTTTAGGTGTGAACTTCGATGCTGACGATGTACAAGGGTTTAGCTTCAACCCGCAGGTTATTACTCTTGTTCGCCAAAACCAATTTGGCGGAACAAGCGCTGAATCTCCACACCAACACCTACAAAATTTTGAGTGTATGATGGAGACGATGAGGCCGAAGAACACGACTACCAACAACTATAAGCTCAAGCCTTTCTTCTTCTCCTTGAAGGGGAAAGCATTGTCTTGGTACCAAGCTCTTCCTAGTGGGAAACTAGACACGTGGGAAGACCTTTCCGCGGAGTTCCTCACTAAGTTCTTTCCGCCATCCAAAACGGCGGAGCTAAGAGGTAAGATTAACGCATTATCCATGAGATCTAACGAAAGTTTGTTTTAATCTTGGGAAAGGTTTCAAGATTTTCTCTTAGATTGCCCTCATCATGGCATATCCAAGCTTGCACTTTTGGAGATATACTATAAGGGGCTGGATGTGGACACACAATTCAAGCTCCAATCCCTCTCATGTGGTACATTCATGGACATGAGGGAAGATGACGCTTGGGACTTCATTGAGAAGCAAGCAAGGGTCATAGAGAAGTATTCTCACCGGAAAGTGGAGGGAAATTGTGTGGAGCAAGGAGCAAATATCACACATGAAGCTTAAAATCAAATTTTCTCCCTCAACAATGAGATTAAAGAGTTGAAGGAAGCTATCAAGACCAACTTTCCAAAGCAACAAGGAAAAGATGTTGGCTACTTGGGCAACAACAACAATGGTCGTGAGAATACAAATTGCAACAACAACAACCGGAATAATTGGAACGGCAACAACAACAACCGGAACAATAATTGGAACAACAATAGGGGTTCAAACAACAAAAATCGGCGCTCCAATCAACAAAACTCCGGTAACTCTTATCTTTCCAATTCAAATTCACTAACTCACCTTCCTCTTCCTTTACTCCTTTGAAAAGCCAGGGGCAAACACCTAATGGAGGAAGCACTTCGGGGAAGGAGAAGCCCGATCCCATGTTGGAGACAATTTTAGGAAAGCTTCAAGGGTTAGAGACTCGCATCATCAAGGTTGATGATCACATAACTATGGTTGATAAAGCCCAAAAGGTTTTAGAAAACCAAATGTTTACTCATGTAGAGGAAGTTCCTAGGAATCAAGGGAAACTTCCAAGAAAAACGGAGGACAACCCAAAGGGAAGGGTGATGGCAATCACAACTAGGAGCGGGGTGACAACTGCTGATCCGCAGCCTAAGTTTGTACAAGTCCCCGTTGAGAAAGAAATAGAGAAGGGGAAGGAGAAGGAAGATGTCTATGTTCCTCCTCCAGCTTACAAACCTCCCCTACCATTCCCTCAATCTAGAGCAAGAGCGCGTCTAGATAAACAATTCAGTAAGTTTATAGAACTCATGAGCAAGCTGCATATTAATATACCTTTCATTGATGCTATTGTAGGTATGGCGGCTTATGGCAAGTTCTTAAAGGAGATCCTCTCTAACAAGAGATAGTTAGAGGATTTTGGAGAGGTTAAGATGATTCGGATTCTTCGGATCTCATCAAGACCATGAAGGAGAAGATGCCCCCAAAGCTAAAGGATCCGGGGTCATTTTGTATTCCCATAGGAGTGGGAGATGTCACATATGATGCATTATGTGACTTGGGAGCAAGTGTGAGCATCATACCACTTGCATTATGTAGAAAGATCGGTTTAGGCGACCCTAAACCGGTGAAGATGACGTTATACATGGCGGATCGATCCATCACTCGTCCCGTCGGTATTGTAGAAGATGTCCCAGTCAAGCTAGGTAAATTCTTTGTTCCCATTGATTTTGTTGTGCTTGACATTCCTGCAGATAGTCTGGTTCCGATCATACTCAGAAGACCGTTTCTTGCAACTTCCTGCTGCATAGTCGATTGCAAGAATGCTAGACTCACCTTTGACATAGGAGAGGAGAAGGTAGGGTTCGTTCATTCCACTCTAGTGAAGGAACCAATCTTTGATGAGGATATATTCAATATCCAAGATGAAGAAGGGTTGTCTAGAGAGGAGGTAAGTGCTATTCTCTTCAAAGATCCTTTGCAAAAGGTTATTAATATGAGTCTAATGGATGTAGGGGAAGAAGAGGAGTGCAATGAGGCAATTGAAGCCTTAGAAGCACAAGAAGAAGTATGTGAAGAGGAGTTTGAGAAACTCCACGACGAAGTAGAAAACGTGAGAATCCACGGCCATACACTATATTCCACGGCCGTGGATTTCACCAACCAAAGCGTGGCTCACTCCAGTTGGTTACACGGTCGTGGAGGAAACAGAGCACCCCTAACCACATTCCACGCCCAAAATCACGGCCGTGGAGAAGCCAGAGAAACCGTAATTTTGGCCGTGGACGAAGGCAATTGTGCCACTTCTTCAACTTCTTTTGATTCTTCTCCCACACCTTCTAGACCCTTAGACACTTCTAAGGAGGCATCGAAGACTCCTCAAGAACCATTGGAAGCTCCGAAAGCGATGGAACTAAAGCAACTTCCTACACATCTAAGGTACGCTTTTCTAAGACCTAACTCTACTTATCCAGTAATTGTTAGTTCCGATTTAACCATAGATGAACATAGTAAGCTTATGGCTGTCCTTAGGAAACATAGGCAAGCTTTAGGTTATACTATAGAAGACTTAGTAGGAATCAAACCTTCCCTATGCATGCACAAAATATTAATGGAAGAGGACTTTAGAACTTCAAGACAACCTCAAAGGCGGTTGAATCCGACCATGAAAGAGGTTGTCAAGAAGGAAATTTTTAAACTTCTTGATGCCGGTATCATCTACCCTATCTCCGATAGCAAGTGGGTGAGTCCGGTATAAGTAGTTCCGAAGATGGGAGGAATGACGGTCATCACCAACAAGAATAACGAACTCATTCCTACCCGAACCGTGACAGGATGGCGGATGTGCATAGACTACCGCAAGCTTAACAATGCGACAAGGAAGGATCACTTCCCGTTGCCATTCATCGACCAAATGCTTAAAAGATTAGCACAACATTCGCACTTTTGCTATCTTGACGGTTATAGTGGTTTCTTTCAGATTCCGATACACCCGGATGATCAAGAGAAGACCACGTTCACGTGCCCATGGGTACGTTAGCCTATAGGAGGATGCCGTTCGGGCTTTGCAACGGCCCAACCACCTTTCAAAGGTGCATGATGGCCATCTTCTCCGAATATATAGAGGAAATCATGGAGGTCTTTATGGATGACTTCTCCGTATACGGTTCCTCTTTTGACAATTGCCTTTCTAACCTTGCTCTTGTATTACAAAGGTGTGAAGACACTAACCTAGTTCTTAATTAGGAGAAGTGTCAATTTATGGTAAAGGAAGGGATTGTATTAGGACACTTAATCTCTAGTAGAGGGGATAGAGGTTGATAAAGCTAAGATAGAGACCATAGAAAAGCTTCCTCCCCCAACTTCGGTGAAAGGGATAAGAAGTTTTCTAGGACATGCTGGATTCTATAGACGCTTCATAAAAGACTTCTCTAAAATATCAAAACCGCTAACTAATCTATTGATGAAGGATGCAGTTTTTGCGTTTTTGCAGGAATGCTTGGATGCGTTTAACATGATCGGGGAAGCTCTAATTTCAGCACCTATTATCCAACCTCCGGATTGGAATCTTCCCTTTAAGGTTATGTGCGATGCTAGTGATGTTGCTATAGGAGCTTATCTTGGACAAAGAAAGGAAGTGCAAACCCACGCTATCTACTACGCTAGCAAGACGCTAGATGAAGCGCAGCTCAACTAAGCCACTACGGAAAAGGAATTTTTAGCCATTGTTTATGCTACTGATAAATTTCGCTCTTATCTTGTAGGTGCAAAGGTGATTGTGTACACGGATCATGCTGCGATCCGGTATCTCCTTGCAAAGAAGGATGCGAAGCCAAGGTTAATTAGATGGATTCTTCTCCTACAAGAGTTCGATCTAGAGATCCGCGACAAGAAGGGTTCGAAAAATTCTGTTGCGGATCATTTGAGTCGCCTAACACATCTAGATGACGACCATCTACCTATAGATGACTCCTTCCTGGACGAACACCTACACATTATAGAGGAGTGCATCGATGTGATCTCCAAAGGTAACGAACCATGGTTTGCTGATTTTGATAACTATTTGGTTAGTCAAGAGATACCGCCCGTATTATCCTACGCACAAAGAAAGAAGTTCTTTAAGGATGTTCGGGAATACTTTTGGAATGAACCTCTCCTCTTTAAGAGAGGTCCGGATGGCATCATTCGGCGATGTGTGCCGGAAGATGAGATGCAAAGTGTCATCCGCCATTGTCATTCACTGCCATGTGGAGGACACGCTAGTTCGAACAACACTAGCACTAAGGTATTGCAATCTGGATTCTTTTGGCCTACTTTATTTAGAGATTGCAATCCTTTGTTTCATGTTGCGATGCTTGTCAAAGAATAGGAAATATCTCTAGGAGGAATGAGATACCTCTCAATAACATCCAAGAGGTGGAGATTTTCGATGTTTGGGGAGTTGACTTTATGGGACCGTTCCCATCATCTTGTGGAAACCAATACATATTCTTGGCGGTGGATTACGTTTCTAGATGGGTGGAAGCAATTGCCTCTCCCACCAATGATGCCATGGTGGTGGTTAAGTTCTTTAACAAGACCATCTTCCCACGATTTGGGACACCAAGGACTATCATTAGTGATGGAGGTTCTCACTTCATTGCCCGGCGCTTTGAAGCTCTTCTAGCTAAGTATGGGGTTACTCACAAGATCGCCACCCCTTATCATCCACAAACTAGTGGACAAGTTGAGATCTCAAACCGGGAGATCAAAGGAATCCTAGAGAATACGGTTTCAAGGACTAGGAAGGATTGGTCCTTGAAGCTTGATGATGCATTGTGGTCGTACCGGACTGCGTACAAGACTCCCATAGGAACCACACCATACAACCTTGTGTATGGGAAGTCTTGCCACTTACCGGTAGAGTTGGAGCACAAGGCGTTTTGGGCCATCAAGTGGTTGAATTTCAGCATGAAGGAAGCGGGAGAGAAGCGTCTCTTGAACCTTAATGAGCTTGAAGAACTCCGCTTGAACGCCTATGAAAATGCCAAGATTTATAAGGAGAGAGCAAAGCGTTGGCATGATAAGCATATCATTCCAAAGGACTTCAAAGAAGGAGATCAAGTTCTCCTCTTTAATTCAAGGCTTCGTCTCTTTCCAGGTAAGCTTAAATCTCGTTGGACCGGACCTTTTCTAATCAAACGTATTTTTCCCCATGGTGCAGTTGAAGTATGGGGTGAAGCGGGCCGAAGCTTTAAGGTGAACGGTCAACGACTCAAGAAGTATACGCCGGAACTCCAAGCTGAAGAGTTCGCGCCCACCGCACTCGAATAAGTACGAATTTGGTCTAGCTACGGACCTTAAACAAAGTGCTTCTTGGGAGGCAACCCAAGGTATTGCATTTACGTTTTTTGTTTTCGATTCATAGTTTAGCTTAGTTTAGACGTTTTTGCTTTGTTTTGCCTTCGATTCTTTCCGGTATGTTCGTGTTCTTGGATGTACGAACGGTGGAAAAGGAAAAGGGAAGAGAAAGTTTGAAGAAAAGTGACGAAACTTGGACTTTGGAGCATTATAGAGAGTTCCACGGCCTAAACCACGGCCGTGATAGCTACAGTGACCGTAATTTCCAAAAGCCTTTGAAAAATCACTAAAACCACGGTTCCGTACAATTCCACGGCCGTGGAACCCCCCGATAGACCGTGGTTTTCAAAAATTTTGTTGGCCACTATATAAACAACGTTCTTCACAAAAACACAACATCACAAACCCAATTCCACACCCTATTTCGCCGATTTGCCTTCTCTCACCTCAAATCTTCGTTCGTTAATCGTTTTTAACGATTTTTTGATCCAAACTGAAGCAAATCCAACCACCAACAAGATCCAAGCAACAATTCGAGCGGCAATTCACCAAGGAAAGCAGAATTCGGATTTAAAATCCGAAACCTTGGTTTTTTTCACTCTTCTCTATCTTTGTCGATTCGGATCTACATTTGCTAGAATTTTTAGGAATAACTGATTGGAATTGGAAGAGAATTAGTATAGGACTGCTGCTATGGAATTTGGTGATTGATTTTTGAGATTTGCGAAATTTTGAGAGAAACCACGGTTCCTAGACGTTCCACGGCCGTGGAATTTGAAGAACAAACCGTGGTTTTCAACAGAAAATGGATTTTGTGAGGAGAGTGTCCGGGAGAAATAAGAACAAGAAGAAAGAGAAGGATAAGAATAAAAAGAGGAAGGGTAACCCCTCTTCCTCTTCCTCCTCTAGAGCACCACCACCTTCATCCCCTTCACCTCCATCATCACCTTCATCACCATCACCTCCTAGCCCTAGGGGCCCTACCATTCACAAGGATCATCTCGACGCCTTACAGAGGATCCATAAGAGGGCCGTTATAGGACCTAGGTACCTACTGTTAGAGGACTTAGCGCCTCTACATGTGATAGATGACCGTACTTGGCTGTTGGATAGAGCCGGTCTTGTCGTCTTTTCGGCTATCCGAGAAGACGCTTGCGAGGAGATTACTAGAGAGGTTGTGACGTCTTTTGAGCACAGTCATGTTGATAGGACAGTTTCTTTCCGTCTGATGGAAAGAATCTATGATTTCTCCATCCGGGAGTTTGGAGCCTTCTTTGGGTTCCAAGAGACCTTCAATGGTCGTTTTCCCAGCGGCGTTTACGCCAAGGAATTCTGGGAGGAGGTAGCCATGATCTATGCCAGCGAGGACCGCTGGCAACCAGCTGATACCAAGGCTAAGTTGATGTATCACTTAGCCTTGAAGATTGCTCACCGGGTACTTTCTGAGTGTCTCTTCCCTAGGACAGAGACACCTCAGAAGATCAAGACGGATGAGCTCTTCCTTCTCTACTCCATGTTGTATGGACGGCCTGCTGACTATGCCACCCTTTTAGCTGCTACCATGAGCAAGCTAAAGAACAAGAGGGCTGGCAACATTGGATATGGTGGGATAGTCACCCACCTTGCTAGGATATTAGGGGTAGATTTCTCCGCATGCACACGCATTCCTGCTGTACCCCTAGGACTCCAAGCCTTTATGACTAGAGGTCTCATCTTCCCCACCCATAGAGGTCCACCTTATGCAGCTATGCCATGGGAGAGCAGGATGGGGAGAGGCATTGAATGGCTCCCAGAGTATTCCATTATGGCTGGACGCCATAACTGGAAGGAGACGTTCGCTGCTATGCATGCGAACAGGATTGCAGCCCCTCCATATGTCCCACCACCACCTGTAGTTGAGGAGGAGGAGATGAGAGACCAGTATGAGGGAGGAGGAGGAGCTGAGCAGGATTTTGGCACTTTTCCGGATCAGCCGGACATAGCTCCTGACATGCCTAGACGTTCTCCACGTCCCGCCAGAGCTTCAGGATCATTTTCTCGCCGCGCCAGCGTGAGCGAGAGACCCACTTGGATGGAGACCCCTCCTGTGTGGTATGGAGCTCCACCACCATGGTCTACACAGGCACCACCAGCATCAGCACCGTCAGATGCACCGGGGTGGTACAGCCAACCGCCTCGCTGGTATGAGCAGCTGCCGGAGTGGGCCACCGATCTTTCTGATAGGGTGGGAGCTTTGGAGATTCGAGCCAACACTAGAGATGCACGTATGGACGACCTCGACCATATGATGAGGGATGTCTACCGCCAGCAGCTCGGGCGGTACTACGATCCTAGCTTCTCTCCTTTTCCACCTCCACCGTAGTGATGACGATGATGACCGACAACTTTAGCCTCCACCGCCATTTTGTGAGTTCTTTTTCTTTCTTTCTTTTCTTCTTTTACTTTTATTTGAACATTAGGGACAATGTTTGTTCCAAGTATGGGGTGGGGTGTGACTAATCGTTTGTAATAACTCTTACTCACTTTGATTGCTTCTATTGAGACTATCTTGCATGTTTCATTATATTGTTAAACGTTTCATTATTGCATTGCATGAAAAAGATTTTGAAAAACTGATAGCATGAATTATAGTCTATATTTTGGGGTTTGTTTGGACGTTTTATCTTTCATAATCTGCATGTTTGTATGTACATTATGTGATTTTACTACCATTTCATCTACCTTTGCGAGAATCGAGGTCTACACCTAGTTTCGTTGTAATTGCAGGTAATATGGTACGTTTTGCATCGAAAAGGAGCAAAAGGAGTCAAGAGTCATTTGGAGCTACATTCAGGAAGCACAACCATGGATTAAAGATTTACTTTGGACCAGTTTTGAGAGATTCTACATTCAGTTATGAGTCACCTCGGTTGACCAGAGATTCATCTCGACCGAGGCGATCCAGAGACACCGACTCGACCGAGGCGAACACCTAGGACGCGGCGAGAATATTTTATTCTTGGCTGAGATCTTTTAAAATTGGAAAGTGATCTTATATTTTTGGGCTGAGCTTCTAGAAGGAAGGAGATATGCAGAATCATATATTTTACCTATTTTTATGGGAATATATCTTCTTAAGATTTATTATCTTTGGAGGTTTATTTTTCCTATAAAAAGGATTGGATTTTCCACAAATCCGATGATGCTTAGATGCTGCATACACCGCATACAATCAGCTATCAGCGCAGCAGCCGCATCCTACTCCAATTTGGGAGATTCGAAGAACCTTTTTGAAGGTTGAAGGAAGATTTGAAGACTATAGCTTTATAGCTTTTTGGAGGGTTTTGTAAGATTGTCTTCAATTCCTTTCCTTGATTGTCTTGTCTTGTTGGATTATTATCCAAGGAACGATTTTGTGTGATATTTGATTCAGTTATTGGAGTGTTTTCATTAAATTCTTCTTTGTTCAAATATTCACCTTCTTCCCATATATTTAATACTTTCATTATGATGATGAGTGGCTAATTTCCTTGTGTGATTCTAGGGTGATTGGCTGAAGGTTGTGGGAAAAACAATGATAGAATGATCTTAATCACAGTAGGATCCTGAAAGTTCGAGTCTTTAACCTTAACCCTAAGCATCTCGTTCAGTCGATGAACATCTCGGCCGGGGTGGAAACTGGCTGACCGAGGTGGCTTATCCGATCCTTAACTGAGAGTTAATGTGTTAGAGTTTGCCAAATCCTATTCTTATTATACCTTTCTGGTTCAAAGCAAGCTTAGGATGAGACTTACCCGGTAATTCCTTAGTTTGTTTACCAACGATCATAAGTGTAGGTAATAAAGGCTTGTCCTTTATTGGGGTTTGAGTGTGCTTCCATCCCATCTTTGTGAGTTAGCCTGAGACTTACCCGGTAAAGGTTGATTCTATTCCCTTAGATGGTATGTTAGTTTGAGGTTATAGTTCTTTATCTTAATTCCTTGAGACTTACCCGGTAATAGGAGTTACGGTTTGGGATTAGTGTGTAGTGAGACTTACCCGGTGATCTACTCCACTTTAGAAACACCTTCCCCATGCAAAAATCTCAGCTTTGTCCGCTTATCTATAGATCTTGAGTTGGAACCACAACTAGATGCTTTAATCCCTAGAATTGCATGTTTGCTTTATTTGACATCTTATTCATCTTTGATTGTATTACTTGCTCTTGTGGTTAGCATCAACACTAGCATACCGTACTGGACTTTGTTTCACTAAGTCCCTGTGATCGACCCCTGGAATTTTCTTGCTTTTACTACGATTGACCCGTACACTGCGGGTTCGCATCCTTGTTTTAAGCTTAAGTCTAGGGTTATAAATTTAAAGCTTGCACACACCGTTTGGAGCGAACAAGTTTTTGGCGCCGTTGCCGGGGACTTGGTCTAGACCGAGCCGGTTTCGGTTTGCTTTCGGGGCTATTGCCCCTGTTGCTACTAACTACTCTTTCTATGAGTTTTGTAGTTTTCAGGATTTCCGATGACTACATTTGATCCAGCCTGGATAGCAAGACAAAGTGCTAGGGCGGACCATTATGAATACTTGGAGGAGAAGTACTCCTTCTATTGGTTCAACAATGAATGGGAAAGAGAAGAGGCCATTCAGCACGAACTTGCGATATGGGATGAGAAGAATGTCCCTAAAAAGACTTATGAGCAACCTCTTGAAGATTCTCTCGAATCTAGGTTGGAGAAGTTAATGAAGAAGGTGACGGAGCTCAAGGAAAGCACCCTATCCTATGCTAAACCGGAAGAGGAGCATAAGGAAGTGTTGCACGTTTCGAGCATACCTCCAGTCAAACCAGAAGTTTCTCCTGAAGCTTCTGAGGGAGAAGATGTGGAAGATCTCGATCTGACTGTTGAGACCTCGGTCGAGGTAGAAGAGACCTCGGTCGAGATGATGGAAGAATCTGCAGAACCGGAAGAGGCAGATGCAGAAGACTTTAGCCAAATTACTGAGATTATGGTCAAGGTGGAAGAAAGACCAGCAGAACTGAGAGAGATTTCGTGGGTGGATTATCAACCCAACACGAAACTTGCCTCAAGCTTTGGAGAACTTTGCAAGGTACGTTCTCCTACTTCATTTGAATTCCCTATTAATATTTCTGAATTTTTCAGGAATGCACCGGAAAGTTGGAGGTCTCTTCCGAAAGAACCTCCTAAAATCAAGATGAAGTCTTCCTTGAAATTGTTGGAAGAAGAAGCTCCTTGGATTATAAGGAGTGGAGTTTGCAAACACTACACCGCTAAGTCGATGAAGTATCTCTTGTTCAAGTATGGGGTCCCTCGCATGCTCAGGACCCTGTACCATCCCCAAGCTATAGATGGGGAAGCTGCTATGATTCTCGAGAAACTGTTTTCTCGATCAAGGAAAGGATGGGACGCAAGGCTAGATTATGTCCCATTGGAGTGCAGGAAGGCTAGAAGGAATCCGGTGAGAATCAAACCGTACAAGCTTGTACGTGGGAGATCTTACCATTTGCCGGTGAAATTAGGAACCGGAACCTCTTTGGAAGAATTTTATGGATGTGATGAGCACTCCATGACATTCGAAGTGCATTGAGTAATCCCATGCCGTATGGTCCAGCTAGCGACCTTAAATCAAGCGCTTCTTGGGAGGCAACCCAAGGTATTGCTTTCTTTCCCGTTTTCTAGTCTAGTTTAGATAGTTTTTTGTTTTTGCTTTCCTCTAGACAACAACCAGGTATTCCAAAAGGAAGGATCACAGTTCAGGAGCTACACTAGAAGAACGAAGTTTCGAGAAGTTGAGGAAACGATCTTTACTGAGATACATCTCGGGTACTGTCAGAACACCTCGACCGAGATGTACTTCGCCAACCGAGATGGTCTTATCTGGGAGCTGTTTCTTACTTCTTCATGCAGTTTAGCTATGTTCGGTGAGTATCCTGTCCTTAGACTTATTCTGACCCACTGGGACAGTGTGTCCCAAGTATGGGGTATTTGATGTACTTATTTGATGACTTTGATGTATGACTCACGCTTTATCAGATATTTTATATTTATGCTTCATTTGCATCTATGTGTTTATCTGAGACTACATGCATACTTACAGGTTATTTGATTGAGAAAAACGTCGAAACCGAAAAAAAATGGTTTTAAAAAAAATTTTTTTGACCTCGACCGGGACAGTTCTGGCAAAACGAGGTGTTTCACCTCGGTTGAACCAAGAACATCTCGACCGAGGTGGGTTAACTGAGAGTTTTCGAAAACGATTTTTGTGTTACTTATCTGGATATGATCTCAGTGAAGATCTTGTTTACTGACTGGTTTTAAATTCTTTATATGTTTGAAATGTTTTATGATATGATTAAGTTGCTAAATGCTTTGTTTGAAATTATTGGCATGTTTAATACTTTATTTTTATCCAAATTATGTTGAATTTGAAGGTTGACACCGCAGCATAAGTTCTCTCACGTTCTTCTTGGAAAGACCAAGGCAATTCATTCTTCTTCTTCTTCTTCTTCTTGATCATGCTTAGCCCCTCATATACATATTGCCTCCCTTTACCTATCCGGGAATTTGGAAGCAAGCAAAGTGGTGAAAGCAAGTTAAAGTTGAGAAGTGGCTGAAAGTGAAAGTGTTAGAAAGCAATAATAGGTTTGGGGAAGTCAATCATGAAGATGAGTAACTCGGCACCATTCACATAGCCGGGTGTTTGTGTCTTGCCAAAGTCGGATTGAGCGATATTCCTAACGGGTCATGGTATGTGCATCAAGGGTTTGACGCATCTCAAGAAATTGATGATTGCAGATTTCCTAGGCTTCGGTTATTGTGCACCTCTGTCCATGCATCCCAAAAAGTAAAGTAAAAAGAAAAAGTGTGAAATAAGCAAAGCTTATTGGTGGAAGATGTTGCAAGTCAAAAGTGAAAGTGAAGTTCATCCTTTTCCCGGATTCTAGCACCACATTACCTTACATGCATCCCTACCCTACACGTTTCTTGACCTTTCTTTTGGGAAGCCCTTGAGACCTTGAGCTTGTTGATTGACTTAGCGGTTTAAATCGGATTATACATGATTAATTTTGATAATTATGATTTATTATGCATTCTATGATTTTATGCAAAGATGAACAACTTTCCTATATTTATAAAATGTTTTGATCATATTGAGTTTTTAATTTCCAGGAAGTACTCTCTTAGAGTGATCTATGATAGTTGCACACCATAAAATGTTTTTGAAAGACTTTTCATTGATTTTCTTGACTTATAATCCATTCTATCTTGATTTCTATATGAGGAACTTGCTTAGGGACAAGCAAGGGCTAAGTATGGGGTATTTTGATAGCATGAATTATAGTCTATATTTTGGGGTTTGTTTGGACGTTTTATCTTTCATAATCTGCATGTTTGTATGTACATTATGTGATTTTACTACCATTTCATCTACCTTTGCGAGAATCGAGGTCTACACCTAGTTTCGTTGTAATTGCAGGTAATATGGTACGTATTGCATCAAAAAGGAGCAAAAGGAGTCAAGAGTCATTTGGAGCTACATTCAGGAAGCACAACCATGGATTAAAGATTTACTTTGGACCAGTTTTGAGAGATTCTACATTCAGTTATGAGTCACCTCGGTTGACCAGAGATTCATCTCGACCGAGGCGATCCAGAGACACCGACTCGACCGAGGCGAACACCTAGGACGCGGCGAGAATATTTTATTCTTGGCTGAGATCTTTTAAAATTGGAAAGTGATCTTATATTTTTGGGCTGAGCTTCTAGAAGGAAGGAGATATGCAGAATCATATATTTTACCTATTTTTATGGGAATATATCTTCTTAAGATTTATTATCTTTGGAGGTTTATTTTTCCTATAAAAAGGATTGGATTTTCCACAAATCCGATGATGCTTAGATGCTTAGATGCTTAGAGGCTGCATACACCACATACAAGCGCAGCAGCCGCATCCTACTCCAATTTGGGAGATTCGAAGAACCTTTTTGAAGGTTGAAGGAAGATTTGAAGACTATAGCTTTATAGCTTTTTGGAGGGTTTTGTAAGATTGTCTTCAATTCCTTTCCTTGATTGTCTTGTCTTGTTGGATTATTATCCAAGGAACGATTTTGTGTGATATTTGATTCAGTTATTGGAGTGTTTTCATT
>BSUD01000008.1:46206708-46218127 GCA_033239045.1 Fagopyrum esculentum | reverse complement strand
CATTATGTGATTTTACTACCATTTCATCTACCTTTGCGAGAATCGAGGTCTACACCTAGTTTCGTTGTAATTGCAGGTAATATGGTACGTATTGCATCAAAAAGGAGCAAAAGGAGTCAAGAGTCATTTGGAGCTACATTCAGGAAGCACAACCATGGATTAAAGATTTACTTTGGACCAGTTTTGAGAGATTCTACATTCAGTTATGATCACCTCGGTTGACCAGAGATTCATCTCGACCGAGGCGATCCAGAGACACCGACTCGACCGAGGCGAACACCTAGGACGCGGCGAGAATATTTTATTCTTGGCTGAGATCTTTTAAAATTGGAAAGTGATCTTATATTTTTGGGCTGAGCTTCTAGAAGGAAGGAGATATGCAGAATCATATATTTTACCTATTTTTATGGGAATATATCTTCTTAAGATTTATTATCTTTGGAGGTTTATTTTTCCTATAAAAAGGATTGGATTTTCCACAAATCCGATGATGCTTAGATGCTTAGATGCTTAGAGGCTGCATACACCACATACAAGCGCAGCAGCCGCATCCTACTCCAATTTGGGAGATTCGAAGAACCTTTTTGAAGGTTGAAGGAAGATTTGAAGACTATAGCTTTATAGCTTTTTGGAGGGTTTTGTAAGATTGTCTTCAATTCCTTTCCTTGATTGTCTTGTCTTGTTGGATTATTATCCAAGGAACGATTTTGTGTGATATTTGATTCAGTTATTGGAGTGTTTTCATTAAATTCTTCTTTGTTCAAATATTCACCTTCTTCCCATATATTTAATACTTTCATTATGATGATGAGTGGCTAATTTCCTTGTGTGATTCTAGGGTGATTGGCTGAAGGTTGTGGGAAAAACAATGATAGAATGATCTTAATCACAGTAGGATCCTGAAAGTTCGAGTCTTTAACCTTAACCCTAAGCATCTCGTTCAGTCGATGAACATCTCGGCCGGGGTGGAAACTGGCTGACCGAGGTGGCTTATCCGATCCTTAACTGAGAGTTAATGTGTTAGAGTTTGCCAAATCCTATTCTTATTATACCTTTCTGGTTCAAAGCAAGCTTAGGATGAGACTTACCCGGTAATTCCTTAGTTTGTATACCAACGATCATAAGTGTAGGTAATAAAGGCTTGTCCTTTATTGGGGTTTGAGTGTGCTTCCATCCCATCTTTGTGAGTTGGCCTGAGACTTACCCGGTAAAGGTTGATTCTATTCCCTTAGATGGTGTGTTAGTTTGAGGTTATAGTTCTTTATCTTAATTCCTTGAGACTTACCCGGTAATAGGAGTTACGGTTTGGGATTAGTGTGTAGTGAGACTTACCCGGTGATCTACTCCACTTTAGAAACACCTTCCCCATGCAAAAATCTCAGCTTTGTCCGCTTATCTATAGATCTTGAGTTGGAACCACAACTAGATGCTTTAATCCCTAGAATTGCATGTTTGCTTTATTTGACATCTTATTCATCTTTGATTGTATTACTTGCTCTTGTGGTTAGCATCAACACTAGCATACCGTACTGGACTTTGTTTCACTAAGTCCCTGTGATCGACCCCTGGAATTTTCTTGCTTTTACTACGATTGACCCGTACACTGCGGGTTCGCATCCTTGTTTTAAGCTTAAGTCTAGGGTTATAAATTTAAAGCTTGCACACACCGTTTGGAGCGAACAAGTTTTTGGCGCCGTTGCCGGGGACTTGGTCTAGACCGAGCCGGTTTCGGTTTGCTTTCGGGGCTATTGCCCCTGTTGCTACTAACTACTCTTTCTATGAGTTTTGTAGTTTTCAGGATTTCCGATGACTACATTTGATCCAGCCTGGATAGCAAGACAAAGTGCTAGGGCGGACCATTATGAATACTTGGAGGAGAAGTACTCCTTCTATTGGTTCAAAAATGAATGGGAAAGAGAAGAGGCCATTCAACATGAACTTGCGATATGGGATGAGAAGAATGTCCCTAAAAACATTTATGAGCAACCTTTTGAAGACTCTCTCGAATCAAGATTGGAGAAGTTGATGAAGAAGGTGGAGGAGCTCAAGGAAAGCACCCTATCCTATGCTAAGCCGAAAGAGGAGCATAAGGAAGTGTTGCACGTTCCAAGCATTCCTCTTGTTGAACCGGAAGTTTCTCCTGAAGCTTTTGTGGAAGCGGAGGATATGGAAGATCTCGATCCAACTGCCGAGACCTCGGCCGAGGTGTCAGAGATCTCGACCGAGATGGAAGAAGAATTTGTAGAACTGCAAGATGCAGCAAACCCTGACCAAATTACTGAGACTGTGGTCAAGGTGGAGGAAAGGAATGCACCGGAAAGTTGGAGGTCTCTTCCGAAAGAACCTCCTAAAATCAAGATGAAGTCTTCCTTGAAATTGTTGGAAGAAGAAGCTCCTTGGATTATAAGGAGTGGAGTTAGCAAGCACTTCACCGTTAAGGCAATGAAGTGTCTTTTGTTCAAGTATGGGGTCCCTCGCATGCTAAGGACCTTGTACCATCCCCAAGCTATAGAAGGGGAAGCTACTAGGATTCTCGAGAAGCTGTTTTCTCGATCAAGGAAAGGATGGGATGAAAGACTGAGTTATGTCCCATGGACAAAGAGGAAGACCGGTAGGATTCCGGTGAGAACCAAATCGTACAAGCTTGTACGTAGGAAATCCTACCATTTGCCGGTGAAATTAGGAACCGGAACCTTTTTGGAAGAATTTTATGATGGATGTGATGAGCACTCCATGGTGTTCAAGGTACATTGAGTAATTCTATGGAGAAGGGTCCAGCTAGCGACCTTAAACCAAGCGCTTCTTGGGAGGCAACCCAAGGTATTGCTTTCTTCTCCCTTTTCTAGTTTAGTTTAGATAGTTGCTTTGTTTTTGTTTTCCTCTAGACAACAACCAGGTATTCCAAAAGGAAGGATCACAGTTCAGGAGCTACACTGGAAGAACAAAATTTCGAGAAGTTGAGGAAACAAGCTTTACTGAGATACATCTCGGGTACTGTCAGAACACCTCGACCGATATGTGCTTCGCCAACCGAGATGGTCTTATCTGGGAGCTGTTTCTTACTTCTTCATGCAGTTTAGCTATGTTCGGTGAGTATCCTGTCCTTAGACTTATTCTGACCCACTGGGACAGTGTGTCCCAAGTATGGGGTGTTTGTACTTATTTGACTACTTGACGTTATTTGACTACTTTTGATGTATGATATTATTTATCGGATATTTTCATATTCATGCTTTATCTGCATTTATATGTTTATCTGAGATTGCATGCATACTTACAGGTTATTTGATTGAGAAAAACGTCGAAACCGAAAAAAAATGGTTTAAAAAAAATTTTTTTGACCTCGACCGGGACAGTTCTGGCAAAACGAGGTGTTTCACCTCGGTTGAACCAAGAACACCTCGACCGAGGTGGGCGTAACAAAATTTTCGAAAACGATTTTTGTGTTACTTATCTGGATATGATCTCAGTGAAGATTTTGTTTACCAACTGGATTTAAATTCTTTATGTGTTTGAAATGTTTTATGATATGTTTAAGTTGCTAAATGCTTTGTTTGAAATTATTGGCATGTTTAATACTTTATTTTTATCCAAATTATGTTGAATTTGAAGGTTGACACCGCAGCATAAGTTCTCTCACGTTCTTCTTGGAAAGACCAAGGCAATTCATTCTTCTTCTTCTTCTTCTTCTTGATCATGCTTAGCCCCTCATATACATATTGCCTCCCTTTACCTATCCGGGAATTTGGAAGCAAGCGAAGTGGTGAAAGCAAGTCAAAAGTTGAGAAGTGGCTGAAAGTGAAAGTTTTAGAAAGCAATAATAGGTTTGGGGAAGTCAATAATGACGATGAGTAACTCGGCACCATTCACATAGCCGGGTGTTTGTGTCTTGCCAAAGTCGGATTGAGCGATATTCCTAACGGGTCATGGTATGTGCATCAAGGGTTTGACGCATCTCAAGAAATTGATGATTGCGGATTTCCTAGGCTTCGGTTATTGTGCACCTCTGTCCATGCATCCCAAAAAGTAAAGTAAAAAGAAAAAGTGTGAAATAAGCAAAGCTTATTGGTGGAAGATGTTGCAAGTCAAAAGTGAAAGTGAAGTTCATCCTTTTCCCGGATTCTAGCACCACATTACCTTACATGCATCCCTACCCTACACGTTTCTTGACCTTTCTTTTGGGAAGCCCTTGAGACCTTGAGCTTGTTGATTGACTTAGCGGTTTAAATCGGATTATACATGATTAATTTTGATAATTATGATTTATTATGCATTCTATGATTTTATGCAAAGATGAACAACTTTCCTATATTTATAAAATGTTTTGATCATATTGAGTTTTTAATTTCCAGAAAGTACTCTCTTAGAGTGATCTATGATAGTTGCACACCATAAAATGTTTTTGAAAGACTTTTCATTGATTTTCTTGACTTATAATCCATTCTATCTTGTCTTCTATATGAGGAACTTGCTTAGGGACAAGCAAGGGCTAAGTATGGGGTATTTTGATAGCATGAATTATAGTCTATATTTTGGGGTTTGTTTGGACGTTTTATCTTTCATAATCTGCATGTTTGTATGTACATTATGTGATTTTACTACCATTTCATCTACCTTTGCGAGAATCGAGGTCTACACCTAGTTTCGTTGTAATTGCAGGTAATATGGTACGTTTTGCATCGAAAAGGAGCAAAAGGAGTCAAGAGTCATTTGGAGCTACATTCAGGAAGCACAACCATGGATTAAAGATTTACTTTGGACCAGTTTTGAGAGATTCTACATTCAGTTATGAGTCACCTCGGTTGCCCAGAGATTCATCTCGACCGAGGCGATCCAGAGACACCGACTCGACCGAGGCGAACACCTAGGACGCGGCGAGAATATTTTATTCTTGGCTGAGATCTTTTAAAATTGGAAAGTGATCTTATATTTTTGGGCTGAGCTTCTAGAAGGAAGGAGATATGCAGAATCATATATTTTACCTATTTTTATGGGATAATATCTTCTTAAGATTTATTATCTTTGGAGGTTTATTTTTCCTATAAAAAGGATTGGATTTTCCACAAATCCGATCATGCTTAGAGGCTGCAAACATCCGCTTACAGTTAGAACATCACGCTATCAGCGCAGCAGCCGCATCCTACTCCAATTTGGGAGATTCGAAGAACCTTTTTGAAGGTTGAAGGAAGATTTGAAGACTATAGCTTTATAGCTTTTTGGAGGGTTTTGTAAGATTGTCTTCAATTCCTTTCCTTGATTGTCTTGTCTAGTTGGATTATTATCCAAGGAACGATTTTTGTGTGATATTTGATTCAGTTATTGAAGTGTTTTCATTAAATTCTTCTTTGTTCAAATATTCACCTTCTTCCCATATATTTAATACTTTCATTATGATGATGAGTGGCTAATTTCCTTGTGTGATTCTAGGGTGATTGGCTGAAGGTTGTGGGAAAAACGATGATAGAATGATCTTAATCCAGTAGGATCCTGAAAGTTCGAGTCTTTAACCTTAACCCTAAGCATCTCGTTCAGTCGATGAACATCTCGGCCGGGGTGGAAACTGGCTGACCGAGGTGGCTTATCCGATCCTTAACTGAGAGTTAATGTGTTAGAGTTTGCCAAATCCTATTCTTATTATACCTTTCTGGTTCAAAGCAAGCTTAGGATGAGACTTACCCGGTAATTCCTTAGTTTGTGTACCAACGATCATAAGTGTAGGTAATAAAGGCTTGTCCTTTATTGGGGTGTGAGTGTGCTTCCATCCCATCTTTGTGAGTTAGCCTGAGACTTACCCGGTAAAAGGAGTTACGGTTTGGGATTAGTGTGTAGTGAGACTTACCCGGTGATCTACTCCACTTTAGAAACACCTTCCCCATGCAAAAACCTCAGCTTTGTCCGCTTATCTATAGATCTTGAGTTGGAACCACAACTAGATGCTTTAATCCCTAGAATTGCATGTTTGCTTTATTTGACATCTTATTCATCTTTGATTGTATTACTTGCTCTTGTGGTTAGCATCAACACTAGCATACCGTATTGGACTTTGTTTCACTAAGTCCCTGTGATCGACCCCTGGAATTTTCTTGCTTTTACTACGATTGACCCGTACACTGCGGGTTCGCATCCTTGTTTTAAGCTTAAGTCTAGGGTTATAAATTTAAAGCTTGCACACACCTTTTGGAGCGAACAAGTTTTTGGCGCCGTTGCCGGGGACTTGGTCTAGACCGAGCCGGTACGGTTTGCTTTCGGGGCGCTTGCCCCTGTTGCTACTAACTACTCTTTCTATGAGTTTTGTAGTTTTCAGGATTTCTTATGGCTATGTTTGATCCAGCCTGGATAGCAAGACAAAGTGCTAGGGCAGATCATTATGAATACTTGGAGGAGAAGTACTCCTTCTATTGGTTCAACAATGAATGGGAAAGAGAAGAGGCCATTCAGCATGAACTTGCGATATGGGATGAGAAGAATGTCCCTAAAAAGACTTATGAGCAACCTCTTGAAGATTCTCTCGAATCTAGGTTGGAGAAGTTAATGAAGAAGGTGACGGAGCTCAAGGAAAGCACCCTATCCTATGCTAAGCCGGAAGAGGAGCATAAGGAAGTGTTGCACGTTTCGAGCATACCTCCAGTCAAACCAGAAGTTTCTCCTGAAGCTTCTGAGGGAGAAGATGTGGAAGATCTCGATCTGACTGTTGAGACCTCGGTCGAGGTAGAAGAGACCTCGGTCGAGATGATGGAAGAATCTGCAGAACCGGAAGAGGCAGATGCAGAAGACTTTAGCCAAATTACTGAGATTATGGTCAAGGTGGAAGAAAGACCAGCAGAACTGAGAGAGATTTCGTGGGTGGATTATCAACCCAACACGAAACTTGCCTCAAGCTTTGGAGAACTTTGCAAGGTACGTTCTCCTACTTCATTTGAATTCCCTATTAATATTTCTGAATTTTTCAGGAATGCACCGGAAAGTTGGAGGTCTCTTCCGAAAGAACCTCCTAAAATCAAGATGAAGTCTTCCTTGAAATTGTTGGAAGAAGAAGCTCCTTGGATTATAAGGAGTGGAGTTTGCAAACACTACACCGCTAAGTCGATGAAGTATCTCTTGTTCAAGTATGGGGTCCCTCGCATGCTCAGGACCCTGTACCATCCCCAAGCTATAGATGGGGAAGCTGCTATGATTCTCGAGAAACTGTTTTCTCGATCAAGGAAAGGATGGGACGCAAGGCTAGATTATGTCCCATTGGAGTGCAGGAAGGCTAGAAGGAATCCGGTGAGAATCAAACCGTACAAGCTTGTACGTGGGAGATCTTACCATTTGCCGGTGAAGTTAGGAACCGGAACCTTCTTGGAAGATTTTTACGGATGTGATGAGCACTCCACGACATTCGAAGTGCATTGAGTAATCCCATGCCGTATGGTCCAGCTAGCGACCTTAAATCAAGCGCTTCTTGGGAGGCAACCCAAGGTATTGCTTTCTTTCCCGTTTTCTAGTCTAGTTTAGATAGTTTTTTGTTTTTGCTTTGCTTTGCTTTGCTTTGTTTTTGGCGTTCTGGACAGATAACAGGAAGGAACACTCCAGGAAAGGGAGAAGTTCGAGATTCTGAGAAGAAAGAGGCACCTCGGTCACTGTCAGAACACCTCGACCGAGTTGATTCTTGAAGCAACCGAGGCGACTAGGGTTTCTGCAGAACCGCCTCGGTCCGTACCACCTCGGTCCAGTCGAGACCATCTCGACCGAGGTGACAGCAGATCCAGTAACAGTATAAAAAGGGGAAAAAATTACTTTTCACTTTTTTACTTCGTTTCGACCGCGGCGCACAGAATCGCCTCGCTCCCTCATTTCTCGCTCGTTTTCGAAGATTTCCGCTTCCAAACCGAGATTAAAGAGTAGAGGAGTCGATTACTACAACAGATCTGCAAGAAATTTGAGCGATTCGACCAAAACGAGGTAAAAACGTTCGAAAACCTAACTCGTTCGTTTTCTGCTATTTGGGCTTTGGTTGCCCTTGTTTCTGTTGAGAAAAGGCATAAGTACCCCTTAGGAAGCAATTGTAGTGATTTTGGGGGGAAAAGAACTGAAAATCAGAGAATAGAAATCGACACTGCTACGCCTCGGTCCGGTCGAACTGCATCTCGACCGAGGTGATTTCTGAGGGTTGTCAGTCAACCGAGGTGGTCTGACAGAGTGTTAGTGAAAATGAGTTCAGATCGCCGATTAGCTTTGAGAGACAGATCCTCACCTTCCCCTTCTCCTTCTTCTTCCCGTCCCTACCGCCCGGTTATCCACGAGAGATGTCGGGTAGATTACGAGAGGATAGCGGGCCGTCCGGTTATCGCACCGCGATTTCTGGAGGTATCCGCTTTTGACTGCCTAGGGTTAGAGGCTGACCTTAGGAGGATGATTGTCACAGTTGGGCTGGATCAGTTTTCTGAGATCCGGGCCCCAGCCTACATAGAGCCGACACTAGAGTTCGTCAGCTCCTTCTCCTACCTACCCACAGAGGGATCTGTGAAGTACCGGCTGATGAGCCGGAACTTCATAGTTCCATTAGAGATATTCAGAGAGATTTTCAGCTTTCCTACCCCTACAGCTGTAGACTTCCCCTCCCGATCCGTAGCTAGGGAGTTTTGGGGTCAGATTGCCCACATCACCACTCATGCAGACAGATGGCGCCCTGGAGATTCCAGGGAGAAGGTCATCTTTCACCCAGCTTTCAGACTCGCCCACCGGATATTCAGCGAGATGCTTCTGGCGCGTACTGAGACGCCCCAGAAGATCAGACAGGGGGAGCTATTTTCGCTGTACTGCATGGTTACAGGCGGCTTCCCGGACTTTGGCTTGCTCCTGGCAGAGGATCTGCACAGGATCAAGGCCAAAGGGAAGGGTGATATTTGCTGTGGAGGTCTAGTCACCCACATCGCCTCCTACCACGGGATGGATCTCAGTATCTGCACATTGGCGGCGGCTCCGAAGCCGCTGGGTCTGCAGGAGATGATCACGAGGCGGATTCTTGTTCCTCGTGGGTTGACTACTCCGTATGTTGCCATGCCTTGGGAGCGGACAGCGCCTCAGGGCATCAGATGGTCTGCACAGTTTTCGGTCTTCGACCCACATTTTTGGCAGACAGCATGGGCCCCGCTGATGGAGGACTACAGAGAGGGAGCTGCTGCAGCTGCTGAGGAGGCTGAGGAGGCTGAGGAGGAGGACGATGATGACGAGACAGTTGAGGAGAGAGGAGGCGGCGTCCCGATGGACACAGGGACAGATACAGCTGGGACGAGCGCGCCTCCCATTATTGATTTGGATGAGGATGAGGAGGATACTGAGCCTGCACCTGCTGCACCTCCCGTTAGATCTACTAGACGTCGGACACGCCGTCACAGAGATGCAGAGGCTCATCGTCGGATCGACGATTTGACAGAGCAGATGATAGACTCATATGCTGCCCTTACAGTGGACATGCATGAGAGGTTTGCCGCCCAGCACCGACACCTTGACAGCTGGACTCAGCAGATGTTGGAGGGGCAGCACTATCAGCGTAGGATGATGGAGCTACAGTTCCAGCAGACTATGGGCTATCCATTCGATCCGACCCAGCATCCTTATGTACCACCACCACCACCACCGGATCAGGACTACTGAGGAGCTGCAGGATTTTATTTATTTTATTTTTATGCAGTTCGGCTCTTTATCCGGTGAGTCCTCCTTTCTTTCAGACTTTTATTACACCCACTGGGACAGTGTGTCTCAAGTATGGGGTAGTTGATGTATTATCTGACTTATTTGACTTATGATGTATTATTCGACTTATGATGTATCGGATATTTTCATATTTATGCTTCATTCTGCATTTATATGTTTATCTGAGATTGCATGCATACTTACAGGTTATTTGATTGAGAAAAACGTCGAAACCGAAAAAAAAAAAAATGGTTTTAAAAAAATTTTTGACCTCGACCGGGACAGTTCTGGCAAAACGAGGTGTTTCACCTCGGTTGAACCAAGAACATCTCGACCGAGGTGGGTTAACTGAGAGTTTTCGAAAACGGTTTTTGTGTTACTTATCTGGATATGATCTCAGTGAAGATCTTGTTTACCGACTGGATTTAAATTCTTTATATGTTTGAAATGTTTTATGATATGTTTAAGTTGCTAAATGCTTTGTTTGAAATTATTGGCATGTTTAATACTTTATTTTTTATCCAAATTATGTTGAATTTGAAGGTTGACACCGCAGCATAAGTTCTCTCACGTTCTTCTTGGAAAGACCAAGGCAATTCATTCTTCTTCTTCTTCTTCTTGATCATGCTTAGCCCCTCATATACATATTGCCTCCCTTTACCTATCCGGGAATTTGGAAGCAAGCGAAGTGGTGAAAGCAAGTCAAAAGTTGAGAAGTGGCTGAAAGTGAAAGTGTTAGAAAGCAATAATAGGTTTGGGGAAGTCAATCATGAAGATGAGTAACTCGGCACCATTCACATAGCCGGGTGTTTGTGTCTTGCCAAAGTCGGATTGAGCGATATTCCTAACGGGTCATGGTATGTGCATCAAGGGTTTGACGCATCTCGAGAAATTGATGATTGCGGATTTCCTAGGCTTCGGTTATTGTGCACCTCTGTCCATGCATCCCAAAAAGTAAAGTAAAAAGAAAAAAAAAAAAAGTGTGAAATAAGCAAAGCTTATTGGTGGAAGATGTTGCAAGTCAAAGTGAAAGTGAAGTTCATCCTTTTCCCGGATTCTAGCACCACATTACCTTACATGCATCCCTACCCTACACGTTTCTTGACCTTTCTTTTGGGAAGCCCTTGAGACCTTGAGCTTGTTGATTGACTTAGCGGTTTAAATCGGATTATACATGATTAATTTTGATAATTATGATTTATTATGCATTCTATGATTTTATGCAAAGATGAACAACTTTCCTATATTTATAAAATGTTTTGATCATATTGAGTTTTTAATTTCCAGGAAGTACTCTCTTAGAGTGATCTATGATAGTTGCACACCATAAAAATATTTTTGAAGGACTTCTCATTGATTTTCTTGACTTATAATCCATTCTATCTTGATTTCTATATGAGGAACTTGCTTAGGGACAAGCAAGGGCTAAGTATGGGGTATTTTGATAGCATGAATTATAGTCTATATTTTGGGGTTTGTTTGGACGTTTTATCTTTCATAATCTGCATGTTTGTATGTACATTATGTGATTTTACTACCATTTCATCTACCTTTGCGAGAATCGAGGTCTACACCTAGTTTCGTTGTAATTGCAGGTAATATGGTACGTTTTGCATCGAAAAGGAGCAAAAGGAGTCAAGAGTCATTTGGAGCTACATTCAGGAAGCACAACCATGGATTAAAGATTTACTTTGGACCAGTTTTGAGAGATTCTACATTCAGTTATGAGTCACCTCGGTTG
>BSUD01000008.1:46178258-46206466 GCA_033239045.1 Fagopyrum esculentum | reverse complement strand
GAGGTTTGCCGCCCAGCACCGACACCTTGACAGCTGGACTCAGCAGATGTTGGAGGGGCAGCACTATCAGCGTAGGATGATGGAGCTACAGTTCCAGCAGACTATGGGCTATCCATTCGATCCGACCCAGCATCCTTATGTACCACCACCACCACCACCGGATCAGGACTACTGAGGAGCTGCAGGATTTTATTTATTTTATTTTTATGCAGTTCGGCTCTTTATCCGGTGAGTCCTCCTTTCTTTCAGACTTTATTTACACCCACTGGGACAGTGTGTCTCAAGTATGGGGTAGTTGATGTATTATCTGACTTATTCGACTCATGATGTATTATTTGACCTTTGATGTATTATTTACCGGATATTTTCATATTCATGCTTTATCTGCATTTATATGTTTATCTGAGATTGCATGCATACTTACAGGTTATTTGATTGAGAAAAACGTCGAAACCGAAAAAAAATGGTTTAAAAAAAATTTTTTTGACCTCGACCGGGACAGTTTTGGCAAAACGAGGTGTTTCACCTCGGTTGAACCAAGAACATCTCGACCGAGGTGGGTTAACTGAGAGTTTTCGAAAACGATTTTTGTGTTACTTATCTGGATATGATCTCAGTGAAGATCTTGTTTACTGACTGGTTTTAAATTCTTTATATGTTTGAAATGTTTTATGATATGATTAAGTTGCTAAATGCTTTGTTTGAAATTATTGGCATGTTTAATACTTTATTTTTATCCAAATTATGTTGAATTTGAAGGTTGACACCGCAGCATAAGTTCTCTCACGTTCTTCTTGGAAAGACCAAGGCAATTCATTCTTCTTCTTCTTCTTCTTCTTGATCATGCTTAGCCCCTCATATACATATTGCCTCCCTTTACCTATCCGGGAATTTGGAAGCAAGCAAAGTGGTGAAAGCAAGTTAAAGTTGAGAAGTGGCTGAAGGTGAAAGTCTTAGAAAGCAATAATAGGTTTGGGGAAGTCAATCATGAAGATGAGTAACTCGGCACCATTCACATAGCCGGGTGTTTGTGTCTTGCCAAAGTCGGATTGAGCGATATTCCTAACGGGTCATGGTATGTGCATCAAGGGTTTGACGCATCTCGAGAAATTGATGATTGCGGATTTCCTAGGCTTCGGTTATTGTGCACCTCTGTCCATGCATCCCAAAAAGTAAAGTAAAAGAGAAAAAAGTGTGAAATAAGCAAAGCTTATTGGTGGAAGATGTTGCAAGTCAAAGTGAAAGTGAAGTTCATCCTTTTCCCGGATTCTAGCACCACATTACCTTACGTTCATCCCTACCCTACACGTTTCTTGACCTTTTCTTTTGGGAAGCCCTTGAGACCTTGAGCTTGTTGATAGACTTAGCGGTTTAAATCGGATTATACATGATTAATTTTGATAATTATGATTTATTATGCATTCTATGATTTTATGCAAAGATGAACAACTTTCCTATATTTATAAAATGTTTTGATCATATTGAGTTTTTAATTTCCAGGAAGTACTCTCTTAGAGTGATCTATGATAGTTGCACACCATAAAATGTTTTTGAAAGACTTTTTCATTGATTTTCATGACTTATAATCCATTCTATCTTGATTTCTATATGAGGAACTTGCTTAGGGACAAGCAAGGGCTAAGTATGGGGTATTTTGATAGCATGAATTATAGTCTATATTTTGGGGTTTGTTTGGACGTTTTATCTTTCATAATCTGCATGTTTGTATGTACATTATGTGATTTTACTACCATTTCATCTACCTTTGCGAGAATCGAGGTCTACACCTAGTTTCGTTGTAATTGCAGGTAATATGGTACGTTTTGCATCAAAAAGGAGCAAAAGGAGTCAAGAGTCATTTGGAGCTACATTCAGGAAGCACAACCATGGATTAAAGATTTACTTTGGACCAGTTTTGAGAGATTCTACATTCAGTTATGAATCACCTCGGTTGCCCAGAGATTCATCTCGACCGAGGCGATCCAGAGACGCCGACTCGACCGAGGCGAACACCTAGGACGCGGCGAGAATATTTTATTCTTGGCTGAGATCTTTTAAAATTGGAAAGTGATCTTATATTTTTGGGCTGAGCTTCTAGAAGGAAGGAGATATGCAGGATCATATATTTTACCTATTTTTATGGGAATATATCTTCTTAAGATTTATTATCTTTGGAGGTTTATTTTTCCTATAAAAAGGGTTGGATTTCCACAATTCGATAGGCCCGCTTACACCGAAATACAGGCTGCATACACCCGCTATCAGCGCAGCAGCCGCATCCTACTCCAATTTGGGAGATTCGAAGAACCTTTTTGAAGGTTGAAGGAAGATTTGAAGAGTATAGCTTTATAGCTTTTTGGAGGGTTTTGTAAGATTGTCTTCAATTCCTTTCCTTGATTGTCTTGTCTTGTTGGATTATTATCCAAGGAACGATTTTGTGTGATATTTGATTCAGTTATTGGAGTGTTTTCATTAAATTCTTCTTTGTTCAAATATTCACCTTCTTCCCATATATTTAATACTTTCATTATGATGATGAGTGGCTAATTTCCTTGTGTGATTCTAGGGTGATTGGCTGAAGGTTGTGGGAAAAACAATGATAGAATGATCTTAATCACAGTAGGATCCTGAAAGTTCGAGTCTTTAACCTTAACCCTAAGCATCTCGTTCAGTCGATGAACATCTCGGCCGGGGTGGAAACTGGCTGACCGAGGTGGCTTATCCGATCCTTAACTGAGAGTTAATGTGTTAGAGTTTGCCAAATCCTATTCTTATTATACCTTTCTGGTTCAAAGCAAGCTTAGGATGAGACTTACCCGGTAATTCCTTAGTTTGTATACCAACGATCATAAGTGTAGGTAATAAAGGCTTGTCCTTTATTGGGGTTTGAGTGTGCTTCCATCCCATCTTTGTGAGTTGGCCTGAGACTTACCCGGTAAAGGTTGATTCTATTCCCTTAGATGGTATGTTAGTTTGAGGTTATAGTTCTTTATCTTAATTCCTTGAGACTTACCCGGTAATAGGAGTTACGGTTTGGGATTAGTGTGTAGTGAGACTTACCCGGTGATCTACTCCACTTTAGAAACACCTTCCCCACGCAAAAACCTCAGCTTTGTCCGCTTATCTATAGATCTTGAGTTGGAACCACAACTAGATGCTTTAATCCCTAGAATTGCATGTTTGCTTTATTTGACATCTTATTCATCTTTGATTGTATTACTTGCTCTTGTGGTTAGCATCAACACTAGCATACCGTACTGGACTTTGTTTCACTAAGTCCCTGTGATCGACCCCTGGAATTTTCTTGCTTTTACTACGATTGACCCGTACACTGCGGGTTCGCATCCTTGTTTTAAGCTTAAGTCTAGGGTTATAAATTTAAAGCTTGCACACACCGTTTGGAGCGAACAAGTTTTTGGCGCCGTTGCCGGGGACAGTTCTGATATGTTTAAGTTGCTAAATGCTTTGTTTAAGTTGCTAAATACTTACAGGTTATTTGATTGAGAAAAACGTCGAAACCGAAAAAAAATGGTTTAAAAAAAATTTTTTTGACCTCGACCGGGACAGTTTTGGCAAAACGAGGTGTTTCACCTCGGTTGAACCAAGAACATCTCGACCGAGGTGGGTTAACTGAGAGTTTTCGAAAACGATTTTTGTGTTACTTATCTGGATATGATCTCAGTGAAGATCTTGTTTACTGACTGGTTTTAAATTCTTTATATGTTTGAAATGTTTTATGATATGATTAAGTTGCTAAATGCTTTGTTTGAAATTATTGGCATGTTTAATACTTTATTTTTATCCAAATTATGTTGAATTTGAAGGTTGACACCGCAGCATAAGTTCTCTCACGTTCTTCTTGGAAAGACCAAGGCAATTCATTCTTCTTCTTCTTCTTCTTCTTGATCATGCTTAGCCCCTCATATACATATTGCCTCCCTTTACCTATCCGGGAATTTGGAAGCAAGCAAAGTGGTGAAAGCAAGTTAAAGTTGAGAAGTGGCTGAAAGTGAAAGTGTTAGAAAGCAATAATAGGTTTGGGGAAGTCAATCATGAAGATGAGTAACTCGGCACCATTCACATAGCCGGGTGTTTGTGTCTTGCCAAAGTCGGATTGAGCGATATTCCTAACGGGTCATGGTATGTGCATCAAGGGTTTGACGCATCTCGAGAAATTGATGATTGCGGATTTCCTAGGCTTCGGTTATTGTGCACCTCTGTCCATGCATCCCAAAAAGTAAAGTAAAAAGAAAAAGTGTGAAATAAGCAAAGCTTATTGGTGGAAGATGTTGCAAGTCAAAAGTGAAAGTGAAGTTCATCCTTTTCCCGGATTCTAGCACCACATTACCTTACATGCATCCCTACCCTACACGTTTCTTGACCTTTCTTTTGGGAAGCCCTTGAGACCTTGAGCTTGTTGATTGACTTAGCGGTTTAAATCGGATTATACATGATTAATTTTGATAATTATGATTTATTATGCATTCTATGATTTTATGCAAAGATGAACAACTTTCCTATATTTATAAAATGTTTTGATCATATTGAGTTTTTAATTTCCAGGAAGTACTCTCTTAGAGTGATCTATGATAGTTGCACACCATAAAATGTTTTTGAAAGACTTTTCATTGATTTTCTTGACTTATAATCCATTCTATCTTGTCTTCTATATGAGGAACTTGCTTAGGGACAAGCAAGGGCTAAGTATGGGGTATTTTGATAGCATGAATTATAGTCTATATTTTGGGGTTTGTTTGGACGTTTTATCTTTCATAATCTGCATGTTTGTATGTACATTATGTGATTTTACTACCATTTCATCTACCTTTGCGAGAATCGAGGTCTACACCTAGTTTCGTTGTAATTGCAGGTAATATGGTACGTTTTGCATCGAAAAGGAGCAAAAGGAGTCAAGAGTCATTTGGAGCTACATTCAGGAAGCACAACCATGGATTAAAGATTTACTTTGGACCAGTTTTGAGAGATTCTACATTCAGTTATGAGTCACCTCGGTTGACCAGAGATTCATCTCGACCGAGGCGATCCAGAGACGCCGACTCGACCGAGGCAAACACCTAGGACGCGGCGAGAATATTTTATTCTTGGAAGAGATCTTTTAATTTTGGAAAGTGATCTTATATTTTTGGGCTGAGCTTCTGGAAGGAAGGAGATATGCAGAATCATATATTTTACCTATTTTTATGGGAATATATCTTCTTAAGATTTATTATCTTTGGAGGTTTATTTTCCTATAAAAAGGGTTGGATTTTCTACAATTCATCCATCTTCGGATCATCGAAATCCGCTTACAGTTAGAACATCCCGCATACGACGCAGCAGCCGCATCCTACTCCAAGTTGGGAGATTCGAAGAACCTTTTTGAAGGTTGAAGGAAGATTGAAGACTATAGCTTTATAGCTTTTTGGAGGGTTTTGTAAGATTGTCTTCAATTCTTTTCCTTGATTGTCTTGTCTTGTTGGATTATTATCCAAGGAACGATTTTGTGTGATATTTGATTCAGTTATTGGAGTGTTTTCATTAAATTCTTCTTTGTTCAAATATTCACCTTCTTCCCATATATTTAATACTTTCATTATGATGATGAGTGGCTAATTTCCTTGTGTGATTCTAGGGTGATTGGCTGAAGGTTGTGGGAAAAACAATGATAGAATGATCTTAATCACAGTAGGATCCTGAAAGTTCGAGTCTTTAACCTTAACCCTAAGCATCTCGTTCAGTCGATGAACATCTCGGCCGGGGTGGAAACTGGCTGACCGAGGTGGCTTATCCGATCCTTAACTGAGAATTAATGTGTTAGAGTTTGCCAAATCCTATTCTTATTATACCTTTCTGGTTCAAAGCAAGCTTAGTGATAGCATGAATTATAGTCTATATTTTGGGGTTTGTTTGGACGTTTTATCTTTCATAATCTGCATGTTTGTATGTGCATTATGTGATTTTACTACCATTTCATCTACCTTTGCGAGAATCGAGGTCTACACCTAGTTTCGTTGTAATTGCAGGTAATATGGTACGTATTGCATCAAAAAGGAACAAAAGGAGTCAAGAGTCATTTGGAGCTACATTCAGGAAGCACAACCATGGATTAAAGATTTACTTTGGACCAGTTTTGAGAGATTCTACATTCAGTTATGAGTCACCTCGGTTGACCAGAGATTCATCTCGACCGAGGCGATCCAGAGACACCGACTCGACCGAGGCGAACACCTAGGACGCGGCGAGAATATTTTATTCTTGGCTGAGATCTTTTAAAATTGGAAAGTGATCTTATATTTTTGGGCTGAGCTTCTAGAAGGAAGGAGATATGCAGAATCATATATTTTACCTATTTTTATGGGAATATATCTTCTTAAGATTTATTATCTTTGGAGGTTTATTTTTCCTATAAAAAGGATTGGATTTTCCACAAATCCGATGATGCTTAGATGCTTAGATGCTTAGAGGCTGCATACACCACATACAAGCGCAGCAGCCGCATCCTACTCCAATTTGGGAGATTCGAAGAACCTTTTTGAAGGTTGAAGGAAGATTTGAAGACTATAGCTTTATAGCTTTTTGGAGGGTTTTGTAAGATTGTCTTCAATTCCTTTCCTTGATTGTCTTGTCTTATTGGATCATTATCCAAGGAACGATTTTGTGTGATATTTGATTCAGTTATTGAAGTGTTTTCATTAAATTCTTCTTTGTTCAAATATTCACCTTCTTCCCATATATTTAATACTTTCATTATGATGATGAGTGGCTAATTTCCTTGTGTGATTCTAGGGTGATTGGCCGAAGGTTGTGGGAAAAACAATGATAGAATAATCTTAATCCAGTAGGATCCTGAAAGTTCGAGTCTTTAACCTTAACCCTAAGCATCTCGTTCAGTCGATGAACATCTCGGCCGGGGTGGAAACTGGCTGACCGAGGTGGCTTATCCGATCCTTAACTGAGAGTTAATGTGTTAGAGTTTGCCAAATCCTATTCTTATTATACCTTTCTGGTTCAAAGCAAGCTTAGGATGAGACTTACCCGGTAATTCCTTAGTTTGTTTACCAACGATCATAAGTGTAGGTAATAAAGGCTTGTCCTTTATTGGGGTTTGAGTGTGCTTCCATCCCATCTTTGTGAGTTAGCCTGAGACTTACCCGGTAAAGGTTGATTCTATTCCCTTAGATGGTATGTTAGTTTGAGGTTATAGTTCTTTATCTTAATTCCTTGAGACTTACCCGGTAATAGGAGTTACGGTTTGGGATTAGTGTGTAGTGAGACTTACCCGGTGATCTACTCCACTTTAGAAACACCTTCCCCATGCAAAAATCTCAGCTTTGTCCGCTTATCTATAGATCTTGAGTTGGAACCACAACTAGATGCTTTAATCCCTAGAATTGCATGTTTGCTTTATTTGACATCTTATTCATCTTTGATTGTATTACTTGCTCTTGTGGTTAGCATCAACACTAGCATACCGTACTGGACTTTGTTTCACTAAGTCCCTGTGATCGACCCCTGGAATTTTCTTGCTTTTACTACGATTGACCCGTACACTGCGGGTTCGCATCCTTGTTTTAAGCTTAAGTCTAGGGTTATAAATTTAAAGCTTGCACACACCGTTTGGAGCGAACAAAAACCCATAAAAATTGAAAAATTTTGAAAATTTTGTGCTTTTAAGGATAGAGATGATTTCTATTATAATCACTACTTGTGAATTGAGTTTTGATGACAATCGCATGCTTAAACAAATAGAGAATTGAAAAGAAATTGAATGAGTTGATTATACCTCTTTTGCAAATTTCATAATGTGATGAATGTTACTTAAATCATGTTGAGAAAATATGGTTGAAATCACACTATAAGTTCTTATACTTCTTGTTGAGATGATTAAGGCAATTTGATTTTCTTTATTCTTTCTTTGATCATTTAGCCCCTCATTGAAATAATGGCCTCCTTTACCTATCCGGGAATTTGGACGAGTTGATTGATATTGGCATGTTTGACGTGGGAGGGCCTTGAAAGCAATTATTTGCAATCAAAAGAATAGAAAGAAAGTATAGGTTTGGGGAAGTCAATAATGACGATGAGTAACTCGGCACCATTCACATAGCCGGGTGTTTGTGTCTTGCCAAAGTCGGATTGAGCGATATTCCTAGCGGATTATGGTATGTGCGCTAAGGGTTTGAGGCATCTCATAAAAATTGAGAAATGCCAATCTTCTAGGCTTCGGTTTTTGTGCACCTCTATCCATAACTCCAAAAGTAAAGTCGAAAAATGAAAAGAAGAGAGCGAAGCTCTAAGTTGAAAGTGTTGCGGAAACCGCAAGAGAAGAAGAAAAGAGTAGTTATCCACTTTCCCGGATTCATGCACCACATTCCTTAAAGTTTTCCTTCCCTTTCCACATTCTAGACCTTTTTGAAAGTCCTTAAGATCAAAAGAATGTTATATGACTTGGTGATCTAAATTGAAGTTTCTTATGATTAATTTTGTTAATGTTTGAAGGTTATGATGTTTACATGGGAGTTTGATTGATTCATGAGCTTTGTTGACTCTTTACTCTTTGATTAAGTGTATGAAAGTCTTATAAATGAATGAAGCAAGATTTGAGAATGACCTATTGATTAGAAGGCACATTCATCCAAAAGAAGTTTTGCTTTGAGAAGGTACACATATTTCATCCTAACTTGTGTTTTAAAAGCTTTTGAAAGACCTTGCTTAGGGACAAGCAAGTGGCAAGTATGGGGTTATTTGTTAGCATGAAATATTGTGATATTTTAGGCACGTTTTCTAAGTGTATTTCATTTATTTTGATAGTCATAGATTAAGCATTGATGCATTTGTGAGCTAGTTTGTCTATAATGTCGAAATAGAGATCTACACAAGCTTTATGTTGATTGTAGGCAATTAAGAGCTATTTCCGAACGGATTGTGCGAGAATGGAGTTTGATTGAGAATGTCCAAGGATTGAGGACATCTCTAGGAGCTAAGGAAGGTGCTAACTTGAAGAATAGCACGAGGAAAGGAAGAATTACGGTTTACCCCTAAACCACGCTCTAAAATACGGCCGTACTACATTCCACGTTCAAGTCCACGTTTGTGGAACCTTGGCAAGGGAAGCGTGGTTCATTCCAGCAACTTCTACGGCCGTGGAAGGATTGAAACAAACTGTGACAATTTCCACGATCTAAATTACGGTCGTGGAACCCTTCCACGACCGTGATCTTGGCAATCTTTTTCGCCACACTTTAAGCCACGATCTCCTACGCAATTGGGCCGGGCCAATATTTTATCTTACATTATAAAAGGACGGACGAAGGGAGATTCCATCACCTTCGCTTACGCTTAGACGCACTTTCGCTTACACTAGGAATTGCCCTAATTTCACATCTTGCGGAGGTTGTGATTGAGAGATTTGTGCTATGCTATTGAGATTTCCGGATTGACGGAGAAGTTGAAGATTCGGAAGATTATTCGTAAGAAGACTTCGCTTCTTATTTAGGTTTGATTTGAAGACGGATTGACATCCCGTTCTTTGTTCTTATCTAAGATTGTGATTGTTTGTGTTATTCCGAATCTATTGACGTTATTGTTCTTGATTTGTGGATTTGAGATTGATTTGAAAGTTATTGAAGGTTTTCGGAAGTTTTCATCTTTTATTCTTTCAAACCTTGAATTTGATATCAATATGACTGTTGTTGGCTAAAACCCTTTAGCAATTCTAAGGTGAAGGGTTGATAGTTGTGGCTTAGATGATGATAGATCGATCGTAAACAGATTGGACCCTGAGAGTTAGAGAGAATCGCGGACGAACCTAATCCACGGTCTGTTCTTGAGCTTCCACGGCCGTGGAACTCAAGAACTACCCGTAATTTTGTGCCAGTTTACAAACTTGCTTTTACTTTAATCCAAAGTTAAAGATTTGGTTTAACTTAGTCTTGGCTTACCCTTTTCTAGGTGGTAGTGAAGCCTCAACAACCTCTACCTCGATTCTGAGTGTCACAACCTTAATCGGTTTAGTTAGTCTTGATCCTTGGATTATAAGTTTGGGTGTTTGACGTTAATTCTTGCCTTTAGAACCTTTCTATATTGAAGCCTCAACAACCTTTATACAGAGTGTTTTTTAGGTGGGTCATATAAGGTTTTTGGAACTTCACCGTACGATTACCTTACATTCGTATACCTTTTCATACCTCAACTATGTCCTTATATCATTAGTATATCTTGAATCGATTGCCACGACTGGATTCCTGGATCATTAGGATTGTTGTTTTCCCAATAATTCGAAAAGCTCTTACATTTACTCGCTTGATAATCTATAACTGGATTTAACCCCCCAAATCCCTGTGTTCGATACTCTGGAATTCTTGCTTAACTATATCGATCCGTACACTGCGGGTTCGCTTGCTTGATTTCTAGTTTTATAATTAAAGCTTATTTGCACGCACGCTAAGTGGCGAACAAGTTTTTGGCGCCGTTGCCGGGGATTTGGTCTAGGCCGAATTTTGTTATCGGTTGTCAAGCTTGGGAGCTTCTCCCTTGTTATTTGATATCTCTTCGAGTGTATGCGCAGGTCTAGGAATACCGAAGACCTCTTACCTATTGATCAAGAGCTTGAGACGACTTTAAGGACAAAGCGTAAGGAGAAACAAATGGCTGAAGAACGAGAACGTGATCTCCAATCGGAGCTAGCGGAAAAGGAAGCTCAACTCCAATGGAGTGAGAAGACACGTAGAGAAGAGACGGATCGTCACCAAATGAAGGTCTAGCGACTCCTCCATGCCACCGCTAGAGGAAATTGATCCCAAGATCAATGTGAATCCATTCTATCCACGGCCAGCTGCAAATCGCCGTGTTCCACCTAGGAATGCTAGGATTGAACGTGTGGATGAGGAGCCAAGAACTCTTGGCCAAAGGATGGATCCAACGCAGCAACCTCGCCGTTTAGGTGTGAACTTCGATGCTGACGATGTACAAGGGTTTAGCTTCAACCCGCAGGTTATTACTCTTGTTCGCCAAAACCAATTTGGCGGAACAAGCGCTGAATCTCCACACCAACACCTACAAAATTTTGAGTGTATGATGGAGACGATGAGGCCGAAGAACGCGACTACCAACAACTATAAGCTCAAGCCTTTCTTCTTCTCCTTGAAGGGGAAAGCATTGTCTTGGTACCAAGCTCTTCCTAGTGGGAAACTAGACACGTGGGAAGACCTTTCCGCGGAGTTCCTCACTAAGTTCTTTCCACCATCCAAAACGGCGGAGCTAAGAGGTATGATTAACGCATTTTCCATGAGATCTAACGAAAGTTTGTTTCAATCTTGGGAAAGGTTTCCGGATTTTCTCTTGAATTGCCCTCATCATGGGATATCCAAGCTTGCACTTTTGGAGATATACTATAAGGGGCTGGATGTGGAGACACAATTCAAGCTCCAATCCCTCTCATGTGGTACATTCATGGACATGAGGAAAGATGACGCTTGGGACTTCATTAAGAAGCAAGCAAGGGTCATAGAGAAGTATTCTCACCAGAAAGTGGAGGGAAATCGTGTGGAGCAAGGAGCAAAGCTCACACATGAAGCTCAAAATCAAATTTTCTCCCTCAACAATGAGATTAAAGAGTTGAAGGAAGCTATCAAGACCAACTTTCCAAAGCAACAAGGAAAAGATGTTGGCTACTTGGGTAACAACAACAATGGTGGTGAGAATACAAACCGCAACAACAACAACAACCGGAACAACAACCGGAATAATTGGAACAGAAACAACAACAACCGGAACAATAATTGGAAAAACAATAGGGGTTCAAACAACAACAATTGGCGCTCCAATCAACAAAAATCCGGTAACTCTTATCCTTCCAATTCAAATTCACTAACTCCACCTTCCTCTTCCTCTACTCCTTTGAAAATCTTGGGGCAAACACCTAATGGAAGAAGCACTTCGGGGAAGGAGAAGCCCGATCCCATGTTGGAGATAATTTTAGGAAAGCTTCAAGGGTTAGAGACTCGCATCATCAAGGTTGATGATCACATAACTAAGGTTGATAAAGCCCAAAAGGTTTTAGAAAACCAAATGTTTACTCATGCGGAGGAAGTTCCTAGGAATCAAGGGAAACTTCCAGGAAAAACGGAGGACAACCCAAAGGGAAGGGTGATGGCAATCACAACTAGGAGCGGGGTGACAACTACCGATCCGCAACCGAAGTTTGTAAAAGTCCCCGTTGAGAAAGAAATAGAGAAGGGGAAGTAGAAGGAAGATGTCTACGTTCCTCCTCCAGCTTACAAACCTCCGCTACCATTCCCTCAATCTAGAGCAAGAGCGCGTCTAGATAAACAATTCGGTAAGTTTATAGAACTCATGAGCAAGCTGCATATTAATATACCTTTCATTGATGCTATTGTAGGTATGCCGGCTTATGGCAAGTTCTTAAAGGAGATCCTCTCTAACAAGAGATAGTTAGAGGATTTTGGAGAGGTTAAGATGAGTTTGGATTCTTCGGATCTCATCAAGACCATGAAGGAGTAGATGCCCTCAAAGCTAAAGGATCCGGGGTCATTTTGTATTCCCATAGGAGTGTGAGATGTCACATATGATGCATTATGTGACTTGGGAGCAAGTGTGAGCATCATACCACTTGCATTATGTAGGAAGATCGGTTTAGGCGACCCTAAACCGATCTTTGTTCCCATTGATTTTGTTGTGCTTGACATTCTTGCAGATAGTCCGGTCCCAATCATACTCGGAAGACCGTTTCTTACAACTTCCGGCTGCATAGTCGATTGCAAGAATGCTAGACTCGCCTTTGACATAGGAGAGTAGAAGGTAGAGTTTGTTCTTTCCACTCTAGTGAAGGAACCAATCTTTGCAAAAGGTTATTACTATGAGTCTAATGGATGTAGGGGAAGAAGAGGAGTGCAATGAGCAATTGAAGCCTTAGAAGCACAAGAAGAAGTATGTGAAGAGGAGTTTGAGAAACTCCACGACGAAGCATAAAACATGAGAATCCACGGCCATACATTATATTCCACGGCCGTGGATTTCACCAACCAAAGCGTGGCTCACTCCAGAGGGTTCCACGGTCGTGGAGGAAAAAGAGCACCCGTAACCACATTCCACGCCCAAAATCACGGCCATGGAGAAGCCAGAGAAACCGTAATTTTGGCCATGGACGAAGGCAATTGTGCCACTTCTTCAATTTCTTTTGATTCTTCTCCGACACCTTCTACACCCTTAGACACTTCTAAGGAGGCATCGGGGACTCCTCAAGAACCATTGGAAGCTCTGAAAGCGATGGAACTAAAGCCACTTCCTACTCATCTAAGGTACGCATTTCTTAGACCTAATTCTACCTTTCCGGTTATTGTTAGTTCCGATCTAACCATAGATGAACATAGTAAGCTTATGGTTGTCCTTAGGAAACATAGGAAAGCTTTAGGTTATACTATAGAAGACTTAGTAGGAATCAAACCTTCCCTATGCATGCATAAAATTTTAATGGAAGAGGACTTTAGGACTTCAAGACAACCTCAAAGGCGGTTGAATCCGACCATGAAGGAGGTTGTCAAGAAGGAAATTCTTAAACTTTTTTATGTAGGTATCATCTACCCTATCTCCGATAGGAAGTGGGTGAGTCCAGTTCAAGTAGTTCCGAAGAAGGGAGGAATGACGGTCGTCACCAACAAGAATAACGAACTCATTCCTACCCGAACCGTGATAGGATGGCGGATGTGCATAGACTACCGCAAGCTTAACAATGCGACAAGGAAGGATCACTTCCCGTTGCCATTCATCGACCAAATGCTTAAAAGATTAGCACAACATTCGCACTTTTGCTATCTTGACGGTTATAGTGGTTTCTTTCAGATTCCGATACACCTGGATGATCAGGGGAAGACCACATTCACGTGCCCGTGGGGTACGTTTGCCTATAGGAGGATGCCGTTCGGGCTTTGCAACGCCCCAGTCACCTTTCAAAGGTGCATGATGCCCATCTTCTTCGAATATATAGAGGAAATCATGGAGGTCTTTATGGATGACTTCTCCGTATACGGTTCCTCTTTTGACAATTGCCTTTCTAACCTTGCTCTTTTATTACAAAGGTGTGAAGACACTAACCTAGTTCTTAATTGGGAGAAGTGTCAATTTATGGTAAAGGAAGGGATTGTATTAGGACACTTAATCTCTAGTAGAGAGATAGAGGTAGATAAAGCTAAGATAGAGACCATAGAAAAGCTTCCTCCCCCAACTTCGGTGAAAGGGATAAGAAGTTTTCTAGGACATGCTGGATTCTATAGATGCTTCATAAAAGACTTCTCTAAAATATCAAAACCGCTAACTAATCTATTGATGAAGGATGCAGTTTTTGAGTTTTCGAAGGAATGCTTGGATGCGTTTAACATGATCCGGGAAGCTCTAATTTCAGCACCTATTATCCAACCTCCGGATTGGAATCTTCCCTTTGAGGTTATGTGCGATGCTAGTGACGTAGCTATAGGAGTTGTTCTTGGACAAAGAAAGGAAGGGCGAACCCACGCTATCTACTACGCTAGCAAGACGCTAGATGAAGCGCAGCTCAACTACGCCACTACGGAAAAGGAATTTTTAGCCATTGTTTATGCTATTGATAAATTTCGCTCTTATCTTGTAGTGCAAAGGTGATTGTGTACACGGATCATGTTGCGATCCGCTATCTCCTTGCAAAGAAGGATGCGAAGCCAAGGCTAATTAGATGGATTCTTCTCCTACAAGAGTTCGATCTAGAGATCCGCGACAAGAAAGGTTTGGAAAATTCTGTTGCGGATCATTTGAGTCGCCTAACACATCTAGATGACGACCATCTACCTATAGATGACTCCTTCCTGAACGAACACCTACACATTATAGAGGAGTGCATCGATGTGATCTCCAAAGGTAACGAACCATGGTTTGCTGATTTTGATAACTATTTGGTTAGTCAAGAGATACCGCCCGTATTATCCTACGCACAAAGAAAGAAGTTCTTTAAGGATGTTCGGGAATACTTTTGGAATGAACCTCTCCTCTTTAAGAGAGGTCCGGATGGCATCATTCGGCGATGTGTGATGGAAGATGAGATGCAAAGTGTCATCCGCCATTGTCATTCACTGCCATGTGGAGGACACGCTAGTTCGAACAACACTAGCACTAAGGTATTGCAATCTGGATTCTTTTGGCCTACTTTATTTAGAGATTGCAATCCTTTGTTTCATGTTGCGATGCTTGTCAAAGAATAGGAAATATCTCTAGGAGGAATGAGATACCTCTCAATAACATCCAAGAGGTGGAGATTTTCGATGTTTGGGGAGTTGACTTTATGGGACCGTTCCCATCATCTTGTGGAAACCAATACATATTCTTGGCGGTGGATTACGTTTCTAGATGGGTGGAAGCAATTGCCTCTCCCACCAATGATGCCATGGTGGTGGTTAAGTTCTTTAACAAGACCATCTTCCCACGATTTGGGACACCAAGGACTATCATTAGTGATGGAGGTTCTCACTTCATTGCCCGGCGCTTTGAAGCTCTTCTAGCTAAGTATGGGGTTACTCACAAGATCGCCACCCCTTATCATCCACAAACTAGTGGACAAGTTGAGATCTCAAACCGGGAGATCAAAGGAATCCTAGAGAAGACGGTTTCAAGGACTAGGAAGGATTGGTCCTTGAAGCTTGATGATGCATTGTGGGCGTACCGGACTGCGTACAAGACTCCCATAGGAACCACACCATACAACCTTGTGTATGGGAAGTCTTGCCACTTACCGGTAGAGTTGGAGCACAAGGCGTTTTGGGCCATCAAGTGGTTGAATTTCAGCATGAAGGAAGCGGGAGAGAAGCATCTCTTGAACCTTAATGAGCTTGAAGAACTCCGCTTGAATGCCTATGAAAACGCCAAGATTTATAAGGAGAGAGCAAAGCGTTGGCATGATAAGCATATCATTCCAAAGGACTTCAAAGAAGGAGATCAAGTTCTCCTCTTCAATTCAAGGCTTCGTCTCTTTCCAGGTATGCTTAAATCTCATTGAACCGGACCTTTTCTAATCAAACGTATTTTTCCCCATGGTGCAGTTGAAGTATGGGGTGAAGTGGGCGGAAGCTTTAAATTGAACGGTCAACGACTCAAGAAGTATACTCCGGAACTCCAAGCTGAAGAGTTCGCGCCCACCGCACTCGAATAAGTGCGAATTTGGTCTAGCTACGGACCTTAAACAAAGCGCTTCTTGGGAGGCAACCCAAGGTATTGCATTTACGTTTTTTGTTTTCGATTCATAGTTTAGCTTAGTTTAGACGTTTTTGCTTTGTTTTGCCTTCGATTCCTTCCGGTATGTTCGTGTTTTTGGATGTAGGAACGGTGGAAAAGGAAAAGGGAAGAAAAAGTTTGAAGAAAAGTGACGAAACTTGGACTTTGGAGCATTACAGAGAGATCCACGGCCTAAACCACGGCCGTGACAGCTACAGTGACCGTAATTTCCAAAAGCCTTTGAAAAATCACCAAAACCACGGTTACGTACAATTCCACGGCCGTGGAACCCCCCGATAGACTGTGGTTTTCAAAAATTTTGCCGGCCACTATATAAACCACGTTCTTCACAAAAACACAACATCACAAACCCAATTCCACGACCTAATTCGCCGATTTGCCTCCTCTCACCTCAAATCTTTTTTCATTAATCGTTTTTAACGATTCTTTGATCCAAACTGAAGCAAATCCAACCACCAACAAGATCCAAGCAACAATTCGAGCGGCAATTCACCAAGGAAAGCAGAATTTGGATTTTAAAATCCGAAACCTAGGTTTTTTCACTCTTCTCTATCTTTGTCAATTCGGATCTACATTTGCTAGAATTTTTAGGAATAACTGATTAGAATTGGAAGAGAATTAGTATAGGACTGCTGCTGTGGAATTTGGTGATTGATTGTTGAGATTTGCGAAATTTTGAGAGAAACCACGGTTCCTAGACGTTCCACGGCCGTGGAATTTGAAGAACAAACCGTGGTTTTCAACAGAAAATGGATTTTGTGAGGAGAGTGTCCGGGAGAAATAAGGACAAGAAGAAAGAGAAGGATAAGAATAAAAAGAGGAAGGGTAACCCCTCTTCCTCTTCCTCCTCTAGAGCACCACCACCTTCATCCCCTTCACCTCCATCATCACCTTCATCACCATCACCTCCTAGCCCTAGGGTCCCTACCATTCACGAGAATCATCTCGACGCCTTAAAGAGGATCCATAAGAGGGCTGTTATAGGACCTAGGTACCTACTGTTAGAGGACTTAGCGCCTCTACATGTGATAGATGACCTTACTTGGCTCTTGGATAGAGCCGGTCTTGTCGTCTTTTCAGCTGTCCGAGAAGACGCTTACGAGGAGATTACTAGAGAGATTGTGACGTGTTTTGAGCACAGTCATGTTAATAGGACAGTTTCTTTCCGTCTGATGGAAAGAATCTATGATTTCTCCATCCGGGAGTTTGGAGCCTTCTTTGGGTTCCAAGAGACCTTCAATGGTCGTTTTCCCAGCGGCGTTTACGCCAAGGATTTCTGGGAGGAGGTAGCCATGATCTATGCTAGCGAGGACCGCTGGCAACCAGCTGATACCATGACTAAGTTCATGTATCACTTAGCCTTGAAGATTGCTCACCTGGTACTTTCTGAGTGTCTCTTCCCTAGGACGGAGACACCTCAGAAGATCAAGACGGATGAGCTCTTCCTTCTCTACTCCATGTTGTATGGATGGCATGCTGACAGCGCCACCCTCTTAGCTGCTACCATGAGCAAGCTAAAGAACAAGAGGGCTGGCAACATTGGATATGGTGGGATAGTCACCCACCTTGCTAGGATATTAGGGGTAGATTTCTCTGCCTGCACAAGCATTCCTGCTGTACCCCTAGGACTCCAGGCCTTTATGACTAGAGGTCTCACCACCACCTGTAGTTGAGGAGGAGGAGATGAGAGACCAGTATGAGGGAGGAGGAGGAGGAGCTGAGCAAGATTTTGGCACAATTCCGGATCAGCCGGACATAGCTCCTGACATGCCTAGACGTTCTCCACGTCCTACTAGAGCTTCAGGATCATCTTCTCGCCGCGCCAGCATGAGCGAGAGACCCACTTGGATGCAGACCCCTCCTGCGTGGTACGGAGCTCCACCACCATGGTCTACACAGGCACCACCAGCACCAGCACCGTCAGATGCACCGGGGTGGTACAGCTAGCCGTCTCACTGGTATGAGCAGCTGCCGGAGTGGGCCACCGATCTTTCTGATAGGGTGGGAGCTTTGGAGATTCGAGCCGACACTAGAGATGCACGTATGGACGACCTCGACCATATGATGAGGGATGTCTACCGCCAGCAGTTCGGGCGGTACTACGATCCTAGCTTCTCTCCATTTCCACCTCCACCGTAGTGATGACGATGATGACCGACAACTTTAGCCTCCACCGCCATTTTGTGAGTTCTTTTTCTTTCTTTCTTTTCTTCTTTTTCTTTTATTTGAACATTAGGGACAATGTTTCTTCCAAGTATGGGGTCGGGTGTGACTAATCGTTTGTAATAACTCTTACTCACTTTGATTGCTTCTATTGAGACTATCTTGCATGTTTCATTATATTGTTACACGTTTCATTATTGCATTGCATGAAAAAGAGTTTGAAAAACCCATAAAAATTGAAAAATTTTGAAAATTTTGTGCTTCTAAGGATAGAGATGATTTCTATGATAATCACTTCTTGTGAATTTAGTTTTGATGACAATCGCATGCTTAAACGAATAGTGAATTGAAAAGAAATTGAATGAGTTATTATACCACTTTTGCAAATTTCATAATGTGATGAATGTTACTTAAATTATGTTGAGAAAATAAGGTTGAAATCACACTATAAGTTCTTATACTTCTTGTTGAGATGATTAAGGCAATTTGATTTTCTTTCTTCTTTCTTTGATCATTTAGCCCCTCATTGAAATAATGACCTCCTTTACCTATCCGGGAATTTGGAGGAGTTGATTGATAATGGCATGTTTGATGTGGGAGGGCCTTGAAAGTAATTATTTGCAATCAAAATAATAGAAAGAAATTATAGGTTTGGGGAAGTCAATTATGGCGATGAGTAACTCGGCACCATTCACATAGCGGGGTGTTTGTGTCTTGCCAAAGTCGGATTGAGCGATATTCCTAGCGGATTATGGTATGTGCGCTAAGGGTTTGAGGCATCTCATAAAAATTGAGAAAATGTCAATCTCCTAGGCTTCGGTTTTTGTGCACCTCTATCCATAACTCCAAAAGTAAAGTCGAAAAATGAAAAGAAGAGTGCGAAGCTCTATGTTGAAAGTGTTGCGGAAACCGCAAGAGAAGAAGAAAAGAATAGTTATCCACTTTCCTGGATTCATGCACCACATTCCTTAAAGTTTTCCTTCCCTTTCCACATTCTAGACCTTTTTGAAAGTCCTTATGATAAAAAGAATGTTATATGACTTGGTGATCTAAATTGAAGTTTATTATGATTGATTTTGATAATGTTTGAAGGTTATGATGTTTACATGGGAGTTTGATTGATTCATGAGCTTTCTTTACTCTTTACTCTTTGATTAAGTGTATGAAAGTCTTATAAATGAATGAAGCAAGATTTGAGAATGATCTATTAATTAGAAGGCACATTCATCCAAAAGAAGTTTTGCTTTGAGAAGGTACACATATTTCATCCTAACTTGTGTTTTAAAAGCTTTTGAAAGACCTTGCTTAGGGACAAACAAGTGGCAAGTATGGGGTTATTTGTTAGCATGAAATATTGTGATATTTTAGGCACGTTTTCTAAGTGTATTTCATCTATTTTGATAGTCATTGATTAAGCATTGATGCATTTGTGAGCTAGTTTGTCTATAATGTCGAAATAGAGATCTACACAAGCTTTATGTTGATTGTAGGCAATTAAGAGCTATTTCCGAATGGATTGTGCGAGAATGGAGTTTGATCGAGAATGCCCAAGGATTGAGGACATCTCTAGGAGCTAAGGAAGCTGCTAACTTGAAGAATAGCACGAGGAAAGGAAGAATTACGGTTTACCCCTAAACCACGCTCTAAAACACGGCCGTACTACATTCCACGTTCAAGTCCACGGCCGTGGAACCTTGGCAAGGGAAGCGTGGTTCATTCCAGCAACTTCCACGGCCGTGGAAGGATTGAACCAAACCGTGACAATTTCCACGCTCTAAATTACGGTCGTGGAACCCTTCCACGACCGTGATCTTGACGATCTTTTTCGCCACACTTTAAGCCACGATCTCCTATGCAATTGGGCCGGGCCAATATTTTATCTTACACTATAAAAGGACGGACGAAGGGAGATTCCGTCACCTTCGCTTACGCTTAGACGCACTTTCGCTTACACTTGGAATTGCCCTAATTTCACATCTTGCGGAGATTGTGATTGAGAGATTTGTGCTTTGCTATTGAGATTTCCGGATTGACGGAGGAGTTGAAGATTCGGAAGATTGTTCGTAAGAAGACTTTGCTTCTTATTTAGGTTTGATTTGAAGATGGATTGACATCCCGTTCTTTGTTCTTATCTAAGATTGTGATTGTTTGTGTTATTCCGAATCTATTGACGTTATTGTTCTTGATTTGTGGATTTGAGATTGATTTGAAAGTTATTGAAGGTTTTCGGAAGTTTTCATCTTTTATTCTTTCAAACCTTGAATTTGATATCAATATGACTATTCTTGGCTAAAACCCTTTAGCAATTCAAAGGTGAAGGGTTGATAGTTGTGGCTTAGATGATGATAGATCGATCGTAAACAGATTGGACCCTGAGAGTTAGAGAGAATCGCCGACGAACCTAATCCACGGTCTGTTCTGGAGCTTCCACGGCCATGGAACTCAAGAACTACCCGTAATTTTGTGTCAGTTTACGAACTTGCTTTTACTTTAATCCAAGGTTAACGATATGCTTTAACTTAGTCTTGGGTTACCCTTTTCTAGGTGGTAGTGAACCCTCAACAACCTCTACCTCGATTCTGAATGTCACAACCTTAATCGGTTTAGTTAGTCTTGATCCTTGGATTATAAGTTTGGGTGTTTGACGTTAATTCTTGCCTTTAGAACCTTTCTATACTGAAGCCTCAACAACCTTTATAGAGAGTGTCCTTTAGGTGGGTCATATAAGGTTTTTGGAACTTCACCGTACGATTACCTTACATTCGTATACCTTTGCATACCTCAACTCTGTCCTTATATCATTAGTATATCTTGAATCGATTGCCACAGCTGCAATCCTTGATCTTTAGGATTGTTGTTTTCCCAATAATTCGAAAAGCTCTTACATTTACTCGCTTGGTAATCTATAACTGGATTTAACCCCCCAAATCCCTGTGTTCGATACTCTGGAATTCTTGCTTAACTATATCGATCCGTACACTGCGGGTTCGCTTGCTTGATTTCTAGTTTTATAATTAAAGCTTATTTGCACGCACGCTAAGTGGCGAACAAGTTTTTGTATTTGTTAGCATGAAATATTGTGATATTTTAGGCACGTTTTCTAAGTGTATTTCATCTATTTTGATAACCATTGACTAAGCATTGATGCATTTGTGAGCTAGTTTGTCTATATTGTCAAAATAGAGATCTGCACAAGCTTTATGTTGATTGTAGGCAATTAAGAGCTATATCCGAATGGATTGTGCGAGAATGGAGTTTGATCGAGAATGTCCAAGGATTGAGGACATCTCTAGGAGCTAAGGAAGGTGCTAACTTGAAGAATAGCACGAGGAAAGGAAGAATTACGGTTTACCCCTAAACCGCGCTCTAAAATACGGCCGTACTACATTCCACGTTCAAGTCCACGGCCGTGGAACCTTGGCAAGGGAAGTGTGGTTCATTCCAGCAACTTCTACGGCCGTGGAAGGATTGAAACAAACCATGGCAATTTCCACGCTCTAAATTACGGTCGTGGAACCCTTCCACGACCGTGATCTTGGCGATCTTTTTCGCCACACTTTAAGCCACGATCTCCTACGCAATTGGGCCGGGCCAATATTTTATCTTACACTATAAAAGGACGGACGATGGGAGATTCCGTCACCTTCGCTTACGCTTAAACGCACTTTCGCTTACACTTAGAATTGCCCTAATTTCACATCTTGCGGAGATTGTGATTGAGAGATTTGTGCTTTGCTATTGAAATTTCCGGATTGACGGAGGAGTTGAAGATTCGGAAGATTGTTCGCAAGAAGAATTCGCTTCTTATTTAGGTTTGATTTGAAGACGGATTGACATCCCGTTCTTTGTTCTTATCTAAGATTGTGATTGTTTGTGTTATTCCGAATCTATTGACGTTATTGTTCTTGATTTGTGGATTTGAGATTGATTTGAAAGTTATTGAAGGTTTTTGTACGTTTTCACCTATTATTCTTTCAGACCTTGAATTTGATATCAATATGACTTTTGTTGGCTAAAACCCTTTAGCAATTCTAAGGTGAAGGGTTGATTGTTGTGGCTTAGATGATGATAGATCGATCGTAAACAGATTGGACCCTGAGAGTTAGAGAGAATCGCCGACGAACGTAATCCACGGTCTGTTCTTGAGCTTCCACGGCCATGGAACTCAAGAAATACCCGTAATTTTGCGTCAGTTTACGAACTTGCTTTTAGTTTAATCCAAAGTTAAAGATTTGCTTTAACTTAGTCTTGGCTTACCTTTTTCTAGGTGGTAGTGAAGCCTCAACAACCTCTACCTCGATTATGAGTGTCACAACCTTAATCGGTTTAGTTAGTCTTGATCCTTGGATTATAAGTTTGGGTGTTTGACGTTAATTCTTGCCTTTAGAACCTTTCTATACTGAAGCCTCAACAACCTTTATAGAGAGTGTCCTTTAGGTGGGTCATATAAGGTTTTTGGAACTTCATCGTACGATTACCTTACATTCGTATACCTTTGCATACCTCAACTCTGTCCTTATATCATTAGTATATCTTGAATCGATTGCCGCAGCTGGATTCCTGGATCTTTAGGATTGTTATTTTCCCAATAATTCGAAAACCTCTTACATTTACTCGATTGGTAATCTATAACTGGATTTAACCCCCCAAATCCCTGTGTTCGATACTCTGGAATTCTTGCTTAACTATATCGATCCGTACACTGCGGGTTCGCTTGCTTGATTTCTAGTTTTATAATTAAAGCTTATTTGCACGCACGCTAAGTGGCGAACAAGTTTTTGTATTTGTTAGCATGAAATATTGTGATATTTTAGGCACGTTTTCTAAGTGTATTTCATCTATTTTGATAGTCATTGACTAAGCATTGATGCATTTGTGAGCTAGTTTGTCTATAATGTCGAAATAGAGATCTACACAAGCTTTATGTTGATTGTAGGCAATTAAAAGATATTTCCGAATGGATTGTGCGAGAATGGAGTTTGATCGAGAATGTCCAAGGATTGAGGACATCTCTAGGAGCTAAGGAAGGTGCTAACTTGAAGAATAGCACGAGGAAAGGAAGAATTACGGTTTACCCCTAAACCACGCTCTAAAATACGACCGTACTACATTTCACGTTCAAGTCCACGGCCGTGGAACCTTGGCAAGGGAAGTGTGGTTCATTCCAGCAAATTCTACGGCCGTGGAAGGATTGAAACATACCGTGGGAATTTCCACGCTCTAAATTACGGTCGTGGAACCCTTCCACGACCGTGATCTTGACGATCTTTTTCGCCACACTTTAAGCCACGATCTCCTACGCAATTGGGCCAGGCCAATATTTTATCTTACACTATAAAAGGACGGACGAAGGGAGATTCCGTCACCTTCGCTTACGCTTAGACGCACTTTCGCTTACACTTGGAATTGCCTTAATTTCACATCTTGCGGAGATTGTGATTGAGAGATTTGTGCTTTGCTATTGAGATTTCCGGATTGACGGAGGAGTTGAAGATTCGGAAGATTGTTCGTAAGAAGACTTCGCTTCTTATTTAGGTTTTATTTGATGACGGATTGACATCCCGTTCTTTGTTCTTATCTGAGATTGTGATTGTTTGTGTTATTCCGAATCTATTGACGTTATTGTTCTTGATTTGTGGATTTGAGATTGATTTGAAAGTTATTGAAGGTTTTCGGAAGTTTTCATCTTTTATTCTTTCAAACCTTGAATTTGATATCAATATGACTATTGTTGGCTAAAACCCTTTAGCAATTCTAAGGTGAAGGGTTGATAGTTGTGGCTTAGATGATGATAGATCGATCGTAAACAGATTGGACCCTGAGAGTTAGTGAGAATCGCCGACGAACCTAATCCACGGTCTGTTCTTGAGCTTCCACGGCCATGGAACTCAAGAACTACCCGTAATTTTGCGTTAGTTTACGAACTTGCTTTTACTTTAATCCAAAGTTAAAGATTTGCTTTAACTTAGTCTTGGCTTACCTTTTTCTAGGTGGTAGTGAAGCCTCAACAACCTCTACCTCGATTCTGAGTGTCACAACCTTAATCGGTTTAGTTAGTCTTGATCCTTGGATTATAAGTTTGGGTGTTTGACGTTAATTCTTGCCTTTAGAACCTTTCTATACTGAAGCCTCAACAACCTTTATAGAGAGTTTCCTTTAGGTGGGTCATATAAGGTTTTTGGAACTTCATCGTACGATTACCTTACATTCGTATACCTTTGCATACCTCAACTCTGTCCTTATATCATTAGTATATCTTGAATCGATTGCCGCAGCTGGATTCCTGGATCTTTAGGATTGTTATTTTCCCAATAATTCGAAAACCTCTTACATTTACTCGATTGGTAATCTATAACTGGATTTAACCCCCCAAATCCCTGTGTTCGATACTCTGGAATTCTTGCTTAACTATATCGATCCGTACACTGCGGGTTCGCTTGCTTGATTTCTAGTTTTATAATTAAAGCTTATTTGCACGCACGCTAAGTGGCGAACAAGTTTTTGTATTTGTTAGCATGAAATATTGTGATATTTTAGGCACGTTTTCTAAGTGTATTTCATCTATTTTGATAGTCATTGACTAAGCATTGATGCATTTGTGAGCTAGTTTGTCTATAATGTCGAAATAGAGATCTACACAAGCTTTATGTTGATTGTAGGCGATTAAAAGATATTTCCGAATGGATTGTGCGAGAATGGAGTTTGATCGAGAATGTCCAAGGATTGAGGACATCTCTAGGAGCTAAGGAAGGTGCTAACTTGAAGAATAGCACGAGGAAAGGAAGAATTACGGTTTACCCCTAAACCACGCTCTAAAATACGACCGTACTACATTTCACGTTCAAGTCCACGGCCGTGGAACCTTGGCAAGGGAAGTGTGGTTCATTCCAGCAAATTCTACGGCCGTGGAAGGATTGAAACATACCGTGGGAATTTCCACGCTCTAAATTACGGTCGTGGAACCCTTCCACGACCGTGATCTTGACGATCTTTTTCGCCACACTTTAAGCCACGATCTCCTACGCAATTGGGCCAGGCCAATATTTTATCTTACACTATAAAAGGACGGACGAAGGGAGATTCCGTCACCTTCGCTTACGCTTAGACGCACTTTCGCTTACACTTGGAATTGCCTTAATTTCACATCTTGCGGAGATTGTGATTGAGAGATTTGTGCTTTGCTATTGAGATTTCCGGATTGACGGAGGAGTTGAAGATTCGGAAGATTGTTCGTAAGAAGACTTCGCTTCTTATTTAGGTTTTATTTGATGACGGATTGACATCCCGTTCTTTGTTCTTATCTGAGATTGTGATTGTTTGTGTCATTCCGAATCTATTGACGTTATTGTTCTTGATTTGTGGATTTGAGATTGATTTGAAAGTTATTGAAGGTTTTCGGAAGTTTTCATCTTTTATTCTTTCAAACCTTGAATTTGATATCAATATGACTATTGTTGGCTAAAACCCTTTAGCAATTCTAAGGTGAAGGGTTGATAGTTGTGGCTTAGATGATGATAGATCGATCGTAAATAGATTGGACCCTGAGAGTTAGAGAGAATCGCCGACGAACCTAATCCACGGTCTGTTCTTGAGCTTCCACGGCCATGGAACTCAAGAACTACCCGTAATTTTGCGTCAGTTTACGAACTTGCTTTTACTTTAATCCAAAGTTAAAGATTTGCTTTAACTTAGTCTTGGCTTACCTTTTTCTAGGTGGTAGTGAAGCCTCAACAACCTCTACCTCGATTCTGAGTGTCACAACCTTAATCGGTTTAGTTAGTCTTGATCCTTGGATTATAAGTTTGGGTGTTTGACGTTAATTCTTGCCTTTAGAACATTTCTATACTGATGCCTCAACAACCTTTATAGAGAGTGTCCTTTAGGTGGGTCATATAAGGTTTTTGGAACTTCATCGTACGATTACCTTACATTCGTATACCTTTGCATACCTCAACTCTGTCCTTATATCATTAGTATATCTTGAATCGATTGCCGCAGCTGGATTCCTGGATCTTTAGGATTGTTATTTTCCCAATAATTCGAAAAGCTCTTACATTTACTCGATTGGTAATCTATAACTGGATTTAACCCCCCAAATCCCTGTGTTCGATACCCTGGAATTCTTGCTTAACTATATCGATCCGTACACTGCGGGTTCGCTTGCTTGATTTCTAGTTTTATAATTAAAGCTTATTTGCACGCACGCTAAGTGGCGAACAAGTTTTTGTATTTGTTAGCATGAAATATTGTGATATTTTAGGCACGTTTTCTAAGTGTATTTCATCTATTTTGATAGTCATTGACTAAGCATTGATGCATTTGTGAGCTAGTTTGTCTATAATGTCGAAATAGAGATCTACACAAGCTTTATGTTGATTGTAGGCAATTAAAAGATATTTCCGAATGGATTGTGCGAGAATGGAGTTTGATCGAGAATGTCCAAGGATTAAGGACATCTCTAGGAGCTAAGGAAGGTGCTAACTTGAAGAATAGCACGAGGAAAGGAAGAATTACGGTTTACCCCTAAACCACGCTCTAAAATACGACCGTACTACATTTCACGTTCAAGTCCACGGCCGTGGAACCTTGGCAAGGGAAGTGTGGTTCATTCCAGCAAATTCTACGGCCGTGGAAGGATTGAAACATACCGTGGGAATTTCCACGCTCTAAATTACGGTCGTGGAACCCTTCCACGACCGTGATCTTGACGATCTTTTTCGCCACACTTTAAGCCACGATCTCCTACGCAATTGGGCCAGGCCAATATTTTATCTTACACTATAAAAGGACGGACGAAGGGAGATTCCGTCACCTTCGCTTACGCTTAGACGCACTTTCGCTTACACTTGGAATTGCCTTAATTTCACATCTTGCGGAGATTGTGATTGAGAGATTTGTGCTTTGCTATTGAGATTTCCGGATTGACGGAGGAGTTGAAGATTCGGAAGATTGTTCGTAAGAAGACTCCGCTTCTTATTTAGGTTTTATTTGATGACGGATTGACATCCCGTTCTTTGTTCTTATCTGAGATTGTGATTGTTTGTGTTATTCCGAATCTATTGACGTTATTGTTCTTGATTTGTGGATTTGAGATTGATTTGAAAGTTATTGAAGGTTTTCGGAAGTTTTCATCTTTTATTCTTTCAAACCTTGAATTTGATATCAATATGACTATTGTTGGCTAAAACCCTTTAGCAATTCTAAGGTGAAGGGTTGATAGTTGTGGCTTAGATGATGATAGATCGATCGTAAATAGATTGGACCCTGAGAGTTAGAGAGAATCGCCGACGAACCTAATCCACGGTCTGTTCTTGAGCTTCCACGGCCATGGAACTCAAGAACTACCCGTAATTTTGCGTCAGTTTACGAACTTGCTTTAACTTTAATCCAAAGTTAAAGATTTGCTTTAACTTAGTCTTGGCTTACCTTTTTCTAGGTGGTAGTGAAGCCTCAACAACCTCTACCTCGATTCTGAGTGTCACAACCTTAATCGGTTTAGTTAGTCTTGATCCTTGGATTATAAGTTTGGGTGTTTGACGTTAATTCTTGCCTTTAGAACCTTTCTATACTGATGCCTCAACAACCTTTATAGAGAGTGTCCTTTAGGTGGGTCATATAAGGTTTTTGGAACTTCATCGTACGATTACCTTACATTCGTATACCTTTGCATACCTCAACTCTGTCCTTATATCATTAGTATATCTTGAATCGATTGCCGCAGCTGGATTCCTGGATCTTTAGGATTGTTATTTTCCCAATAATTCGAAAAG
>BSUD01000008.1:45898561-46178248 GCA_033239045.1 Fagopyrum esculentum | reverse complement strand
ATTAAAAGATATTTCCGAATGGATTGTGCGAGAATGGAGTTTGATCGAGAATGTCCAAGGATTGAGGACATCTCTAGGAGCTAAGGAAGGTGCTAACTTGAAGAATAGCACGAGGAAAGGAAGAATTACGGTTTACCCCTAAACCACGCTCTAAAATACGACCGTACTACATTTCACGTTCAAGTCCACGGCCGTGGAACCTTGGCAAGGGAAGTGTGGTTCATTCCAGCAAATTCTACGGCCGTGGAAGGATTGAAACATACCGTGGGAATTTCCACGCTCTAAATTACGGTCGTGGAACCCTTCCACGACCGTGATCTTGACGATCTTTTTCGCCACACTTTAAGCCACGATCTCCTACGCAATTGGGCCAGGCCAATATTTTATCTTACACTATAAAAGGACGGACGAAGGGAGATTCCGTCACCTTCGCTTACGCTTAGACGCACTTTCGCTTACACTTGGAATTGCCTTAATTTCACATCTTGCGGAGATTGTGATTGAGAGATTTGTGCTTTGCTATTGAGATTTCCGGATTGACGGAGGAGTTGAAGATTCGGAAGATTGTTCGTAAGAAGACTCCGCTTCTTATTTAGGTTTTATTTGATGACGGATTGACATCCCGTTCTTTGTTCTTATCTGAGATTGTGATTGTTTGTGTTATTCCGAATCTATTGACGTTATTGTTCTTGATTTGTGGATTTGAGATTGATTTGAAAGTTATTGAAGGTTTTCGGAAGTTTTCATCTTTTATTCTTTCAAACCTTGAATTTGATATCAATATGACTATTGTTGGCTAAAACCCTTTAGCAATTCTAAGGTGAAGGGTTGATAGTTGTGGCTTAGATGATGATAGATCGATCGTAAATAGATTGGACCCTGAGAGTTAGAGAGAATCGCCGACGAACCTAATCCACGGTCTGTTCTTGAGCTTCCACGGCCATGGAACTCAAGAACTACCCGTAATTTTGCGTCAGTTTACGAACTTGCTTTAACTTTAATCCAAAGTTAAAGATTTGCTTTAACTTAGTCTTGGCTTACCTTTTTCTAGGTGGTAGTGAAGCCTCAACAACCTCTACCTCGATTCTGAGTGTCACAACCTTAATCGGTTTAGTTAGTCTTGATCCTTGGATTATAAGTTTGGGTGTTTGACGTTAATTCTTGCCTTTAGAACCTTTCTATACTGATGCCTCAACAACCTTTATAGAGAGTGTCCTTTAGGTGGGTCATATAAGGTTTTTGGAACTTCATCGTACGATTACCTTACATTCGTATACCTTTGCATACCTCAACTCTGTCCTTATATCATTAGTATATCTTGAATCGATTGCCGCAGCTGGATTCCTGGATCTTTAGGATTGTTATTTTCCCAATAATTCGAAAAGTTCTTACATTTACTCGATTGGTAATCTATAACTGGATTTAACCCCCCAAATCCATGTGTTTGATACCCTGGAATTCTTGCTTAACTATATCGATCCGTACACTGCGGGTTCGCTTGCTTGATTTCTAGTTTTATAATTAAAGCTTATTTGCACGCACGCTAAGTGGCGAACAAGTTTTTGTATTTGTTAGCATGAAATATTGTGATATTTTAGGCACGATTTCTAAGTGTATTTCATCTATTTTGATAGTCATTGACTAAGCATTGATGCATTTGTGAGCTAGTTTGTCTATAATGTCGAAATAGAGATCTACACAAGCTTTATGTTGATTGTAGGCAATTAAAAGATATTTCCGAATGGATTGTGCGAGAATGGAGTTTGATCGAGAATGTCCAAGGATTGAGGACATCTCTAGGAGCTAAGGAAGGTGCTAACTTGAAGAATAGCACGAGGAAAGGAAGAATTACGGTTTACCCCTAAACCACGCTCTAAAATACGACCGTACTACATTTCACGTTCAAGTCCACGGCCGTGGAACCTTGGCAAGGGAAGTGTGGTTCATTCCAGCAAATTCTACGGCCGTGGAAGGATTGAAACATACCGTGGGAATTTCCACGCTCTAAATGACGGTCGTGGAACCCTTCCACGACCGTGATCTTGGCGATCTTTTTCGCCACACTTTAAGCCACGATCTCCTACGCAATTGGGCCGTGCCAATATTTTATCTTACACTATAAAAGGACGGACGAAGGGAGATTCCGTCACCTTCGCTTACGCTTAGACGCACTTTCGCTTACACTTGGAATTGCCTTAATTTCACATCTTGCGGAGATTGTGATTGAGAGATTTGTGCTTTGCTATTGAGATTTCCAGATTGACGGAGGAGTTGAAGATTCGGAAGATTTTTCCTAAGAAGACTTCGCTTCTTATTTAGGTTTTATTTGATGACGGATTGACATCCCGTTCTTTGTTCTTATCTAAGATTGTGATTGTTTGTGTTATTCCGAATCTATTGACGTTATTGTTCTTGATTTGTGGATTTGAGATTGATTTGAAAGTTATTGAAGGTTTTCGGAAGTTTTCATCTTTTATTCTTTCAAACCTTGAATATCAATATGACTATTGTTGGCTAAAACCCTTTAGCAATTCTAAGGTGAAGGGTTGATAGTTGTGGCTTAGATGATGATTGATCGATCGTAAACAGATTGGACCCTGAGAGTTAGAGAGAATCGCCGACGAACCTAATCCACAGTCTGTTCTTGAGCTTCCACGGCCATGGAACTCAAGAACTACCCGTAATTTTGTATCAGTTTACGAACTTGCTTTTACTTTAATCCAAAGTTAAAGATTTGCTTTAACTTAGTCTTTGCTTACCTTTTTCTAGGTGGTAGTGAAGCCTCAACAACCTCTACCTCGATTCTGAGTGTCACAACGTTAATCGGTTTAGTTAGTCTTGATCCTTGGATTATAAGTTTGGATGTTTGACGCTAATTCTTGCCTTTAGAACCTTTCTATACTGAAGCCTCAACAACCTTTATAGAGAGTGTCCTTTAGGTGGGTCATATAAGGTTTTTGGAACTTCAACGTACGATTACCTTACATTCGTATACCTTTGCATACCTCAACTCTGTCCTTATATCATTAGTATATCTTGAATCGATTGCCACAGCTGGATTCCTGGATCTTTAGGATTGTTGTTTTCCCAATAATTCGAAAAGCTCTTACATTTACTTGCTTGATAATCTATAACTGGATTTAACCCCCCAAATCCCTGTGTTAGATACTCTGGAATTCTTGCTTAACTATATCGATCCGTACACTGCGGGTTCACTTGCTTGATTTCTAGTTTTATAATTAAAGCTTATTTGCACGCACGCTAAGTGGCGAACAAGTTTTTGGCGCCGTTGCCGGGGATTTGGTCTAGGCCGAATTCGGTTATCTGTTGTCAAGATTGGGAGCTTCACCCTTGTTATTTGATATCTCTTCGAGTGTATGCGCAGGTCTAGGAATACCGAAGACCTCTTACCTATTGATCAAGAGCTTGAGAGGACTTTAAGGTGAAAGCCTAAGCAGAAACAAATGGCTGAAGAACGAGAACGTGATCTCCAATCGAAGCTAGCGGAAAAGGAAGCTCAACTCCAATGGAGTGAGAAGACACGTAGAGAAGAGACGGATCATCACCAAATGAAGGTCGATGATCTAACGGACATGATGTTCCAAATGAGGTTGGAAATAAACAACCTTAAGGAGAAAAAGAAAAGGAGGAGACCGGGAAGATCGGTTAGAGCCAACTCATCCAATGAGGATAGCGACTCCTCCATGCCACCGCTAGAGGAAATTTATCCCACGATCAATGTGAATCCATTCTATCCACGGCCAGCTGCAAATCGCCGTGTTCTACCTAGGAATGCTAGGATCGAACGTGTGGATGAGGAGCCAAGAACTCTTGGCCAAAGGATGGATCTAACGCAGCAACCACGCCGTTTAGGTGTGAACTTCGATGTTGACGATGTACAAGGGTTTAGCTTCAACCCGCAGGTTATTACTCTTGTTCGCCAAAACCAATTTGGCAGAACAAGCGCTGAATCTCCACACCAACAACTACAAAATTTTGTGTGTATGATGGAGACGATGAGGCCGAAGCACGCGACTACCAACAACTATAAGCTCAAGCTTTCTTCTTCTCCTTTAAGGGGAAAGCATTGTCTTGGTACCAAGCTCTTCCTAGTGGGAAACTAGACACGTGGGAAGACCTTTCCGCGGAGTTCCTCACTAAGTTCTTTCCGCCATCCAAAACGGCGGAGATAAGATGTAAGATTAACGCATTTTCCATGAGATCTAACGAAAGTTTGTTTCAATCTTGGGAAAGGTTTCAGGATTTTCTCTTGGATTGCCCTCATCATGGCATATCCAAGCTTGCACTTTTGGAGATATACTATAAGGGGCTGGATGTGGAGACACAATTCAAGCTCCAATCCCTCTCATGTGGTACATTCATGGACATGAGGGAAGATGACGCTTGGGACTTCATTGAGAAGCAAGCAAGGGTCATAGAGAAGTATTCTCACTAGAAAGTGGAGGGAAATCGTGTGGAGCAAGGAGCAAAGCTCACACATGAAGCTCAAAATCAAATTTTCTCCCTCAACAATGAGATTAAAGAGTTGAAGGAAGCTATCAAGACCAACTTTCCAAAGCTACAAGGAAAAGATGTTGGCCACTTGGGCAACAACAACAATGGTGGTGAAAATACAAACCGCAACAACAACAACAACCGGAATAATTGGAATGGAAACAACAACAATCGGAACAATAATTGGAAAAACAATAGGGGTTCAAACAACAACAATTGGCGCTCCAATCAACAAAAATCTGGTAACTCTTATCCTTCCAATTCAAATTCACTAACTCCACCTTCCTCTTCCTCTACTCCTTTGAAAAGCCAGGGGCAAACACCTAATGGAGGAAGCACTTCGGGGAAGGAGAAGCCCGATCTCATGTTGGAGACAATTTTGGGAAAGCTTCAAGGGTTAGAGATTCGCATCATCAAGGTTGATGATCACATAACTAAGGTTGATAAATCCCAAAAGGTATTAGAAAACCAAATGTTTACTCATGCGGAGGAAGTTCCTAGGAATCAAGTGAAACTTCCAGGAAAAACGGAGGACAACTCAAAGGAAAGGGTGATGGCAATCACAACTAGGAGCGGGGTGACAACTACCGATCCGCAGCCTAAGTTTGTAAAAGTCCCCGTTGAGAAAGAAATAGAGAAGGGGAAGGAGAAGGAAGATGTCTACGTTCCTCCTCCAGCTTACAAACCTCCCCTACCATTCCCTCAATCTAGAGCAAGAGCGCGTCTAGATAAACAATTCGGTAAGTTTATAGAACTCATGAGCAAGCTGCATATTAATATACCTTTCATTGATGCTATTGTAGGTATGCCGGCTTATGGCAAGTTCTTAAAGGAGACCCTCTCTAACAAGAGAAAGTTAGAGGATTTTGGAGAGGTTAAGATGAGTTCGGATTCTTCGGATCTCATCAAGACCATGAAGGAGAAGATGCCCCCAAAGCTAAAGGATCCGGGGTCATTTTGTATTCCCATAGGAGTGGGAGATGTCACATATGATGCATTATGTGACTTGGGAGCAAGTGTGAGCATCATACCACTTGCATTATGTAGAAAGATCGGTTTAGGCGACCCTAAACCGGTGAAGATGACGTTATACATGGCGGATCGATCCATCACTTGTCCCGTCGGTATTGTAGAAGACGTCCCAGTCAAGCTAGGTAAATTCTTTGTTCCCATTGATTTTGTTGTGCTTGACATTCCTGCAGATAGTCCAGTCCCGATCATACTCGGAAGACCGTTTCTTGCAACTTCCAGCTGCGTAGTCGATTGCAAGAACGCTAGACTCGCCTTTGACATAGGAGAGGAGAAGGTAGAGTTCGTTCTTTCCACTCTAGTGAAGGAACCAATCTTTGATGAGGATATATTCAATATCCAAGATGAAGAAGGGTTGTCTAGAGAGGAGGTAAGTGCTATTCTCTTCAAAGATCCTTTGCAAAAGGTTATTACTATGAGTCTAATGGATGTAGGGGAAGAAGAGGAGTGCAATGAGCAATTGAAGCCTTAGAAGCACAAGAAGAAGTATGTGAAGAGGAGTTTGAGAAACTCCACGACGAAGCAGAAAACATGAGAATCCACGGCCATACACTATATTCCATGACCGTGGATTTCACCAACCAAAGCGTGGCTCACTCTAGAGGGTTACACGGTCGTGGAAGAAACAGAGCACCCGTAACCACATTCCACGCCCAAAATCACGGCCGCGGAGAAGCCAGAGAAACCATAATTTTGGCCATGGACGAAGGCAATTGTGCCACTTCTTCAACTTCTTTTGATTCTTCTCCCACACCTTCTACACCCTTAGACACTTCTAAGGAGGCAACGGAGACTTCTCAAGAACCATTGGAAGCTCCAAAAGCGATGGAACTAAAGCCACTTCCTACTCATCTAAGGTACGCATTTCTTAGACCTAATTCTACCTTTCCGGTTATTGTTAGTTCCGATCTAACCATAGATGAACATAGTAAGCTTATGGTTGTCCTTAGGAAACATATGAAAGCTTTAGGTTATACTATAGAAGACTTAGTAGGAATCAAACCTTCCCTATGCATGCATAAAATATTAATGGAAGAGGACATTAGGACTTCAAGACAACCTCAAAGGCGGTTGAATCCGACCATGAAGGAGGTTGTCAAGAAGGAAATTCTTAAACTTCTTGATGTAGGTATCATCTACCCTATCTCCGATAGCAAGTGGGTGAGTCCAGTTCAAGTAGTTCCGAAGAAGGGAGGAATGATGGTCTTCACCAACAAGAATAACGAACTCATTCCTACCCGAACCGTGACAGGATGGCGGATGTGCATAGACTACCGCAAGCTTAACAATGCGACAAGGAAGGATCACTTCCTGTTGCCATTCATCGACCAAATGCTTGAAATATTAGCACAACATTTGCACTTTTGCTATCTTGACGGTTATAGTGGTTTCTTTCTAATTCCGATACACCCGGATGATCAGGAGAAGACCACATTCACGTGCCCGTGGGGTACGTTTGCCTATAGGAGGATGCCGTTCGGGCTTTGCAACGCCCCAACCACCTTTCAAAGGTGCATGATGGCCATCTTCTCCGAATATATAGAGGAAATCATGGAGGTCTTTATAATTGACTTCTCCGTATACGGTTCCTCTTTTAACAATTGCCTTTCTAACCTTGCTCTTGTATTACAAAGGTGTGAAGACACTAACCTAGTTCTTAATTAGGAGAAGTGTCAATTTATGGTAAAGGAAGGGATTGAATTAGGACTCTAAATCTCTAGTAGAGGGATAGAGGTAGATAAAGCTAAGATAGAGACCATAGAAAAGCTTCCTCCCCAAACTTCGGTGAAAGGGATAAGAAGTTTTCTAGGACATGCTGGATTCTATAGACGCTTCATAAAAGACTTCTCTAAAATATCAAAACTGCTAACTAATCTATTGATGAACGATGCAGTTTTTGAGTTTTCGCAGGAATGCTTGGATGCGTTTAACATGATCCGGGAAGCTCTAATTTCAGCACCTATTATCCAACCTCCGGATTGGAATCTTCCCTTTGAGGTTATGTGCGATGCTAGTTACGTAGCTATAGGAGCTGTTCTTTGACAAAGAAAGGAAGGGCGAACCCACGTCATCTACTACGCTAGCAAGACGCTAGATGAAGCGCAGCTCAACTACGCCACTACGGAAAAGGAGTTTTTAGCCATTGTTTATGCTATTGATAAATTCGCTCTTATCTTGTAGGTGCAAAGGTGATTGTGTACACGGATCATGCTGCGATCCGGTATCTCCTTGCAAAGAAGGATGCGAAGCCAAGGCTAATTAGATGGATTCTTCTCCTACAAGAGTTCGATCTAGAGATCCGCGACAAGAAGGGTTCGGAAAATTCTGTTGCGGATCATTTGAGTCGCCTAACACATCTAGAGGACGACCATCTACCTATAGATGACTCCTTCCCGGACGAACACCTACACATTATAGAGGAGTGCATCGATGTGATCTCCAAAGGTAACAAACCATGGTTTGCTAATTTTGTTAACTATTTGGTTTGTCAGGAGATACCGCCCGGATTATCCTACGCACAAAGAAAGAAGTTCTTTAAGGATGTTCGGGAATACTTTTGGAATGAACCTCTCCTCTTTAAGAGAGGTCCGGATGGCATCATTCGGCGATGTGTGCCGGAAGATGAGATGCAAAGAGTCATCCGCAATTGTCATTCACTACCATGTGGAGGACACGCTAGATCGAACAAGACTAGCGCTAAGGTATTGCAATCTGGATTCTTTTGGCCTACTTTATTTAGAGATGTGCAATCCTTTGTTTCCTGCTGCGATGCTTGTTAAAGACCAGGAAATATCTCTAGGAGGAATGAGATGCCTCTCAATAACATCCAAGAGGTGGAGATTTTCGATGTTTGGGGAGTTGACTTCATGGGACCGTTCCCATCATCTTGTGGAAACCAATACACACTCTTGCCAGTGGATTACGTTTCTAGATGGGTGGAAGCAATTGTCTCTCCCACCAATGATGCCATGGTGGTGGTTATGTTCTTTAACAAGACCATGTTCCCACGATTTGGGACACCAAGGACTATCATTAGTGATGGAAGTTCTCACTTTATTGCCCGGCGCTTTGAAGCTCTTCTAGCTAAGTATGGGGTTACTCACAAGATCGCCACCCCTTATCATCCACAAACTAGTGAATAAGTTTTAATTATAAAACTAGAAATGCTACCTCTGGCATCCAAAACTCGCACTTAGAGAGCTTGGCGTACAATTCTCTATCCCACAATACATGCATCACTGTCCGTAGATGTCCGGCATGTTCCTCTCTGCTATGAGAGTAAACCAGGATGTCGTCTAGTAAGACCACCATAAAATGATTGAGAAAGTCGATGAATATGCCACTCATCCACTCCATAAAGACGGCAGGTCCATTCGTGAGCCCGAATGGCATAACTACAAACTCGTAGTTGCCATACCGAGTCCGAAATGCCGTCTTATTCATATCTTGCTCTCTCACCCTTAGCTGGTGATAACCACATCGCAAGTCGATCCTAAAGAACACAGTCGCTCCCTGAAACTGATCTATAATTATTCAATGCAAGGTATTGGATACTTTTTCTTGATGGTCACCTTGTTAAACTCTTTGTTGTCGATGCACAATCTAAACGAACTGTCCTTCTTTCGTACGAAGAGGACAGGTGCTCCCCACGGGGATACGCTTCGGCGGATGAAGCCCTTCTCAGCCAAATCCTCGAGTTGTTTCATCAGCTCTAACAACTCGATAGGCACAATGCGGTATGAGGCTTCGAGATCGGTCTCGTACCAGGCTCTAACTCGATACCAAAGTCTACACTCCTTTGAGGCGGAAAACTAGATGGCTCACCAAACACATCAAAAAACTCACAGACCACTGGAATGCCCTCCAATACGGGGCTTTCGGCCTCCTTCATGGCATAACACAAGAAGGCTTCACAACCTTGTGCAATCAATCTCGCTGCCCGTATTGCACTAATACCCATACCAATCTTCCCAAGGTTCCAACCTCGGAAGACCTCGATCTTGCCCAACTCGGTAGAGACCGTCACGGTTCTCCTACCAACATCCAACACAGCATGATCTCTATCAATCCAATCCATACTAAGAATGACTTCCTCATTTACCAACGGCATGACAAAGAAGTCAACAACAAAATCACAGTTTCCTAAATCTATAGGAAAACCGTGTACCTCTAACCTGACCCCCATTTGGTAACCCTATCAAGAAAGGTCTATCCTCTACTATATCTAAGGTAAGTCTATCCACACATGTATCAGATATGGAAGAGTGCGTCACACTCGTATCAAACAAAACTCTAACATGCACACCTTGAATCAAAATGGTACTTGTAGAAGCTAGTGTCGGCCGCTCCTAAGCACTCCTCAGCTAACAAACTCCACCAGCGTATCAAACAAAACTCTAACATGCACACCTTGAATCAAAATGGTACTTATAAAAGAGTGTGTGGCACCCGTATCAAACAAAACTCTAGCATGTATACCATGAATCAGAATGGTACTTGTAGCAGCTGGTGTTGGCGGCTCCTAAACACTCCTTAGCTCAAAAACTCCATCAACAGTACATAAACGCAGTCGCGGTGTCTCATCACTCCATCTACTCCTATGGAGAATGGTGGTGCCTCACCACGAGACATCCTATCTCGTATCCTCATTAGCGTCTGGCAGGTCCCTTGCTTTTGTTGGATCTTACCCAACTGATTAGGTAGAACTTCTAAAGTGCTCAACTGGGCATCCTCATAAGTATATTGGATGTCCATCTCTAGCCATTCAAGATCCCTCTGAAGGAAAGGTTGAACTGTCAATCTCGCAATCGCCTTCTCTCGAGGCCTCTTCCTGCTCAGGGCTTTGGTGACAATATTCGCCTTCCCAGGATGGTACAAAATCTCAAGATCAAAGTCCTTGATCAGCTCGACCCATCTACGCTATCGGTTATTCAATTCCCGCTGCGTGGAAACATACTTCAAACTCTTATGATCTTTGAAGATCTAACATTTAGCACCATACGGGTAATGTCTCTAGATCTTCAAAGCATGAACTACTGCTTGCAAATCCAGATCATGAGTCACGTAGTTTTCCTCATACGTCTTTAACTCTCTACACGCATATGCAATAACTGTGCCTCTCTACATCAACACACATCCCAAGCCTATCTTGGATACATAACTATATACCACAAAATCCTCAGTACCCTCTAGCTATGCCAAGAGATGATCCGAAGTCAAAAGCCTCTTCAACTCCTGAAAACTCTAGGCACAATGCTCAAAGCATACAAATCTGGTACTCTTCCTCAACAGGCTGGTAAGTGGACGGGCAATCACAGAGAATCCATCCATAAAGCGTCGGTAATATCCGGCCAAGAAAGCTACGCACTTCCTTGACGTTCGTCGGTGTCGTTCATGTTGCAACTCACACTATTTTCGCCGGATCAACCATGATCCCATCGGCGGAGACAACATCATCTAGAAATGCTACCTCTGGCATCCAAAACTCGCACTTAGAGAACTTTGCATATAATTCTCTATCCCGCAATACCTGCAGCACTGTCTGTAGATGTCTTTCATGTTTCTCTCTGCTACGAGAGTACAACAGGATGTTGTCTATGAAGACCACAACAAAATGATCCAGAATATCGATGAATATGCCACTCATCAAATCCATAAATACGGAGGGCGCATTTGTGAGCCCGAATGGCATAACTAGAAACTCGTAGTGGCCATACCGAGTCCGAAATGCGGTCTTATGCATATCTTGCTCTATCACCCTCAGCTGGTGATAAAAAGGGCGCAAGGCGATCCTGGAGACAATAGTCGCTCCCTGAACTTGATCAACAAGTCATCAATGCCAGGTAATGGATACTTGTTCTTGATGGTCACCTTGTTCAGCTCACTATTCACGATGCACAATCTCAACGAAGTGTCCTTCTTTCGTACGAAGAGGACAGGTGGTCCCCACGAGGATATGCTAGGGCGGCTGAATCTTTTCTCTGCCAACTCATCGAGTTGTTTCATCATCTCTAAGAACTCGATAGGCGCCATATTGTATGGGACCTTCGAGATCGGTCTCGTACAAGGCTCTTACTTGATACCGAAGTCTACGCTACTCTAAGGCGGCAAACTAGATGGCTCGATAAAGACATCCAAAAACTCACAGACCACTGGATTGTCCTCCAATGCAGGGCTTTCGCCCTCCTTCATGGCATAACATAAGAATGCTTCACAACCCTGTGCAATCAATCTCGCAACTCGTATTGCACTAATAACCATACCCGTCTTCCCAAGGTCCCAACCTCGGAAGACCTGGATCTTGCCCAACTCGGTAGAGACCGTCACGGTCTTCCTACCTACATCAAACACAACATGATCTCTATCAATCCAATCTATACCAAGAATGACTTCCTCATTTACCAACGGCGTAACAAAGAAGTCCACAACCAAATCACGGTTTCCTAAATCTATAGGAAAACCGTGTACCTCTCGGGTACCTCTAACACGACCCCCATATGGTAACCCTGTCAAGAAAGGTCTACCCTCTACTTTATATAAGGTTAGTCTATCCACACATGCATCAGATATAAAATAGTGTGTGGCACCCGTATCAAACAAAACTCTAGCATGTATACCATGAATCAGAATGGTACTTGTAGCAGCTAGTGTTGGCGGCTCCTAAACACTCCTTAGCTCAAAAACTCCATCAACAGTACATAAACGCAGTCGCGGTGTCTCATCACTCCATCTACTCCTATGGAGAATGGTGGTGCCTCACCACGAGACATCCTATCTCGTATCCTCATTAGCGTCTGGCAGGTCCCTTGCTTTTGTTGGATCTTACCCAACTGATTAGGTAGAACTTCTAAAGTGCTCAACTGGGCATCCTCATAAGTATATTGGATGTCCATCTCTAGCCATTCAAGATCCCTCTGAAGGAAAGGTTGAACTGTCAATCTCGCAATCGCCTTCTCTCGAGGCGTCTTCGTACTCAGGGCTTCGACGACAAGATTCGCTTTCCTTGGATGGTACAAAATCTCAAGGTCAAAATCCTTGATCAACTAGACCCATCTACGTTGGCGGTTATTCGATTCCCGCTACGTGGAAATATATTTCAAACTCTTATGGTCTGTGAAGATCTTACATGCAACACCATACATGTAATGTGTCCGGATCAACAAAACACGAACTACCGTTTGCCACTCAAGATCATGAGTCGGGTAGTTCTCCTCATACGTCTTCAACTGTCTAGACGCATATGCAATAACTCTACCTCTCTGCATTAACACACATCCCAAGCCTTGCTTGGATGCATCACTATATACCACAAAATCCTCAGTACCCTCTAGCTATGCCAAGAGATGAGCCGAAGTCAAAAGCCTCTTCAACTCCTCAAAACTTTGGGCACACTGCTCATACTATACAAATCTGGTAGTCTTCCTCAATAGCCTGGTAAGTGGATGGGCAATCACAAAGAATCCTTCAACAAAGCGTCGGTAATAACCGGCAAAGCCAAGAAAGCCACGCACTTCCTTGACGTTCCTCGGTGTCGTCCATGCTGCAACTGACTCTATCTTTGCCAGATCAACCTTGATCCCATCGGCGGAGACAACATGACCCAAAAATGCTTCCTCTGGCATCCAGAACTCGCACTTACAGAATTTGGTGTACAATACTCTATCTCGCAATACCTGCATTATTGTCCGTAGATGTCCTGCATGTTCCTCTCTCCTACGAGAGTACACTAGGATGTCGTTTATGAAGACCACCACAAACTGATCTAGAAAGTCAATGAGTATGCCATTCATCAACTCCATAAAGAAGAGGGGCGTATTCGTGAGCCCGAATGGCATCGCTACAAACTCGTAGTGGCCATACTGAGTCCGAAATGCCGTGTTATACACATCCTGCTCTCTCACCCTGAGTTGGTGATAACCCGAGTGCAAGTCGATCCTGGAGAAAACAGTCGCTCCTTGAAATTGATCGAACAAGTCATCAATGCGTGGTAATGGAGACTTGTTCTTGATGGTCACCTTGTTCAACTCTTTGTAGAAATTGTGCAGGATGGGAAGACTACAATGTGATCGGAATGGGTGACCAACCGAGGGCTACAATACATTAGGTTGTGTGGGTTTTTGGGATGTTTATGTACACATATGTTTATGTTATTGTTGCCGTTTTGTACTCGGTTGTTACTTTGTATATGTTTGGATATAAGATCATACAATTTTGTGTATTTTGTTTTTATATTTATTTGTGTCTTGTTGTAAGATCCAGCGAACTTGTAGTCAGGCTAGGGTAAGGATCCATTGTGAGATCCAAGCCCCGTAGCGCCCCGATTCCTGCGGATTCAGGGTGTTACACAACCTCCCCTTCTGTGTGTATTTCTGTTGTGATAATTGTTGTTCCCGGGTCCTCGATAGTTTCCCTGATAATTTCCTCGACCTGTGTAATTCACGTCTTGCTCCCTATGTGGTAAATTTGCTTGTCCTGGTACTCTAGATTTCTGCAATTCTTTCATTTGATATTTAAGATTATCAACTTCAGCATATCGGTTGGTAGTAATACTTACCTCATGGACTCCGAGTCGCCGGAGTTTATCATCACTTCTTCTTTAGGAGTATTTCTCTTGCACCAGGCTTGCCTTTCAACAAACTCTCATGCATCATCAACACGCTTATCCGTGAAAGTACCTCCGGAGAGGGATTGAAGTCGGAATTGTGCATCATCATCCAATCCTTTGTAGTAGATCTCAAGAAACTCAATTCTTGATATTCTGTGATGTGGACAAGGAGTATTTCTCTTGCACCAGGCTTGTCTTTCTATGTAATAAAGGCTTATCCTTTATCATCACTTCTTCTTTAGGAGTATTTCTCTTGCACCAGGCTTGTCTTTCTTTGCAAAAGTATTAAGTTTACCTATAAATTCAACAATTTTTTATGGTGAAAAGAATTTTACAAGGAATTTTGAGGTCATATCCTCCCATGTGCTTATTCTTCCATGTGGTAGAGATTGAAGTCATGCTTGTGTCGTGCCTTTAAAAGAAAAAGCAAAACCTCGCAATTTATGATTGTTAGTTTCTAATCTAGCGGGTCTCAATGTCTCCATAAGAATTTCATTGTTTTGTAAATGTAAATAAGGAGACTCCCCTTCGGATCCTCCAAATTGACTTTGGCAGATCATAGTAATAACATTGGCCAGGAACTCATAGTCATGGTCAGTTGGGTTAACGAAATCTATTTTGATAGCGCGGGTCCATTGTGTTGGATACATTATTTGTTCAAGTGTTTGTGGCTCTTCCAAAACTGGATCAACTCTAACATTCCTCAAGGGAGGATGAGGTGCCGCACCTTGTGGATGAGGGTGGGTTGCAATAGGAGGCGGGATTTCAACGCGGATGATCGCATCTCTTTGAAGGAGCTGGTTTCTCATGTTGTTGTTATACAACTCGTCCCATTGCGCTTGAAGTGATTCTTCCATTTCGCGGGCTGCTTCCTCTCCTTGGTGTGCTTGTTTCTCTGCATCATGTGCTCGTTAGTTTGCAGCTCTCACTTGTTCCAAGGCTCGTTCCGACGCAGTTTGGGCATCTACTTCAGTCATTCTTCTTTGACTAGATTCTCTTAGCCTCCTACGAATGGTTATTTTTTGTTCCGGATTGTGAGGAACGAGTTCTCTATTGTTGCGAGTACTTCGCATAAACCTAAAAAGGAAAAGAGAAATCTTGCAAGCAAAACTACTCAAAGAAAAAGGTTAATAGCAAAAGCAAAAGAGTCTAAGCTAGACAACTGAAATACAAAACTTGGTCTAGGCCAAGTCCCCGGTAACGGTGCCAAAAACTTGCTCGCTCAAAAGTGTATGTGCAAAAAGGCTTTAAATTTTATAACCTAAAATAAAAGTCTGAACGATATGGGAACCCGCAGTGTACGGATTAATCGTAATAACGGCAAATACTCCAAGGTTGATCATATGAACTTGGTGAAACCGAGTAGTAAAAGAAATCTAGCTAAGACATTATGCAAATATCAATGACCAAAATAAACAAAAGAGAGGATATGAATATATGTAATAATGGGGAAAGCGCAAATTCTAAAGATCAAGGTATCCAATTGTGGTTTTTGATTCAAGACTTCAAAAGATCTATGGACAGAGATGGGATTGCAAAGGAAAGGTGTTTCGAAAATGGGATAGATCATGGGGGAGGTCTTACTATCCGCTATTACAAACCAAAGAAACTTATCATCGGCTAAATCTCAAAGTTTCAAGGGAAAGGAATGATAGGCTCAAACCAACCACTCAACCTAAGGAAATAGAATTTACCATCAGCGGGTAAGTCTGAAGTTAACTCACAAAGGCAAGAGGAAGGGACACTCGATCCTAATAAAGGATAAGCCTTTATTACATAGATCTCATCATCTTTGGCAACCAAAGCAAGGAAATCACCGGCTAAGTCTCTTCTCAAGCTTGGGTATAGGTTAGGAAAGTTCAACAAGGATAGGGTTTAGGCAATCTTGAATCAAAATAAGCATAAACCATGAAAGGTACGACAAAGGAAATCTCGGATAATTCTGAGTTAAATCTCGGATAATTCTGAGTTAAATCTCGGCCGAGATTCTCAAGAACATCCCGGGAAACGTCTCTGTGAAGGTAAAAACACAAATCTTAGTGTCCAATCTTTTTGTAAAGGTCAAACTATCATCGTCTAAATAACAACCTTCAACTAATCACCCTAGAACCGCAAGCATTTTAGCCAACAATCATCATATTCAAATCAAGAACCGAATGCAATCAATAGAACCAAAAGAAACACAAGAATTGCTAAGCAAGGCGTTCTCAAATAACATAAACTGAATAAAAATCAATAACAAGTTCCGTTCTTGTGTTCCAAAGAAAAGAAAATCAGAAGCTAGAACAATCTCACAAAGCATCTCTATATACCTCTCTAGCACGAATGTTGAAGTAGTACGGGTTGTCAATCCGTTTCCAAGCTGCGAATCAAAAGATTTGTAACGCCCCGAATTTTAATTCAGGTTTGGGGTTAGTTTAGTGGCCATTGGATCCATGTTGCACAACCGAAGACCAAAAAAATCACTTTCTGGAGTTCGACCGCGGGGGCGGCTGAGCAGTGCCGCGGGGGAAGCACCAGGATTTGCTAGGAGCCGCAGGGGCGGTGAACAGTGCCGCGGGGGTGATGACCTTCAGCACGCAGTCATGCCTTTCTTCAACAATAGGCTCTTCTTCTCCCTTCTTCGTTGCTTCCTTCGTTATGAGGTTGATCTATGCTAGTATCATGCCTACAATTGACCTAGGATAATTGTGAATGCCACTTAGCGATTGTGAATCTAGGAGTTCTTAGAGCTTGGAAGTGATCATGTAAACTCGAGGATGATGATTATGTTTTTGTCCTAGATTAATTGTGTGCTATCATGGTTTTTGAGGTTGATCTAGTGAAGAGTGGGTTGCTATGGTTCCCTTACATAAGCTTGGTGAGATTATTGCATTATGGAGTCTTAGGATGTAATCCTAGCTTGACAGTTTGGATGATCTTAGAAAGATCATTAGAGTGAGAAGTCTAAAGACTTCTAGAGCGTGAGAAGTTATTGATTACGTACCTTGTTGTGAGTAGGCTGTGAGCATCTTCCTATGGGAAGCAAGAGCGGTTGTGTGATTTAGCTTTGGGACAAGGTAAGTCTCCGGAGTTACTTAGCTAGCTTCCTTTTATTAGCATTGATTTGTGATTAGTTGTGTGGGTTTAGATATGTTTTATAATAACAAAACCAAAACTAGGACGACCTTTATGTAATAATTTTTTGCCCAATTGTATGATTGTAACACTCCAAATCCGCGGGAAGGGACAAAGACACAAAGAGAAAGGGAGGAATTAGCCTACTAGTGAAGAAAATTCAGCGACGGAAGCAAGTTGGCGCCTCTTGCGTGGACCTGTCACCATCCCTGCGGAAGCCTGGAGCCACCCCTGCACTTGGGAGCCGTCCCTACGGTGGTTCACGTCCACCACTACGGTGGCTCACGTCCGCCCCTGCACCTCTAGTGGTCCGCCCCCGCGGTCGAAAAACAAAAGCTTCATCTTCTTCGTTTCTTCGACAATGTCTTTGCGCCAAGTGCTTCCTCCTCTGGCTGGGCCTTCTCCAAACACTATCCATAGGTCTTAGCCTCCTGTCCAGGACCTAAACGAGCAAAAAGGATGGACATGCAAAGGGTTTACAAGATCTCTCTTCAAAGCTACCTCCTTCGCGATGGAGGTAAAGAGAAGAAGAACGAGAAGAAAACAACAACAAAGATATGAGGGGAGGAGGGAGCTTACCACAACAGATCCAAAATTTTCAAGGCTGTGGATTCCTACAAGGATCTTCCAAGGAGAAGGAAGAGGAAAGAGCACAAGAAGGAGAAGAGAGAAAGAACCAACTTGAGAGTGAAAAGGAAGAGTTAGGTAGAGGGAGAGTAAAAGAAGGCTGCATAAAGGGGTGGGGAGACCCAAGGGTCAGTTATCCCCTATGTCTCTTCACTCCATAACCCGAGGCCGGAAAACGAAAAGGGGAATCCAAAGGTTGGCGCGGGATTTTGGGGATAAATCTTGGCACTCAGCAAACGTACCTGCAGGAAAACTAAGCCGCTGACGTGGGTAGATTGATAAACCTCTCGACACCCGGAATAAAAATTCCTGATGTTGCAATGGGTCAATTACTATCAATGATTAAGTTAATCAACATTAATTAGAATTCGAAAATTCTAGCTCAAACACGCCGACTTCTAGCCACAGGTGGAGTGACAAGCGGCGGGAGCAAATGCTTCTTGCCGCGGGGTGTAATGACAAAGAGATACTTAGCAATGTATCGTCAATAAAAGCTCCAAGTGTTGCGCTTTGATTGCCCGGCGTGTCTTCATCATTGACATGCCAACTCAAATGGTTTACCACCAAGTTCTTTACTCTTTTCTTGTCCCAAATTTCAAAGATGAACTCTCTTAAAAGGAGGACCCACCAGATTAATCTTGGCTTAGTTGTAACACCCCAAATCCACGGGACTCGGGGTGCTACTAGGCTAGGATCTCACAATGCATCTTGACCCTAGCTTGACAACAAGTTCACTGGATCTTACAACAAGGCACAGATAGATTAAAACAAAATACATAAAACTGTATAAATATATACATCAAAAGGTTACAAAATCACAGCCGAGTACAAAACAACAATATCATATCCATACAAGGATAAAACACCCCAAAATCCTCGCATATCCAAGTGTATAGAAGCAATCGGCTGATCACCTGTAAGAGCCTTAGTCTTTGGAGCCTAGGAGCCTTGTTGTGCTTAGCTGAGCTTTCCTTGATCCTAGCAGCCACATCTACGCACCACATGGGCCGCCCTTGCGGCTCTAAGTTGGTGCATCCGCTTTTGTTGACCATTTTACTTGTGCTTTACGGATGGCTTCCTTTATAAGCCTCCCTTAGCTTCTCAGAGAGGGTTTCTTCATCCTTTTCAGCCCCATTTCCATCCTTATGTTCTTCTTCTTCATCATCTTCTCTTTTTGATCTTCCTTTGAGTTTGTGAGAAGGTTTTGAGTGTTTGTTGAGGTTTTGAGGCTTAGATGATCAAGAGCTTGTGGTTGAGAGTTGTTGCTATGTGTTAGAGTGGTGAGGTGTGTAGAGGCTCCTGGTTGCAGCTTAGGGTTTGCTGGGTAAGCTCTTATCCTCCATCTTCATTCTTTCTTATTCTTTTCTTCTTTCTTCCTCTTCTAGCTTAGGATCACAAGCTAAGCTTGTGATGTGTTGAAGAAGAGAAGAGAGACGAGAAAGGTATCAAAGAGAAGTCGGGACCAACTCTCTACATAGTTGGACGCCCCTGCGCCTGAACCAAGCCGCCCCTGCACCTACTGTTGATTGCCCCTGCGCCTGGTGTGAGCCACCCCTACGCCTCACTGGGTCAGCCTTGTGTTCCTTGCTTCTGTTGGTGCATACCTTGTTGGTATGTCTTCCTTCCTTCCTTTCCTTTGGCCTTGGCTTAGATGTTGGCTAGGCTAGCTTGGTTAGGATGAGTTGTATGTTAGAGATGTGCCTTAGGCACTCATATTGATGTTGGGGTTATGATGTAGGCATCTGTGAGCTTGTTATAGTCTTCAGGGTTAGATTGATCTTGTAGGTTGGTTCTGGTTATAGAGACAAGTGTCCTAACCCTTTGTAGTGTATGATGTGGTGTACCTTGCTATTGAAGGCGTTGGTTTCTTCCCCAGGGGAAGCTGGGACATGGTATTGGATATAAGTATATGAGGTAAGTTCATAGGACTTACGTAGGCTTCAATTATGAGTTTGTGTGGTTGTAATGGCTGTGTTTGTTCATATGATTGTGCATTTATAACCTAAACCAGACTAGGATGACCATTTATTACTTTAATGGCCCAAGTGTATTATAACGGGTCGTGACCACTTGCCTCCGCCTGCGGGTAGGAGGAGGTAACCGGAAGATGATCTCACAGGAGGGGACGAGTGATGATCACCCCCATGCAAAATTCCTGTGTTACGTTGTATGAGACGGGGTTCTTGAGGCTCCTCGTGTTACAAAAGAAGTTGAATTAGTAATGGAATAACGTAATGAAAGATAATAAATGAATGTGTGTGGCATTGCATGTATGAGATGTTGATGTGTGTTTGTGATATTACCTTCATACTTATTCATTGCTGTAGCTAACGGTGTATACCGTGTTGTAGATGATCTGCAGGTTAGGAAGAGTGTAGAGTGAGCAAGATGGTTTGACCAGCCGAGGACTTCTGTACATTAGGATGCGTGGGATATGGGATCTTTTTTGTCGGATGTTTATGTTTGATATTTTGTACTCGGCTTTGTATTTGTAAACACTTTTGATGTATCATATACATCGTTTATGTATTTGGTTTTAATCTACCTGTGCCTTGTTGTAAGATCAAGTGAACTTGTTGTCAGACTAGGTCAGGATCCATTGTGAGATCATATCTCAATGTAGCACTCCAAGTCTAGTGGATTTGGGGTGTTACAAAGTTTTTCTCAAAGCCTAGGTTGACAACAATGACACTTGCTATCTGCAATAAAGGTAGAGTGGATAAATAAACAGAACCCACATGGGGAGGTTTTGGTTTTAAAGCGAGTACAGATGTTTTGGATAGTGTGTACAGAAGTCGTCACCCATCTGAGGATCTCGACAGTATAGATATATATATATATAGATATTTTATATGTGGTGATGTGTATCCATGTACTATTAAGTACTATATATATATTTATACATATGGCCTATATAGAGCCTTATACATTAGGTGTGCATACCCCGCAGATGGCTCGGACTAGAGCTACTGTTGTAGGCCGAGGTAGAGGTAGACCACCTCTTCCTCTAGGAGGGATAGGACAGGGACCAGCTCCCGCTGCATATCCACATATGGTGGAGGAGGCTCCTGAGGAGGTTGTTGAGAGTGTAGTTCCCGCTACGAGGAGAGCAGACCCATCAAGCCCAGTCAGATGGCTCAGACCGTGTCTCCATGGATGGATCAGATTTCAGAGACTATCTTAGACACTTCGAGGAGGCCATTAGATCTGGAAGACAAGCCCCAGATCTCCAAGGCATGAGGGATTATCTGATAGACCCCATGGAGCTACACAGGTTCCAACTATGACGACACATGCTGATGAGCTTGTTAGAGCTGTAGAGGAGACTAGAGGGCCTCGAGCAGATACCTGGTTGAAGGCATTTCATCAGCAGGGAGTTCCACACTTCTTGTAAGAGACCGGCTTAGAGACTGAGGTGTGGATTGGGCATGTAGACTCGGCTTTAGAGTCTATTCGATGTCCTGAGGACTAACGGGTAGAGCTAGTACAATCTCTATTTCGTGACCTGGCACACCAGTGGTGAAGGAAAGTTAGAACACAAGTTACGAGTTATGATCAGTTAAGGACTATGTTGAGGGAGCAATTTTGCCCTACCTCATTAAAGAGGGAGAAGCTGCAGGACTTTGTGGAGGCGGGTTTTGAGAACGTACCCATTACAGACGCTATTCGCCGCTTCTAGACAGAGTTAGCAATGCTAGGTCCAGCTGCACCATCTGAGGACCAGCATGTGTACCTTTTCGCCCGTTGTTTGAGGGAGAGCACATGCTCATACATTGCGGGATTTCATTGTGACTCGTTGGCAGACTAATACGATCGGGCCTTTGTCTATGAGAGAGAGAGAGAGCTAGCAAGAGGAGGACTTCTTAGACAGGACGATCTGAGAAGAGACAGCGCATAGCACCGACTGGTACAAGGGCATCTGGATACGGGCGAGGTCAGACTCAGGGCCGCTCGAGTGTTCCAGTGTCAGCACAGACTACCGATAGAGGCGGGCAGTGTTACAACTGCGGGGCCTATGGGCATATGAGGGCCGATTACCCTAGAGCACCGCTGACTTGCTTCTCGTGCGTGAAGCAAGGACATATAGCTACGTTTTTCCGTCAGGGCAATGCCCCATCACAGCGAGGTTCTTCCCCTGCAGGTGCAGCTGGAGGTGGGTAGAGACTACCTCAGCATCAGGGACAATAGAGGGTCCCAGGGACACCTGCTATTCAAGGGTCAGCTCCAGGACCGAGTAGAGGTAGAGGTAGAGATGATGGTACCAGTGATGCCCGATGAGCTCGAGGTATAGTTCTTAAGTTGAGGAGTGTTGAGGAGCCGTCATCACCGGCTGTTACAGGTACCGTTCTGTTACATGGTTTACATGTTAGAGTTTTGTTTGATACGGGTTCTACACATTCATTTATTTCTGCTGCTTGTGTTGAGCGTTTGAGTTTGTCTACCATAAAGGGGGCACCCTTTACTATAGAGTTGCCTGATGGTAGTAGGGTCAGGGGTACCCAAGAGATACGTAGTTGTCCCCTACGCTTAAGGACTCGTGTATTACTGGTTAACTTCTTAGTCATGCCTTTGATGCATGAAGAAGTCATATTAGGTATGGATTGGATGCGTAGACACCGTGCGGTGTTACATGTTTGTAGGAGAACTGTTACAGTCTCTACCGACATAGGTCCGATAGAGGTCTTCCGGGGTTGGGACCTTGGGAAGGCAGGATCTGTCAAAAGTGCAGTACGAGCAACTACAGTGATTGCACAAGGATGTGATGCCTTCTGGTGCTACGCCATGAACGATGGAGAGAGTCCGGCTCTGAAGGCCATAGGGTCTGTGAGTTTATAGATGTATTTGTAGAGCCGTCTAGCTTGCCACCTCAGAGGAGTATTTTGTCATTGAATTGGAGCCTGGTACGAGACCCATCTTCATGGCCACATACCGTATGGCACCTGTCGAGATGTTGGAGTTGAAGAAGCAACTCGAGGAGTTGGCTGCGAAGGGCTTCATACGCCCTAGCGTTTCACCATGGGGCGCACCTTTCCCCTTCGTGCGGAAGATGGACGGATCATTGAGATTGTGTACAGATTATAGAGAGCTGAACAAGGTGACCATCAAGAACCGGTATCCACTGCCTCGTATTGATGATCTACTTGATCAGCTTCAGGGAGCGACAGTTTTCTCCCGGATCGACTTGCGTTCAGGATATCACCAACTAAGGGTGAGAGAGCAGGACGTGCACAGGACGGGATTTCGTACCCGTTATAGACACTGTGAGTTTGTAGTGATGCCATTTGGGTTGACGAATGCCCCAATAGTTTTCATGGAGTTTATGAACAACATGTTCATCGACTTCCTGGATCATTTTGTGGTGGTCTTTATTGATGACATTTTTGTATACTCTCGTAGCAGAGAGGAGCATGCCGGTCATCTGAGTACAGTTTTGTGGATCTTGAGAGATACAGAGTTGTACACCAAGCTCTCTAAGTGTGAGTTTTGGATGTCTGACGTTACTTTCCTTGGACACATCGTCTCCGCCGACAGGATTATGGTAGATCCGGAAAAGATCGAGTTTGTTATTGCATGGACGACACCGACGAACGTCAAGGAAGTGCATAACTTTTTTGGCCTAGCCGGTTACTATAGGCGCTTTGTGGAGGGATTTTTTGTGATTGCCCATCCACTGACGAGTCTTTTGAGGAAGACTACCAGATTCGTATGGACCGACTAGTACGCTCAGAGTTTTGAGGATTTGAAGAGGCGTTTGACTTTTTCTCCTTTCTTGGAAAATCCAGAGGGTTTTGATGATTTTGTGGTTTATAGTGATGCATCCAAGCTGGGCTTGGGATGTGTACTGAAGCAACGAGGCAGAGTGATTGCATATGCATCTCGACAGCTGAAGACGTATGAGGAGAACTACCCAACTCATGATCTGGAGTTGGCAGCGGTAGTTCATGCTTTGAAGATGTGGAGACATTACTTGTATGGTGACACGTGTTAAATCTTTACAGACCATAAGAGTCTGAAGTACATTTTCACGCAGCGGAAATTGAATAACCGTCAGCGTCGATGACTTGAGTTGATCAAGGTCTTTGACCTTGAGAGTTTGTATCATCTTGGCAAGGCGAATGTGGTAGCTGACGCCTTGAGCAGGAAGATGCCTCGAGAGAAGGCGATTGCCAGACTTACTATACAACCTCAACTTCAGAGAGATCTAGCTTGGCTAGAGATGGACATCCAATTTCCTGATAAGGATGCCCAAATATTTACTTTAGAGGTTCTACCTTGTCTGTTGGATGAAATCCAACAGAAGCAAGGGACCTTCCCGACCCTAAAGAGGATTAGAGAGAGGATGTCTCGTGGAGAGGCACCAAAGTTTTCCATTGGAGCTTATGGAGTGATGAGATGATATGACCGCACATGTGTTCCCGTTGATACAAAGTTGAGACAGAGGATCTTATTGGAGGCTTGATAGGTGATGGAATCACTATCATTTAGGATAGTTTTTAGAGTCTTTTTATTGCATTTGTGTCTTTTTATGCTACTAACTCCTTGGTCCAGAAGAAGAAGACTAAAAGAAGCTAACGAAGGAGTTATAAGCATTTAGGAGTAAAGATCGTTCACGAAGCAAAGCTTCTGTTGCCTGACCGCCCCTGCAGAGCCTTGCCACCGCCCCTACGGGTGACGCCTTACACCGGAGCGCTCCCTGTGCCTTCACCAGCGCCAGCCATGAAGTGTGTCACCGCCCCTGCGCCAATCATTGGCGCCCCTGCGGTGACCTGCCCTGAAGAGACGAAGACCAGCTCCCCTACGCCTTCCACTACGCCCCTGCCTGCGCCTTAACCTGGGAGTTGGAAGACGAAGAGGTTGTGTCACCGCCCCTGCGTCGACATAGGGACGCCCCGGCGGCTTGGCATCAGAAACGTCAGGAAGTCGAAGGGTCAGACGTTTGAAGAGCATTGAAGATCTGCCCCAGTGGAATTGCCTAGCCGCCCCGGCGGCAATGAAGAAGATCAAGCGTTTTTTCCTTCACCGCCCCTGCGGAGCTGAAGGCCGCCCCTACGGGTTAACGTCAGAAGCTTTACTCCGGCTGTTTACACAACCTTTATGGCATTAAAGGTGGTTGTTTTGGGACGGCCATTTACTCCTATTTAGTGTCTTTTGTAATATTAGTCTTTGGTTAATTGCTAGAATGATCCATCTTATCATCTTGTTAGCCAACAAATTATCCACTTAGATTGTCTTGCTACCTTTGTAATGAGTTGCTAACTCCCTTGTTACATTGAGTTGGTTTGAAGCTACATTGTTACTTTGGTTGTAAGTTCTTTATAATATAAGTTTTCATTCAGTAATACTTAGTGTTTTCTTAATCTCCATTGTCTAATTGCATGTTTACGATTGCTTGAGATTGATCACCTTAGGTTCTAAAGTGCATACAAACAACTAGGATTAATAGGTTCCGGGTTCGGGTCTTTAATCTAGTAGCAATTTGAAGTAATAACGGGTTGTGATTACTTAAAGAAAAGGAACACAAATATAAAGATAAGTTTAACGGTTTTAATCTTCTCTATATTTCCCTTAGTCTTTGTTTGAAAGCTAACTTGTTATTTGTTCTTGTAGATTTACAGAACACTAACCTCTTAAGTTGTGTTGATGCCAGTTGGCTCAACACATATATATGATCGAGACGGGAGATTACTTGAAAACTTGTAAAAGGAACTCACCAAAGTAGCAATTGCATGCTTAGAATCAACCTACTGTAGATTCATCTATCATTGTCTTACTTGTCGGATTAATCGTTTTCATAAGTTTTTGTGTGCATCAATTCAACCAACCCCCCCTTTTGTTACCTGTCACTGTACTCGATAATCGCATCTAAAACACCTTAACTCTCTTGGGTTCGACCCTTACTTAATCACTATACTTGTTCTTAGTTCTAAGTCGGGATTTACTTTTGATTGGGTATAGACGACCAAAGAAATACCTTCGGTCAAGGATCGTTGTACACCTTACTCTGTACATCCAGGTGCGAGTAAGATGTACCATGATGTGAGACGTTCATATTGGTTGGGAGGGCTGAAGCCCAATGTAGCTAGATTTGTGGCTCAGTGTGCGACCTGTCAGCAGGTCAAGATAGAGCATTTCAGACCTGGAGGTGAGCTCCATCCACTGCCCGTGCCGTAGTTGAAGTGGGCGGACGTCTCCATGTATTTTGTGACCGGATTAAGGACCAGTAGGAGATTTGATGCCATTTGGGTGATTGTTGATAGATTGACAAAGATGGTACATTTAATTCCCATGAAAGAGACATGGCCAGTGAGCAGATTAGCTCAGGAGTACACTAGACAGATAGTAAGACTCCATGGGGTACCGAGGATGATCGTATCTGATCGTGATGGACGATTTACATCGAGATTCTGGCAGAACATTCAGACTGCTTTGGGAACGAGTCTACACTTCACGAGTGCGTTTCACCCCCAGACAGATGGTCAGTCAAAGAGGACCATCCAGACCTTATAGGTTATGCTACGATCTTGTGTGTTTGATTGGGGACAGGGGTGGTCTGATCACCTCCCACTCGTTGAGTTCTCATACAACAACAGCGAGCATGCATCAATAGGGATGGCTCCTTATGAGGCACTGTATGGACGTAGGTGTCGTACACCTTTATGCAGGGATAAGCCTAGTAATATCAGTAAGATAGCGCTAGAGCAGATTCAGGATGATATGGCTCGAGTAGCACTGATCAAAGAGAGGATGTATGCTGCACAGAGTCGCGAGAAGTCGTACGCAGATAGGAGGCGTCGACCTCTAGAGTTCAGGGTAGGAGCTCATGTTTGGTTGAGAGTATCTCCAACGCGAGGCGTCAGACATTTTGGCATAAAGGAGAAGCTGAGTCCCCGAGATGTCGATCCTTTCGATAGAGTTGGGAGAACAACCTACAGATTAGCATTGCCTCCGAGTTTAGAGGGTGTTCATCTTGTGTTTCATGTGTCTCAACTGAGGGAGTACATACCAGATCCGAGGCACATCGTGAGTTATGATGATCTGATGGTTGAGATGGACCACACCTTTGCAGAGCACCTATTGCAATCCTAGAGGGACGTGTGAGATGCCTACGTTCGAAGGACATTCCTATGATGAGGATACAGTGGTCGAGATGAGGACTTGATGAGGCTACCTGAGAGACAAAGGATAGTATCCAAAGAAACTATCTAGAGTTATACGCTGAGATAGAGGCACCAGTAGGATCCACGAGTAGATCTTAGTGCCTTCTTGGTGAGTGCATGCTATGTTATGTGCTTATGTGAGATGTTGTGTTTTCGTGCTAGCTGTGATACGTGCATATGATCTGTTAGATCTTGTTTGCTAGTACAAGATAGGTATAGCTAGAGATGGTTCTTTCCTCCAGGCTATGGTGTGTGTGTTAGGACTAGCTAGAAATGGTTCTTTCCTCCACGCTACCTCTGATGGACATAGTGTGAGTGGAGTTGGTTTTCCTCCACATAGTAGTGCTATGTGTATGTTTTGGCTGGAGACGGTTTTCCTCCATGCCAGTATGAAGTGGTTAGGATTTGGCTAGAAATGATCTTCCTCTAGGCCTTGTTGAGAGTTGATGATAGTACTCAGAGTTATACCTCGGCTTATGGGTCCGAGAGGTTTTTGGATTTTACATGTTTCGGGACGAAACTTGTTTTTAGGGGGGTGTGATGTAAGAGCCTTAGTCATTGGAGCCTAGCAGCCTTGCTGAGCCTTAGTTGAGCTTGCCTTGATCCTGGCTGCCGTACATGGGTACCACATGGGCCTCCCCTACGGCTAGACGCCCCTTCACCTTGGGTGAGCCGCCCTTGCGGCTCTAGGTTTGTGCAGCCGCTTTTGTTGACCTTTTGACTCGTGCTTTGCGGATGACTTCTTTTATAAGCCTCCCTTAGCTTCTCAGAGAGGGTTTCTTCATCCTTTTCAGCTCCATTTCCATCCTTACGTTTTTCTTCTTCTTCATGTTCTCTTCTTGATCTTCCTTTGAGTTTGTGAGAAGGTTTTGAGTCTTTGTTGAGGTTTTGTGGCTTAGATGATCAAGAGTTTGTGGCTGAAAGTTGTTGTTGTGTGTTAGAGTTGTGAGGTGTGTAGAGGCTCCTGGTTGCAGCTTAGGGTAAGTTGTTGTAAGCTCTTCTCCTCCATCTTCTTTCTTTCTTATTCTTTGCTTCATTCTTCCTCTTTTAGCTTAGGATCACAAGCTAAGCTTGTGTGAATCCTTTCTTGGATGGTTTGATGATCATATATGTGTATATTTGTTAATGTGTTGTTGTGGTGTGTTGAAGAAGTGAAGAGAGACGAGAAAGAGATCGAAGAGAAGTCGGGACCAACTCTCTGCACAGTTGGCCGCCGCTACGGTTGAACCAAGCTGCCTCTGCGCCTGCTGTGGACCACCCCTGCTCCTGGTGTAAATTGCCCCTGCGCCTCACTTTGTAAGCCTTGTGTTTCTTGCTTTTCTTGGTGCATACCTTGTTGGTATGTCTTCCTTCCTTCCTTTCCATTGGCCTTAGCTTAGATGTTAGCTAGGCTAGCTTGGTTAGGATGAGTTGTATGTTAGAGATGTGCCTTAGGCACTCGTCTTTATGTTGTGGTTATGTTGTAGGCATTTGTGAGCTTGTTATAGTCTTGAGGGTGAGATTGAGGTTGTAGGTTGGTTTTTGTTATGAAGATGAGTCTCCTAGCCCTTTGCAGTGTATGATGTGGTGTGCCTTGCTATTGTAGGCGTTGGTTTCTTCCCCAAGGGAAAGTTGTGACGTGGTATGGGATACGAGTATATGAGGTAAGTCCATAGGACTTACTTAGTGTTCAGTTATGAGTTTGTGTGATTGTGATGGTTGTGTGTGTTCATATGATTGTGCATTTATAACTTAAATCGGACTAGGATGACCATTTATTACTTTAATGGCCCAAGTGTATTATAACGGGTCGTGACGACTTGCCTCCGCCTGCGGGTATGAGGAGGTGCCCTGAAGATGATCTCATAGGAGGGGACGAGTGATCATCACCCCCATGCAAAACTCCTGTGATACGTTGGATGGGACAGGGTTCTTGAGGCTCCTCGTGTTACAAAAGAAGTTGAATTAGTAATGGAATAACGTAATGAAAGATAATAAATGAGTGTGTGTGGCATTGCATGTATGAGATGTTGATGTGTGTTTGTGCTATTACCTTCATACTTATTCATTGCTGTAGCTAACGGTGTATACCGTGTTGTAGATGATCTGCACGTTAGGAAGACTGCAAAGTGAGCCAAATGGTTTGACCAGCCGAGGACTTCTGTACATTAGGATGCGTGGGATATGGGATCTTTTGTATAGGATGTTTATGTTTGATGTTTTGTACTCGGATTTGTGTTTGTAAACACTTTTGATGTATCATATACAGCGTTTATGTATTTGGTTTTAATATACTTGTGCCTTCTTATAAGATCCAGTGAACTTGTTGTCAGGCTAGGCTCAAGATCCATTGTGAGTTTCTAGCCCAATGTGGCACTCAAAGTCCAGTGGATTTGGGGTGTTACATCATCCTATTTGGCTCACTCTACAGTCTTCCTAACCTGCAAATCATCTACAACACGGTATAAACCGTTGGCTAACAAAAATGAATAAGAATGAAGTAATATCACATACACACATCAACACATCACAATATGCAATGGCATACACACATCCATTTATTATCTTTAATTACATTATTCCATTACTAATTCAAATTCTTTTGTGGCACGAGGAGCCTAAAGAACCTCGCCTCTTCCCCCGTTAACACAGGAGTTTGCGTGGGGATGGAATTACCTCCCCCTCTGTGCTATTGGCTTCCGAGCACCTTCTCCATTTAGCGAGCTTTGACAAGTGGTCACCGGCGGTTATAATACACTTGGGCAGAATATGGTAGGAAAGTGGTCATCCTAGTCCGATTAAGGTTATAATGCAACAATCATATGCGCACACACACAACCATCTCAAACACTCAAATCCACAACTGCTTGCTAAGTTAGTCCTATGAACTTACCTGAAATACTCATAATTTTGTATCACGTCACATTTTCGCTTCAATTAAACGATCAACGCCTGCATAAGCAAGGCATGCACAATATCAATCACTGGAAAGGTTAGTAGATCCGTCTCCTACACCTCATAACCATAATAAGTTATAACTCGCTTCTAAACCTCATATCCTCAACATAGCTAACACTTCCTCAAATCTCAAGGTAGCATCTAATCAGCATTCCTCAATCTCAATTCTAATCCTAATTTAATTAATTAACCTTTAATTAATTAATTAAATTTCACCAGAATAACGTTTTGCCCGGAGGCAATTTTAAACCCCTTGTCATCAGATTTCATCAAATAAACATAAACACCAGAATAATATAACGCCCATAATGGAATTTCTAATTATCCAATTTTTACAAGCCCAAGGTCAATCTAGGCTAAATCGCAATATGGAAAACGAATAAATTCATAACTTATTTGTTACTAACCCAATTCACTATCTGAAAGAAGATTCGGAATCAGAATGACACAGGCTACGGATGGACAACATCAAAATCACCGGAATATGAGCGATGAAACCGTCCTGGTGACATGTATGCTCGACCAGGTCTTCATATGCTTGGAAATACAAAAACTCGTTACCGATATATGAGAAAGAAGAGAGAAATCCAGAAAATGAAACAGAATTGAAATCGGATTAGAAACGAAGAGTAGACATGTGTTTGAAGGTTGAGAGAAATCAAAGCTTTTACGAGGAAACGTTAAAGGAAATGAATTAAGAAACGATTTTCTACTACTAATAGTGAAGACGATAATTATACTTTAGCGAAGTCGATAATTATCCTTTAACCGATTCAAAGGTGGGTTGAACCCCTCTCCCCAAACTTGTCGAAGTTGGAATAATAAATCTGGAATATTGTAGGGATAATTGTTCCACATCTGTCTCGAAAAACGTGTATTCCAAAGCCGTCTTTCTTACCCATTAAGAAACAAAATAGCGACTCATTCAACCATTATGTTAATCCATGTTATTTCATATCTATGACATGTATGATGTCCTCATCATTTGTCTCAATTGCATTTTTATTAATTGGAGCTCACAAATGCTCCTAATAACACCGGAAGGTAAAAATAATTAACCGGGAAAAAAGTGAAAATTTTCCCACAAGTCCAAAATTACGACAGGAACATAACGGTGGGGCTCGTACTCATCACTTACGCAACCCTCGTGAGTTATGGGTCAGTTACTATCAATAATTAAGTTAATCAACATTAATTAAAATTCGGAAATCCTAACTAATACATGACACACCGCTTAAAAAAAAGTTTCGTCCCGAAACATTAACAATCCCCAAATCCTCTCAGACCCATACGCCGATGTATAAACACACACTCTATCGAAGGTATCACATCTCCGTTCAAAGGTATCAACCTTTAACACTCTATAACCTCAACACACAACATGGAGGAATCCCCAACTCCAGCAACAAGATCATAACGCAATCCAAAGCATAGAGGAAAACCATTTCTAGCCAACTTATAACCACACACAAGGCATGGAGGAAAACCGTCTCCAGCCAAATCGCACTTTTAACACAACCACATGAGGAAATCCGTCTCCACTCAAACTATGTCCATAAACAATAGAATGGTGGAATAACCATCTCCAGCTGAACCCTAATCACAACTCAATATCATGGAGGAAGAACCATCTCCAGCTAAAAACACAGCTCGCGCTAGCAAACAAGATCTAATAAGATCGTATGCATACATCAAATCTAGCACGAAAACACATCAAAGCACATAAGCATATAATCATAACACTCACCAAAATATCACTAATATCTACTCATCGATACTATAGGTGCATCTATCTTTGCATAGTACTTTGGATAGTTCCTCTGGATACTATCATATGTCTCTCATGTGGCCTCATCACGTTCTCGTCTCGAACACTGTATCATCAATGTAGAAATGTCCTTCGAACGCAAACATCTCACAACTCGTTCTAGGACTATAATCGGGTGCTCAACAAAAGTGTGGTCCGGCTTAACCACTAAGTCATCATAGTTGACGATGTGTCTCGAATCTAGTATGTATTCCCTCAACTGAGACACATTGAACATAGGGTGAACACCCTCTAACCTCGGTGGTAAAGCTAATATGTAGGTTGATCTCCCAACTCTATCTAGTATCTCAAAAGGACAGACATATCGAGGACTCAGCTTCGCCTTAGTGCCAAAGCGTCAAATGTCACGTGTCGGTGAAACTCTAAGCCATACATGAGCTCCAACCCTGAACTCTAAAGGTCGACGCCTGTTGGCTGCATACGACTTCAAGCAATTCTGTGCAGCCAACATCCTCTCTCTAATCAATGCTACTCGTGCAACATCATCCTGAATCTACTTAGGTACTATACCGCTGACACTGCTAGTCTCATCCCAGCACAACGGGGTACGACGTCTCCGTCCATACAATGCCTCATACGGGGCCATTCCAATCGATGCATGTCAGTTGTTGTTGTACAAGAACTCAACCAATGCGAGGTGATCAGACAATCCTTGTCCCTAGTCCAACACACAAGCTCGCAACATATCCTCCAGCGTTTGGATGGTCCTCCAAGACTGACCATCTATGTAAGGATGGAACGCAGTCGTAAAGTATAAACTCGTCCTCTGGGCAGTTTGAATCTGCTGCAAGAACCTCGAGGTGAATCGCCCATCTTGATTAGAGACGATCGTCCTCGGTACATGATAGGTGATGGAATCACTATCATTTAGGGTACTTTTTAGAGTCTTTTTATTGCATTTGTGTCGGTTTATGCTACTAACTCCTTGGTACAGAAGAAGAAGACTAAAAGAAGCTAAGGAAGGAGTTATAAGCACTTACGAGTGAAGATCGATCACGAAGCAAAGCTTATGTTGCCCCACCGCCCCAGCGGAGCCCTGCCAACGCCCCTGTGGGTGACGCCTTAAACCGGAGCGCTCCCTGCGCCTTCGCCAGCGCCGGCCATGAAGTGTGTCACCGCCCCTGCGCCACTCTTTGGCGCCCCTACGGTGACCTGTCCCGAAGAGACGAAGACCAGCTCCCCTACGCCTTCCACTGCGCCCCTGCCTGCACCTCAACATGGGAGCTGGAAGACGAAGAGGTTGTGTCACCGCCCCTGCGTTGACATAGGGATGCCCCGGCGGCTTGACATTAGAAACGTCAGGAAGTCCAAGGGCCAGACGTTTGAAGAGCATTGAAGATCCGCCCCAACGGAATTGCCTAGCCGCCCCTGCGGCCATGAAGAAGATCAAGCGTTTTTGCCTTCACCGCCCCTGCGGAGCTAAAGGCCGCCCCTGCGGCTTAATGTCAGAAGCTTTACTTCGGCTGTTTACACCACCTTTATGGCATTAAATGTGGCTGTTTTGGGCCGGCCATTTACTCCTATTGAGTGTCTGTCGTAGTATAAATAGTCCTTGGTTGATTGCTAGAATCATCCAACTTATCCATCTTGTTAGCCAACAAATTATCCACTTAGATTGTCTTGCTACCTTTGTAATGAGTTGCTAACTCCCTTGCTACATTGGGTTGGTTTGAAGGTGCATTGTTTCTTTTGTTGTAAGTTCTTTTTTAATATAAGTTTTTATTCAGTAATATATTGTGCTTCCTCGATCTCCATTGTCTAATTGCATGTTTACTAATGCTTGAGATTGATCACCTTAGGTTCTAAAGTGCATGTAAACAACTTGGATTAAAAGGTTCCGGGTTCGGGTCTTTAATCTAGTAGCAACTTTAAGTAATAACGGGTTGTAATTACTTAAAGAAAAGGAACACAAATATAAAGATAACTTTAACAGTTTTAATCTTCTCTTTATATCCCTTAGTCTTTGTTTGAAAGCTAACTTGTTATTTGTTCTTGTAGATTTACAAAACACTAACCTGTTAAGTTGTGTTGATGCCGGTTGGCTCATCACATATATATGATCGAGACGGGAGATTACTTGAAAACTTGTAAAAGGTACTCACCAAAGTAGTAATTGCATGCTTAGAATCAACCTAGTGTAGATTCATCCATCATTGTCTTACTTGTCGCATTAATCGTTTTCAAAAGTTTTTGTGTGCATCAATTTTACCAAACCCCCCCCCCCTTTTGTTATTTGTCACTATAATCGATAATTGCATCTAAAACACCTTAACTCTCTTGGGTTCGACCCTTACTTAATCACTATACTTGTTCTTAGTGCTAAGTCGGGATTTACATTTGATTGGGTATAGACGACCATAGAAATACCGTCGGTAAAATTTTGGCGCCGTTGCCGGGGAGTTTTATTGTTTTATTGTTATTATTGATTATTGGTTTGAACCATTTTTATGGTTCAAACCCGTGCTACTAATTCCGGCTTTGCTTCTTTTGATCCAGAAATTAAGAGGACGCACATCCAAAAATTAAGAGGACGCACATCTCGAAGTATTCATGAGTGTCTTCTGTGGACACAAGCAAGAGAATAAGGTTGCTCTTAAGGACCTTCCACTACTATACGCCTGCCTCTCCACGAACGACTGGGTACCGGATTGGCCATACCTTTTCCTTACCGCTTTGAAGCGGATTAGGAAGAATGAGCCACGAGATTTCGTGGGAGGAGGGATCATCTCCTTGTTGGTTGCACGGGTGATGGATCTTTCTACCCTGGAGGACGGATTAGAGGCCCCACTTTATACGGAGGGTATGTTAAGGAGATGTAGGCTCCTCAGGAGAGACCGGGAGCACAACTTTTGGCTCTCGTTAGTAGATGGGAGTCACATCACCTACCTCCCCCAACAAATTCCATCAGAAGACGAGCTCTTTGATTTGTATGTACCGGCTGACCAAGTTCCTCCGAGACGACCTCAGGCGGATATTGTTGGGAGATACGCAGCCGGCTCCAGCCGAGCCCCCGCCACAGATGAGGAGATGCCGACGGCAGCACACGACAATCAGGCCATGGAGAGTCTGCAGGCTCAGATGGCAGCCTTGACTACAAAGCACCAGGCATGGCAGACCGAGTACCAACGGTCCATGCTTGAGCAGCTGCACGCGTGGCAATCCAGCTTCGCCTCCTCCATGACCACTCACTTCGACCGCCGTCAAGATGCTTGGCAGGCGGCTCATCAGCAACAGTTGAAGACTCAGCAGCTGGCTTGGCAAGCTAGCTATGAGACTTCATTTAGAGAGAGGATGAAGGCTCAGGAGGGCCATATCGACACGCTCCACCGCCGGCAAGAGCACTTATTCCACCATTTTCCTTACCCACCGGAGAAGGGTCCTAGTGGTCCATCCGGACCACCCCATTGCGAGGTACATTTCTCTTCCCTTCTCCCACATTTATCTTTGCCTCATTTCCACTTTATGGACAAAGTGTACTTCAAGTATGGGGGAGGGACATATCATTGCTTTTACAATTCATTTGAGTTTTTGTTTTGATTTGTTTTGCATCTTTGAATTCAAATTGAAATTCACAAAAAAAAAAGGCAAAGAAATTTAAAAAAGGCATGAAAATCCTTGGATAAATCGAAAACCGGAAAGGGCGGTTTTGGCAAAAATGAGGTAGTCCGATCAACCTTAGGTTGGTGCAAAATTGGACTTGAGGGATGTGAGTTCAAGTAAGAAAAGAAGAAGAGTTGAAAGGTGAAAACCCGAAAGGGTGCCTTGACAAAATGAGCGACACCGAGTGTAGGTTTCCCTTCCGGAGTTTGGCGACATAAGAAGGGGAGTCATAAGGAGGTTATCCGGGTAGGCCACTCTTGGAGCAAAAAGGATGGTAATTACTCCCTTTTCCTCACACTTTCTCTCTTTTCCTTCTTTCTTTCTTGGCTTTTCTCTTACTTTCATTGTCTTTCTTGCTTACCCATGCTCCCTGAGGCCTTTGAGTCTAGTTGTTGTCATTTTTTTTACTCGGGACGAGTAAAAGGTCTAAGTATGGGGGAGTTTGATAGGTGATGAAATCACTATTATTTAGGGTGGTTTTTTAAAGTCTTTTTATTGCATTTGTGTCGGTTTATGTTACTAACTCCTTGGTCCAGAAGATAAAGACTAAAAGAAGCTAAGGAAGGAGTGATAAGCACTTAGGAGTGAAGATCGATCGCGAAGCAAAGCTTCTGTTGCCCCACCGCCCCAGCGGAGCCTTGCCACCGCCCCTGCGGGTGACGCCTTACACCGGAGCGCTCCCTGCGCCTTCGCCAGCGCCGGCAATGAACTGTGTCACCGCCCCTGCACCACTCCTTGGCGCCCCTACAGTGACCTACCCTGAAGAGATGAAGACAAGCTCCCCTGCGCCTCCCACTGCGCCCCTGCTTGTGCCTCAACATGGGAGTTGGAAGACGAAGAGGTTGTGTCACCGCCCCTGCATTGACATAGGGACGCCCCGGCGGCTTGGCATCGGAAACGTCAGGAAGTCGAAGGGTCAGGCGTTTGAAGAGCATTGAAGATCCACCCCAGCGGAATTGCCTAGCCGCCCCTGCGGCCATGAAGAAGATCAAGCGTTTTTGCCTTCACCGCCCTTGTGGAGCTGAAGGCCGCCCCTTCGGCTTAACGTCAGAAGCTTTACTCCGGCTGTTTACACCACCTTTATGGCATTAAAGGTGGCTGTTTTGTGCCGGCCATTTACTCCTATTTAGTGTTTGTTGTAGTATAAACAGTCCTTGGTTGATTGCTAGAATCGTCCAACTTATCCATCTTGTTAGCCAATAAATTATCCACTTAGATTGTCTTGCTACCTTTGTAATGAGTTTCTAACTCCCTTGCTATATTGGGTTGGTTTGAAGCAGCATTGTTACTTTAGTTGTAAGTTCTTTTTAATATAAGTTTTTATTCAGTAATACTTTGTGCTTCCTTGATCTCCATTGTCTAATTGCATGTTTACTATTGCTTTAGATTTATCACCTTAGGTTCTAAAGTTCATGTAAACAACTAGGATTAATAGGTTCCGGGTTCGGGTCTTTAATCTAGTACCAACTTTAAGTAATAACGGGTTCTAATTACTTAAAGAAAAGGAACACAAATATAAAGATAAGTTTAACGGTTTTAATCTTCTCTTTATATCCCTTAGTCTTTGTTTGAAAGCTAACTTGTTATTTGTTATTGTAGGTTTACGGAACACTAACTTGTTAAGTTGTGTTGATGCCGGTTGGCTCATCACATGTATATGATCGAGACGGCATAATACTTGAAAACTTCTAAAAGGAACTCACCAAAGTAGCAATTTCATGCTTAGAATCAACCTAGTGTATATTCATCCATTAATGTCTTACTTGTCGCATTAATCGTTTTCATAAGTTTTTGTGTGCATCGATTTAACCAACCCCCCCCCCCCTTTTGTTACTTGTCACTATAATCGATAATTGCATCTAAAACACCTTAAATCTCTTGGGTTCGACCCTTACTTAATCACTATACTTGTTCTTAGTGCTAAGTCGGGATTTACTTTTGATTGGGTATAGACAACCATAGAAATACCGTCGGTTAGTACACAATGGAGTCTAACTATCTGTCTAGTGAACTCCTCAACCAATCTGCTTACTGACCACATTTCCCTGGTAGGGATGAAATGTGCAGTCTTTGTTAGTCTATCAACAACAACCCAAATAGCATCAAAACTCCAGTTGAGCCTCAATCCTATCATAAAAGTCCACGGAGATATCCTCCCACTTCCACTACGGTACTAGTAGTGGATGGAATTCTCGTCCTGGTATGTAATGCTCATCTTGACATGTTGACAGGTCACACACTAAGCCACAAATCGGGCCACATTGGACTTCAACCCTCTCCACCAATATGAACGTCTCACATCCTATTACATCTTACTCACACCTAGGTGCACTAAGTAAGGTGTGGAGTGAGCCTCCTGTAGAATCCTCTCTCTTAGATCCGCATCGGTGGGTACACAGACGCGGTCGCAGCGTCTCATCACTCCATCTTATCCTCTACAGAATTGTTGTACCTCACCTCGAGACATCTTATCTCGAATCCTCATCAAAGTCGGACAAGTCCCCTGCTTCTGTTGGATCTGCCCCAACAAGTCAGGTAGAACCTCTAAGTTACTCAGCTGGGCATCCTCATCACAGAACTTGATGTCCATTTCTAGCCCTACTAGATCCCTTTTGTAACTGAGGCTGAACTATGAGTCTCACAATCGCCTTCTCTCGAGGCATCTTCTTGCTCAGGGCGTCGGCTACAATGTTCTCCTTCCTTGGATGGTACAAAATCTCAAGGTCAAAGTCCTTGATCATCTCAAGCCATCTATACTGGTGGCTATTGAATTCCCGCTGCGTGAAAATATACTTCAAACTATTATGGTCTGTGAAGATTTAGCATGTAGCGCCATAAAAGTAATGTCCCTAGATTTTCAAGGAATGAACTATCGCTGCCAACTATAGATCATGAGTCGGGTAGTTCTCCTCATACGTCCTCAACTGTCTAGACGCATAAGCAATCACTCTACCACATTGCATCAGAACACATCCAAGCCTAGCTTGGATGCGTCACTGTAGACTACAAAGTAAATTGTGCCCTCTAGCTAAGTTGAGATGCGAGTGGAAGTTAGACGTCTCTCCAGCTCCTCAAAACTCTAAGTACATGGCTCGGACCATACAAACCTGGTAGTCTTCCTCAACAGGCTGGTAAGTGGACGGGCAATCACGGAGTATCCCTCGACAAAATGTTGGTAATAACCGACTAAGGCAAGTATGTTCCTCACTTCCTTGACGCTCATCGGTGTCGTCCACGCTGCTACAGACTCGATCTTTGCTGGATCAACCTTGATACCATCGGCGGGGACAACATGACCCAAAAATGCTACCTCTCACATCCAAAATTCGCACATAGAGAACTTGCATACAGTTCTCTATCTCGCAAAACCTGGAAAATCGTCCTCAAATATTCTGCGTGTTCCTCTCTCCTACAAGAGTACACCAGGATATCGTCTATGAAGACCACCATAAACTAATCCATGAAGTCGGTGAATATGCCATTCATCAACTCCATAAAGACGGAGGGCGCATTCATGAGCCCGAATGGCACCACTACGAATTCATAGTGGCCATACCGAGTCCGAAGTGCCGTCTTAATCACATCCTGCTCTCTCACCCTCGAATGGTGATATCCCGAGCACAAGTCGATCCTGGAGAACACAGTCGATCCCTGAAGCTGATCTAACAAATCATTGATGCGGGGCAAAAGGATACTTGTTCTTGATGGTAACCTTGTTCAGCTCTTTGTAGTCGTTACAAAACCTCAACGATCCGTCCTTCTTCAGTATGAACAAGACAGGTGCTCCCTACGTGGATACGTTAAGGCGTTTAAAGCCCAACTCTGCCAACTCCTCGAGTTGCTTCTTCAACTCTAACAACTGAATAGGCTTCATACGGTATTGGACCAACGAGATCGGTCTCGTACTAGGCTCCAACTCGATGCAAAAGTTTACACTCCTTTGAGGCGGGAAAACTGGACAGCTCAGCAAACACATTTGTAAACTCGCAAACCACTGGGATGTCCTCTAGCGTTGCACTCCTTCATGGCATAACACCAGAAGGCATTGCAACCCTTTGCAATCAATTTCGCTGCTCGTACTACACTAATAACCATACCCGACTATCCAAGGTCCCAACCTCAGAAAATCTCGATCTAACAGGACTCGGTAGAGACCATCACGGTCCTCTTACCTACATCTAACATATCACGGTGTCTATCCATCCAATCCTTACCTAGCATGACTTCCTCACGCACTAACGGCATGACAAAGAAGTCCACAAGCAAATCACAAGTCCCTAATGAATAGGACAAATACGTATCTCGCGGGAACCTCTGACCCTATTATCATGGGGTAACCCTATAATAAAGGGTATCCCTTCTATCGTATCTAACACCAAACTCTCAACATATAAGACAAAAATCAATAACTACATAACACTCGTATCAGAAAAATCTCTACAGGTAAACCATTAATTTGAATGGTACCTGCAGTAGCTGGTGATGTCGGCTCTTCAGCTCCACCGCTCACAAGTGAATTTCTTAGGTATTCACGATACTATTCACACATCTATTATCACGACTTTGTCTCGGTACAGGACCCCACGAAGGAAGATATGATATACTGGAATAACCCATTCGTTTCTCTATTAAACCTCGTCATAATCAGAAGCTTCATTCCCCACTATTGGCATGCTCTAATCTCTGACTTCTCTTAGCTTTAACATCCTTAGTCATCCTCATTGGTGTAACTAACACCGAAATTACCTTTTACCACACCTCAGCGGATCTAGTGATGCCGAAGGATATGGAAGGCATCCTTCCTTCTTTGCGACTTCCGTTACACGCTAGACATCTTTTCAAGCTTGTTGCTTCATCGAGGTGCAACTTAAATCTTCCACTTGGGTACTCTACAATCTAAGTAGGGTAACTATCTCGTTTATTAATGTAATCCACACGTCGCCAACAGCCTTGGAAATTACATTCTTAACGTTTTTCATAACTTGGTCTTCCGCCTCTGGTGACTTCAGCAATGGGGACTTAATCCCGACCTCTCACGACTGGAGGTCCCCCAACTCGTTCACAACTTACGATTACCGGAGACAGAGGCGGTCCACCTCTTCCCCGTCCTATAGCAGATGTTGCTCTAGTCTAAGCCATCAACGACAATATCATAGCTACGTAAAAGGCTATATAATGCCATACAACCCATATGTATAGATATATATAATACTTAAGTTCACATGCGAACGCGTCAGCACATAATATGTACCTATATATATATATACTCTCAAGATCCTCATAAGGGTGATGGCTTCGTGTACACACTATCCCAAAACATTTGTACTCGTTCGAAAACCAAAATCCGTTTTAAAAGTCAGACCCCTTTCGGGTTCTGTTTATTTATCTACTCCATCTTTATTGCAGATTGCAAGTGCCATTGTTGTCAACCCAAGGCTCTAATACCAACTTTGTAACACCCCAAATCCGCGGGACTCGGGGCGCTACTAGTCTAGGATCTCACAATGGATCCTGACCCCAGCCTGACAATAAGTTCACTGAATCTTACCACAAGGCACAAATAGATTATATCTAAATACATAAAACTGTATAAATATATATATCAAAAGGTTACAAAATAAGAGCCGAGAACAAAACAACTACATCATATCCATACAAGGATAAAACACCTCAAAATCCTCGCATATCCTAGTCTACAAAAGCCCTCGGTTGATCACCCTGTCTGGCTTACTCTACAGTCTTTCTAACTTGCAAAACATCTACAACACGGTATAAATCGTTAGTTAACAACAATTAATAAGAATGAAGTAATAGTTTATACACACATCTGTTTATTATCTTTAATTTCGTTATTCCATTACTAATTCAACTTCTTTTGTGGCACAAGGAGCCTAAAGAGCCTTGCCTCTTCCCCCGTTAACATAGGAGTTTGTGTGGGGATGAAATTACCTCCCCCCTGTGCTACTGACTTCCGAGCACCTTCTCCACTCGACGAGCTTTGACAGGTGGTCACCGCCCCGTTATAATACACTTGCGCAATATAAGGTAAGAAAGTGGTCATCCTAGTCCGGTTTAGGTTATAAATGCAACAATCATATGCGCACACACACGCAACCATCACAAACACTCAAATCCATAACTGCTCGCTAAGTAAGGCATACACAATATCAAACGCTGCCAAGGTTAGGGGATGCGTCTCCTACACCTCATAACCATAATAACCAATAACTCGCATCTAAACCTCAGATCCTCAACAAAGCTCACAATTCCTCAAATCTCAAGGTAGCATCTAATTAACATTCTTCAATCTCAATTCTAATCCTAATTTAAATAATTAACTTTTAATTAATTAATTAAATTTCACCAAAATAACGTTTTGCCCGCAGACAATTTCTAAACCCACCTATCATCAGATTTCATCAATCAAACAACCCATAAACACCAGAATAATATAATGACCATAATAGAATTTCTAATTATCCATTTTTGGCAAGCCTGAGATCAATCTAGGCTAAATCGCATTACGGAAAACGAATAAATTCATAACTTATTCGTTACTAACCCGATTGACGATCTCAGAGAAGATTCAGAATCACAACGACACAGGCTATGGATGGACAACATCAAATTTACCTAAATCTAAGCGATGGAACCGTCCTAGTGACATATATGCTCGACCAGGTCTTCATACGCTCGGAAATACAGAAACTCGGTACCGATATATGAGAAAGAAGAGAGAAATCTAGAAACTCAAATAGAATTGAAATCGGATTAGAAACTGAGAGTAGACATGTGTTTGAAGGTTGAGAGAAATCAAAGCTTTTTCGAGGAAACGTGAAAGGAAATGAATTAATAAATGATTTTCTACTATTTATAGTGAAGACGATAATTATCCTTTAGCGAAGTCGATAATTATCCTTCAAGTGAATCAAAGGCGAGTTGAACCCCTTTCCCCAAACTTGTCGAAGTTGGAATAATAAATCTGGAATATTGTAGGGATAACTATTCCACATCTGCCTCGGAAAACGTGTATTCCAAAGACGTCTTTCTTAACCATTAAGAAACGAAATAGCGACTCTTTCTACCATTTTGCTAATCCATGTTATTTCATATCTACGACATGTATGATGTCCTGATCATTTGTCTCAATTGCATTTTTATTAATTGGAGCTCCCTCATGCTTCAAATAGCACCGGAAGGTAAAAGTAATTACCCGGGAGAAAAAGTGAAAATTTCCCCATAAGTCCAAAATTACGTCAGGAACATAACGACGGGACTCATACTCATCACTTACGCAATCTTAACGAGTTATGGGTCAATTCTATCAATGATTAAGTTAATCGGCATTACTCAGGACTTGGAAATCCTAGCTATTACATTAGCCTCCTTCTTCGTCATTAGGTAGCACCAAGATGGATGGCAAGATCACCTTGCAAGAAAAGATACCCGGTCATGCATTCGTATTACGTATACACATATGTTGCACGAACATGGCTAATTTTGGATCTAGATTGTTTTATTATCTAGCCCATAAAGACATGTTTAATCATGAGTTAATTGTGAGGGCTTTTATATGTTATTTTCATCCCAAGTTATTTTATTTAAATTTGCAAATAAACTAAGTCTTCTAATACGGAAGCTTAAAAATAGATTTGAAAACCATATATTTAGAGATACTTGAGGCCCAAGTCTTAGTAGATCTAATCTCACTAGAAGATGGATCTTGTTTTATTATTTTTCTTAGATCGGGATCATATTTTATTCTATATAAGATATAGTTTTGCGGGCTAGGGTATAAGGCCCATATGTCCAACCCACACTACATAAATAGGGAGGTCGAGCTTCTTGTTTTGTTAAGTTGGAATTTGAATAAATGCAATGTTGTTATTTTGTGGTGTCTAATGTCGTCTTCACGTGTGAAGAGCAAACCTGAGTAAGAGACATCTTGCTCGCAACTAGCTTGGACTTATTTGGGTGTGTTTTGCTTGCTTTTGTAGAGTAGGGTGCTTCAACTGCAAGCAATCCTCTAGGTGCTCTAGGGTTCTTCACGGGATGCCTATTGTGTTTGGTTGTACTGAAAGGGTTCTATAGAACTTCATTGGTTGTGTATTAGGTACAACCGTGTCCTAGTTTGCTTCCAAGTTGTTTCTTAGGGTTCGACCTTGATCTATATATCTATCGACCCATTCCCACCATCAAATCATCTTCTTTCCACGTCAATTTTATTTGCGTCTTTCTATCAAGTCTTTTAGTTGTCGAATGATCCGGTCATCGACATGGACAAATACTTTGTATCACATGCACTCTATTTGTAGGGTAAATTTGTGGTCCCAAATTCTATAATGATCTATAGAATCACACATAACAAATGTGAGTTAGTTGGAAAAGTGGTCCACACTAGGAAGGAAGGTTGATTTGATAGTTGCCATTGGTCGAGTGACGATATCCGTAGTCGAGTTTTTCCACATCCAAACAGAACTTACACATAGCTCGAGTTTTTGTGCTTCTTGATCAAGTTTTTGTGCATCTTTTCTCGGTCTCCTTTATCACCCAAGGTAAGGGTAATCTTCTCTTGAAAAGTGTTCTTTCCTATAGTTTCTTCTTCTTCAAACTTTGCTTACTCGAACTATATTAAATACATGTCTTCCTTAACCGAGTTTTATGTCTTCCTTGGTCGAGTTTCCTGAGTGAACTCGACCTAGGTTGAAACATACAACTTGAGTTCTTCTCAGCTTGCAATTTCAAGTCTTCTTACCTCAAGTTTTTGTAAACTCGAGTCCTTTTCTTGGGCTTCTTGCTTGTATTTCTCATAACTTTCCTTTCTTCATTCATTTCTTAGCTCTATGATGATGATGAGGTCATGAGGGTATGATGAGTATTCTTTAGATTGACTTATATTGGTCCTTTGAGCTCGAAATTAGTCGTAAAACACCTAAAAATACAAAACACAAGGGGAATCCTTTGATACTTTAAAGCATACGCAAAGATGTGAATTTCTTTTTTATGCAAAACTATGAAAACACACAAACAAAAATATCTATAAAGATAGTATAAAAACATGTTATCAAATATTTTAAAATAAGAATAAGGATTTCCCCGGATTAGATGGTCTACCTACCAGTGACGGAGTTAGCGGATAATGTCGCACAAACAAGGAGGAAGATGGATCGCAGTTCCCATCTACTCAATGGGAATTCACTTCATGATGCTAATCAAGATCTTCTCCCTTGAAAAACCATGTATTAACGTTACTAACTATCTCTATCAAACTTTGTCCTTATTACAAAAGTGATAATGTTATTGTAAAAAGTAATCATCTTATGAAGTCAATCATTAGGAACCCGAGTTCTCACCACGCGTTTCGAAAATAAAAGGTACACTTGAGAGGATACAACACGACTACCTGTTGGGATTTTAGATGTGTAAAAGCGAAATTTCATGAAACAATTTTCTAAACTTCTAAACAAGGATCGCATGCATAATAGATTAGATAAGGGAGAAAATGAATACCTTTTAATGCGTGTTCAAAACTCTTGCAAGGATATGTAGAGTCTCAAGTGTTACTCCTCTAGTTGGTCCACCCGAGACTAAACAAGGATCGCTTAAACATTGCTTCTTCCAATCGATCGTTTGATCGATATATATCAAAATTGGTTTGGCTTTTTAACTATTAAAAACCTCATTATAATATATATATATATATATATATATATATATATATATATATATATATATATATAAATATATATAGATTTTAGTACAAGTGAGGAGAGAGCTTGTAGATAGGAAATAGGAGGGCTGTAAGCCATTGGATGAATTTAAATCAACGGCTCTCACATGCTCATCATTAATGACATTTTTGTAAATTAACTTAAAATTTGGAAAAATACCCTTACGTTCAAAATAGTCATCGGTATTCATACTTTTATATGTCATTGTTCATGTTTTTATACATCGGTGTTCATAGTATTTTTATTCATCAAAGTGTCATGTCCATTTATTCTTTTGTGTTCATTTTATAATGTATAGGTGTTCATTTACATTGTATAACCACAAAAATAAAAAAACTCATCACAAAACGTTAAAGATGATCATAATATGTTATGTATGTGTCAAAGTTATAGATAAGTCATCGGTGTTCATACTTTTATATGTCATTGTTCATGTTTTTATTCGTCATTGTTCATACTTTTTATGTCATTGTTCGTGTAAATATTATAAACTATTTTTCTATAAGGTATTTTGCCGAACAGTTTGCGTGCACACTAAAAGGAGCATATACATTATTCAATTGGAGTTATTAGACCAACTCAACATATGTATATACATGTATTTTCTCAATCAAACTTATCAAACACAAAATATTCAAACAAATTTGATTTCGAAGACAAACATCAATCATAATGAAACCTAAACCTTAAGAATGGAAATCTAATCAGTGAGAGTAGAAATCAAAAGAAACAAAACCTGAATCGTCTTGTATTCTCGTTGATTTCACAATTTTTATGTAATCGATCTTTGAATATTATCAACACGATTTTAAAGAAAATTATAATTTTCAAAAAAAATGAACATCATATTATAAACACCATAACTGTAAAATAAAAATATGAATACATACTTGTAATAAAATGAATATCATATTTTATTAACAAAATTTGAAAGAATAGTATAATTTACAAAAAAAAATCTGAAAAAAATGTTTTAAAAAAAATACAAAAATGAACAATTAATGTTAAAAAAGGAAAAGTTAGTGTTGGAAAAAAATGAACATTTATTGATAAAATATGAACAATGACTCTTTTAAAAATGAACACATACTTATAAAAATATGAACACCAATTTTTATTTACAAAAAGAAAATCTATAAAAAGAAAAAAAAAATCAGTGACGTGGCATGCCACATGTCACCACCCCGGCTCTCCTCATTCCTATCTGCAAGGGTCCTCCTCACCGGAACCAGACCCTGTATATATATATACATATATATATATCAGTAACTAATCTATAAATAATCCCTTATCTATTATTAATTACCAACTCTATAATACATTTTGTAATCCTAAAAAATATATCATTTTCCACCATATATTCCTATATGGTAATTCTCTCATTAATTAATACAGTTTACTTGCTCGTTATGGTGTGACTTCGTAGGGCCCGATAACAATAGCAACACGTTTATCATATAAACGTACTGATCATGTTTAGCTTCTAGCAAAACGTCATGACCCCTAATATAATCGGATTATATATATCCCTATATTTAGTGTCCTATGCCATCATCAATAATTGCATCTTGAATAAAGGACTCAATTCCTTTATTCTCCCACTTGTACTTTCATACAAGTGTGCAACGTGAAAATTCCCTTATCACTTAAAGTCCTTATCTGACTATGTGATAGAAACAAATCTATGCCATCAGGTATGTTTCTTGAACTTTTGAGATCAAATTATCAGTACAGATCAAATCTGAGCATGGTCATGCATTTACCTAGTTCTCACTCTTCAAGTGGCCAAGGACACCAATCCTTTCCAGTGCATCAAGGTATACCAGGGTATAGGAGGATTAATCCAATGTTGCAACGACTATAACTCCCACTCAAATTTTGACCACCCTTATTACTGTCTTCATAACTGCATGTTATAGTTAGAGATTAACAATATCTAAGATATGTCATCCTTCAAATGAAATTTATATCAAGCTCATGTTAAGGAACTCACTGATAATGATAATCACTATAAATCCTCAATAAGTAATGACAGTTATAGGACCGGTCTATCCGATGAGTATCACCATACTCACTTATGTAAGCGATTGAACATCTCCATGTCCTATGAACTATGAAACACACGTTCATCATACACTCACAAGATGGTCTACTTTAGAATCGTTTGTATCCACGTTAACAATTCAGACCACAGATCCTTTCTATTTAATAATTTCAGTTCACTTGATGCGGTTTCATTCACCAGAATGTTTCCGGTAAGCACATCCGATAATTAATAAATTGTTTGGATAATTTATGTAATATACAAGAAATAGTCAAATAAAAATACGAAAAATCATGTATAAATCAATCATAAATTCTATGACAAAAATGAACGTTTTCTTAATCCAAACACATAAGCTCAAAAGAGTTCTCTAACGTTCTTGAGCCCTTTGGCCCGAGTATGACTATCTTGCTTAGGCATATTCATGGGTTTAGTCAATAGATCGGCAATGTTATCGTTTGTGTGCACGTTTCACACCCGTACATCACCCTGATCAACATAGTGCCTAATCATATGATACTTCCGCAAAACATGTCAGGATTTGGAGCTTGAGCTAAGTTCCTTTGCTTGAGCAATCACGTCATTGTTGTCACAATAGATGTCAACTGCCCTTCTCACGCTACGGACAACGCCGAGCTCAGCTATAAACTGCCTAATCATGATCGCTTCCTTAGTCGTTGCTCCCGCAATAATGTATTATGCCTTTGTGGTTGAGTCTGCAACTGTGTCTTGTTTTTGGCTTTTCAACTGACCGCTCCTCCATTCAAAATGAAGACGTATCCAGACTGCAACTCAAAGCCATCTCTATCAGTTTGGAAACTAGCATCGGTATAGACCTTGATTACTAACTCATCATCACCTCCATATACCAGTTGATCATCCTTAGTTCTTTGCAAGTACTTAAGGATATTCTTCGCAACTTGCTATTGAATGTCACCGGGGTTCAACTGGTACCTGCTACACATACTCAAAGCATATGAAACATCTAGTCGAGTACATAGGTCATTGCATACATGATGGATCCTATAGTAGAGGTATAGGGAACCTTGCTCTTCCTCTTAGTTTCAGCAGGTGTCTTGGGAGACTAGGTCCTATTGAGATGGATCCCATGTTGCATAGGCAAATATCCTTTCTTGGAATTTGTCATCTTGAATTTCTATAGGGACATATCTATATAAGTTCCTTGACTGAGACCAATGAGCCTTCTAGATCTATCTCTATAGATCTTGATGCCTAGTATGTAATCGGCCTCCCCTAGATCTTTCATTAAGAAATGCTTCTTACGACATCCCTTTACTGTTTTTAGCATCGGAATGTCATTCCCAATGAGTAGTATGTCATCCACATAGAGGACTAGGAAAGTCACCTTGCTCCCACTCAACTTTTTGTAGACGCATGGCTCTTCTTCATATCTAATGAAACCAAACTATTTGATCACTTCATCAAATCAAAGATTCCAACTCTTGGATGCTTGCTTCAGTCCATAAATAGACTTCTTAAGCTTACAAACCTTCCTAGGATGTTATGGATCCTCAAACTCCTCCATGTTGCATCATATATACATCATCTTCTAAATAGTCATTTAGGAATGCGGTCTTAAAATCGATTTGTCATATCTCATATCATAAAATGCGGAAATCGCTAGATTATTCTAATGGACAGGATCATGACGACGGGGGCAAATGTCTCTTCATAGTCAATACCATGAATCTGTTTAAATCCCCTAGAAACCAACCTTGCTTTATAAAAAAGACATTCCCAGCCTTGTTTGTCTTTACTTTCAGGACCCATTTGCAACCAATAGGTTGTACCCCATAAGGCAAATCAATCAAGTCCAATACTTGATTTCATACATGGACCCCATTTCCGATCTTATGGCTTCGAGCCACTTTTCAGATTTTGATCCGTCGCAGCTTGCTTGTAGGATGCACGCTCGTAATGCTCCATGAGGAGCACTTTAATGTGGGCATGCAACACATAGTCATTCAAATGTCTAAGTTGTTGCCTTACCCTGTTTGATCTCCGATTTTGGCCAACAGTAGGAGAGATTTCAGTTGTATGACTTCCTACATCAATATGCCGTTCCTCATTTGTTGAGTTCTCATCATCAATATGTGGTTTCTCTTCAGCCTTATCTGATGTAGGAACAGCTTCTGAAAGTGGATTAACTTGCCTCGTAAGAGTTCATCACAATAGTCAATTTCCCCAATGACAACTTGCATGTCCTCGTGTTGTTTTGTTTCTTGCTTGCAACTAACGTCATTAATCTGAACTTTTCTCCCACTTGGCTTATTAGAAAATAATTTCTTTCCCAAAAAGACAATATCCCAAGCAACAAACACTTTGTTCTCTATGGGATGGTAGAAATCATACCTCTTGCTTTCCTTGGGATATCCTACGAAGTAACATTTTGTCTTGTTTTGGTGCTAGTTTATCAGACTATAAACACTTTACATAAGTTTCGCACCCCCACAACCTCAAAAATTACAAGTGAGGAACCTTTCCTGTCTAAATCTCATATGGTGTCTTGTCAACTAAACGTGCCAAAGTCCTTAGAACGAACGCAGTTGTTCGGAGAGCATATTCCCAGAAGGATCATGGAAGATCCGCAAAACTAATCATTTAATGGACATTGTCTAATAGAGTCATGTTCCTCCTCTAAGACACGCCATTTAGTTGTGGAGTGTCCGGGGGAGTGAGTTGTGTCACAATTCCACAACTCCTCAAAAGATGATCGAATTCATGGCTTAGATAATTGCCCCCTCGATCTGATCGAAATACTTTTATCTTCTTCTCTGTTTGTCTTTCTACTTCATTTTGGAAATCCTTGAACTTTTCAAGGGATTTCGATTTCTATTTCATTAAAGAGATATACCTGTATATACTATGATCATCAATAAATGTAATCAAGTAGCGATAGCCAGACCTAGCCTCTTTACTCATAGGTCCACATACATCCGTATGTATGATGGCTAGAAGTTCAGAAGTCCGTTCACTATTACTAGTGAGAGATGACCTTGTCATCTTTCCCATTAAGCACAACTCGCATGTTTCAAATGATTCCAAATCAAATGGTTCAAGTAATCTAACTGTCTGGAGTTCCTTAATGCGTTTTATGCCTACGTGACCCAATCGACAATGTCGTAGGTTTGCTTTGATTGTTATATTCGACTTTTGTCTTTTTGTATTAATGTTATATATCTCAGTTTTTAGGTCTAACATGTATAGTTCATTACTACTCATTCGCACAACCATAAAAAATACCATTCCTATAAATCTCTATCACCATGTGATCAGTAATAGTAAATGTATAATATTCACGATTCAAAACTGAAATTGAAATTAAGTTCTTAGTAATGCATGGAACAAAATAATAGTTATTAAGTTCTATCTCTAAGCTAGAATGTAAAGACAAACAATAATCTCCATTGGAAACTACAACAACCCTTGCTCCATTTCCCACCCGTAGATCTACCTCTCCCTTCCGCAACGTCCTTCTATTTCTTAGTGTTTGCACATTCGAAGTAATGTGAGAAACACATTTGGTATCCAATACCCATGAAATAGCATTAGTTGACAAATTTTCAATAACATGAATACCCGAAGTGGACACATTCCCCTACTTCTTATACTCCATGTACAACACATGATCCTCATCAGATGAGTCCAATGTGAGTTTAGGGATTGGATGTTCCAAGACATCCTCTTGGTTCTCTGACTTGAGAACGATTCTCTGATCTCTCTCTCTCAATCAAGGAAGTTATGTTCGTTCAATTTCCTTTTGTCGAGTATGGAGCATAAAGAAGATTTGAGGTTTTTGTTTGACATGGTTGACTACAAAAACACAAAATAATAAAATACAGATAAGTTATAATCGATTTCCCAAAATCTATAAATTGTTATAAGAATTATAAACAATTAAAGTTTTGCACGTTTCTACAAATATTATCAATTACCTTACTAAGCGAAAATGATTCCAAGATCCTATCATATATGAACCTTAGCGTACTTTGGCACCGCCCTAAGTCTAATATAACTAAGGTTAGCAAACTCTTTTACTAATTATAACACTTTAAAATTCTTGGTTGATAGGAACACATCTCATGTGAATTCATCCTTATTGTAATAACCCCAATCCGCGGGACTCTGGATGCTACGGGCGAGACCTCACAAGGGTCCCGACCCTTAGCTTGACAACAATTTCACAGGACCTTTCCAACAAGGCACAAATAAAGGCAAACTCAAAACGTTTATAATGTATGCGAGAGAAACTGAAATGCAAAATACAAGGTGGAAACTCAGCCGAGTCCTCAAAACGACACACAAACTCCGATACACAAACATCCGAAAATGTACAACATAACCATAATTCAACAACATAACAAAACCCAAAAATCTCCCCGTCCTATAATGTATGGCGACCCCCGGCTGTCCACTCCTCCACCTCACTAGGCCGCGTCCCTAACCTCCAGGGCATCTACATAAGCAGTTTAAAACCGTTAGCTCATATTCGAAGCATTAGTAATGAGGTGAAGGCACATACACACATACATCAACATAACACATAACATGCTCTAAAACACACAAGTCCGGTTTATTATCTTTTTATTATTAAGTCATATCCAACTCTAATTCTACTTCTTTTGTGACATGAAAATCTCTTGAAAGTCACCTCGGTCCCTACTTACCGGCATGGAATGGTACTGATGCATCCGACCGTCTACCAGCACGGGCTAGTCGCAAAGAACATCCTTTCTCTAAGCAAGAGCTAGACAAGTTGTCAATGCCCGTTATCATACACTTGGGCCAAAAGAATATAAGGTCGGTAATCCTACTTCCGGTTTAATTGTTATAACATAAACGATAAACAATAATCACCAAATACAAATCGAAACAAATACGACGAATACATGCTAAGTAAGTCCAGAGACTTACCTCGTCTCCACATTCAAGTCACAATACTCTCGCTTCATTAGGGAAGAAGCCTACAACCTTCATGCAAGATGATAGACATATCAACACATGCTCAAGCTCAAGAAGTCTAAGACTTCACTCTAGTGATCTAGACAAGATCACTTAACCCTCAAGCTAGGAACGGATCCTAGAACCCAAGATAGTCCAACATGGTCCAAAGGCGCATCCAAAGAGAAACATACTATCCTAGGAACTCCAACATGGTCATCACAGTCAAAACCATCAACTACATCAAGCATGAAGGGCTTCTAGGTTCACAACCACTAGGTGGAATACTCAATCTACACTAGGTCCATCCTACGCATGCTACTAACAAGATTTTACCTCAAAGCTAGGAAGTAACAAAGAGAAAGGCAGAAGAGAGCCTATTGCTGAAGAAACGCAGCCGCGGAGTCAAACTTGCGCCCTTGCGAAACCCATTCGCCGCCCCTACGGCCTACCGGCACCGCCCCTACGGTGGCTTGAGCCCCCCTTGTAGTGGCCCCGATCACCCCCGGTGCCTCTAATGATCCGTCCCCGCGGTTAGAACAACAGAAGGTTGTCTTCTTTGTCTTCGATTGTGGATCCTTGGCCCTAATGTCCTCCTCTTCTTGTTGGGTCTTCTCCACACACCAACCATTGATCTTAGACTCCTCTCCACGACCTAAACGAGCTAAGAAAATGTTCAAAGTTTCTCTTCAAAAGAATCCTCTATAGCCATGGAAGAGAAGTGAATAAGGGGAAAGGAAATCAGCAAGAAAGGAGAAGAGGGGAAGAAGGATGCTTAGCAAAACATAACCAAAGCTCCCCAATGATGCAGATCACTAGCCAAGAGCTTCCAAGGAGAAGGAAGAGGAAACAGCACAAGAGGAAGAGTGAAGAAGTAAAGAGCGTGAAATCAAAAGTGAGGAGAAAGGGTGAGTTGGGTTGAAAAGGTTGGAGGGAAACAAGGGGTCAGCTGACCTCTTGTCACCTCAGCTAGGAACGAGGGGTCGGAAAGCGAAAAGGTGAAAACGAAGGGTCGGCACAGGATTTTGGGGATAAATCTCGGCACTCAGCACCTCGTGCCTGCGGGAAAAGTGAGTCGCTAACGCATAAAGTTTGATAAAATGCTCATAGGCCGGAATAGAAATTCTGGATGTTACAACTAACCCCCCCTAAAAACAAGTTTCGTCCGGAAACTTGCTAACGCTGCACTCCCGGCAAAACACGTCTCGTAACCACACGGAACTCATAAAAACGTCAATATTGCCTCTCTTCCAAGTCTACGTATAAAATCAAATCAAGACCTCGCAAGGTACACATATACGCATACAAACTCACATAACACGTCATGACTTAAACACATAGCACAAACAAGGGAAGATCTCGGGACTAACCGTTGCCTATCGATGTCATTTAACTTGCATAAATCTTGGGATATTTCCTCCGGATACTATCATCCGTCTCCCATGTGGCCTCATCGGCTCCTCACCTCAACCACTGCACTCTCAGCATCGGTATCTCCCTCGATCAAACCCGTCTCGTACTCCGCTCTATAACCTCTATCGGGTTCTCTGCGAAAGTATGGTCCAACTTGATCACTAGATCCTCGTGGATAATGATGTGCCTCGGGTCGTGGATGTACTCTCTCAGTTGAGATACATGAACTACCGAATGTATACCCTCCAATCGCGGTGGAAATGCTAACCTGTATGCCACTTCGTCAACTCTCTCCACTATCTCAAATGGACCGACACATCAGGGGCTTAACTTCCCCTTAATGCTGAATCACTTGACACCCCGCGTCGGTTATACGCTCAACCACACCTGAGCCGCTACCCTGAAGTCGAGAGGCCTACGCCTCTTATCCACGTAAGACCTTTGACGGCTCTGCGCAGCCAACATCCTCTCTCGGATCAAAGCAACCCTATCCATGTCGTCCTCTACTTGATATGGAGCTACAATACTAGAACTCCCAAGGTCGTCCCAAAATAAGGGAGTACAACATCTTTGTCCATACAATGCCTCATACGGTGCCATCCCAATCGACGCGTGCCAACTGTTATTATATGAAAACTCCACCAATAGGAGGTGGTCTGGCCATACCTACCTTCAATCTAGCACACATGCTCGTAACATGTCATAAAAGGTCTGAATAATCTGCTCGGACTGGCCGTCGGTCTGTGGATGGTATGCGGTGGTGAACTGAAGACTTGAACCTAGGGCGGCGTGTACTTGCTGCCAGAACCTCAAGGTAAAACGCTCGTCCCTATCCGAGATGATGGTCCTCGGCACTCTATGTAATCTTACAATCTGGCGGGTAAACTCCTCGGCTAGACGACTCACTTGCCATGTTTCCCGAATAGGGATGAAACGTGCGGTCTTCGTCAACCGATCTACTACTACCTATATCGCATCAAAGCTCCTACTCGGTCTCAAGCCGGTAATGAAGTCCATGTATAGACCCTCACACTTCCACTAAGACACGGGCAGTGGGTGAAGCTCTCGTCCGTGTCTCTGGTGCTCGATCTTGACCTGCTGGTAGGTCTCGCATCAGGCCACATATCTAGCTACATCGGGCTTGAGCCCGCCCCACCAATAAGATCTCCTGATATGTTGGTACATCTTACTCGTGCCAAGATGCACCGAGTAAGGTGTAGATTGTACCTCATGCAAAATCCGCTCTCTTAACTCCCGGTACGACGGTACACAAATACGCCTTGACGTCTCAACACTCCGTCTTCCCCTACGGTAAACTGCGGTACCTCACCTCGGGACATCCTACCCCGGATCCTCGTCAAAATGGGACATCCCTCCTGCTTCTTCTGGATCTCTCTGGACAGGTCAGGTAATACCTCTAACTCGGACAAACAACGGTCCGTATCCGAAAACCGGATATCCAACTCCAACTCTATCAGATCGCTCTACAACTATGGCAGAATCGTAAGTCGAGCTAAAGCCTCCTCTCAACATGTCCTCCTACTCAAAGAATCGATAAATACGTTCGTCTTCACCAGATGGTAAAAAATCTCCAAATCAAAGTCCTTAATTAGCTCTAATCATCTCCTTTAGTAGTTATTCAACTCTCGTTGAGTTAATATATACTTTAGACTCTTATGGTCTGTTAAGATCTGGTACATAGCCCCATACAAGTAGTGTTGCCAGATCTTCAGGGCATGAATTACGGCCACTACCTCAAGATCATGGGTAGGGTATTTCCCTCGTACGGCTTCAGCTGCCAAGAAGCGTACGCAATAACCCTACCCCTCTATATCAAAACGCACCCCAAGCCTAGCATGGAGGCGTTACTATATACTACAAAATCCTTCATGCCCTCGGGTAGGGTTAGAACGGGAGCGAAGGTCAACCTACTCTTCAGATCCTCGAAACTGCGTTGACAAGGCTCGGACCTGACGAACCTGGTAGACTTCCTCAACAAGGAAGTAAGCGGCCGTGCAATCACGGAGAAACCCACAATAAATCAGCTGTAGTATCTTGCTAAGCCTAAGCAACTGTGCATCTCCTTTACCATCCTAGGAGGCGGCCATGAAGAAATGGACTCTATCTTTGCCGGTTCAACAATGACACCCTCGGCAAAACTTATATGACCTTGGAATGCCACCTCGGACATCTAGAACTCCCACTTGGAGAGCTTTGCTAAGCTCTTTATCCTGAATGACTCGAAACACCGTCCTCAGGTGTCCCGCATGCTCCTACCTACTCCGGGAGTAAACCCAGATGTCATCTATAAACACTACCACGAACTGGTCCAGGAAGTCGATGAAGATGTCGTTCATCAACTCATGAACACTGCGGGTGCATTCGTGAGCCCGAATGACATCATGACAAACTCATAATGGCCGTGTCTTGTCCTGAATGCCGTCTTCGGCACGTCCTCCTCTCTCACCCTTAGTTGGTGATATCCTGATCTCAAATAAATATGCAAAAACATGGAGGCTCCGTGCAACTGGTCTAGCAAATCATCAAAGCGCGGTAGTGGGTACTTGTTTTTGATTGTGACTTTGTTCAACTCCCGGTAATCAATGCATAGCCTCAAAGAACCGTCCTTCTTCTTGATGAAGAAGACCGGTGCACCCCAACGGGAAACGCTCGGGCATATTGAACCCCTCTCGGCTAACTCTTCGAGCTGCTACTTCAGCTTCAGGATCTCGATCTCCGCTGTTACGCTAAGATCGTGACACGCAAAAGTCTTAAATTTATAACTCGATACATTTTTCCTAACTCCTAGCGAACCCACAGTGTATGGGTCGTTTTGTAGTAAGGATAGTATTCCGAGGTTGAACACAAAGATTAAGGTGAAATTGAGTCAATAGTGAATAAGGATAGTGAAGATTTAGGCTAAGAAAAGAGAAAGGAATAAAGAAACAAAGTCTCAATGTTTTTTGTTTGGTTTTGAGGTGATCAATCAAGGATCACAAATCATGCAAGATTTACAAACAACTAAGCTAGCAACACAAATAAACAAGCAAACACGAGATAGGTAATCAAAGGGAGAGAAAAGGATTCTAGGGGTTAGAAATTCCGGTTATGGCATAGGACTCAAGTTATCTAGTCATTCTTTGGATTATCTATAGTGTGTTGGGTGTGGGTATTTCTAAATTGGGATCAATCATCGGGTAGGTCCCATGGTCCACTAGTCCGTTTCTATGGTCTTATTACCGTGTAAGTCTCAAAGAACCTAAGGATAGGAATTCGACACAAACCGAATTGTTATCTAGGGATCTAACCTCTCCTCACCGGGTAGGTCTCTGGAAGGCAAGTCCTAAACATAAATCCTAGCACACTCAGTCCAATAGCGGCTAGTGAGGCTCACTACTACCTAGAGTTCATCATCTTCGGTACCTAAGAGCAAGAATCACCGGGTAGGTCTCTTCTCAAACTTAGTTGCTAACACTAGATCAACCTAGGATAGATCTCACTCAACAAACACTAGGATTTCAACAATCTAACAACCTAACACTTAGATTTATCAATACAAGCAAAACAAACAGAATCACGGTCAGTTCATCACTTCCACGGCCGTGGAACCTACTAGAACAGGCCGTAATTTACAACAGAGGCTAGTTCGAGCAAACAAATCATCCAAAGGTACGTTTTAGTCTATTCTATCATAGTCCAAGCCATAACCATCATTTCCTTACCCTAGAATCACATCTTTTTAGCCAACAACATGCATCTCAACAATCAAAATCATCAAGCATACAATCATGGAGTCTATATCAAGAGGATGAAATGAAAGAGAGATGAAGCAATTAGAACAAGAAAAATGAGGTGAATAAATGTAAAAAAAAAAACTTACAACCCTTCAAAAGAAGGTTCAAATTGTTCTTATAACCCTAGAAAATGTTTGCAACTAACTTCACTCTAAAAACTATGAAACTATAAGAATGGTGTGTTCTTCTCCTCTTCTCCACAATGAGAGTGTTCTTCCTCCTGCAAGAGTAGCTCAAATCCAAAATGAATGAGAGAGTATGGGAGAGAGTGGTGTGTGAGGTCAGGTGTGTAGTGGATCCCCTTTAGAATCAGCCTGCAAGGGTACTTATAGCCTTCACCATTTGCAAGAGTCGGTTATGGAGATCGTGGGACAGCTGTCCTAGCTGTGCAGAGGGAATCACGGGCTGTTTCCACGGTCGTGGATCTCCCAGTGGCCGTGATTCTTGTGCTTCAGCCTTCTTTTGATCGTTGAGCTATGATTTGAGGCAAGACATGCACCAACATGGTCCCATGTGTTCCCCTTTGCTCCTAACTTGCTTCCCAATGAGCTCAGATACGTGTCATCTCGAGGAACGATCCTCTAATGTATCGATTAGGCTCCAAAAGCTCCCAAATACCTACAAAACATGCAAGGGTCCGTGTAGACATCTGTCTCGACAAATATACATGTATTGAATGTGAACGTCACGAACTAATGCTAAATTACGCATGAATAGCGGGAAAAACAATCTAAATAGATGCCTAGACTAACGTCATAAATCGTATTATCAAAATACCCCATACTTAAGGTTTGCTCGTCCCCGAGCAAGTCCCAACTATAGACTAAGAGATGACATGATTTATGCATGCAGAAAAACAACAAAATCTTTTTGGGATTGTGCTTCTAATATTGGATCACCTTCATAGTCATGTTTAATGGCAAATGGACAAGCAATCATGAATAAAATAGATGAAGCCATAGAAAGACAATTATACTTAACTTAAAAGGATGCATGCAAGGTGAAAATGAAGAAGTCAAAATGATCATGAGCATATCCAATCTAGATCACTAAGTCTTACACACATACAAATAGGTCACAAGGACTTAGAAAAGAAGAGGCCAAGAAACGTTGTCATTAGGTGGGAATTTTTAGGTTATGTGATGCTAATCCGGGAAAGGAACTACCTCCACAATTTTATCTTTGATCAACTTCACCACAAGTGTATATTTTCTCCATCTTTTGTTTGTTTTCTTTTCTTTTTCACTTATTTTTGAGACAATGGCATTGGTGTACAAAAGCCGAAACCTTTTGTAATTAGCGAGCCTCGGGTTTTTGTATTTTTCGAGGTGCTTCGCACCGTGCACACATACCAAAGCTCGTTAGGACATTCGGTTTATCCGACTTTGGCAAGGAACAAACACCCGATTATGTGAATGGTGCCGAGTTACTCGTCATCAAAACCAAAGTCCCCAAACCTATCTTTTTTCTACACTTTTCACAACAAATTCAGCACTTCATTCACCACATTCATTCATCAACAACTTCACCCCACACTTGCTTTTCACACACATCAACACACTAGCATGCTCCTATTCCCGGATGGGTCAAAAGAGGTCAAATTTTATATCAATTGAGGTGCTCAAACAACATGATCAAGATGAGAAGTAGAGAAAGATGAATTACCTTTATCACTCTTAAATGATGTGCAAGAACTAGTATGTAATTTCGACCATCAATCCTCAATCCAATCAAGGCAAACATTCATGATCACAATTCATACATGGGATTCAAGATAAGTACTTCAAGTCCACATATGCATACATCAATTCAACACATAACGTCATCCATAGCCAATTCACAAGACAATCTCATCATAAGGGTCATACCCAAGCTTAGAAGCACTAAAAATATTTAAATTTTCTGATTTTTTGGAATTTTCGAAATATGTATGTACAATGCAAAACATAATGAAACATGTGACAATATTAAACTATCTTAGATGCTAATCATGCAAGTGATCATGAAAACCCCACCCCATACTTAGAAACACATTGTCCCCAATGTGTAAATGAAGTAAAGAAGAGTAAAGAGGGTTCTCACAATGTAAAAATGGATTGCTTCGGTATTTGGGTTCACTCAAGTGGATTGATGGCGGATGATCCTATCAATGATGGTAGAGAGCTCAAGGTGTTCGTTATGGCATCGGGACCCGCGCTAGGCACCGCTAGCCGTCAAAGTTCCGTGTCCGCTACACCCATAATTGATGAGGGGCTCATCATTATCATGCACATGCCATGCAAGGCTTCCATGATACTTAGACTCTAGCAGACAAACTCCAAACACACAAAAACACAAAAAAAGAAAAATGAAAACAAAAACAAAAACGAAAAGGGAAAGATGTCTACCAAATGGGTTGCCTCCCACCAAGTGCTTCTTTAAGGTCATTAGCTTGACCAAACTCGGGGGTGTCTCACTCAAGGTGAAGTGGGGCAATCATATCCACCGGAGCTCCCGGGATATACTTCTTCAACCGGTGCCCATTCACCTTAAAATCTCCACAATGCTCCCCTTCTATCTCAACCGCTCCATGGGGAAAGATCTTCTTCACCACATAAGGACCAATCCATCTTGACTTTAGCTTTCCGGGGAAGAGCTATAGCCTTGAGTTGAAGAGAAGGACAAGGTCGCCTTCACTCAACTCCTTTGGGATGAGACGTTTGTCATACCATCGCTTTGTCCTTTCCTTGTAGATCCGGGCGTTTTCATAGGCATCTAACCGGATCTCCTCAAGAGCGTTCATATCTAGCAATCTCTTCTCACCGGCCTCCTTGTGGTTAAAATTTAGCCACCTTATTGCCCAATACACCCTATGCTCCATCTCCACCGGAAGGTGGAAAGACTTTCCATAAACTAGCTTGTAAGGAGTGGTGCCAATCGGTGTCTTGAAAGCGGTTCTATATGCCCACAAGGCATCATCGAGCTTCATAGCCCAATCCTTTCTCGTTCTAGAAACCGTCTTCTCAAGGATCCCTTTTATCTCCCGGTTGGAGATCTCCACTTGGCCACTAGTTTGGGGGTGGTAAGGTGTTCCCACCTTATGAGTCACCCCATACTTAGCCAAAAGTCTCCCAAAGTTCCTATTGGTGAAATGCCTTCCTCCATCGCTTATTATCACCCTTGGTGTCTCAAACCTAGGAAAGATCACTCGGTTGAAGAACCGCACCACAACCTTGGCATCATTTATGGGAGAGGCGATTGCCTCCACCCATCTCAAAACATAGTCCACCGCCAATAGGATGTAGAGGTTGCCACAAGAAGAGGGGAAATGTCCCATGAAGTCCACATCCCATACATCAAATATCTCTACCTCTTGTATGTTGGTCAAGGGCATCTCATTCCTCCTTGAGATGTTTCCCGTCCTTTGGCAAGCATCACATGCTACCACAAAATTCTACACATCCTCGAACAAACTTGGCCAATAGAATCCGGATTGCAACACCTTTGCACTTGTCCTGTGTGAGCTAGCATGGCCTCCACATGGCAAGGAATGACAATGGCGGACCACACTCTCCACCTCATCCTTCGGTATGCATCTCTTAAAGACTCCATCCGGTCCTCTTTTGAGCAAAAGCGGTTCACTCCAATAGTAGTGCCTCACATCCTTGAAGAACTTCTTCCTTTGGGCATAGGATAAACCGGGTGGCACCTCCTCACAAACGAGATAGTTCACAATGTCGGCATACCATGGCTCATTTCCCTTGGACACTTGAAGCAATCACTCCTCCACCATTTGCAATTGCTCATCCCAGAATGAGTCATCAATCGGGATGTCATCTCTCTCAATCTCCAACGTAGACGTCTACTAAGGTGGTCCGCCATAGAATTTTCGGACCCTTTCTTATCCCGGATTTCCAAGTCAAACTCTTGATGATGAAGGAACCACCGAATCAAACGAGGTTTGGCATCCTTCTTTGTAAGGATATAACGGATCGCAGCATGATACGTATACACAATGACCTTCGCTCCAACAAGATACGAGCGGAACTTCTCAAATGCATACACAACCGCTAGCAACTCCTTCTCGGTGGTAGCATAATTGAGTTGGGCATCATCTAGCGTCTTGCTAGCATAATAGATGGCATGTGTAAGCCCATATTTCCTTTGTCCCAAAACAGCCCGAATGGCTACATCACTCGTGTCACACATGATCTCAAACGGTAAACTCCAATCCGGAGGTTGCATGATGGGTGCGGAGATCAAAGTGTTCTTCAATCTACAAAAAGCCTCAAGGAAATCCTTGGAGTAAACAAACTCAACATCATTCATTAGTAGGTTACTAAGAGGCTTAGAAATTTTAGAGAAATCTTTAATGAATCTCCGGTAAAAACCGGCATGCCCTAGAAAACTACTTACCCCCTTCACCGAGGAAGGTGATGACAACTTCTTTATCGTCTCTATCTTAGCCCTGTCAATCTCAATGCCACGATTCGACACCAAATGTCCCAACACAATGCCTTCACTTACCATGAAGTGGCATTTTTCCCAAATTAAGACTAGATTAGTCTCCTCACATCTTTTAAGCACCAAGGACAAGTTATCTAAACAATCATCAAATGAAGATTCATAAACAGAAAAATCATCCATAAGCACTTCCATGATGTTTTCAATATATTCAGAAAAAATAGCCATCATACACCTTTGAAAGGTGGCGGGTGCATTACACAACCCAAATGGCATTCTCCTATATGCAAATGTACCCCAAGGACATGTGAATGTAGTTTTCTCTTGGTCATTGGGATGGATAGGGATTTGGAAGAATCCACTATAACCATCTAAGTAGCAAAAGTGAGAACGTTGAGCTAATCTCTCTAGCATTTGGTCAATAAAGGGAAGAGGGAAGTGATCTTTCCTAGAGGCAACATTTAGTTTCCTATAGTCTATACACATCCTCCATCCCGTAACCGTTCTAGTTGGGATTAATTCATTATTCTCATTAGTCACTCCGGTCATCCCACCCTTCTTAGGAACCACATGCACGGGACTAACCCATTTACTATCCGAAATCAGGAAAATGATTCCCGCATCTAGCAATTTAAGAATCTCTTTCTTTACTACTTCTTTCATGATGGGGTTTTGTCTTCTTTGAGGTTCAATTGAAGGCTTATGGTTGTCTTCCATTAAGATCTTATGCATGCACAAAGAAGGTTTAATGCCAACTAAATCATTAATGGTATAACCAATAGCCTTCCTATGCAATCTCAACTCATGCAATAACCTATTCAACTCATCATCATTCAAGCATGCATTAACAATCACCGGATAAGTAGTATCTTCACCGAGAAAGGCATACTTAAGATGAGAGAGGAGGGGTTTAAGTTCAAGTTTAGGAGTACCTTTATCGATTGGACACGCTCCATATAATGTAGGTTGAGATAAATCCCAAGCTGTGGAAGACTCCTTGAAGCTTGATCAACCACTAAGGCTCTTTGTGGCAAAATCACAGTCTGAATCACGGCCTCTAGCGAAACCCCGGGCGTGGAATCAGAGAAGCTAGCATCATGGAGCACTCTAGAGAGTTCCACGGGACAAACCACGGCCGTGGTCCTTTGTGCCAGACCGTGGTTCCTATGGCTCTTCAGCACACCTTCGTGTGCTTCAAATTCAGCTCTTGCCCCCTTTTCCAATGCATCTAAGGCCTTGATTTCTTCATTACAATCATCCTCAACTCCTTCCTCCATCAAACTTAAACTAAGAACCTTCTCCAAGGGGACCTTGATCAAGATCGAGCTCACAACTTCTCTACACTCCTCTTGCTCGACAATGTTAAACACATCTTCACCAAGGGCTGGCCCCTTCATCATTGTGGATAATTTGAACTTGATATTCTCTTCTCCAATGTTGAAAGAGAGAATTCCATTTTTGGAATCCACCAAACATCCGGATGTAGCCAAGAAAGGTCTCCCCAAGATGATAGGAACCGGATAGTCCGCCGGGATGTCCATAACAACGAAGTCTTTGGGCACATAGAACTTCCCGAGTTGCACTGGTATGTCCTCCAAGATTCCAACGGGGTTAGTAATTGAATGGTCCGCCATATAGAGGGTCATCTTGACCGGCTTTGGCTCTCCTAACCCAACCTTGTTACAAAGTGCAAGCGGTATGATGATTACACTCGCTCCAAGATCACAAAGGGCTTCATACTTCACTTCTCCACTCCAATTGGCACACAAAAAGATCCCGGATCTCTTAGCTTAGGAAGCATCTCCTCCTTCATAGTTTGAATCAATTCCGAGGACCTCTTTGTCATCCTCACTTCTCCATACTCCTCCAACTTCCTTTTGTTGGAGAGTATTTCCTTCAAAAACATGCCATATGCCGGCATACCTAGAATAGCATCCATGAACGGAATGTTAATATGCAATTTAGACAAAGTTCAAGGAATTTACCGAAGTGTTTGTCCAATCGAGCTCTTGCTCATGATTGTGGGAATGGTAGTGGTGGCTTGTATGGAGGTGGTGCTACATATGTTGGCTCATCATCCTTGCTCTTGCCTCCATCTTCTTGCAATGTCTCTTCTTCTATCACCACTTGCTTCCCCTTTTTATTTCACTTAGGTAAGGGATCCTTCATGCTTAGCCCACTCCTTGTTGTGATGGCCAATACTTGACCTCTTGGGTTATCTTCGGTTCTTCCGGGAAGATTTCCCGGATATCTATGAGCTTCACCCACCTTTTGGAACACTTGTGCTTCCAACACCTTTTGAGCTTTAGAAATGGAAGTCACCGTGCTCTCAAGACCACTCAACCTTCCAAGCAATTGCTCAAACATCATCTCGGTTCTATCCTTTGGATGTTGAATAAATCCGGGTGGAGGTTCTTGTGAAGCCTTTGGTGGTGGAGCTGCGCTTGTGGAAGCGGGAGGGTTCAAGGCTCCATCCGGGTTAGAATAGGAAAACCCGGGATGGTTGTGGTTAGGCCGGTAATTGTTGAATTTCCGGTTTTTGTTGAAGTTCCTTTGGCCTTGATAGTTTTTGTAGTTTCCCCTTCCCATGTAGTTCACATCTTCCTCCTTGGAAGACAAGTTTGCTTGCAATTGCACTTGAGGGCTTGCTTGACTCTTCAAAGTTGTAGCACACAACTCCCTCAAATACTTAAGCTCGTTTTTGATTGCATCAAGCTTGAAATTACTCATGGTGACTTCACTAACCTCATATGCTCCCGTTTTCCTCGCATCGCTCTTCCTATGGGAGTACTTTTCAATCACCAAAGCTTGTTTCTCTATAAACTCCCAAGCTTCATCCACATTCTTTTCCATGAAAGTCCCACCGGAAAGAGATTGAAGCTTGAATTGGCTATATTCATCAAGTCCCTTTAAGTAGATCTCCAAAAGCTCTATTTTCGGTATACCATGGTGTGGACAATCTAGGAGAAGGTCTTTGAATCTCTCCCAAGACTTGAATAGGCTTTCTCTATCCTTCATTACAAAGGCATTGATCTTCCCTCTTAGCTCGGTAGTCTTGGAAGGTGGGAAGAACTTAGTCAAGAACTCGGTTGTCATCTCCTCCCAAGTACTCTCACGCCCTAGTGGAATCGATTGGTACCAAGCCAAGGCTTTATCCTTAAGTGAAAAGGAAAAAGCCCTAAGCTTATGGTTTTTGTTCTCCAACCTAGGCGGCCTTAGAGTCTCCATTAATATCTCGTAGTTCATCAAATATTGATGAGGGGACTCTCCTTCCATCCCTCCAAATTGATTATGCCGGATCATTTTTAGCACTTGAGGGCGGAGCTCATAATCATGGGCTGCGGGATCTCCTAAGTTCACACCCGGACGGTGCACTCTTTGAGCCGGATCCATACGGTACCCTAACATTTGTGGCTCCTCAATAGAGATGGGCATAACCCGAATATTAACCGCCGGCTGCGGTTGTGGTGGGGGTGGAGGTTGTTGAGGATTAAGCTCTCTCTGCACAAGGTTTTGCCTAATCTCTTCAATCACCCTCCTAATTGCTTCTTGCCTCTCATTGGCAAGTCTCCTCTCATTCTCCAAGGCTTCATCTCTTAGCTTAATTTACTCTAAAGCTTCATCTAACTCAGCTTGGAGATCTCTTCCGGCCATATCTTTTCCCTTCTTGATGCTATTGTATCTAGCTTTAAGGGTTTTCTCCGGTTCGGGATGAAATGGAGCTAAATCCTTTCCACAAGATCTTCTCATACACCTAAAGAGTGAGAGATGTCCTGAAAATGCAAAGACACAAACTAAACAAGATCAAAAGCAACAAGAAAACCTACACTACAAACAATCACAAAAATGACTTAATTTAGACCTAGTCCCCGGCAACGGCGCCAAAAACTTGTTACGCTAAGATCTTGACACGCAAAAGTCTTAAATTTATAACTCGATTTATTATTCCTAACTCCTAGCGAACCCACAGTGTATGGGTCGTTTTGTAGTAAGGATAGTATTCCGAGGTCGAACACAAAGACTAAGGTGAAATTGAGTCAATAGTGACTAAGGATAGTGAAGATCTAGGCTAAGAAAAGAGAAAGGTATAAAGAAACGAAAATCTCAATGTTGTTGGTTTGGTTTTGAGGTGATCAATCAAGGATCACAAATCATGCAAGATTTTCAAACAACTAAGCTAGCAACACAAATAAACAAGTAAACACGAGATAGGTAATCAGAGGTAGAGAAAAGGATTCTAGGGGTTAGAAATTCTGGTTATGGCATAGGACTCAAGCTTCTTTGGATTATCTATAGTGTGTTAGAAGTGGGTGTTTCTAAATTGGGATCAATCACCGGGTAGGTCTCATGGTCCACTAGTCCGTTCCGAAGGTCTTATCACTGGGTAAGTCTCAAAGAACCTAAGGATAGGAATTCTACACAAACCGGATTGTTATCTAGGGATCTAACCTCTCCTCACCGGGTAGGTCTCGGGAAGGCAAGTCCTAAACATAAATCCTAGCACACTCAGTCCAATAGCGGCTAGTGAGGCTCACTACTACCTAGAGTTCATCATCTTCGGTACCTAAGAGCAAGAATCACCGGGTAGGTCTCTTCTCACACTTAGTTGCTAACACTAGGTCACCCTAGGATAGATCTATCTCAACAAACACTAGGATTTCAACAATCTAACAACCTAACACTTAGATTTATCAATACAAGCAAGACAAACAGAATCACGGTCAGTTCATTACTTCCACGGCCGTGGAAACTACTAGAACAGGTCGTGATTTCGAACAGAGGCTAGGTTCGAGCAAACAAATCATCCAAAGGTACGTTTTAGTCTATTCTATCATAGTCCAAGCCATAACCATCATTTCCTTACCGTAGAATCACATCTATTTAGCCAACAACATGCAACTCAACAATCAAAATCATCAAGCATACAATCATGGAGTCCATATCAAGAGGATGAAATGAAAGAGAGATGAAGGAATTAGAACAAGAAAAACGAGCTGAATAAATGTTAAAAAAAAGACTTACAACCATTCAAAAGAAGGTTCGAATCGTTCTTACCACCCTAGAAAATGTTTCCAACTAACTTCACTCTAAAAACTATGAAACTCTAAGAATGGTGTGTTCTTCTCCTTTTCTACACAATGATAGTGTTCTTCCTCCTCCAAGAGTAGCTTCAATCCAATATGAATGAGAGAGTATGGGAGAGAGTGGTGTGTGAGGCAGGTGTGTAGTGGATCCCCTTTAGAATCAGCATGCAAGGGTACTTATAGCCTTCACCATTTGCAAGACTCGGTTATGGAGATCATGGGACAGCTGTCCCAGCTGTGCAGAGGGAATCACAGGAAGTTTCCACGGTCGTGGATCTCCTAGTGGCCGTGATTCTTGTGGTTCAGCCTTCTTTTGATCGTTGAGTTATGATTTGATGCAAGGCATGCACCAACATGGTCCTATATGATCCCCTTTGCTCCTAACTTGCTTCTCAATGAGCTCGGATACGTGTCATCTTAAGGAACGATCCTCGGATGTATCGATTAGGCTCCAAAAGCTCCTAAAATACCTACAAAACATGCAAAGGTTCGTGAAGACGTCTATCTCGACAAATATACATGTATTGAATGTGAACGTCACGAACTAATGCTAAATTATGCATGAATAGCGGGAAAAACTTTCTAAATGGATGCCTAGACTAACGTCATAAATTGTGTTATCATCCGCCATGCGATATGGGACCTTGGAGATCGGCCTCCTGTCGGGTTCTAGCTCAATAGCAAAATCAACGCTCCTTTACGGTTGTAATATGGGTGGCTCCCCAAAAACGTCCTGAAACTCACATGCCACGGGAATCTCCCAGCGATTATCCCACCTCCTCCTTCTTGGCATAGCACCAGAAGGCCTCATATCCCTGCCCGATAAGTCTCACGGCTCAAACCGCGCTAATGATTGTACCGGCCTTCCCGAGGTCCCAACCTCGGAAAATCACCCCGTGTCCCATCTCCGTGGTAACTGTCACGGTCCTCCGGTTGATGTCCAAAATGGCTCGATGGCGGTCCATACAATCCATCCCTAGGATAACCTCCTCATGCACCAAGTGCATGTCGTAGAAGTCGGCTAACCAATCACGGTTTCTCACAAGTATGGGACAACCGTGTACCTCTCGGGAACCACTAACCGTGTACCTCTCGAGAACCACTAACCCCTTGGCTGGCCATGTCCTCTGCCTCTTGTCTAGCCCTCCGGACTGTGTTGCTCTCCTAGAACCTGGGCGGTCTCTCTCGTTGGCCGATACTCGGTCCTAGTACTCTATCAGGAAGTCACAACGGAATCCCGCAAGCTATGCGGGTGGACTCTCTCAATCTCCTAGACAATATGTAAACATGTTAGTCCGCCGGAGGTGCAACGGGACCCAACAAAGCTAACTCCGCCCGAAATCGCCTAATAGCCTCGATGACCGGGACGTCCTCGAATCCTGCCTCTAAGAAGTCCTTGACTCTATCTCTCCTCAGTGAATCCGGACAAAAGGGCTCCCTAACGAGGCTCAACAACTGATCCATCTTGGTCACACCTCCTCCAACTGTCCTCTACCAATAATGGGCCTTCTCTCGAAATAACGTCCGACTATCTCAATCTACCTCTCATCTGGGCAACGGATCGCCTCTAATGCCGACTCCACATGTTCAACCAATGCTCGACCTCTAACCCTACCTTCCCGTCGAAGTAGGGTACATACTGTTGGTTGAAATCCTTAAACACTGAATAAGGTCTCACAGACCTCATCTCGTCTCCTGCCCTAATAACATCAACAACTGGCTTGGGTGTAACTACCCTTAGTGAAACTGTCTCTATCGTAGCTATCTCTGGTGCAGCCCTGACCAGTATCACCCTCTGCGAGACCTCATCTTATCTCACAGGTGCATGTGAAGGTGGATGTGCAGGTACCGGTGGTGCGGGAGGTGATGCTCCCATCCTAAACGCCTCATCGACTCATCGTACGTAGTCCTCAAACACGGTAGCTCCAATAGATGCTCCTCTAGTTCTAATGATAACGTGATTTATGACGTTAGTATAGGCATACATTTAGATAGTTTTGCCATTATTCATGCACGGTTTGGTATTAGTTCAAGACGTTTACACTCATTTCATGCATAATTCTAGAAAAGACGTCTACACGAGCTTTTGTCGGTGTTGTAGGTATTTCGGGGGTCTTTTGGAAATTAACTGATGCATTCGAGGGTCAAGCCTCATGGTGGTACACATCCAAAGCTTTGAAGGAGCATAATTGGAGCAACAAAGGACACAAAGACCACTATTGGTGCAAGAAATGGAGCAACTCATGGCTAGACGATCATAACATATTTCTGTTGAAGAAAATCGGACCATCACTCAGGAAAATCGGCCGATTTTCCTGACTGGGTCGATTTTTTGGCCTTCAACAGCTTAAGCCACGTGTCCCACGATCTCTTGGACCGGCCTTGCTCTTGATGGAGAATTTAAGTGGGCGTGCAAGCTGTTGCTGAGCATCTCTCCTCTCCCACATTCTCTCATTCACAACTCATTCCATTGGCGATAGACTTGGAGGAGAGGAAAACTCTCTCAAATTGAAGGAAGAAGAAGGACACCAAACATAGAGTGATAGGGAGGTTTTGAGTGATTTTGAGTGATTTCTGAAGTCTTTGATCGAAGAACAATTGCAAGGATTGTTAGGAACATTTTGGAACTTCATTTGAAGGGTTGTAAGTCTTACTAAAACTTACATTCAGCTGAGATTTATTGTTTTTACTTGCTTATCTTTCATCGTCCATCTATGAGAACCATGTATGCTTGTATGATGATTTTGGATCTTGATATGCATATTATTGGCTAATTTATTGTGATTCTGGAGTGATGGATTGATGGTTATGGCTTGGGTGATGATAGGATGGACTTATATGTTAGTTTAGGATGATTTGTATGCACGAAACCTAACCCATGAAGAAAAATCGGCCTATTCTTCAGGTAAATCGGCCGATTTTTCCATGATCCACCCGATTTTCTTCTCTGTTGATCTTTAATTGATGAATCTGTATGTTAGAGTGTTAGGTTGTTGAAATCCTAGTGTTTATTAAGCTTAATTTAGCTTAGGATCACCTAATGCTATCAACCTAAGTGAGGGAAGAGATCTAGCCGATGATTTCCGATCTTAGATACCTAAGATGAAGAATTCTAGGTAGTAGTGAGCCTCATAAGCCGCTATTGGATTGAGTGTGCTAGGATTATTGCTTGAGACTTCCCTATTCCGAGACTTACCCGGTAAGGAGAGGGTTGCCCCCTTAAGTAGAGTCCGGTTTGTGTAGAATTCCCTACTTTAACCCCTTGAGACCTACCCGGTAATAGGAGTTTGATGCGGGATTAGTGAAGTGAGAGACCTACCCGGTAATTGCTTCCATTAGTGAAACGCCCTTTCCCAACACCGCAGCCTGTTCCTAGAATCTTTAGAACCTTGAGTCCAATGCCATAACCGGAAATCTTGACCTCTAGAATCCATTTCTCTCTCTTTGATCACATATTTGAGTTTGTGTACTTGTTTGTTTTGCTAGCTTGAGTTGTTAGTTTGATCTATTACTTTGCATGAATTGTGATCTTGATTGATCATCTAAAAACCAAATCAAAAACATTGATATTTTCGTTTCTTTATTCCTTTCTTCTTTCTTAGACTAGTTCTACACTATCTATGCTCACTTGTTGATTCGGTTTCACCTTAGTATTCGAGTTCGACCTCGGAATACTATCCTTGCTACAAAACGACCCATACACTGTGGGTTCACTAGGAGTTAGGAAAAATATAACGAGTATAAATTTAAGGCTTTTACGCATCTATTCCTAGACGTAACAAGTTTTTGGCGCCGTTGCCGGGTACTAGGTCTAAATTGAGTCTTTTTGTGATTGTTTATAGTGTAGATCTTTCTTGTTGCTTTTGATCTCTCTTTGGTTTGTGTCTTTGCTTTTCAGGACATCTCTCACTCTTTAGGTGTATGCGATGATCTCGTGGCAAGGATTTAGCTCCATTCGATCCCGAACCGGAGAAAACCCTTAGATCTAGATCCAAGAGCATTAGAAAGGGAAAAGAGATGGCCGGAAGAGATCTCCAAGCTGAGTTGGATGAGGCTTTAGAGCAAATTAGGATAAGGGATGAAGCCTTGTAGAATGAGAGGAGACTTGCCAATGAGAGGCAAGAGGCAACTAGGAGGGAGATTGAGTAGATTAGGCAAGCTCTTGTGCAAAGAGAGCTTAACCGTCAATAACCTCCTCCACCTCCACCACAACCGCAGCCGGCGGTTAATATTCGGGTTGTGCCCATTGCTATGGAAGAGCCACAAACGTTAGGGCAACGTATGGATCCGGCACAAAGAGCACACCGTCCGGGTGTGAACTTAGGAGATCCTGCAGCCCATGATTACGAGCTCCGCCCTCAAGTCCTACAAATGATCCGGCATAATCTATTTGGAGGCATGGAAGGAGAGTCTCCTCATCAACACTTGATGAATTATGAGATCTTGATGGAGACTCTTACACCGCCTAGATTGGAGAGCAACAACCATAAGCTTAGGGCTTTCTCCTTCTCTCTTAAGGACAAGGCTTTAGCTTGGTATCAATCTATTCCACAAGGGCGAGTTGGTACTTGGGAGGAGATGACAACCGAGTTTTTGACTAAGTTCTTCCCACCTTCCAAGACTGCCGAGTTAAGAGGGAAGATCAATGCCTTCATGATGAAGGATAGAGAGAGTTTGTTCAAGTCTTGGGAGAGGTTCAAAGATCTTCTCCTAGATTGTCCACACCATGGTATACCAAAAATTGAGCTATTGGAGATCTACTTCAAAGGACTTGATGAAGATAGCCAATTCAAGCTCCAATCTCTTTCCGGTGGGACTTTCATGGAAAAGCATATGGATGAAGCTTGGGAGTTTGTAGAGAAACAAGCTCTAGTGATTGAGAAATACTCCCATAGGAAGAGTGAAGGGAGAAAGGCGGGAGCATATGAGGTGAGTGAAGTCACCATGAGTAATTTCAAGCTTGACGCCATCAACAACGAGCTAAAGTCTTTGAGGGAGTTGTGTGCTACAACTTTAAAGAACCAAGCAACCCCTCAAGTGAAAGTGCCAGCAAACTTGTCTTCTAAGGAGGAGGATGTGAATTACATGGGAAGGGCCAATTACAACAACTATCAAGGCCCAAGGAAGTTCAACAACAACCGGCAATTCAACAATTACCGGCCTAACCACAACCATACCGGGTTTTCTTATTCTAACCCGGATGGAGCCTTGAACCCTCCCGCTTCCACAAGCACAACTCCACCACCAAAAGCTTCACAAGAACCTCCACCTGGATTTACTCAACCTCCTAAGGATAGAACCGAAATTATGTTTGAGCAATTGCTTGGAAGGTTGAGTGGCCTTGAGAGCACGGTGACTTCCATTTCCAAAGCTCAAAAAGTGTTGGAAGCACAAGTGTTCCAAAAAGCGGGTGAAGCCCATAGAGATCCGGGGAAGCTTCCCGGAAGAAGCGAAGAAAACCCAAGAGGCCAAGTGTTGGCCATTACAACGAGGAGTGGGTTGAGTATGAAGGATCCTTTGCCCAAGGAAAATGCTAAGGGAAAGCAAGTGGTGGTAGAAGAAGAGATGTTGCAAGAAGATGGAGGCAAGAGCAATGATGTTGAGCCAACATATGTGGCACCGCCTCCATACAAGCCACCACTACCGTTCCCACAATCACGAGCAAGAGCTCGCTTGGACAATCACTTTAGTAAATTCCTTGAACTTATGTCTAAATTGCATATTAACATTCCTTTCATGGATGCTATCTTAGGTATGCCGGCATATGGCAAGCTCTTGAAGGAGATACTCTCCAATAAAAGGAAGTTGGAGGAGTATGGGGAGATAAGGATGACAAAGAGATCCTCGGAGTTGATTCAAACGATGAAGGAGGAGATGCCTCCTAAGCTAAGAGATCCGGGATCCTTTTGTGTGCCAATCGGAGTAGGAGAAGTGAAGTATGACACCCTATGTGATCTTGGGGCAAGTGTAAGCATCATCCCGCTTGCACTTTGCAACAAGGTTGGGCTAGGAGAGCCAAAGCCGGTCAAGATGACCCTTTACATGGCGGACCGTTCAATCACTCACCCGGTTGGGATCTTGGAAGACATTCCGGTGCAACTAGGGACGTTCTATGTGCCCATAGACTTCGTTGTTTTGGATATCCCGGCGGACTATCCGGTTCCCATCATCTTGGGAAGACCTTTCCTAGCCACTTCCGGATGCCTAGTAGATTACCAGAATGGGACTCTCTCCTTCAACATTGGAGAAGAGAACATCAAGTTCAAGCTGTCCGCAATGATGAAAGGGCCAACCCTTGATGAAGATGTATTCAACATAGTTGAGGAAGAGGAGTCTAGAGAGGTTGTGAGCTCAATCTTGCTTAAGGATCCACTTGAGAAGGTTCTTAGCTCAAGTTTGATGGAGGAAGGAGTTGAGGAGAGTAGCAATGAAGTAATCAATGCTTTGAATGCATTGGACGAGCTACCAAGTGTTGGATTTAAAGCACTAGAGAAAGAGAGAATCACCTAGAAAAATCGGCCTGTTGGAGCCAGATCGGCCGATTTTTGGACTTATCCTGAAGTGCCATCAAATTCTGCAAATACAGAAACTCAGATCGACCTACACTTAGGAAAATCGGCCGATTTTCCTGACTGGGCCGATTTTCCTGAGTTTTTTGAGCATCATCCAAGTGTTTGTGAGCAATTATCAAAGGACTTAGGGGAGGCTTTTATGGCTTTGCAATCATCTCAACCTACATTGTATGGATCATCTCCAACCGAAAAAGGTCCTCCTCAACTTGATCTTAAACCTCTTCCTTCTCATTTAAAGTATGCTTTCCTTGGTTCAAATTCTACTTATCTGGTGATTGTGAATGCATCTTTGAATGATGATGAGCTTAGTAGATTGTTGAATGAATTGAAACTGCATAGAAAGGCAATAGGATACACCATCGATGATCTTGTTGGCATTAAGCCCTCTTTGTGCATGCATAAGATAATGATGGAAGATAACCATAAACCCTCTATTCAACATCAAAGAAGATTGAATCCTATAATGAAAGAGGTAGTCAAGAAAGAGATCATTAAGTTGCTAGATGCGGGAATCATCTACCCTATTTCGGATAGTAAATAGGTTAGTCATGTACATGTGGTTCCTAAGAAGGGTGGGATGACCGTAGTAACTAATGAGAACAATGAACTAATCCCAACTAGGACGGTTACGGGATGGAGGATGTGTATTGACTATAGGAAACTAAATGTGGCCTCTAGGAAAGATCATTTCCCTCTTCCTTTCATTGACCAAATGCTAGAGAGATTAGCTCAACACTCATTTTTGTTACCTAGATGGCTATAGTTGGTTCTTCCAAATCCCTATCCACCCCGATGACCAAGAGAAAACCACATTTACATGTCCTTGGGGTACATTTGCATATAGGAGAATGCCATTTGGGTTGTGTAACGCACCCGCCACATTTCAATGGTGTATGATGGCCATATTTTCTGAATGTATTGAGAATATCATGGAGGTGTTTATGGATGACTTTTCTGTTTATGGATCTTCTTTTGATAATTGCGTAGCTAACTTGTCTTTGGTACTTAAGAGATGTGAGGAGACAAATCTTGTCTTGAATTGGGAAAAGTGCCACTTCATGGTAAGTGAAGGTATTGTGTTAGGACACTTGGTGTCCAACCGTGGCATTGAGGTTGATAGGGCCAAGATTGAAACGATAGAGAAGTTGCCACCACCTACCTCGGTGAAGGGGGTAAGGAGCTTTCTAGGGCATGCCGGTTTTTACCAGAGGTATATTAAAGATTTCTCTAAGATTTCAAAGCCTCTTACTAACCTACTAATGAAAGACATTGAATTAGTTTTCTCCAAAGATTGCCTTGAAGCTTTTTGTAGGTTGAAGAATGCTTTGATCTCCACACCTATCATGCAACCTCCGGATTGGAGCTTACCATTTGAAGTGATGTGTGATGCAAGTGATGTAGCCGTTGGGGCTGTTTTAGGACAAAGGAAGGATGGGCGTACACATGCCATCTATTATGCTAGCAAGACACTAGATGATGCCCAACTCAACTATGCCACAACCGAGAAAGAGTTGCTAGCGGTAGTGTATGCCATTGAGAAGTTCCGCTCATATCTTGTTGGGGCGAGGGTCATAGTGTATACGGATCATGCTGCGATCCGTTATCTCCTTATGAAGAAGGATGTCAAGCCTAGGTTAATTCGGTGGATCCTTCTTTTTCAAGAGTTTGATTTGGAGATCCGGGACAAGAAGGGGTCCGAAAATTCAGTAGCGGATCAGCTTAGTAGACTACCTCCATTAGAGCTTTAGAGAGATGACATCCCGATTGATGACTCCTTCCGGGATGAGCAATTGCAAATGGTGGAGGAGTGCTTGTTCCAAGTGTCTAGAGGAAGTGAGCCATGGTATGCCGACATTGTGAACTATCTTGTGTGTGAGGAAGTGCCTCCCGGTTTGACGTATGCCCAAAGAAAGAAGTTCTTCAAAGATGTGAGGCACTACTATTGGAGTGAACCACTTTTGTTCAAGAGAGGGCCGGATGGAGTGTTTAGAAGATGCATACCGGAGGATGAGGTGGAGAGTGTGATCCGCCATTGTCATTCCTTTCCATGTGGAGGGCATGCTAGCTCACACAAGACATGTGCTAAGGTGTTGCAATCGGGCTTCTTTTGGCCAAGTTTGTTCAAGGATGTACAAGGCTTTGTGGTCGCTTGTGATGCTTGCCAAAGGACGGGCAACATCTCAAGGAGGAATGAGATGCCCTTGAACAACATACAAGAGGTAGAGATATTTGATGTGTAGGGTGTGGACTTCATGGGACCATTCCCTTCTTCTTGTGGTGACCTCTACATCCTATTGGCGGTAGACTATGCTTCGAGATGGGTGGAGGCAATCGCCTCTCCCACAAATGATGCCAAGGTTGTAGTGCGGTTCTTCAACCGAGTGATCTTCCCTAGGTTTTGAACACCAAGGGTGATCATAAGTGATGGAGGGAAGCATTTCACTAATAGGAACTTTGGGGCACTTTTGGCTAAGTATGGGGTGACCCATAAGGTAGCAACACCTTACCATCCCCAAACTAGTGGCCAAGTGGAGATCTCCAACCGGGAGATAAAAGGGATACTTGAGAAGACGGTCTCTAGGACGAGAAAAGATTGGGCTATGAAGCTTGATGATGCTTTGTGGGCATATAGAACCGCTTTCAAGACACCGATTGGCACCACTCCTTACAAGTTAGTCTATGGCAAGTCTTGCCACCTTCCGGTAGAGATGGAGCATAGAGCATATTGGGCCATAAGGTGGCTGAATTTTGACCTCAAGGAGGCCGGTGAGAAGCGGTTGCTAGACATGAACGCCCTTGAGGAGATCCGGTTGGATGCTTATGAGAATGCCCGGATTTACAAGGAGAGGACCAAGCGTTGGCATGACAAGCGTCTCATCCCAAAGGGGTTGAGTGAGGGTGACTTGGTGCTTCTTTTCAACTCGAGGCTTCGGCTCTTCCCCGGAAAGCTCAAGTCAAGATGGACGGGTCCCTATGTTGTGAAGAAGGTCTTTCCTCATGAAGCGGTAGAAATAGGAGGAGATCATTGTGGTAATTTCAAGGTGAATGGGCACCGTTTGAAGAAGTACATCCCGGAAGCCCCGGTGGAAGTAATTGCCCCACTTCGCCTTGAATGAAACGCTCCTGAATTTGGTCAAGCTAATGACCTTAAAGAAGCGCTTAATGGGAGGCAACCCATTGGTACATATTTTTCCCTTTCGTTTTTCTTATTTTTTTTTTTATCTTACTCTTGGTGTGCTTTGTGTTTCTTTTGTGTTTTTGTGTGCTAGATCTTGTTGATTGTCATGTGTGATGAGATACTGGAGGTCATGTGAAAACCTCATGGAACTATTGAAGGTACAAGATCCAAGCACATGGACGAGGAGGAAATCACCCAGAAAAATCGGCCTGTTCTTCAGCCAGATCGGCCGATTTTCCTAGGTTGTTGGGCCGATTTTTCCTTCTGTCAAGGAAAGTGATGATCTCAAATCAAGCATGGGTGGAGTGGACGTGGAACTTGGACGGCTTGCGGTGCTAAGAGCGGGTTCCGACACCATAATGAACATCAAGAGCTCTCTACCATCCTTGATCGATCATCCACCATCATCATTCGACGAGAACCGAAATACCAAAGCATCACCAATTTTACATTGTGAGGACTCTCTTTCACTTCTTTATTTAGTTTACACATTAGGGACAATGTGTTTCTAAGTATGGGGTGGGGTTTTCATGATCACTTGCATGATTAGCATCTAGGATAGTTTAATTTTATCACATGTTTCATTATGGCTTGCATTGTACATACATATTTCGAAAAAAATTCAAAAAAAAAAAAAATCAGAAAATTTAAAATTTTTTTAGTGCTTCTAAAGCTTGGGAATGACCCTTATGGTGAAAATTGTCTTGTGAATTGGCTATGGATGGCCTTATGTGTTGAATAGATGAATGCATATGTGGAATTGAAGTACTTATCTTGAATCCCATGAATGATTTGTGATCATGAATGTTTGCCTTGATTGAATTGAGTATTGAAAGTCGAAATTACATGCTAGTTCTTGCACATCATTTAGGAATGAATGAGGCAATTCATCTTTCTCTACTTCTCATCTTCATCATGTTGTTTGAGCACCTCAATTGATGAAAAAAATTGACCTCTTTTGACCCATCAGGGAATAGGAGCATGCTAGTGTGTTAATGTGTGTGAAAAGCAAGTGTGGGGTGAAGTTGTTGATGAATGAATGAGGTGAATGAAGTGCTGAATTTGTTGTGAAAAGTGTAAAAAAAATATAGGTTTGGGGATGTTGGTTTAAATGACGAGTAACTCGGCACCATTCACATAATCGGGTGTTTGTGCCTTGCCAAAGTTAAATAAACCGATAGTCCTAACGAGCTTTGGTATGTGTGCCCGGTGTGGATGCACCTCGAAAAATAAAAAAAAAACCCGAGGATGGCTAATCACCAAGGTTTCGGCTTTTGTACACCAATGCCATTGTCTCAAAAATAAGTGAAAAGGAAAAGAAAACAAAGAAAAGATGGAGAAAATTATACACTTGTTGGGAAGTTGAGCAAAAACGAGATTGTAGAGTTAGTTCCTTTCCTGGATTAGCATCACATGACCTAAAAATTCCCACCTAATCACAACGTTTCTTAGCCTCTTCTTTCCTAAGTCCTTGTGACCTAAATGCATGTGTGTAAGACTTAGTGATCTAGATTGGACATACTCATGATCATCTTGACTTCTTCATTTTCACCTCTCATGCATGCTTTCTAGTTAAGTATAATTGTCTTTCCATGCTTTCATTCATTTGATACATGATTGATTATCCATTGCCATAAAACATGACTATGAAGGTGATCCAATGTTAGAAGCACAAATTCCAAAAAGATTTTGTTGTTTTTCTGCATGCATAAATCACGTCATCTCTTAGTCTATAGTTGGATCTTGCTCGGGGACGAGCAAAGCTTAAGTGTGGGGTATTTTGATAACGTGATTTATGACGTTAGTATAGGTACACATTTAGATAGTTTTTCCCATTATTCATGCACGGTTTGGCATTAGTTCAAGACGTTTACACTCATTTCATGCATAATTCTAGAAAAGACGTCTACACGAGCTTTTGTCGGTGTTGTAGGTATTTCGGGGGTCTTTTGGACATTAACCGATGCATTTGAGGGTCAAGCCTCATGGTGGTACACATCCAAAGCTTTGAAGGTGCATAATTGGAGCAACAAAGGACACAAAGACCACTATTGGTGCAAGCAATGGAGCAACTCATGGCTAGACGATCATAACATGTTTCTGTTGAAGAAAATCGGACCATCACTCGGGAAAATCGGCCGATTTTCCTGACTGGGTCGATTTTTTGGCCTTCAACAGCTTAAGCCATGTGTCCCACGATCTCTTGGTCCGGCGTTGCTCTTGATGGAGAATATAAGTGGGCCTGCAAGCTGTTGCTGAGCATCTCCCCTCTCCCACATTCTCTCATTCACAGCTCATTCCATTGGGGATAGACTTGGAGGAGAGGAAAACTCTCTCAAATTGAAGGAAGAAGAAGGACACCAAACATAGAGTGATAGTGACGTTTTGAGTGATTTTGAGTGATTTCTAGAGTCTTTGATTGAAGAACTATTGCAAGGATTGTTAGGAACGTTTTGGAACTTCATTTGAAGGCCTGTAAGTCTTACTAAAACATAGATTCAACTGAATTTATTGCTTTTACTTGCTTATCTTTCATCATCCATCTATGAGAACCATGTATGCTTGTATGATGATTTTGGATCTTGATATGCATATTATTGGCTAGTTTATTGTGATTCTGGAGTGATGGATTGATGGTTATGGCTTGGGTGATGATAGGATGGACTTATATGTTAGTTTAGGATGATTTGTATGCACGAAACCTAACCCAGGAAGAAAAATCGGCCTGTTCTTCAAGTAAATCGGCCGATTTTTCCATGATCCACCCGATTTTCTTCTCTATTGATCTTTAATTGATGAATCTGTATGTTAGAGTGTTAGGTTGTTGAAATCCTAGTGTTTATTAAGCTTAATTTAGCTTAGGATCACCTAATGCTATCAACATAAGTGAGGGAAGAGATCTACCCGATGATTTCCGATCTTAGATACCTAAGATGAAGAATTCTAGGTAGTAGTGAGCCTCACAAGCCGCTATTGGATTGAGTGTGCTAGGATTATTGCTTGAGACTTCCCTATTCCGAGACTTACCCGGTAAGGAGAGGGTTGCCCCCTTAAGTAGAGACCGGTTTGTGTAGAATTCCCTACTTTAACCCCTTGACACCTACCCGGTAATAGGAGTTTGATGCGGGATTAGTGAAGTGAGAGACCTACCCGGTAATTGCTTCCATTAGTGAAACGCCCTTTCCCAACACCGCAGCCTTGTCCTAGAATCTTTAGAACCTTGAGTCCAATGCCATAATCGGAAATCTTGACCTCTAGAATCCATTTCTCTCTCTTTGATCACATATTTGAGTTTCTGTACTTGTTTGTTTTGCTAGCTTGAGTTGTTAGTTTGATCTATTACTTTGCATGAATTGTGATCTTGATTGATCATCTAAAGCCCAAATAAAAAACATTGAGATTTTCGTTTCTTTATTCCTTTCTTCTTTCTTAGACTAGCTTGAGTTGTTAGCTAGGAGGATTCTCGAGAAAATGATTTCTCGATCTAGGAAAGGATGGGACGCAAGGCTGAATTATGTCCCATTAAAGCATAAGAAAGCTAGGAGGATTCCGGTGAGAATCAAACCGTACAATCTTGTACGTGGGAGATCTTACCACTTGCCGGTGAAATTAGGAACCGGAGATTTCTTGGAAGAGCTCTATGATGGATTTGAAGAGCAATCCAAGATGTTCAAGTGGCATTGAGTCATCTATGGACATAGGTCCAACTAGCGACGTTAAACCAAGCGGTTCTTGGGAGGCAACCCAAGGTAATGCATTCTTGCTTTTTGTTTTTCTTTTTCTTAGATTAGAGTAGATGTTTTTGTTCGTTTTTGTTCGTTTTTCTTCGATACCTTCCGGTATGTTTGTGTCTTTTGGATCCCAGGAAAAAGGAATGAGCAAATTAGGGAGGAAAGGCCGAAAGATTGACGAAACTTGGACTTTTGGCAAGCATTAGAGGATTCCACGGCCAAAGAGGCAAAACCATGGCTGTGGTTTGCTAAATTGGACTGTGGAATGCTTTGTCGAGAGCAACAGAAAGTTCCACCGCTAAAACTACGGCCGTGGAAATTCCCGACCTAAAAAAAAAAAAAAAAAAAATTTTTTTTTTCTCGGAAAAATTTTCGGCGGAAAGACGTTCCCTTTCTTCGTTCTTTGACACTGATTGGAATATTCAGAATTCCCTATTGAGCTTCTAATGATTTTCACCACCACCGCCCGATTAATGATTCGCCTTGCCTGATTCGCCATTTTACATTGTGAGTATCTCTTTCCTCCTTCTCTTTTTTTCACATTGGGGACAATGTGAGTTTTAAGTATGGGGTGAAGGTATTTGCAATACAATTTGCATGTTTTATGTCTTGCATCATATGATTTTGATAATTTTGAAAAATTTTAAAATTTTTGTGCTTCTAGAATGGATATATGATGAGCATTGATTTGTGGAATAGCTATGATGATTTTGATATGCTTGAATTGATTTATGACATATGTGAGATTTGAATACTTTGATAGAACTTCATGCATGTTTGATAATTCGCTTGCATTCTAAATCATGTTGAGTGTTGAAGGTTGAAACCGCATATAAGTTCTTACACTTCTTATTGAAATGATTAAGACACTTCGATTTTCTTACTTCTTTCTTTGCTCACTTAGCCCCTCAATGAAATAATAGCCTCCCTTACCTATCCGGGAATTTGGAGGAGTTGAATTTTGACATGTTTGATGTAGGAGGGCCATGAAAGCAATATTATGCATTCAAAGAATAGAAAAAAGTTATAGGTTTGGGGAAGTCCATCATGACGATGAGTAACTTGGCACCATTCACATAGCCGGGTGTTTGTGTCTTGCCAAAGTCGGATTGAGCGATATTCCTAACGGATTATGGTATGTGCATCAAGGGTTTGAGGCATCTCGCAAAATTGAAAAACGCCAATCTCCTAGGCTTCGGTTTTTGTGCACCTCTGTCCATAACTCCAAAAGTAAAGTCGAAAAATAATGTGAAAAGAAGAGAGCAAAGCTCTATGTTAAAAGTGTTGCAAAACTGCAAGAGAAAAAGAAAAGAGTAAGTTGTCCACTTTTTCCGTATTCATGTACCACATCCCTTATAAGTTTCCCTCCTTCCCGCATTCTTGACCTTACTTGAAAGTCCTTAAGATCTTTGAGTATGTTGTTTGGCTTTGTGGTCTAAATTGGATTGCTCATGATTGATTTTGATATATTGCAAGTTATGATGCATGTTATGATTTTCTTCCAAAGTGTGATTATCCTTTTCATGATATAATTCTTTTTGATCATATGATGATTTTCATTAGCTATGAAGCAACCATTTGAGGGTGATCTATGAATAGAAGCACAACCAAAATATTGTGGTTTTTCTTTATTTTTGCATATTCATAATCCATATCATCTTGTATCTTAAGTTTAAACCTTGCTTGGGGACAAGCAAGAGGCAAGTATGGACTATTTTGATGACATGAATTATGATCTATTTTTAGGCATGTATTTATATAGATTTTCCCTTTATTTTGCATGCATAGACATACATTCATGGCATTTATGGTTATATTCACCTACTTTGCAAGAATAGAGGTCTACACAGTGTTTTATTGCACTTGTAGGTAATTTGGCGAATTATAGAGCAAAATTGGCACATTTAAGGATTAAATCTTGAAGCGGGACAAATAGGAGCATAAAAGGAATTTTGGACGCGCCAAAGTATTTTCTGATATCTTCGGACGCGGCCCAAAGTATTCTCTGATACCGTCTGACGCGCCAAAGTATTATCTGATACCGTCGGACGCGGCCCAAAGTATTCTCTGATACCGTCTGACGCGCCAAAGTATTTCTGATACCTTATGACGCGGCCCAGAGTATCTTCTGATACCAGCGGATTCGACTTCTTTTCAGCCAAAATATTTAGGGTTTTATCTTTAAACCCTAGATTTATCCCTACATATATCGGAGAGCCTTCAACATTGAAGGGGAGTCAAATTCTCCAAAGGACGGTGACAACCCCAGGATTTGGATCCCCAAAGAGAGGGAGGCTTGAAGATTTTATTGCGTACAGAGAAGATTTGGGGAAGGACGCACTTTCCTAATTTTGGAGTTGGAAGATATTAGGGTTTACATTTGAAGGCGGATTGACATCCCGTTCTTCATTGTCCCTAGAAATTTTGTGAGGTTTTTCTGTTCCTTTGATTCTACATATATTGAACGCGGTTTGAGATTATTGTGTTTGATTGACATTTGTTTTGTGTTTATTATTGAGATTTTAAGGTTTTACCTTTTCTCCCTTTCATATTTGATTATTGATATCATAATGATGATTATTGGCTACAACCCTTTAGCAATTCTAAGGTGAAGGGTTGATAGTTGTGGCTTATATAATGATAGATCGATCGTAATTTGATTGGACCCTGAGAGTTAGAGAAATATCATCGACACCCTAAATCACGGCCTGTTCTTAGGCTTCCACGGCCGTGATTCTCAAGAACTACCCGTGATTTACTTCAGTTTACGAACCTTGCCTTTACTTTAATCCAAAGTTAAAGATTTGTTTTAACTTAGTCTTGGCTTGGCTTTTCTAGGTAGTAATGAAGCCTCAACAACCTCTACTTCAATTTGGAGTGTCACAACCTTAATCGGTTTAGTTAGTCTTGATCCTTGGGTTACAAGTTTGGGTATTTGAGATTAATTCTTGTCTTTAGATCCTTTCTATACTGAAGCCTCAAAAACCTTTATAGAGAGTATTTCTAGATAAGTCATATAAAGCCTTGGAACTTCACCGTACATTGCTTTACCTTATCATACCTTTGCAACTCTTAACTCTGTCTTTAGTTCTTTAGTATATCTTAAACCGATTGCCACAATTAGATACTTGGATATTTAGGGTTGTTGTTTTCCCAATATTTACAAAGCTCATACATTTACTTGCTTGACGATTTACAACTGGATTTAACCCCCCAAATCCCTGTGTTCGATACTTTGGAATTCTTGCTAAACTACGTCGATCCGTACACTACGGGTTCGCTTGCTTTTATTCTAGTTTTATAAAATTAAAGCTTGATTGCACGCACGCTAAGTGGCGAACAGAAAGTCACTCAAGTAGAGTGGTTAGTTGAAACAGGGGCAAGCGCCCCGAAAGGAAACCGCAACCGGCTCGGTCTAGACCAAGTCCCCGGCAACGGCGCCAAAAACTTGTTCGCTTCAAGCGGTGTGTGCAAGCTTTAAATTTATAACCCTAGATGTAAGCTTAAAACAAGGATGCGAACCCGCAGTGTACGGGTCAATCGTAGTAAAAAGCAAGAAATTCCAGTGTTCGATCAAAGGGACTTAGTGAAACAAAGCAGGAATAGGTTGTCAATGCAACTACTTACCACAAAAGCGATTAAAACAATCAAAGATGATAAAAATTCAATTAAAGAAATATGCAATTCTAGGGATTAAAGCATCTAGTTGTGGTTCCAACTCAAGATCTAAAGATAAGCGGTCAAAGCTGAGATATTTGCATAGAGAAGGTGTTACTAAAGTGGAATAGATCACCGGGTAAGTCTCACTACGCACTAATCCCAAACCGTAACTCCTATTACCGGGTAAGTCTCAAGGAATTAAGGAAAAGAACTATAATCTCAAACTAACACTCCAACTAAGGCAATAGAATCATCCTTTACCGGGTAAGTCTCAAGCTAACTCACAAAGATGGAATGAAAGCACACTCAAACCCCAATAAAGGATAAACCTTTATTACCTACGCTTATGATCTTAGGTAAACAAACAAAGGAATTACCGGGTAAGTCTCATCCTAGGCTTGCATTGAACCAGGAAAGGTGTAATAAGAATAGGATTTGGCAAACTCTAACACTTAACTCTCAGTTTCGGATCAGAAAGGTCACCTCGGTCAGAAGAATTCCATCCCGGCCGAGATGTTCATCGACTGAGCGAGATGTTCTAGGGTTAAGGATAAAGACTCGAGCTTTCAGGGTCTTACTGGAATTTAAGATTATTCTATCATTGTTTCCCACAACCTTCACCCAATCATCCTAGAATCACACAAAGAAATTAGCCACTTATCATCATGAAAGCAATAATCAAATTTAAGGGAAGAAAGAGAATAATTGAACAAGAAAACCTTAAGAGAAAGGCTTCAATAACTGAAGCAATTATCAAACAAACAAGCGTTCCTTGGATCACAATCCAACAAGACAATCGACAAAGAAGGGAATCTAAGAAAGTTTTACAAAACCCTTCACAAAAGCTATAAAAGCTATCAACTTTCTTCCTTCAATCTTCCTTCAACTTCAAAAAGGTTCTCCAAATCTCCCAACTATAGTGGGATAAAACGGCTATCTTGCGCGATGTGCAGCCCTAAGCGGTCTTACGGGTGATAGCGGATGTCGGATTTGTGGAAAATTAAACCCTTTTTATAGGAAAATTACTCTCCAAACATAAGATATCTTAGACAGATCTTTTCCCATAAAAATAGGTAAAATATATGGGCTAAATTATCTTTTTACTTCTAGGAATCCAGCCTAAAAATATAAGATCCTCTTTCCAAAAATAAAAGATCTCAGCCAAATAAAATATATCTCTCGCCGCGTCCAAGGTGTTCGCCTCGGTCGAGTCAGCTCCTTTGGATCACCTCGGTCGAGATGGTACTGTAGCTGACCGAGGTGAATCACAACTGAATGTGAAATCTCCCAAATCTGATCCAAAGTGAATCTTCAATCCATTTTCATGATTCGTGGATTCTTCCTTATGCTCCTTAATGTAGCTCCAATGACTCCTTAGCTCCTTTTGCTCCATTTTGATGTAAAACGTGTCATTTTACCTACGATTACAACGAAACTTGGTGTAGACCTCGATTCTCACAAAGGTAGATGAAACGACAATATAATCACATAATATACATTCAAACATGCAGATTATTAGAGATAAAACGTCTAAACAGGCCCCAGAATATAGACAATAATTTATGCTATCAGCATTCGTGTTGATGTTGAGGTTATGTTGTAGGCATCTGTTCGCTCCAAACGGTGTGTGCAAGCTTTAAATTTACAACCCCAAATGTAAGCTTAAAACAAGGGTGCGAACCCGTAGTGTATGGGTCAATCGTAGTAAAAAGCAAGAAATTCCAGGGGTCGATCACAGGGACTTAGTGAAACAAAGCAGGTATAGGTTGTCAATCCAACTACTAACCACAAAAGCGATTAAAACAATCAAAGATGATGAAAAGTCAATTAAGGAAATTTGCAATTCTAGGAATTAAAGCATCTAGTTGTGGTTCCATCTCAAGATCTAAAGATAAAGCGGACAAAGCTGAGATTTTTGCAAAGGGAAGGTGTTTCTAAAGTGGAATAGATCACCGGATAAGTCTCACTACTCACTAATCCCAAGCCGTAACTCCTATTACCGGGTAAGTCTCAAGGAATTAAGAAAAAGAACTATCACCTCAAACTAACACATTACCTAAGGGAATAGAATCAACCTTTACCGGGTAAGTCTCAGGCTAACTCACAAAGATGGAATGAAAGCACACTCAAACACCAATAAAGGATAAACCTTTATTACCTACGCTTATGATCTAGGTAAACAAACAAAGGAATTACCGGGTAAGTCTCATCCTAGGCTTGCATTGAACCAGGAAAGGTGTAATAAGAATAGGATTTGGCAAACTCTAACACTTAACTCTCAGTTTCGGATCAGAAAGGTCACCTCGGTCAGAAGAATTCCATCCCGGCCAAGATGTTCATCGACTAAGCGAGATGTTCTAGGGTTAAGGATAAAGACTCGAGCTTTCAGGATCCTACTGGAATTTAAGATTATTCTATCATTGTTTTTCCCACAACCTTCAGCCAATCACCCTAGAATCACACAATGAAATTAGCCACTCATCATCATGAAAGCAATAATCAAATATAAGGGAAGAAAGTGAATAATTGAACAAGAAAACCTTAAGAGAAAGGCTTCAATAACTATATCAATTATCAAACAAACAAGCGTTCCTTGGATCACAATCCAACAAGACAAATCAACAAAGAAGAGAATCTAAGAGGATCTTACAAAACCCTTCACAAAAGCTATAAAAGCTATTAACTTCCTTCCTTCAATCTTCCTTCAACCTTCAAAAAGGTTCTTCAAATCTCCCAGCTGTAGTGGGTCGTATGCGGGGTGTTCAGCCCTAAGCGGATGATAGCGGATGTCTAAGCACGGTTGAATTTGTGGAAAATCCAACCCTTTTTATAGGAAAATTCGCCGCGTCCAAGGTGTTCGCCTCGGTCAAGCAGCTCCTCTGGATCCCCTCGGTCGAGATGGTACTGTAGCTGACCGGGGTGAATCACAACTGAATGTGAAATCTCTCAAATCTGATCCAAAGTGAATCTTCAATCCATTTCCATGATTCGTGAATTCTTCCTTAAGCTCTTGAATGTAGCTCCAATGACTCCTTAGCTCGTTTTGCTCCATTTTGATGCAAAACGTGCCATTTTACCTACGATTACAACGAAACTTGGTGTAGACCTCGATTCCCGCAAAGGTAGATGAAACGACAATCTAATCACATAATATACATCCAAACATGCAGATTATTGAAGATAAAATGTCTAAACAGGTCCCAAAATATAGATAATAATTCATGCTATCAAAATACCCCATACTTAGCCCTTGCTTGTCCCCAAGCAAGTTCCAAATATAAAATACAAGATAGAATGGATTATTAATCATAAAGATCAATGAAAAAGTCTTTCAAAACGTTTTAATGGTGTGCTACAATCATAGATCACTCTAAGAGAATGCTTCATGGAATTTAAAATCAATACATGCTCAAAACATTTTATAAATATAAGAAAGTTGTTCATCTTTTCATAAAATCATAGAATGTATAATAAATCATAATCATCGAAATTAATCATGTATAATCTAGTTTAAACCACTAAGTCAATCAACAAGCTCGAGGTCTCAAGGGCTTCCAAAAGAAGGTCAAGAAACATGTGAGGGTGGGATGTTTATAAGGAATGTGGTGCTAGAATCCGGGAAAAAGGATCTTTTCTTCACTTCCTTTTGAACTTAAACATCTTCCCCCAATAAGCTTTGCTTATTTACTTTTTACTTTACTTTTTGGGATGCATGGACAAAGGTGCACAATAACCGAAGCTTAGGAAATCAGCAATCATCAATTTCTCGAGATGCCTCAAACCCTTGATGCACATACCATGACCCGTTAGGAATATCGCTCAATCCGACTTTGGCAAGACACAAACACCCGGCTATGTGAATGGTGCCGAGTTACTCATCATCATGATTGACTTTTCCCAAACCTATTTGTTTCTTTCTAACTTTCAACTAACATCTCAACTTTTCTTTCACTTGCTTTTCACTTTTTCTTGCTTCCAAATTCCCGGATAGGTAAAGGGAGGCAAATATGTACATGAGGGGCTAAGCATTATCAAGAAGAAGAAGAGAAGAGAATGAATTGCTTGGTCTTTCCAGGAAGAAAGTGAGAGAACTCATCATGTGGTGTCAACCTTCAAATTCAACATAATTTTGATAAAAACAAAGTATTAAACATGCCACAAATTTCAAACAAAGCATTTAGCAACTTAAATACATTTTAAAACCTTTCAAGCATATAAAGATTTCAAAATCAATGTGCAAACAAAAATCTTCACTGAGGTCATATCCAGAAAGGAAGCACAAAAATCGGTTCGAAAATTTTCAGTTAAACCGCCTCGATCGACATGTTCTAAGTCAACCTAGGTGAAGCAACTCGTTTGGTCATAATCACTTCGGTCGAGGTCTAAAATTTGTTTTTTCAAACCAGTTTTTGACGTTTTTCTCAATCAAATAACCTGTATGCATGCATGTAGTCTCAGATAAGCATATAGAGCAAAATAAAACATAAATATCCAAATAGAGTCGAGTCATACATCAACATAAAAGTCAAATAATACATCAAATACCCCATACTTGGGACACATTATCCCAATGGGTCAAAATAAGTCTAAAGAAACAAAGTACTCACCGGATAAAGCTGAGCTGCATAATAAGTAAAGAAAGAAAATCCTGCAAGCTCTCAATAATCCCGATCCGGTGGTGGTGGTGGTGGCACGTACGGGTGCTGAGATGGGTCGAAAGGATAGCCCATGACATGCTGAAACTGAATCTCAACCATCGTGTGCTGGTAATGTAGTCTCTCATGCATCTCTCTAATCTCCAAGGACAGGGCCGTGTAGGAATCTATCATTTGATCCGTCAGGTCGATCCGACGGAGAGCAACTAGATCCCTCTGCCTGCGTAACCTACGCCTAGCGGACGTGCCAGTGCTGCAGCCGGCTCCTCCTCAGTCTCATCGTCATCTAATTCAATGACCGGCACACTAGTCCCAACTGTATTTGTGCCCGTATCCATGGGAGCACCGCCATCCTCATCATCACCGTCATCATCCTCCTCAGCCTCATCCTCCTCAACTAGCCCCTGAGCTGCTGCTGTTGCTGCCTCTCTAGCGTCCTCCATCAGCGGGATCCATGCAGTCTTCTAGTAATGTGGATCATATATGGAGAATTGAGCTGATACCTAATACCCTGGGGTGTAGTCTGCTCCCAGGGAATCGCCACATATGGCATAGTAAGACCGCGAGGAACCAGTATCCTCCGTGTGATCATCTCTTGAAGCCCGAGCGGCTTGGCAGCCACCACCATAGTGCATGTGCTCAGATCCAAGTCCATATAACTCGCTATATGAGTCACTATCCCTCCGCAGCAAATATCTCCCTTGGCCTTCGCCTTTATCCTGTGCAAATCCTTGGCCAGCATCATCCCAAAGTCCGGAACTCCTCAGGTCACCATGTAGTATAGACTCAGAAGCTCACCCTATCTGATCTTTTGGGGCGTTTCAGTACGCGCCAGAAGTGTCTCGCTAAAGATCCTGTGAGCAAGTCTAAAGGCTAGATGGAATATAATCCGCTCCCTGGAATCTCCAGGTCTCCATCTTTCTGCGTGCTCAACCACATGAGCAATCTGTCCACAGAACTCTCGAGCTATAGCTCGAGAGGGAAAATCAACAACAGTAGGGGCCGGGAAGCCAAAGATGTCCCGCCAGTGGTCCAAGGGAACTAGATAATTCCGGTTCATCAACCGGTACTTGATGGCGCGCTCGTTGGGCAAGTAGGTGACGGAGCTGACAAACTCCAAGGTCGGCTCTAAGTAGGCCGGAGCTCGGATCTTAGTGAACTGCTCCAGCCCCACAACAGATATCATCCGCCTCAAATCCTCATCCACATAGAGGCAATCAAAAGTAGAGATGTCCAGGAATCGTGGTGCAACCACTAGACGGGCCGCTATGCGGTCATAGTCGACCTGGTTACGCTCATGGATCACCGGTCTAGTATGGCGTGAAGAAGAAGAAGAAGGAGAAGGAGAAGATCTGTCTCTCAACACAAGCTGCCTGTCAGAACTCATTTTCTGCAATCTATCAGACCACCTCGGTCTCTCTGACAAGTCTCAAGAACACCTCGGCCGAGGCGCAGGCCGATTGGACCGAGGCGAAAAACTGTTTGATTGCAACTCTCAAAAATCAAGTTCTTTTCCCCCAAAATCACTACCAAAGGTTCCTATGGGGTACTTAATCCTTTTTCAACAGAATGCAGGGGCAACCAAAGCCCAAATCGAAAGGAATAAGTGGAAGAAGAGGGAGTTAGGGTTTTCTCGAATTTTACCCCAGATTTGCTCGATTTGGTTCGTTTTTCTGCAGATTGGCGTTTGCAATTTGATCCCCTACCCTTTCCTTGCAGCTTGGAAGCGAGAATCGTCGAAAACGAGAGAAGAACGAAGGAGCGAGGTGAGGATTGCGCCGCGGTCGAGAAGAAGGTAAAGGGAGGAGAGAGAAATCTCAGCCCCCTTTTATACCCTTTTCTGGAACTGTTGTCACCTCGGTCGAGATGGTCTCGACTGGACCGAGGTGGATCTTCAGATACCCTAGTCGCCTTGGTTGCTCAAGAATCATCTCGGTCGAGGTGCTGTGACAACAACCGAGATGTGTCACAGTCAAACTCCGTCTTCTCAAATTCTCGAACTTCTGTCCTTCCAGTTTTTGCTCCTGGGTTTTATTCCTTCCTTAGATGTCACCTGTTGTCTGTCTAGGACGCCAAAAACAAAACAAAGCAAAGCAAAAGCAAACTATTTAAAGCTAGACTAGAAAAAGGGAAAAGAAAGCAATACCTTGGGTTGACTCCCAAGAAGCGCTTGATTTAAGGTCGCTAGCTGGACCGTACGCCATCTCTAAACGCGATGGGAGGTATCCTGACCCCATACTTCACCTTCATCATGGGGTGAGATAAGGAAGTCTATCAAACGTTCCAAAAAGTGCAAGTGCTCATCAGGGAATGAATCGTCTATGGGTGGGTCCTCCTTCTCGCGTGAAGAGGGAGGTAGCCGGCTGAGGTGATCCTCAAAAGAATTTTTGGATCCCTTCTTATCGCGGATCTCTAGGTCAAACTCTTGAAGCAATAGAATCCATCGAATAAGGCGTGGCTTGGCATCCTTTTTAGCAAGTAAGTAACGAATGGCTGCATGGTCGGTGTAGACAATGACTTTCGCCCCTACTAAGTAAGAACGAAACTTCTCGAAAGAATATACAACCGCCAATAGCTCCTTCTCGGTGGTGGCGTAGTTACGCTGGGCTTCCTTTAGCGTCTTGCTACCGTAGTAAATGGCGGTGGTCCGCCCATCCTTCTTTTGTCCAAGCACCGCTCCTACCGCCACATCACTCGCATCGCACATGATCTCAAAGGGCAAGGTCCAATCCGGAGGCCGGATAATGGGAGCGGAGATCAACGCTTCCTTAATCCTGTAAAATGCATCAAGACACTCCTGCGAAAACTCAAAAACAACACCTTTATTCAAGCGGTTAGTTAGTGGTTTAGAAATCTTCGAGAAGTCATTGATGAATCTCCAGTAGAAATCTGCATGCCCGAGAAAACTCCTCACACCTTTAACAGAACAAGGGGGAGGGAGTTTCTCAATGGTCTCGATCTTAGCGGGTACGACCTCAATACCTCGATTAGAAACAAGGTGTCCTAGCACAATGCCTTTATTAACCATAAAGTGACACTTCTCCCAATTCAAGACAAGATTAGTGTCTTTACATCTTTGTAGCACTAGAGAAAGGTTAGATAGGAAATCATCAAAAGAGGAACCATATATTGAAAAATCATCCATAAATACCTCCATGATCTCCTCTATATACTCAGAAAAGATCGCCATCATGCATCGCTGGAAGGTAGCGGGTGCATTGCACAATCCAAATGGCATCCTCCTATAAGCGAATGTCCCCCATGGACAAGTGAAAGTGGTCTTCTCTTGATCATCCAGATGGATAGGAATCTGGAAGAAACCACTATAGCCGTCTAAATAGTAGAAGTGTGAATGTCGGGCCAACCGTTCGAGCATTTGATCAATGAAGGGAAGTGGAAAATGGTCCTTCCGAGTGGCCACGTTCAGCTTCCTATAGTCGATGCACACCCTCCAGCCCGTGACGGTCCTAGTTGGGATTAACTCGTTGTTCTTATTCGTCACAACGGTCATCCCTCCTTTCTTCGGAACTACATGTACTGGGCTAACCCACTTGCTGTCCGAGATAGGAAATAAGATACCTGCATCCAACAACTTAAGAATTTCTTTCTTCACAACCTCTTTCAGGATCGGATTTAACCGTCTTTGAGGTTCCCGTGAAGTCTTATGATCGTCCTCCATTAGTATTCTATGCATGCAGAAAGAAGGCTTAATGCCAATAAGATCATCAATAGTATAGCCCAAAGCCTTTTGATGCTTCTTCAGGACATGCATTAGTTTAGATAATTCAGATTCGGAGAGGGAAGCACTAACAATAACGGGATAAGTAGAATCCGGTCCAAGAAAGACATACCTCAAGTGACTTGGGAGTTGTTTAAGCTCCACAACAGGGGTGCTTTCTGAGGGGGATCCTTGCTTCCTCCTTCTAGTGGAGTAGATCAAAGAACTGGACTTTCAGAAGTCTCAGTTGATATCATCTCGCTTTCGACCTCGGTCGAGGTCCAAAGAGGTTGACCGAGATGTTCTTCAGTCACCTCGCTTGGTCCAAAAAGTGCCTCGGTCGAGGTACTACAACTGGAACCGAAACTGGAGATCTCCTTCTCCTGGATTAGTATTTCAGTTTTAGCTCCTGGATCTTCTTCCAGTGCGTTTAAGCTCCGTATATCAGCATCACAAGAAGCATCTATACCTTCCTCCATTAAGCTAAAACTAATAACTTTTTCAAGTGGATCTTTAATAAGGATAGAGCTCACCAATTCTCTTGATTCTTCTTCATCATAGATGTTGAAGATATCATCTCCTAGCTGCTCTCCCTTCATTTCCGCAAGTAATGCAACCTCCACTTCATCTCCGCCAATGTTGAATTTTAACTTGGCATTCTTACAATCCACATTGCAACCCGAAGTTGCTAGAAATGGTCTCCCGAGAATGATAGGAACGGGATAATATCCGGGAATATCAAGTCCAACAAAGTCTATAGGTAAATAAAAGTTACCTAACTTAACCGGAACGTCTTCCAAAATGCCCACGGGATGGGTAATGGAGCGGTCCGCCATGTATAACCGTATCTTCACCTGCTTGGGTTCTCCAAGTCCGATCTTAACACATATCTCCAGCGGGATGATGCTCATGTTGGCTCCTAGATCACATACGGCTTCACAAGTGACATCCCCAACTGGAATGGGAATGCAAAATGAGCCGGGATCTCTTAATTTGGGTGGCATCTTCTCCTTCATTATTTGAATAAGCTCCGAGGATTTAGATGTCATCCTTACTTCACCAAAGTCTTCCAACTTCCTCTTCCTTGATAGAATCTCTTTCAAGAACTTCCCATAGGCGGGCATCCCTAGAATAACATCAATGAAAGGGATGTTAATGTGTAGTTTATTCATCAAGTCAAGGAACTTACCAAAGTGCTTGTCTAGATGTGCTCTGGCCTTGATTGGGGGAATAGAAGTGGTGGTTTATATGCTGGAGGTGGAATATAAACTTCAGTTTTCTCCTCCGCTTTCTGTGGCTCTACCACGGTTGGCATCTCGGCCGAAGTGTTCTTCGATTGTACCTGGACCGAAGTGGTCTTCGTCTGTACTGGCATCGACCGAGGCACTGGATCTACAGTCTTCAGTCCACTCCTCGTCGTTATTGCCATAATCCGTCCTTTAGGGTTGCTTTCAGTCCTTGCTGGAAGCTTCCCTGAATCTCTTGGCGCTTCATTCGCCTTGTTAAAGAATTGTTGTTCTAAGGCTTTTTGTGCCTTCGAAAATGAAGTCATGGACGTCTCCATAGAGTTGAGCTTGATCAAGATGGCCTCCAGCACCGCATCCTTCTTTTCCGGCTAGGACAAACTTAATCCTTGCTCCTGGCTCTTCAATGGAGTAGAAGAAGGAGAAGAAGAGAGGAAAGGATTAGAGGAGTCATTCAAATTGGAGTTAGAGTAAGGGTTACCCGAATTTTGGTTGTTTGCCCTCCAATTATTGTTGTTGGATCCTCTATTGTTGTTGTAGTTGTTGTTCCGGGAACCGTTGTTGTTGTTCCGATAACTATTGTTGTTCCTTGATCCTTGATCTTCCTTCTTGGTTTGAGCAACTAAGAGTTCCTTCAATTGTTTCACATCATTTTTCAAAGAAGTGAGTTGATCATTGTTAGGTGGAGCATCTTGAAAGTTGACTCTTTTAACTCCACCTTCAGCTCCTTGGTGGGAGTATTTCTCCATGTGGAAAGATTGCTTCTCTATGAACTCCCAAGCTTCGTCAATCGGCATGTCCATGAACGTGCCGACGGATAGTAGTGAAGGTTGAACTTGGTGTTTCCGTCCACTCCCTTGAAGTATATCTCCAACAACTCTATCTTTGGAATCCCATGATGTGGGCAATCCAAAAGAATGTCCTTAAATCTCTCCCATGACTTGGACAAGCTCTCCTTGTCCTTCATGATGAATGCATTAATCTTCCCTCTCATTTCAGCGGTTTTAGATGGAGAAAGAATTTATACCAAGTAAGAGGTCTATCATTCAAAGAGAAGTAGAAAGGCCTTAGCTTGTAGTTGTTGTTTTCTATTCTTGAAGGTCTCAAGGTCTCCATCAAGATCTCATAGTTTTGTAGATGTTGATGTGGAGATTCCCTCTCGAGCCCTCCAAACTAGCATCCGAGGTGGAAGTATCTCGGCCGGGGCAACAGGTACTGGATTCTGCCTCGGTCGAGGATCTGGAGCGGGGTCTTACCTCGGTCGAGGATCTGAGTTCGGTCGAGGTAGATACTGGCCTCATAGAGCCACCATATCTGCTTCGATCGCCTCAGTCCTTGTGCGAGTTTCTTCCCTTTCCAGTCTTAGCTCTTCCTTGCTGAGGCATAGTTATTCTAACGCCTCCTTCAATTCGGCCTCAAGATCGCAATTGTTCGCTCCAAATGGTGTGTGCAAGCATTAAATTTATAACCCTAGATGTAAGCTTAAAACAAGGAGGCGAACCCGCATTGTACGGGTCAATCGTAGTAAAAAGCAAGAAATTCCAGGGGTCGATCACATGGACTTAGTGAAACAAAGCAAGTATAGGTTGTCAATGCAACTACTAACCACAAAAGCGATTAAAACAATCAAAGATGATAAAAAGTCAATTAAGGAAATATGCAATTCTAGGGATTAAAGCATTTAGTTGTGGTTCCAACTCAAGACCTTAAGATAAAGCGGACAAAGCTGAGATTTTTGCAATGGGAAGGTGTTTCTAGAGTGGAATATATCACCGGGTAAGTCTCACTGCTCACTAATCCCAAGCCGTAACTCCTATTACTGGGTAAGTCTCAAGGAATTAAGGAAAAGAACTATAACCTCAAACTAACACATCACCTAAGGGAATAGAATCAACCTTTACCGGGTAAGTCACAGGCTAACTCACAAAGATGGAATGAAAGCACACTCAAACTCCAATAAAGGATAAACCTTTATTACATACGCTTATGATCTTAGGTAAACAAACAAAGAAATTACCAGGTAAGTCTCATACTAGGCTTGCAATGAACCAGGAAAGGTGTAATAAGAATAGGATTTGGCAAACTCTAACACTTAACTCTCAGTTTCGGATCAGAAAGGTCACCTCAGTCAGAAGAATTCCATCCCGGCCGAGATGTTCATCGACTGAGCGAGATGTTCTAGGTTAAGGATAAAGACTCGAGCTTTCAGGGTCCTACTGGAATTTAAGATTATTCTATCATTGTTTTTCCCACAACCTTCAGCCAATCACCCTAGAATCACACAATGAAATTAGCCACTCATCATCATGAAAGCAATAATCAAATATAAGGGAAGAAAGTGAATAATTGAACAAGAAAACCTTAAGAGAAAGGCTTCAATAACTGAATCAATTATCAAACAAACAAGCGTTCCTTTGATCACAATCCAACAAGACAAATCAACAAAGAAGAGAATCTAAGAGGATCTAACAAAACCCTTTACAAAAGCTATAAAAGATATTAACTTCCTTCCTTCAATCTTCCTTCAACCTTCAAAAAGGTTCTTCAAATCTCCCAGCTGTAGTGGGTCGTATGCGGGGTGTTCAGCCCTAAGCGGATGATAGCGGATGTCTAAGCACGGTTGAATTTGTTGAAAATCCAACCCTTTTTACAGGAAAATTCCCTCCCAAAGATAAGATATCTTAGAAAGATATTTTCCCATAAAAATAGGTAAAATATATGGGCTAAATTATCTTCTTCCTTCCAGGAATCCAGCCTAAAAATATAAGATCCTCTTTCCAAAAATAAAAGATCTCAACCTAGAATAAAATATCTCTCGCCGCGTCCAAGGTGTTCGCCTCGGTCAAGCAGCTCCTCTGGATCACCTCGGTCGAGATGGTACTGTAGCTGACCGGGGTGAATCACAACTGAATGTGAAATCTCTCAAATCTGATCCAAAGTGAATCTTCAATCCATTTCCATGATTCCTGAATTCTTCCTTAAGCTCTTGAATGTAGCTCCAATGACTCCTTAGCTCCTTTTGCTCCATTTTGATGCAAAACGTGCCATTTTAACTACGATTACAACGAAACTTGGTGTAGACCTCGATTCTTGCAAAGGTAGATGAAATGACAATCTAATCACATAATATACATCCAAACATGCAGATTATTGAAGATAAAATGTCTAAACAGGTCCCAAAATATAGATAAGAATTCATGCTATCAGCATCTGTGAGCTTGTTATGGTCTTGACGGTTAGCTTGAGGTTATAGGTTGGTTTTGGTTATGGAGACTAGTCTCCTACCCTTGCAGTTTGTAATATTTTGTTCCTTGCTATTGCAGGCGTTGATTCTTCCCCAAAGGGAAGTTGTGACGTTGTATTGGATACGAGTATATGAGGTAAGTCCATAGGACTTACTTAGCATTCAGTTATGAGTTTGTGCGATTGTGATGGTTGTGTGTGTTCATATGATTGTGCATTTATAACCTAAACAGGATTAGGATGACCTTTTATTATATTAAATGGCCCAAGTGTATTATAACGGATCGTGACCACTTGCCTCTGTCTGCGGGTAGGAGGAGGTGCCTTGAAGATGATCTCACAGGAGGGGACGAGTGATGATCACCCCCATGCAAAACTCTTGTGTTACGTTGGATGGGGCGGGGTTCTTGAGGCTCCTCGTGTTGCAAAAGAAGTTGAATTAGTAATGGAATAACATAAATGAAAGATGATAAATAAATGTGTGTGGCATACCATGTATGAGATGTTGATGCGTGTTTGTGCTATTACTTTCATACTTATTCATTGTTGTAGTTAACGGTGTATACCATGTTGTAGATGATCTGCAGGTTAGGAAGACTGTAAAGTGATTCAGATAGTGTGACTAGCCGAGGACTTCTGTATAGTAGGATGCGTGGGATATGGGATCTTATATATCAGATGTTTATGGTTGATGTTTTGTACTCGGATTTGTGTTTGTTAACTCTTTTGATGTATGATATAAAACTTTCATGTATTTGGTTTTAATCTACCTCTGCCTTGTTGTAAGATCCAATGAACTTGTTGTCAGGCTAGGGTCATGATCCATTGTGAGATCCTAGCCCAATGTAGCACTCCGAGTCCCGCGGAATCTAGGTGTTACAGAGTTGATATAAGAGCCTTAGGTTGACAACAATGGCACTTGCTATCTACAATAAAGGTAGAGTGGATAAATAAACAAAACCCACATGGGGTCTGATTTTTCAAAAGGTTTTGGTTTTAAAGCGATTACAAATGTTTTGGAATAGTATGTACAGAAGCCGTCACCCATCTGAGGATCTCGACAGTATATATATATATATATAGATATCTTTTATGTGATGATATGTATGCATGTATTATTAAGTACTATATATATATATATATGGCCTATATAGAGCCTTATACGTTAGGTGTACATACCCTGCAGATGGCTCGGACTAGAGCTACAATTGTTGTAGGCAAAGGTAGAGGTTGACCACCTCTTCCTCCAGGAGGGATAGGACAGGGACCAGCTCCCGCTGCAGATCCACTAGTGGTGGAGGAGGCTCCTGAGGAGGTTGCTGAGAGTGTAGTTCCAGCTACGAGGAGTGGTGGGTCCAGGAGACAGCAGACCCATCCAGCCTAGTTTGATGGCTGAGACCGTGTCTCCATGGGTGGATTAGAGTTCAAAGAGTATCCCAAACACTTTGAGGAGTCCATTCGAGCAGGTAGATGAGCCCCAGATCTACCAGGGTATGAGGGATCATCTTAGAGATCCCATGGAGCTACTTAGGTGCCAGCTATGCCGGTACGTGCTACTGAGTTTCCTAGAGCTAAAGAGGAGACTAGAGGGCCTCGATCAAATACCTGGTTGAAAGCATTTCATCAGCAAGGAGTTCCTCACTTCTCAGGTGAGATCGGCTTAGAGACAAAGGTGTGGATTGGGCATGTAGACGGGTAAAGCTAGTACAATCTCTATTCCGTGACCTATCACACTAATGGTGGAGGACAATTAGAGCACGAGTTACGAGCTATGAGTAGATGAAGACTATGCTGAGGGAGCAGTTCGGCCATGCCTCATTAAGGAGGGAGAATCTGCAGGACTTCGTGGAGGTGGGTTTTAAGGACGTACCCATTACAGATGCTATTCACCGCTTCTAGACTGATTTAGCATTGCTCGGTCCAACTGCACCATCTGAGGACCAGCATTTGTACCTTTACGCCCGCTGTTTGAGGGAGAGCACACGCTCATACATGGCGGGATTCCACTTTGACCCGATGGTAGACTACCAAGATCGTGCCTCTGCCTATGAGAGATAGATAGCTAGCCAGAGGAGCACTTCTCAGAAAGGACGGTTTGAGAAGAGATAGTGCACAACAACGACTGGTGTAGGAGCATCTAGATACGGGCGAGGTCAGACTGAGGGCCACTCGAGTGTTACAGTGTCTGCACAGACTACTGATAGAGGCTGGCAGTGTTACAACTACAGGGCCTATGGGAATATGAGGGATGATTGCCCGAGGGAACCACTGCCTTGCTTCTCATGCGGGAAGCCATGACACAAAGCTACGTTTTGCCATCAAGGCAAGGCATCATCACAGCAGGGTTCTTCCCCTGCAGGTGCAGTAAGAGGTGGGCAGAGACAGCTTCAGCATCAGACACAAGGAAAGTAGAGAGTCCCAGACACACCTGCTACTAATAACACGATTTATAACATAGTTTTAGGTGTACATTTAGATAGAATTCTCGCTCATTCATGCATGATCTAGCATTAGTTCAAGACGTTTTGCACCCAATTCACGTATTTTGTCGAGATAGACGTCTAAAAGGACTTGTGCGCGTTTCGTAGGTATTTCGGGAAGTTTAGGAGCTTAAACGATGCGTTTGAGGATCGTTCATTTAGATGACACACTCCCGGACTCATTAGGACACAAGCCAAGGGCTGAGGAGGACTCATGGAGCCTTACCAACACTAGCCATGCACCAAATCACAGCTTAATGGTCCAAGGCGAAGTTTCTGCATAAAATCACGGTTCTCTGACGAACCACGGCCGTGGAAATGACCGTGGATTTTGCCAGATTCTCGTGACAGCTGTGCCACGACTCTAATGGCCAGCTCATGCAAGATTTGTTATAAAAGTGGTCCTTCATGGGTTGTTAGAGGCAGCTGGGGTAGTTTGGGAGCAGCTCATCCATTATCCATTTCTCTCTAACAAATATATTCTCAAAAACAAGAATTTTTTCTAGGAAAGAAAGTGTCAAAGAGAAGAAGAAGAGCTCCATTGAAGAGGAGGAGAAGAACACACACCATAGCTTTCTTGTATTTCGGATTCCATTTTCTAGAATTTGTATGAACCTTTGAACCTTCTTTTGGAAGGGTTGTAAGTGACTCTAATTCTAATCTTCAACTTAGTTTTGAATTATGTTCACTTGTTCATCTCTTTTCTTTCATTATCTTGCAATGGATGTTATGATTCTATGTTTGTTTGTTTCGATTTCCATTATGAATGTTGTAGGCTAAATTGATGTGGTTCTAGGGTAAGGAAAGGATGGTTAGGGCTAGAGCTATGATAGAACGGACTTAGATTTACCTTTGGATGACTTTTGCTTATGAACGTAGTTGCTGTTAGAAATCACGGGTAGTTCTTGTCGAACCACGGCCGTGGTTTAGGTAGAACAAACCGTGATTCCCCCTGGTTTGAAGGATCTTGCCTTAGATCCATAAAATGTTGAAACCCTAAGTTTTTGTTGAGTTTAACCTACCCTAGGGTGACCTAGTGTAGTGATTAAGTGTTAGGAGAGACTTACCCGGTAATCCTTGCCCTTAGAATCTAAAAATAGCAAATCTTAGGTAGTGGTGAGCCTAATAAGCCGCCATTGGATTAAATGTGCTAGGATAGTTGCTTAGGACTTCCCTTTCCAAGACTTACCCGGTAAGGATAGGTTAGATCCCTAATTTACAATCCGGTTTGTGTAGAATTCCTATCCTTAGGTTCTTAGAGACTTACCCGGTAATAAGACCTTAGGTGTGGACTAGTTGGACCATGAGACCTACCCGGTAATTGATCCCAAATTAGATACACTTAATCCCAACATATCATAGTTAATCCAAAGAATGGATAGATAACTTGAGTTCTATGCCATAACCGGAACTTCCGACCCCTAGAATCCGTTTTTTCTTTCCTTGATCATTATCTTGTTTAGTTTGTCCATTTGTGCTGATTTTTAGTTAGTTTGATTGTTTACTTTGCATGAATTGTGATCTTGATTGATCACCAAAAACCAACCAAAAACAATTGAGATTTTCATTTCTTTGTTTCCCCCTTTTCTAACCTTAGACCTTCACTAAACTTAATCACAAAACCGAATCAATTTCACCTTAGTCTTTGTGTTCGACCTCGGAATACTATCCATACTAAAAACGACCCGTACACTGCGGGTGCGCTAGAATTTAGGATAAATATAACAAGTATAAATTTAAGGCTTATTGCGTGCACACTTTTTAGCGTGACAAGTTTTTGGCGCCGTTGTCGGGGACTAGGTCTAGATTGAGTCTATTTTGTGATTGTTTCTAGTGTAGATCTTTCTTGTTGCTTTTGATCTCTCTTTGGTTGGTGTCTTTGCTTTTCAAGACATCTATTACTCTTTAGGTGTATGCGAAGATCTTGTGGCAAGGATTTAGCTCCATTCGATCCCGAACCGGAGAAAACCCTTCGATCTAGATCCAAGAACATCCGAAAAGAGAAAGAGATGGCCGGTAGAAATCTTCAAGCTGAGTTGGATGAAGCCTTAGAGCAAATAAGGCTAAGAGATGAGCTCTTGGAGGAAGAAAGCAGACTTGCCAATGAGAGGCAAGAGGAAACTAGGAGGGAGATTGAAGAGATTAGGCAAGCCCTTGTTCAAGGAGAGCTTAATCGCCGACAACCTCCACCTCCTCCACCACAACCGCAGCCGGCGGCCAATGTTAGGGTTGTTCCCATTGCTATTGAGGAGCCACAAACCCTAGGGAGACGTATGGATCCGGCACAAAGAGCACACCGACCGGGTGTGAATCTAGGAGAACCCGCAACCCACAACTATGAGTTCCGCCCTCAAGTTCTACAAATGATCCGGCATAATCAATTTGGAGGGATGGAAGGAGAGTCTCCTCATCAACACTTGATGAACTACGAGATTTTGATGGAGACTCTTAGGCCGCCAAGATTGGAGAGCAACAACCATAAGCTTAGGGCTTTTTCCTTCTCTCTTAAGGATAAAGCCTTGGCTTGGTATCAATCTATTCCACAAGGGCGAGTTGGTACTTGGGAGGAGATGACAACCGAGTTCTTGACCAAGTTCTTCCCACCTTCCAAGACCACCGAATTAAGAGGGAAGATCAATGCCTTCGTGATGAGGGATAGAGAAAGTTTGTTCAAGTCTTGGGAGAGATTCAAAGACCTTCTCCTTGATTGTCCACACCATGGCATACCGAAGATTGAGCTATTGGAGCTCTAATTCAAGGGACTTGATGAAGATAGCCAATTCAAGCTTCAATCTCTTTCCGGTGGGACATTTATGGAGAAACATGTAGATGATGCTTGGGAGTTTGTGGAGAAGCAAGCTCTAGTGATTGAGAAGTACTCTCATAGGAAGAGTGAAGGAAGAAAGGCGGGAGCATATGAGGTGAGCGAAGTCACCATGAGCAATTTCAAGCTTGACGCCATCAACAACGAGTGGAAATCCTTGAGAGAGTTGTGTACTACAACCTTGAAGAGCCAAGCAACTCCTCAAGTGCTTCCACAAGCCAACTTGTCTTCCAAGGAGGAAGATGTGAATTATATGGGAAGGGGCAACTTCAACAATTACCAAGGCCCAAGAAATTTCAACAACAACCGGCAATTCAACAATTACCGGCCCAACCACAACCATCCCGGATTTTCTTACTCTAACCCGGATTGAGCCTTGAACCCTCCCGCCTCCACAAGCACAACTCCACCACAAAGAGCTTCACAAGAACCTCCACCCGGTTTTTCACAACCTTCAAAGGATAGAACCGAAGTCATGTTTGAGCAATTGCTAGGAAGGTTGAGTGGTCTTGAGAGCACCGTGACTTCAATCTCTAAGGCTCAAAAGTTCTAGAAGCACAAGTGTTCCAAAAGGCGGGTGAAGCACATAGAGACCCAGGAAAGCTTCCCGGAAGAACCGAAGACAACCCGAGAGGCCAAGTGTTGGCTATCACGACAAGGAGTGGATTGAGTATGAAGGATCCTTTGCCCAAGGACCAAGCTAAGGGAAAGCAAGTAGTGGTAGAAGAGGGAAGAAAGCAAGAAGATGGAGGCAAGAGCAAGGATGTAGAGCCAACCTATGTGGCACCGCCTCCGTACAAGCCACCACTACCATTCCCACAATCAAGAGCGAGAGCTCGTTTAGACAATCACTTTGGTAAGTTCCTTGAACTAATGTCCAAGTTACATATTAACATTCCGTTCATGGATGCCATTTTAGGAATGCCGGCATATGGCAAGTTTTTGAAGGAAATACTCTCCAACAAAAGGAAGTTGGATGAGTATGGGGAGATAAGAATAACCAAGAGATCCTCGGAATTGATCCAAACCATGAAGGAAGAGATGCCTCCCAAGCTAAGGGATCCGGGCTCTTTTTGCGTCCCAATAGGAGTGGGAGATGTGAAGTACGAGGCCCTTTGTGATCATGGGGCGAGTGTAAGCATCATACCGCTTGCACTTAGCAACAAGGTCGGGCTAGGAGAGCCAAAGCCGGTCAAGATGACCCTCTATATGGCGGACCGTTCTATCACTCATCCGGTTGGGATTCTAGAGGACATTCCGGTGCAACTAGGAGGATTCTACGTGCCTATTGATTTTGTAGTGTTGGACATTCCGGCGGATTATCCGGTTCCTATCATCTTAGGAAGACCTTTCCTAGCCACTTCCGGATGCTTGGTGGATTGCAAGAACGGGACTCTCTCCTTCAACATCGGGGAAGAGAACATCAAGTTCAAGCTGTCCACAATGATGAAAGGGCCAACCCTCGATGAAGATATCTTCAACATAGTCGAGCAAGAAGAATCTAGAGAAATTGTGAGCTCGATCTTGATCAAGGATCCTTTGGGAAAGGTTCTCACCCTAAGTATGATGGAGGAAGGTGTTGAAGAGGCCTGCAATGAAGAGATCAAGGCCTTGGAAGCCTTGGAAGAGGAGCCAAGAGTTGGATTTGAGAGCCACGAAGAGGTGGTGAACAGCTGCAAGTTCCACGGTCGAGATTTATGTTCCACGGCCGTCAAACTTTCTGGACAACTCCGAGAAGCAAGCTTGGCAAGAACCACGGCCGTGGAAGATGAGCAACCCGTGTTTCCGACCGTGGTTTTCCCTGAATCAACTCTTGATGATAATCAAGCTTCTAGGAGCCATGGGGAGTCTTCCTTTGCTTTGGATTCATCTCATCCAACCTTATTTGGATCGTCTTCAACCGATAGAGGTCCTCCTTCACTTGAACTTAAACCCCTTCCCTCTCATTTAAAGTATGCATTTCTTGGTGATAATTCTACATATCCTGTGATTGTTAATGCATGCTTGAGTGATGATGAACTTGCTAAATTGCTGCATGAACTAAGATTACATAGGAAAGCCATTGGTTATACTATTGATGATTTGGTTGGCATTAAGCCATCTTTGTGCATGCATTAGATAATGATGGAATATAACCACAAACCCTCTACTAAACATCAAAGGAGATTGAATCCTATAATGAAAGAGGTGGTCAAAAAGGAAATCATTAAGTTGCTAGATGCGGGAATTATCTACCCTATCTCGGATAGTAAGTGGGTTAGCCCCGTTCATGTAGTGCCTAAAAAGGGTGGAATGACGGTAGTAACTAATGAGAACAATGAACTAATACCGACTAGGACGGTTACGGGGTGGAGGATGTGCATTGATTATAGGAAATTGAACATGGCCTCTAGGAAAGATCACTTCCCCCTCCCCTTCATTGACCAAATGCTAGAAAGGTTAGCTCAACATTCTCATTTTTGCTATCTAGATGGATATAGTGGATTCTTCCAAATCCCTATCCACCCCGATGACCAAGAGAAAACGACTTTTACATGTCCATGGGGTACCTTTGCATATAGGAGAATGCCATTTGGGTTGTGTAATGCACCCGCCACCTTTCAAAGGTGTATGATGGCTATCTTTTCGGAATACATAGAAAATATCATGGAAGTGTTCATGGATGATTTCTCTGTTTATGGTTCTTCTTTCGATGATTGCTTGGCTAACTTGTCATTAGTGTTGCAAAGATGTGAGGAGACAAATCTTGTCTTAAATTGGGAAAAATGACACTTCATGGTAAGTGAAGGGATTGTGTTAGGACACTTGGTGTCTAACCGTGGCATTGAGGTTGATAGGGCTAAGATTGAAACGATAGAGAAGTTGCCACCACCTACCTCGGTGAAAGGGGTAAGGAGTTTCTTAGGGCATGCCGGTTTTTACCGGAGGTTTATTCAAGACTTCTCTAAAATTTCTAAGCCTCTCACTAACCTACTAATGAAAGATGTTGATTTTGTCTTTTCCAAGGATTGTCTTGAAGCTTTTTGTAGGTTGAAGAACGCCTTGATCTCCGCACCTATCATGCAACCTCCGGATTGGAGTCTACCATTTGAGATCATGTGCGATGCAAGTGATGTGGCCGTTGGGGCTGTTTTAGGGCAAAGGAAAGGAGGGCGTACTCACGCTATTTATTATGCTAGCAAGACGCTAGATGATGCCCAACTCAATTATGCTACTACCGAGAAGGAGTTGTTAGCGGTGGTGTATGCATTTGAGAAGTTCCGCTCATACCTTGTTGGAGCGAAGGTCATAGTTTATACGGATCATGCGGCGATCCGTTATCTACTTACAAAGAAGGATGCCAAACCAAGGTTGATTCGGTGGATCCTTCTTCTTCAAGAGTTTGATTTGGAGATACGAGATAAGAAGGGATCCGAGAACTCCGTGGCGGATCACCTTAGTAGACTCCCACCATTGGAGCTTGGGAAAGACAACATCCCGATAGATTATTCATTCCGGGATGAACAATTGCAAATGGTGGAGGAATGCTTGTTCCAAGTGGCTAGAGGAAGTGAGCCATGGTACGCCGACATCGTGAACTACTTAGTGTGTGAAGAAGTGCCTCCCGGATTAACATATGCACAAAGGAAGAAGTTCTTCAACGATGTAAGGCATTACTATTGGAGTGAGCCACTTCTATTCAAGAGAGGCCCGGATGGGGTGCTTAGAAGATGCATACCGGAGGATGAAGTGGAGAGTGTGATCCGGCATTGTCACTCCTTACCATGAGGAGGCCATGCTAGCTCACACAAAACGTGTGCAAAGGTATTGCAATCCGGTTTTTATTGGCCTAACTTGTTTAGGGATGTGCAAGGTTTTGTAGCGGCATGTGATGCTTGCCAAAGGACGGGGAACATCTCAAGGAGGAATGAAATGCCTTTGAATAACATCCAAGAAGTTGAGATTTTTGATGTGTGGGGTGTAGACTTCATGGGACCATTCCCTTCTTCATGTGGCAATCTCTACATCCTATTGGCGGTGGACTATGTGTCAAGATGGGTAGAGGCAATCGCCTCTCCTACGAATGATGCCAAGGTGGTAGTGCAATTCTTCAACCGGGTGATCTTCCCTAGGTTTGGAACACCAAGGGTAATCATTAGTGATGGAGGGAAGCACTTCATATATTGGAACTTTGGAGCACTTTTGGCCAAGTATGGGGTAACTCATAAGGTGGCAACACCTTACCATCCCCAAACTAGTGGTCAAGTGGAGATCTCCAACCTAGAGATCAAGGCCATCCTCGAGAAGACGGTGGAAATGGAGCTCAATGACGCACTATGGGCATATAGAACCACCTTCAAAACACCAATTGGAACCACTCCCTACAAGTTGGTCTATGGCAAGTCTTGCCATCTTCCGGTGGAAATGGAGCATAGAGCTTATTGGGCCATTAAGTGGCTAAATTTTGACCTCAAGGAAGCGGGAGAAAAGAGGTTGCTTGATATAAACGCCCTTGAGGAGCTCCGGTTGGAAGCTTATGAGAATGCCCGGATCTACAAGGAGAGAACCAAAAGGTGGCATGACAAGAGGATCATTCCAAAGGAGTTGAGTGAAGGAGATCTTGTCCTTCTCTTCAACTCAAGGGTAAGGCTCTTTCCCGGAAAACTCAAATCAAGATGGACCGGGCCATACGTGGTGAAGAAGATCTTTCCCCACGGAGCTATTGAAATAGGAGGGGAGCATTGTGGAAATTTCAAAGTGAATGGGCATCGCTTGAAGAAGTATATTCCGGGAACCCCGGTAGACATGATTGCCCCACTTCTCCTCAAATATACGCTTCCGAGTTTGGTCAAGCTAATGACCTTAAAGAAGCGCTTGGTGGGAGGCAACCCATTGGTAACATTTTTCCTTTTCATTTTTGCCTAGATTTTTTTCTGTTTTTGTGTGCTTTGTGTGTGTTTTGTCTACTTTCGTGTGTGTGCTAGAGCATTAGTGGCATTGGAAGCCTTTCTTGGCAATGAAAATGATGATGATGAAACCCTCCCCAATTATGGGTGGAGCGGACGCGGAACTTGGACGGCTAGCGGTGCCTAGCGTGGGTTCCGAAGCTTTGAAGGATGCTTAGAGCTCTCTACCATGGTTGAAAGGATCATCCAACATCAATTAACTTGAGAATTCCCAAATACCATAGCAAACAATTTTACATTGTGAGAACCTTCTTTCACTCTCTCTACTTCATTTACACATTGGGGACAATGTGTTTCTAAGTATGGCGTGGGGTTTGCATGATCCCTTGCATAATGAGCATCTAGGATAGGTTAATATTTGCACATGTCTTGCATTGTACATACTTAAAACGAAAATCCCATAAAAATCAAAAAATTTTAAAAATTTTTGTGCTTTCTAGGCTTGGATATGATCCTAATGATGAAACTTGTCTTGTGATTGGCTATGGATGGCCTTATGTGTTGAATTGATAAATGCATATGTGGACTTGAACTACTTCTCTTAAATTCTATGAATGACTTGTGATCATGATGATTGCCTAGAATGGATTGAGTATTGAAAGTCGAAATTACATGATAGTTCTTGCATACCATCTAGGAATGAATGAGGCATTTCATCTTTCTCTACTTCTCATCTTGATCATGATTGCTTGAGCACCTCAATTGATATAAAATCGACCTCCTTTAAACCCATCCGGGAATAGGAGCATGCTAGTGTGTTGAAATGTGTGAAAAGCAAGTGCGGGGTAAAGATGTAATGAAAAGAATGTCGTGAATGAAATGCTGAAATTATTGTGGAAGTGTAGCCAAAATATAGGTTTTGGGGCGTTGGTTTAAAAGACAAATAACTCGGTACACTTCACATAATCGGGTGTTGGTGCCTTGCCAAAGTCAAATAAACCAATAGCCCTAACGAGCTTTGGTATGTGTGCCCGGTGTGGATGCACCTCGAAAAAGAGAAAAAGCCCGAGGATGGCTAATCACCGAGGTTTCGGCTATTGTACACCAATGCCATTGTCTCAAAAATGAGTTAAAGAAAAAAAAGAAAAGAAAGCAAGATAGGGAAAAATATACACTTGGGGGAAGTTGATCGAGGACAAGGATGTGGAGTTAGTTCCATTCCCGGATTAGCATCACATAACCTAGAAAATTCCCTGCCCAATTGCAACGTTTCTTGGCCTTTTATGTCACAAGCCCTTATGATCTACTTGCATGTTTGTAAGACTTAGTAATCTAGATTGGATAGACTCTTGATCTTCTTGACCTCTTCATCCTCACATTTCATCCATGCTTTTGAGTTAATTACAATTGTCTTTCCATTCCTTTATTGTTTGATACATAATTGCTTATCCAATTGCCATTGATCATGACTATGAAGGTGATCCAATAGTAGAAGCACAAAACCCAAAAAGATTTTGCCATTTTTCTGCATACATAAATCATGTCATCTCTTAGTCTATAGTTGGGAATTTGCTCGGGGACGAGCAAACCTTAAGTATGGGGTATTTTGATAACACGATTTATAACATAGTTTTAGGTGTACATTTAGATAGAATTCTCGCTCATTCATGCATGATCTAGCATTAGTTCAAGACGTTTTGCACCCAATTCACGTATTTTGTCGAGATAGACGTCTACACGGACTTGTGCGCATTTTGTAGGTATTTCGGGAAGTTTAGGAGCTTAAACGATGCGTTTGAGGATCGTTCATTTAGATGACACACTCCCGGACTCATTAGGACACAAGCCAAGGGCTGAGGAGGACTCATGGAGCCTTACCAACACTAGCCATGCACCAAATCACAGCTTAATGGTCCAAGGCGAAGTTTCTGCATAAAATCACGGTTCTCTAACGAACCACGGCCGTGGAAATGACAGTGGATTTTGCCAGATTCTCGTGACAGCTGTGCCACGACTCTCATGGCCAGCTCATGCAAGATTTGTTATAAAAGTGGTCCTTCATGGGTTGTTAGAGGCAGCTGGGGTAGTTTGGGAGCAACTCATCCATTATCCATTTCTCTCTAACAAATATATTCTCAAAAACAAGAAGTTTTTCTAGGAAGGAAAGTGTCAAAGAGAAGAAGAAGAGCTCCATTGAAGAGGAGGAGAAGAACACACACCATAGCTTTCTTGTATTTCGGATTCCATTTTCTAGAATTTGTATGAACCTTTGACCCTTCTTTTGGAAGGGTTGTAAGTGACTCTAATTCTAATCTTCAGCTTAGTTTGGAATTGAGTTCACTTGTTCATCTCTTTTCTTTCATTATCTTGCAATGGATGTTATGATTCTATGTTTGTTTGTTTCGATTTCCATTATGAATGTTGTATGCTAAATTGATGTGGTTCTAGGGTAAGGAAAGGATGGTTATGGCTAGAGCTATGATAGGACGGACTTAGATTTACCTTTGGATGACTTTTGCTTATGAACGTAGTTGCTGTTAGAAATCACGGGTAGTTCTTGTCGAACCACGGCCGTGGTTTAGGTAGAACAAACCGTGATTCCCCCTGGTTTGAAGGATCTTGCCTTAGATCCATAAAATGTTGAAACCCTAAATTTTTGTTGAGTTTAACCTACCCTAGGGTGACCTAGTGTAGTGATTAAGTGTTAGGAGAGACTTACCCGGTAATCCTTGCCCTTAGAATCTAAAAATAGCAAATCTTAGGTAGTGGTGAGCCTAATAAGCCGCCATTGGATTAAATGTGCTAGGATAGTTGCTTAGGACTTCCCTTTCCAAGACTTACCCGGTAAGGATAGGTTAGATCCCTAATTTACAATCCGGTTTGTGTAGAATTCCTATCCTTAGGTTCTTAGAGACTTACCTGGTAATAAGACCTTAGGTGTGGACTAGTTGGACCATGAGACCTACCCGGTAATTGATCCCAAATTAGATACACTTAATCCCAACATATCATAGTTAATCCAAAGAATGGATAGATAACTTGAGTTCTATGCCATAACCGGAACTTCCGACCCATAGAATCCGTTTTTTCTTTCCTTGATCATTATCTTGTTTAGTTTGTCCATTTGTGCTGATTTTTAGTTAGTTTGATTGTTTACTTTGCATGAATTGTGATCTTGATTGATCACCAAAAACCAACCAAAAACAATTGAGATTTTCATTTCTTTGTTTCCCCCTTTTCTAACCTTAGACCTTCACTAAACTTAATCACAAAACTGAATCAATTTCACCTTAGTCTTTGTGTTCGACCTCGGAATACTATCCATACTAAAAACGACCCGTACACTGCGGGTGCGCTAGAAGTTAGGATAAATATAACGAGTATAAATTTAAGGCTTATTGCGTGCACACTTTTTAGCATGACAGCTACTCAAGGGTCAGCTCAAGGACCGATTAGAGGTAGAGGTATAGAGGCTGGTACTAGTGATGCCCGAGGAGCTCGAGGCAGAGTTTTTAAGCTAAGGAGTGTTGAGGAGCCGCCAGCACCAGCTGGTATAGGTACCATTCTGTTACATGGTTTACCTATTAGAGTTTTATTTAATACGGGTGCTACGCATTCATTTATTCCAGTTGCTTGTTTTGAGCGTTTGAGTTTTTCTACCATAGAGGGAGCACCCTTTACTATAGGGTTACCTAATGGTAGTAGGGTTAGAGGTACCCAGGAGATACGTAGTTGTCACCTACGCTCAGGGACTCATGTGTTACTTGTTGACTTCTTAGTCATGCCTCTAATGCATGAAGAAGTCATATTAGGTATGGATTGGATGGGTAGACACCGTGCGGTGTTATATGCATGTAAGAGAACTATTAAAGTCTCTACCGACATAGGTCCGATAGAGGTCTTCTTGGGTTGGGACCTTGGGAAGACAGGATCTGTCATCAGTGTAGTACGAGCAGCCAGACTGATTGCACAGGGATGTGAAGCCTTCTGGTGCTACGCCATGAAGGATGGAGAGAGTCCGGCTTTGGAGGACATACCAGTGGTCTGTGAGTTTATAGGCGTATTTGCAGAGCCGTCTAACTTGCCACCTCAGAGGAGCGTAGATTTTGGCATTGACTCGGAGCCTGGTACGAGACTCATCTCGAAGGCTTCATACCGTATGACACCTGTCGAGATGTTAGAGCAGAAGAAGCAACTCGAGGAGTTGGCTGAGAAGGGCTTCATACGCCGTAGCGTTTCACAATGGGGTGCACCTGTCCTCTTCATGCGGAAGAAGGGCGGATCTTTGAGACTGTGTATAGATTACAAAGAGCTGAACAAGGTGACCATCAAGAACAGGTATCCACTACCTCCTATTGATGATCTACTTGATCAGCTTAAGGGAGTGACAGTCTTCTCCCGGATTGACTTCCGTTAAGGATATCACCAGCTGAGGGTGAGAGAGCATGACATGCACAAGACGGCATTTCGTACCCGTTATGGACGCTACGAGTTTGTAGTTATGCCATTTGGGCTGACGAATGCCCTAGTAGTTTTCATGGAGTTGATGAACAACATCTTCATCAACTTCCTAGATTAGTTTGTGGTAGTCTTTATTAATGACATTTTGGTATACTCTCGTAGCAGAGAGGAGTATGCCGGTCATCTGAGGATAGTTTTACAGATTTTGAGGGATAGAGAGTTGTACGCCAAGCTCTCTAAGCGTGAGTTTTGGATGTCTGAGGTTGCTTTTCGTGGACATATCGTCTCCGCCGACGGGATTATGGTAGATCCAACAAAGATCGAGTTTGTTGCTGTATGGACGACACCGACGAACGTCATGGAAGTGCGTACCTTTCTTGGCCTAGCCGGTTACTACAGGCGCTTTATAGAGGGATTTTCTATGATTGCCCGTCCACTGACGAGTCTTCTGAGGAAGAATACCAGATTCATATGGACCGACCAGTGCGCTTAGAGTTTTGAGAAGTTGAAGAGACGTTTGACTTCTACTCCTGTCATAGCACAACCAGAGGGTTCTGATGATTTTGTGGTCTATAGTGATGCATCCAAGCTGGCTTGGGATGTGTACTGATGCAGAGAGGCAGAGTGATTGCATATGCGTCTCGACAACTGAAGACATATGAGGAGAACTACCCGACTCATGATCTGGAGTTGGCAGCGGTAGTTCATGCTTTGAAGATCTGGAGACATTACCTATATGGTGCCACATGTCAGATCTTCACAAACCATAAGAGTTTGAAGTACATTTTCAAGCAGCGGGAATTGAATAACCGCCAGCGTCGATGGCTTGAGTTAATCAAGGACTTTGACGTTGAGATTTTGTATCATCCTAGAATGGCGAATGTCGTAGTTAACGCCTTGAGCAGGAAGACACCTCGAGAGAAGGGGATTGCAAGACTTACTATGCAGCCCCTGCTTCAGAGAGATCTAGCTCGGCTAGAGATGGACATCCACTTTTCTGGTGAGAATGCTACTTGTTTGCTTTAGAGGTTCTACCTAGTCTGTTGGATGAGATCCAACAGAAGCAGGGGACCTGCCCGACCTTGACGAGGATTAGAGAGAGGATGTCCCATGGGGAGGCACCATAGTTATCCATTGGAGCTGATGGAGTGATGAGACGACATGACCGCATATGTGTTTCTACTGATGTAGAGTTAAGACAGAGGATTTTACAGGAGGCTTACTGTACACCTTACTCAGTACACCCAAGTACGAGTAAGATGTATCATCATGAGACGCTCATATTGGTGGAGAGGGCTGAAGCCCGACGTAGCCAGATTTGTGGCTAAGTGTGCGACCTGTCAACAGGTCAAGATAGAGCATTTCAGGCCTGGAGGTGAGCTCCATCCACTGCCAGTGCCGTAGTGGAAGTGGGAGGACGTCTCCATGGATTTTATGACCGGACTGAGGACTAGTAGGAGCTTTGATGCTATTTGGGTTATTGTTGAGACTAACGAAGACGACACGTTTCATTCCTATCAGAGAGACGTGGCCAATGGCAGTGAGCACATTGGCTGAGGAGTACACTAGGTAGATAGTGAGACTCCATGGTGTTCCGAGGACGATCATCTCTGATCGTGATGGACGGTTTACTCGAGATTCTGGCAACATAATCAGGCTGCTTTGGGGACGTGTCTACACTTCACGACTGCGTTTAACCCCCAGACAGATGGTCAGTCGGAGAGGACCATCCATACCTTAGAGGATATGTTGCGAGCCTAAGTGTTGGATCGGAGACAGGGATGGTCTGATTACCTCCCACTCGTTGAGTTCTCATACAACAACAGCTGGCATGCATCTATAAGGATGGCTCCCTATGAGGCACTGTATAGACGTAGGTGCCGTACACCTTTATGCTATGATGAGCCTAGCAATATCAGCGGGATAGTGATAGCATGTATTATAGTTTATATTTTAGGGCTAGTTTAGACATTTTATCTTCAATAATCTGCATGTATGGATGTATATTATGTGATTATATTGTTGATTCATCTACCTTTGCGGGAATCGAGGTCTACACCTAGTTTCGTTGAAATTATAGGTAAAATGGAACGTTTTGCATCAAAATGGAGCTAAGGAGCCATTAGAGCTACATTTTGGAACTTAAGGAAGAACTCAGGAAGCATGGAAATGATTAAGAAGATTGATTTTGGACCAGATTCGAGATATTTCACGTTCAGTGGAGATTCACCTCGGTCAGCTACAGTGTCACCTCGACCGAGGTGATCTTGAGGAGCATGGCGAACACCTTGCCACCGGCGAGATCTATATTTTTGCCTGAGATGTTTTATTTTTGGAAAGAAGATATATTATATTTTTGGGCAGGATTTGTGGAAGGAAGATATAATTTTTGGGAGATCTATTTTGGAGATATGGATATATTTTATAGGAAATTATCATTGTAAGACATTATTATCTTTGGAAAATAATTCTCCTATATAAAGAGTTGGATTTTCCACAAGTTGAAAAAGACTGACATGTTGAGAACATCCAAAAATTGAGGGATTTTTTGGATGCTTTGAAGGAAGGATTGAAGGATTGAAGATCAAGGAAGAAAAGAGTCATAGTTGGAGATAGCTTTTGAAGGAGTTTGTAAGACTTTCTAGAATGTCTTTTGGTTTATTGTCGTAGCTGGTTTGTGAATTGAAGAACGCTTGTTGTTTGATATTTGATTCATTTATTGAGACCTTTTTCTTAAGGTTTTCTTGTTTGAATATTGATTCCCTTTCCATATATTTGATTATTGTCATCATGATGATTGTTGGCTAAGTTTCTTATGCGATTCTAGGGTGATTGGCTGAAAGTTGTGGAGTTAAGTGTTTAACCTTAACCCTAGAACACCTCGCTCCGTCGATGAACATCTCGGCCAGGGTGGAACTTGAGTGAACGAGGTGAACCTTTTCTGATCCGAAGCTGGAGTTAAGTGTTCTAGTTTGCCAAATCCTATCCTTATTACCCCTTTCCTGGTTCAATGCAAGCCTAGGATGAGACTTACCCGGTAATTCCCTTGTTTGTTTACATAAGATCATGAGTGTAGGTAATAAAGGTTTATCCTTTATTGGGGTTTGAGTGTGCCTTTATCCCATCTTTGTGAGTTAGCCTGAGACTTACCCGGTAAAGGTTGATTCTATTCCCTTGGGTGGTGTGTTGGTTTGAGATTATAGTTCCTTTCCTTAGTACCTTAAGACTTACCCGGTAATAGAAGCTTTGGTTTGGGATAGTGAGTAGTGAGACTTACCTGGTGATCTATTCCCACCTTAGAAACACCTTACCTTTGCAAACCTCAACTTTGTCCGTGATATTCTTTGAGATCTTGAGTCGGAACCATAACTTGATGCTTTAATCCCTACAATCCGCATTTCCCTTTACTTGACTTTACATCATCTTTGATTGCTTTAATTGCTTTTGGTTATTTGCAATATTTGACAACCGATTATGTGCTTTGTTTCACCATAGTCCCTGTGATCGATCCCTGGAAGTCATGCTTTTTATTACAATTGACCCATACACTACATGTTTTTGGCGCCGTTGCCGGGGACTTGGTCAAGACCAAGCCGGTTGCGGTTGTCTTTCGGGGCAACTGCCCTTGTTGCTATTAACCACTTTACTTGAGTGTTTTCGCAGGATCTTTTCTTAGGTGTATGCGAAGAACTCGTGCTGGAAAGGAAATTGTTCCTTACGATCCCGAACCAGAAAAGACATACAAACGACGATTGAAAGAAGCTAAGATGGCCAATCAAGACAATCGCGATCTTGAGGCCGAATTGAAGGAGCCGTTGGAACAACTACGCCTCAACCAAGAAAAACTGCAGCGAGAGAGAGAGCAGACTACGCCTCAACCAGTTTCTTCCTCGACAGATCCCAGATCCTCGACCGAGGCAAGATCCAGTTCATGTTGCCCCGCCCGAGATACATCCACCTCGGATGCCTGTCCGAGATATTCTTTTGTTGGAGTTCCACAAACCCTAGGACAGAGGATGGACCCTAATCAGCAAGTGAGGCGTCCAGGAGTAAACCTAGGTGATCCAGCTGAGCATGATTACGAACTTCGACCGCAAGTTCTATTTATGATCCGACAATGCCAATTTGGAGGTTTAGAGAGGGAGTCTCCGCATCAGCATTTGCAAAACTACGAGATTCTGATGGAGACCTTGAGACCTTCAAGGCTGGAAAATAACAACTACAAGTTAAGGCATTTTCATTTTTCTTTGAAAGACAAGGCGCTTGCTTGGTATCAATCTCTTCCACCCGGAAAGATCAACACTTGGGAAGAGATGACGACGGAGTTTCTAACAAAGTTCTTTTCTCCCTCCAAGACTGTTGAAATGAGAGGCAAGATTCTTGCATTCATCATGAAGGACAAGGAGAGTTTGTCCAAGTCATGAGAGAGATTCAAAGATGTTCTATTGGATTGCCCACATCATGGGATTCAGAAGATAGAGTTGGTGGAGATATACTTTATGGGATTGAATGGAGCTACTCAATTCAATCTCCAACTACTTTCCGCCGGAACATTCATGGATATGCCGATAGACGAAGCTTGGCAGTTCATTGAAAAGCAAGCTTTGCATATGGAGAAGTACTCCCATAAAGGAGCCGAGAATGGAGCAATGAGAGTTAGCTTCCAAGACACTTCATCAAATGAAAATCTACTCACCTTGCTTAAAAATGATATGAAGCAATTGAAGGAGCTTTTGGTTGTTCACACGAAGAAGGAGCAAGATGGAGGATATCAAGGAAGAAACAACAACCAAGAGTCATGGAACAACAATTACATCAACAATAAAGGCTCCAACAACAACAATTGGCGATCTAATCAACAAAATCCCGGTAACCCTTATTCTCATGCTAATAATGCTTTTAACCCCTCCTCTTCTTCTTCTACTCAATTAAAGAGCCATGAGCCTGGATCAAGTTCGTCCCAGCCAGAGAAGAAAGATGCAGCGTGGAGGCAATTTTGATCAAGCTCAATGCTATGGAGACGTCGATGACTTCATTTTCGAAGGCACAAAAGGCCTTAGAGCAACAATACTTCAATAAGGCGAATAAAGCGCCAAGAGATCCAGGGAAGCTCCCAGCAAGGAAAGAGAGCAACCCTAAAGGACAGATTATGGCAATAATGAAGAGAAGTGGACTAAAAACTGCAGATCCAGTACCTCGGTCGGTGCCAGGGCAGACGAAGAACACCTCAGTCCAAGATCAGACGAGGAACACTTCGGTCGAGATGCCAACCGAGGTGGAGTCCCAGAAAGCGAACGACAAATATTAATTTTATGTCCCACCTCCTGCTTATAAACCAATACTTCTATTCCCCATGTCAAGGGCCATAGCACATCTAGACAACAATTTTGGTAAGTTTCTTGACTTGATGAATAAACTACACATTAACATCACTTTCCTTGATGCTATTTTAGGTATACCCGCCTATGGGAAGTTCTTGAAAGAAATTCTATCAATGAAGAGGAAGCTGGAAGACTTTGGAGAAGTTAGGATGAAATCTAAGTCTTCGGAGATCATTCAAATCATGAAGGAGAATATGCAACCCAAATTGAGAGATCCCGGCTCCTTTTGCATTCCCATTCAAGTTGGGGATGTAACTTGTGAGGCATTGAGTGATCTAGGAGCCAGCGTGAGTATCATCCCGCTAGAGCTATGTGAGAAGATCGGACTTGGAGAGCCCAAGACGGTGAAGATAAGGCTATACATGGCGGATAGCTCTATTACACATCCCGTCGGAATTTTGGAAGATGTTCCCGTCAAGTTAGGTAACTTCTATTTACCTATAGACTTTGTTGTACTTGACATACCCGCAGATTATCCCGTTCCTATCATTCTCGGGAGACCATTTCTAGCAACTTCGGGTTGCATTGTGGATTGTAAGAACGCCAAGTTGAAATTCAACATTGGTGGAGATCAAGTGGAATTTGCATTGCTTGCTTCAATGAAAGGAGAGCCACTGGAGGATGATATCTTCAACATCTATGATGAAGAAGAATCGAGAGAATTGGTGAGCTCTATCCTTATTAATGACCCTCTTGAAAGAGTTCTTAGTTTTACCTTAAGGGAGGAAGGTATAGATGTTTCTTGTGATGCAGATATACGGAGCTTAAAGGCATTGGAAGCAGATCCAGGAGCTAAGATTGAAAAACTAATCCAGGAGAAGAGAAGCAATTTAAGCTTTGGTCTCAGTTCCAGTACCTTGACCGAGAAACTTTCGGGACCAAGCGAGATGTTCTTATCAGAAGAACATCTCGGTCACCCACCTCGGACACCGACTGAGACAGCAAGCGAGATGTTGTCAACTGAGGAAAACAAACTTCCTACACCCTTTTCTGAGACTCATTTACAGTTGGTGGAGCACTGGCTCCACCAAGCTTCTGATAGTAAAGAGCCTTGGTATGCTGATATTGTTAATTATCTTTTTTTCCAGGAAATACCGCCCGGATTGACGTAGGCTCAAAAGAAGAAATTCTTCAAGGATATACGCCACTACTACTGGAATGAACTTCTACTGTTTAAGAGAGTTCCGGATGGGATCCTTCGACGATGCATTCCAGGGGATGAAGTTGCTAGTGTTATACGGCATTGCCACTCGCTTCCTTGTGGAGAACATGCTAGCGCTCACAAAACATGCACTAAGGTATTACGTTCTGGATTCTTTTGGCCCACATTATTTAAGGATGTGCAAACGTTTGTGGTTTCTTCTTATGCATGTGAAAGAAGAGGGAACTTGTCTAGAAGGAACGAGATGCCACTCAACAATATTCAAGAGGTCGAGATCTTTGATGTATGGGGAGTTGATTTCATGGGACCTTTCCCATCATCCGCATGGAACTTCTAAATCCTCCTAGCTGTGGACCACGTCTCTAGATGGTTTGAAGCCATTGCCTCTAACACTAATGATACTATAGTGGTTATGAAGTTCTTCAATCGGACTATCTTTCCACGATTTGGGACACCACGCATTATCATCAGCGATGGAGGGACGCATTTCACCACCGGAAGTTTAAGGCTCTTCTATCGAAGTATGGGGTAACCCACAAGGTCGCAACCCCTTATCACCCTCAAACTAGTGGACAGGTCGAAATCTCGAATAGAGAAATCAAGAAAATTTTGCAGAAGACCGTCTCTAGGATGAGGAAGGATTGGTCCATGAAGTTGGACGACACTCTTTGGGCTTATAGGACCGCATTCAAGACTCCCATTGGTACCACCCCTTACAATTTGGTATATGGGAAGTCTTTCCATCTACCCGTTGAGTTAGAGCACAAGGCATATTGGGCAATCAAGTTGTTGAATTTCGATATCAAGGAAGCCGGAGAAAAGAGGCTATTGGACATCAATGAATCGGAAGAGCTTCACTTAAACGCTTATGAGAATGCCAAGATCTACAAGGAAAGAACGAAGAGCTGACATGACAAGCATATCATTCCTAAGGAATTCAAAGAAGGAGATCTAGTTCTACTCTTCAATTCCCGTCTTCGTCTCTTTCCAAGTAAGTTGAAATCTAGATGGACTGGACCTTACATTGTGAAACATATTTTTCCCTATGGTGCAGTTGAGATTTAGGGTGAAACAAGCGGAAGCTTTAAGGTCAATGCTCATCGGTTGAAGAAGTACCAACCGGAAGTCCAGGTTGAGGAGATTGCACCACTATACCTTGTTTACGGATGTTGTACGATACAGCTAGACACCTTAAATCAAGCGCTTCTTGGGAGGCAACCCAAGGTATTGCTTTCTTTTCCCTTTTTCTAACTTAGTTTTAGATAGCTTGCTTTGCTTTGTTTTTGGCGTCCTCTCGACAGAACCAAGTATTTTCTAAGGTAGGATTACAACTCAAGAGCTACACCGGAAGTTCAGAAGTTCGAGAAATTGAGAAGACGGAGTTTGACTGAGACACATCTCGGTTGCTGTCACAGCACCTCGACCGAGATGTTCTTGAGGCAACCAACGCGACTAGGTCTAACAACCCGGTCAGACACCTCGGTCCGATAGGGACCACCTCGACCGAGATGAAATCAAATTCAGCGAGGGGTATAAAAGGCAAAGTGGATTTCTCTCTCCTCCCTTTCCCTCTCAACTTCAACCTCGACCGCGGCGGAGATTTCCCCTTGTTTCTTCGAATCTTGCTCGTTTCTTGCAATTTTTTTATCGATTGCACCGGAGGAAGCAAGAGGATTTGATTTCAAGCACCAAACTACAAGAAAAACGCTCCGAATTTGCTGAATCTGGGTATTTCATTCGAAAACTCTAACTTCTTTTCTTTTACTGATTTTAGACTGATCTGGGTTTGGTTGCCGTCCATTATTGCTGAAAAGGATATAAGTACCCCATAGGAAGCAATTGGTAGTGATTTGGGGGAAAATAATTGGAAAATCAAAGAGTTGAAATCGAAAAGCCAGTCGCCTCGGTCCAGTCGTGCTATGTCTCGGACGAGGTGTTCTTCAGACTGTCAGGGCAACCGAGGTGTTCTTTAGTCAAAATCATGAGTAGTAGATCCGATCGTCAGATTATTATGAGAGATGGTCCCAGTGGTTCTTCCCCTTCCTCTGCATCTCATTCCACTATACCGGTGATCCATGAGCGTCACTAAGCTGATTTCGATAGGATTTGCGGGTGTCTCATATTAGCCCCGTGTTTCTTAGACGTTTATGCCTTCGAGTGCCTCCACGTAGTGGAGGAGTTGAGGAAGAAGATTTTGATGGTAGGGCTGGAGGAGTTTATGGAGATCCAAGCTCCAGCCTACCTAGAGCCGACTATGGAGTTTGTGACCTAGAACACCTCGACCGTGACTGAATTTACTTCCCGAGTAGTGGCTCGAGATTTTTGGGGGCAAATAGCCCATGTGGTGGAGCACAGTGATAGATGGAGACTTGAGGACTCCAGAGAGAGCATCATCTTCCACCTAGCTTTCCGTCTTGCACACCGCATATTCAGCGAGACACTTCTGACGCGTATTAAGACACCCCAGAAGATATGACAGGGAGAGCTATTGAGCTTATTTTGTATGGTGATTGGTAGGGTGCCTGACAAGGGCAAATCGAAGGGAGACATCTGTTGCGGAGGATTGGTGACCCATATTGCTACAACCATGGGTTTGGATTTGAGTGCATGTACAGTGGTAGCGGCTGCAAAGCCACTTGGACTTCAGGAGATGATCACGAGGCGCATTCTGGTTCCTTGTCTTAGCACACCGTACGTAGCTATGCGTTGGGAGGCAACTGCTCCTCAGGGCATTCTTTGGTTAGCTTAGTTCACAGTTTTTTACCAGCAGTACTGGTCTTCTGCTTGGTTTCACTACATGCAGGGTGCTAGAGATGTTGCACCAGGTGAGGATGAGGAGGAGTATGATGATGGCGGAGCTGCCATGGAGACCGGTACTGATACCGCCGGCCCTAGTGTGCCAGTTTTCGATTTAGATGACGAGGCGACTGAGGATGAGGTAGCACCACCATCACGACCTGCCCGGCGTAGAGTCCGCAGGCTTAGATACCCAGTAGCTCACCGACGGATTGATAAGTTGACTGACCAAATGATCGACTCCTATGCAGCTATGACAGTGGATACATCCGAGCGCTTTGAGGATGAGTGTAGATACACTAATGGTTAGATGCATTAGATTAGAGAGATCCAGCATTACCAGCAGCGCATGATTGAGATCCAATTCCAGCATATGATGAGGTATCCGTTTGATCCATCTCATCACCCCAACATCCCACATCCACCACCACCACCACCACTAGCTGACCACGATTAAAGCTTGCATGGATTTCTTTTCCTTATTTATTATGCAGCTCGGCTAGGTCCGGTGAGTTTTGTGTTTTCCTTGACTTTTATCCGACCCATTGGGACAATGTGTCCCAAGTATGGGGTATGTGGATGTACTTATTTGACTATGTGTGTATGATTGTATGACTCTTGATGGATATTTATGATCTTATTTTGCTCTATGTGTTTATCTGCCATTACATGCATACATAGAGGTTTTTAACTGAGATTTTTCTTAACGGTTTTTAACTGAGATTTTTCTGGCCAAACGAGATTGAACACCTCGGATGACCTAGAACACCTCGACCGAGGTGGGTTTTTAACTGAGATTTTTCTTAACGGTTTTTGTGCTTCTTCTTTGGATATGACCTCAGTGATGATTTTTTTTGCAGATTGGTTTTGAAATCATTATATGCTTGAAAGGTTTTATGAAATGTTTAAGTTGCAAACTGCTTTGTTTGTAGTTTTAGCATGTTTAATACTTTGTTTTTATAAAAATTATGTTGGATTTGAAGGTTGACACCACATGATGAGTTTTATCACATTCTTCCTGGGATGATTAAGGCAATTCATTCTCTTCTCTTCTTCTTCTTGACCATGCTTTAGCCGCTCATATACATATTTGCCTCCCTTTACCTATCCGGAAATTTGGAAGCAAGCAAGTGAAAGTGAAGTTGAGATGTTGGCTGAAAGTTTTAGAAATAAACAAATAGGTTTGGGGAAGTTCATCATGATGATGAGTAACTCGGCACCATTCACATAGCCGGATGTTTGTGTCTTGCCAAAGTCGGATTGAGCGATATTCCTAACGGGTCATGGTATGTGCATCAAGGGTTTGAGGCATCTCGAGAAATTGATGATTGTTGATCTCCTAGGCTTCGGTTATTGGGCACCTATGTCCATGCATCCCAAAAAGTAAAGTAAAAATAAGCAAAGCTTATTGGTGGAAGATGTTGAGATTCAAGGAAAGTGAAGTAAGATCCTATTCCCGGATTCTAACACCACATACCCTATATACATCCCACCCTCACACGTTTCTTAACCCCTTTTTGGAAGCCCTTTAGACCTCTAACTTGTTGATTGACTTGGTGGTTTAAGCTATATTATACATGATTGATTTCGATAAATATGATTTATTACGCATTCTATGATTTTATCCAAAGATGAACAACTTTCCTATATTTATAAAATGTTTTGACCATGTCTTGATTTTATTTGCCATGAAACATTCTCTTAGAGTGATCTATGAGTGATCTATGAGTGGAGCACACAACCGAAAATATTTTGAAATACTTTCCATTGATCTTTATGACTTATAATCCATTCTATCTTGTATCTAAGATTTGGAACTTGCTTGGGGACAAGTATGGGGTATTTTAATAACATGTATTATAGTCTATATTTTGGGGCTAATTTAGACGTTTTATCTTCAATAATCTTTATCTATGGATGTATATTATGTGATTATATTGTTGATTCATGTACCTTTGCGGGAATCGAGGTCTACAACTAGTTTCGTTGTAATTGTGGGTAAAGGAATGGTTAGAGCTACATTTTAGAACTTAGGGAAGAACTCAGGAAGCATGACAATGTTTAAGAAGATTGAGTCTGGACCAGATTCGAGAAATTTCACATTCAATTAAGATTCACCTCGGTCCGCTACAATGTCACCTGGACCGAGGTGATCTTGAGGAGCCTCCTGACCGAGGCGGACACCCTGCCTCGGGCGAGATCCATATTTTTGGGCTGAGATCTTTTATTTTCGGGCTGGATTTCTAGAAGGAAGATATTATTTTTGGGAGATCTATTTTAGAGATATGGATATATTTTATAGGAAATTATCTTTTTAAGATATTATTATCTTTGGAAGATAATTCTCCTATATAAAGGGTTGGATATTCCACAAGTTGAAAAAACTGACATGTTGAGAACATCCAGCAATTGAGGGATTTTCTAGAAGCTTTGAAGGAAGGATTAATGGATTGAAGATCAAGGAAGGAAAGAGTCATAGTTGGAGATAACTTTTGAAGGAGTTTGTAAGACTTTCTAGATTGTCTTTTGGTTTATTGTCTTAGCTGATTTATGAATTGAGGAACACTTGTTATTTGATATTTGATTAAGTTATTGAGACCTTTTCCTTAGGGTGAAGAACTGAAAGTGGTGGGAAAGACGATGATAGAATGATCTTAATCCCAGCAGGACCCTGAAAGCTTGAGTCTTTTACCTTAACCCTAGAACACATCGCTCAGTCGATGAACATCTCGGCCGGTGTGGAACTTGACTGAACGAGGTGAACCTTTCCTGATCCGAAATTGGAGTTAAATGTTCTAGTTTGCCAAATCCTATCCTTATTACCCCTTTCCTTGTTCAATGCAAGCCTAGGATGAGACTTATCCGGTGATTCCTTTGTTTGTTTACCTAAGATCATGAGTGTAGGTAATAAAGGTTTATCCTTTATTGGGGTTTGAGTGTGCCTTCATCCCATCTTTGTGAGTTAGCCTGAGACTTACCCGGTAAATGTTGATTCTATTTCCTTGAGTGGTGTGTTGGTTTGAGATTATAGTTCCTTTCCTTAGTACCTTGAGACTTATCCGGTAATAGGAACTTTGGTTTGGGATAGTGAGTAGTGAGACTTACCCGGTGATCTATTCCCACCTTAGAAACACCTTACCTTTGCAAACCTCAGCTTTGTCCGCGATATCCTTTGAGATCTTGAGTCGGAACCACAACTAGAAGCTTTAATCCCTAGGATCCGCATGACCCCTTACATGACTTTACATCATCTTTGATTGCTTTAATTGCTTTTGGTTATTTGAAAGAGGATGTTAAAGCTTGCACACACTGTTTGGAGCGAACAGATAGCGCCAGAGCACATTCAGTATGATATGGCTCGAGTAGCGTTGATCAGAAAGAGGATGTTGGTTGCACAGAGTTGCTAGAAGTCTTATGTAGATAGGAGGCGTCGACGTCTAGAGTTCAGGGTAGGAGCTCATGTTTGGTTGAGAGTATCTCCGACGCAAGGCTTCAGACATTTTGGAATAAAGGGGAAGCTAAGTCCCCGATATATCGGTTCTTTTGAGATATTAGATAGAGTCGGGAGGGCGGCCTACAGATTAGCATTGCCTCTGAGGTTAGAGGGTGTTTATCTTGTGTTTCATGTGTCTCAACTAAGGGAGTGCGTACCAGATCCGAGGCACATTGTGAGTTATGATGATCTGATGGTTGAGCAGGACAACACCTTTGTAGAGCACCGTATTGCAGTCCTAGAGCGAGGTGTGAAACGCTTGCGTTCGAAGGACATTCCTATGATGAGGATACAGTGGTCGAGACGAAGACCTGATGAGGCTACCTACAAGACAGAGGATAGTATCTAGAGGAACTATCCAGAGTTCTACGCTGAGTTAGAGGCACCAGTAGGATCCACGAGTAGACCTTAGTGCCATCTTGGTGAGTGCATGCTATGTTATGTGCTTATGTGATATGTTGTGTTTTCGTGCTAGCTGTGATATGTGCATATGATATGTTATATCTTATTTGCTAGTGCGAGATAGGTGTAGTTGGAGATGGTTCTTTCCTCCATGCTATAATGTGTGTTAGGATTAGCTAGAGATGGTTCTTTCCTCCTTGCTATCTCTGCTAGACATAGTGTGAGTGGAGATGGTTTTCCTCCACATAGTATTGTTATGTGTAAGTTTTGGCTGGAGACGGCTTTCCTCCATGCCAGTGTGATGTGGTTAGTGTTTGGCTAGAGATGATCTTCCTCTAGGCCTTGTTGAGAGTTGATGATAGTGCTCAAAGTTATACTTCGGCTTATGGGCCCGAGAGGTTTTGGGATCTTGCAAGTTTCGGGACGAAACTTGTATTTAGAGGGGTGTGATGTAAGAGCCTTAGTCCTTTGAGCCTAGGAGTCTTGTTGAGCCTTAGCAGAGTCCTAGTTCGACCATGTTAGCCACCCCACCGGACCTAAACGGCTGCCCCTGCGGCTAGGCGCCCTGCGCCTTGGGTGAGCCGCCCTACGGCTCTGTGTAGGTGCAGCCGCTTTCGTTGACTCTTTGACCCGTGCTTTGCGGTTGGATTACTTCATAAGCCTCCCATTCCTTTAGATGAGGGGTTTCCTTACCTCATCCCAGCTTCTTCATCTCCCTTACGCTCTTCTTCTTCTTCATCTTCTCTTCTTGATCTTCCTTTGAGTTTATGAGAAAGTTTTGAGAGTTTGCTGAGGTTTTTGAGCTTGGATGATCTTGAGGATGATGTTGAGTGTTCGCCTAAAAGTGTGCGTGCAAACAAGTTTTAAATTATAAAACTAAAACAAAAGCAAGCGAACCCGCAGTGTACGGATCGGCGTAGTTAAGCAAGTATTCTAGAGTATCGAACTCAGGGATTTGGGGAGTCAAATTCAGTTTCGATAATATCGAGCAAGTAAAAATATAAAAGCTTTGAAAATATTGGGGAAAACAGCAATGCTAAAGATCCAGGTATTCAATTGTGGCAACCGATTCAAGATATACTATAGGTATAAGGACAGAGTTGAGATTGCAAAGGTATAACTAAAGTAAGGTAATGTACGGTGAAGTTCCAAAACCCTATATGTCTAACCCAAAGACTCTCTCTATAAAGGTTGTTGAGGATGCAGTATAGAAAGGATCTAAAGGTAAGAATTGATCTCGAGTACCCATGCCCAAACCCAAGGAATCAAAGATAAACTAAAACGGTTAAGGTTGTGACACTCAAAACCGAAATAGAGGATGTTGAGTCTCACTACTACCTAGAAAAGGCAAGCCAAGGCTAGGTTAAAGCAAATCTTTAACTTTGGATTAAAGCAAAAGCAAAGTTCGTAAACCATGGAAAATCACGGCTAGATCTTGAGATTCCACGGCCATGGAATTCAAGAACAGACCGCGATTTAGGGTATCGACGATGTTTCTCACACTCTCAGGGTCCAATCAAATTATGATCGGTCTATCATCACCTAAGCCACAACTATCAACCATTCACCCTAGAATTGCTAAAGGGTTTTAGCCAATAATCATCATTATGATATCAATAATCAAATTAAGAAGAATGAAAGATGAAAACCCTCGAAAACTCAATAATAACTCAAAGTCAATCTCGAATTCCAAACACAAAGTCGTATGTTTATGAATTCAGAAAAGTAGGGATAGAAATCCTCACAGTGATCTAGAGAAACCACAAAGAACGGGATGTCAATCCGTCCTTCAATGAAAACCCTAGAATATTCTGAAAGTACACAATCTCCGAAACACGTCCTTCACGAATCTCCAATCCTTAAGGTCGAAATGAATCCCTAAGGCCGTCTCGAAACTCTAAGCGGAACTGTAAGGGAGGTCTCAGCCGGGCTCCCGAAAACTCCTTTCTCAAGCCTTTTTATAGGGTGAAATAGGGTTACGAGAAAGCCTAGTGACGTGGTTGACTGACAATAATGACACGTCACAAAATCAGCAAAATCACGGTCATGAACAACTTTCCACGACCGTAATTTAGAGCGTGGAACTTAATTACGGCACCAATATGATTTGCACGGCCGTAATTTAGAGTGTGGTTCTTCGAATGACTTCTACACGAACGTAATTTAGAGCGTGGTTATTCGTGACATCCTTCATCCATGCTCCTTCCTTAGCCTCTCCAATGCATCTCCTTGCCATCAAGCATGATCAAACACTCCTGTCCTTCCTCATTTTGCTCTAATCCAAGCCTTTATTCTCCTAAAAACAAAACGAAGCTAGTGTAGATCTCTATATCGACAAAGTGGGTGAACTAGCTCACAATTGCTTCAAACTCATATCCAAGAACACTATAAAGAGGGAAAAACAACTAAAACAAGTGCCTAAAATATAGTCATATTTCATGCTAACAAAATACCCCATACTTGTCTCTTACTTGTCCCCAAGCAAGGTTTTCAAAGGCTTAGAACATAAGGTAGAGTGAAATATGAATGCAAAACAAAGCAAAACAATCTTTTTGGTTAATGTGCTTCTGGTCAATAGATCATCCTCAAACCTTGCTTCATTCATCCTTGATAACGTTTATACACACAAACCAAAATATGCATAGCAAAGAAACTTCATAAATTGCAAATACTTCAAGACAAACATCATAACCTTTAAGCATTGTCAAAATCAAGCATGTCAAACTTCAATTTAGATCACCAAGTCAAATAACACTCTTATGATCTCAACGACTTTGAAATAAGGCCAAGAATGCGGAAAAGGTGGGAAACTTGTAAAGGAATGTGGTGTATGAATCCGGGAAGAAGGGACAACACTAACTCTTTTCTTTTCACCATTTGAACTAGCCACCAACTTAGAGCTTTGCTCTAGACTTTTGCACTTAATTTTTTTATTTTACTTTTCGAGTTATGGACAACGGTGCACAATAACCGAAGCCTAGGAGATTGGCGTTGCTCAATTTCGAGATGCCTCAAACCCTTGATGCACATACCATAATCCATTAGGAATATAGCTCAATCCGACTTTGGCAAAACACAAACACCCGGCTATGTGAATGGTGCCGAGTTACTCATCGTCATGATTGACTTCCCCAAACCTAGAATTTTCCTACACTTTTGAAAACAATGGCTTTCATGGCCCTCCCACATCAAACATGCCAAAATAAATTCTAGAGCGTAATTTAGAGCGTGGTTCTTCGAATGACTTCTCCACGACCGTAATTCAGGGCGTGGTTCCTCAAATCCTTGGTTGTTGCCTTCGTTTCGTGACATCCTTCATCCATGTTCCTTCCTTAGCCTCTCAATGCATCTCCTTGCCATCAAGCATGATCAAACACTCCTTTCCTTCCTCATTTTGCTCTAATCCAAGCCTTTATTCTCCTAAAAACAAAACGAAGCTAGTGTAGATCTCTATATCGACAAAGGGGGTGAACTAACTCACAATTGCTTCAAACACATATCTAAGAACACTATAAAGAGGGAAAAACAACTAAAACAAGTGCCTAAATCATAGTCTTGCTTCATGCTAACATTGAGTGTTGCTGTTGTGATGCTAAGGTTGTGAGGTGGGTAGATGCTCTTGGTTGCTGCCTAGGATTCTGCTGAGGTGAGACCTATATCTCCATCTTCCTTTCTTCTTCTTCTTGCTTCTTCCTTCCTTTTCTAGCTTAGGATCACATGTTAGACTTGTCTTGGATCCTTTCCTGGATGTTTTGATAATCATATATGCGTATGTATATATATGTGTTGATGTGTTGTGTTGAAGAAGTGAAGAGAGTCGAGAAAGATATCGAAGAGTGGTCAGAACCAACTTTCTGCACACACAGCCGCCCCTGCGCCTTACTTTGTCCGCCCCTGTGCCTGCATGTGAGCCGCCCCTGTGCCGAGAGTGAGTCGCCACTGCGCCTCACTGGGTCATCTTGGAGTTCCTTGCTTCTATTGGTGCATACCTTGTTGGTATGTCTTCCTTCCATCCTTCCCTTTGGCCTTGGCTTAGATGTTGGCTAGGCTAGCTTGGTTAGGATGAGTTCTATGATAGAGATGTGCCTTAGGCACTCGTGTTGATGTTGAGGTTATGTTGTAGGCATCTGTGAGGTTGTTATAGTCTTGAGGGTTAGATTGAGGTTGTAGGCGAGTTTTGGTTATGGAGACGAGTCTCCTAACCCTTGTAGTTTGTGATGTTGTGTACCTAGCTATTGGAGGCGTTGATTTCTTCCACAAGGGGAAGCTGTGACGTGGTATTGGATACAAGTATATGAGGTAAGTCCATAAGACTTACTTAGCGTTCAGTTATGAGTTTGTGTGATTGTGATGGTTGTGTGTGTTCAAATGATTGTGCAATTATAACCTAAATCGGACTAGGATGACCTTTAATTATATTTAACGGCCCAAGTGTATTATTACGGGTCGTGACCACTTGCCTCCGTCTGCGGAGGTGCCCTGAAGATGATCTCACTGGAGGGGACGAGTGATGATCACCCCCATGCAAAACTTCTGTGTTACGTTGAATGGGGCGGGGTTCTTGAGGCTCCTCTTGTTGCAAAAGAAGTTGAATTAGTAATGGAATAACGTAAATAAAAGATGATAAATGAATGTGTGTGGCATAGCATGTATGAGATGTTTATGTGTGCTTGTGCTATTACTTTCATACTTACTCATTATTGTAGCTAACGGTGTATACCGTGTTGTAGATGATCTGTAGGTTAGGAAGAATGCAGACTTAGCCAGATGGTGTAACCAGCTTAGGACTTTTGTACATTAGGATGCGTGGGATATGGGATCTTTTGTATTAGATGTTTATGGTGTGACCAGCCGGGGACTTTTGTACTTTGACCTTGAGATTCTGTATCATCCTGGCAAGGCGTGTGTGGAGCTGACGCCTTGAGCAAAAAGACGCCTCGAGAGAAGGCGATTGCTAGACTAACTGTACAGCCTCAGTTGTAGAGGGATCTAGCCTGGCTAGAGATGGACATTCAGTTTCCAGATGAGGATGCCCAGATGTTTACTTTAGAGGTTCTACCTTGTCTATTGGATGAGATCCAACAGAACCAGGGGACCTGCTCAACCCCGACGAGGATTAGAGAGAGGATGTCTCGTGGGGAGGCACCACAATTCTTCATAGGAGCAGATGGATTTATGAGGCGACATGACCGTATTTGTGTCCTTGCAGATGCAGAGTTAAGACAGAGGATCTTACAGGAGGCACACTGTACACCTTACTATGTACATCAACGTGCGAGTAAGATGTACCATGATGTGAGACGTTCATATTGGTGGGGAGGGTTGAAGCCCGATATAGCCAAATTTGTAGCTTAGGGTGCGACCTGTGAACAGGTCAAGATAGAGCATTCCAGGCCTGCAGGTGAGCTCCATCCACTGCCAGTACCGCGGTGGAAGTGGGAGGACTTCTCCATGGATTTTGTGACCGGGTTGATAACTAGTAGGAGCTTTGATGCCATCTGGCTGATCGTTGACAGACTGAAGAAGATGACACGTTTCATTCCCATCAGAGAGACGTGGCCAGTGAGCATATTGGCAGAGGAGTACACTAGACAGATAGTGAGACTCTATGGGGTACCGAGGACAATCGTTTTCGATCGTGATGGACGATTCACATCATGATTCTGGCAGTAGATTCAAACTACTTTGGGGACGAGACTACACTTCACGACTGCGTTTCACCCCCAGACAGATGGTCAGTTAGAGAGGACCAACCAGACCTTAGAGGATATGCTGCGAGCCTGTGTGTTGGATTGGGGACAGGGATGGTCTGATTACCACCCACTCGTTGAGCTCTCATAGAACAATAGGTGGCATGCATCTATAGGGATGGATCCTTATGAGGCACTGTATGGATGTAGGTGTCGTACACCTTTATGCTGGGATGAGCCTAGCGGTATCAATGAGATAGCGCCACAACAGATTCCGGATGATATGGCACGAGTAGAACCGATAAGAGAGAGGATGCTAGCTGCACAAAGTCGCCAGAAGTCGTATGCAGATAGGAGGTGTCGACCTCTAGAGTTCTGGGTAGGAGCTCATGTCTGGTTGAGAGTTTCTCCGACGCGAGACGTCAGACGTTTTGGCATAAAGGGGAAGCTGAGTCCCCAATATGTCGGTCCTTTCGAGATACCGGATAGAGTTGGGAGAGCAGCGTACAGATTAGCATTACCTCTGAGGTTAGAGGGTGTTCATCCTATGTTTCATCTGTCTCAGCTGAGGGAGTACAAACCAGATCCGAGGCACATCCTGAGTTATGATAATCTTGTGGTTGAGCCGGACCACACGTTTGTAGAGAACCCAATTGCAGTCCTAGAGCGAGGTGTTAGACGCCTGCGTTCGAAGGACATTCCTATGATGAGGATACAGTGGTCGAGACGAGGACCTGATGAGGCTACCTAGGAGATAGAGGATAGTATCCAGAGGAACTATCTAGAGTTCTACGCCGAGATAGATGCACTAGTAGGATCCACGACTAGATCTTAGTGCCTTCATGGTGAGTGCATGCTATGTTATGTTCTTATGTAATATGTTGTGTTTTCGTGCTAGCTGTGTTATGTGCATATGATCTGTTAGATCTTGTTTGCTAGTACGAGATAGCTATAGCTGGAGATGGTTCTTTCCTCCATGCTATGGTGTGTGTTAGGATTAGCTGGAGACGGTTCTTTCCTCCCATGCTACCTCTAATGGACATAGTGTTAGTGGAGATGGTTGTCCTTCACATAGTAGTGTTATGTGTATGTTTTGACTGGAGACGGCTTTCCTCCATGCCAGTGTGATGTCGTTAGTGTTTGGCTAGAGATGATCTTCCTCTAGGCCTTGTTGAGAGTTGATGAGAGTGCTCAAAGTTATACCTCGGCTTATGGGTCCGAGAGGTTTTGGGAATTTGCAAGTTTCGGGACGAAACTTGTTTTTAGGGGGGTGTGATGTAAGAGCATGAGTCTTTGGAGCCTGGGAGCCTTAGGTGAGCTTGTCTTGACCTTGTCAGCCGCCCCAGCGGACCCTGTGAGCCGCTCCTACGCTACAGGTGAACCGCCCTTGCGCCTTAGTTGATCCGCCCCTGCGGTTTTGTGCGGCCACAGCCACCTTTGTTGATTTCTTGACTTTGCTTTTGGTAAGCTTCCTATATAAGCTTTCCTTAGCTTCAGTGGAGGGGTTTCTTCATCTCTCCAGCTCTTCTCTTCCTCCTCACGTTCATCTTCTCCTCTCTTCTTCCTTGATATTCTTTGATCTCTCTTTGATCTTGTGTATGTGAGTTTTGAGAGTTGTTGGTGGTTTAAGGCTTGGATGATCAAGAGTTTGAGGCTTAGAGTTGTTGATGTTGTGTTAGAGTGTTGAGGTGTGTTGGAGGGTCCTAGTCGCTGCTTAGGGTTGTTGTGGTAAGCTCTTCTTCTTCCACCTTCTTTCTTTCTTCTTCTTTGCTTCTTTCTTCCTCTTCTAGCTTAGGATCACATGATGACCTTGTTCTTTGCTTCTTTCTTCCTCTTCTAGCTTAGGATCACATGATGACCTTGTGTGAATCTTTTCTTGGATGGTTTGATGATCATATATGTGTATATATGTATATGTGTTATTGTGGTGTGTTGAAGAAGTGAAGAGAGTCGAGAAAGGGATCGAAGAAAAGTCGGGACCAACTCTCTGCACAGTTGGCCGCCCCTGCGCTTGAACCAGCCGCCCCCATGCCTGGTGTGTGAGCCGCCCCTGCACCTGCTGTGATCCGCCCCTGCGCCTCACTGGGTAAGCCTTGTGTTCCTTGCTTTTGTTGGTATGTCTTCCTTCCTTCCTTTCCTTTGACCTTGGCTTAAATGGTAGCTAGGCTAGTGTGGTTAAGATGAGTGTATGATAGAGATGTACCTTAGGCACTCGTGTTGATGTTGAGGTTATGTTGTAGGCATCTATGAGCTTGTTATGGTCTTGAGCTTTAGATTGAGGTTGTAGGTTGGTTCTAGTTATGGAGACGAGTCTCCTAACTGATAACACGATTTATGACGTTAGTTTAGGCATCCATTTAGATAGTTTTTCCCGCTATTGATGCATAGTTTGGCATTAGTTCATGACGTTTACGTTCAATTCATGCATATTGTCGAAATAGATGTCTACACGCACTATTGTCGATTTTGTAGGTATTTTGGGGAACTTTTGGAGCTTAATCGATACATTCGAGGATCATTCCTCGTGATGACAAACTTCCGGACTCATTAAGAAGCAAGCTAGGAGTTAAGGAGAACACATAGGACCTTGTTGGTGCATGCCTTGCACCAACTCATGGCTTAATGATCAAAAGAGAGCTATTTCACCAAAACCACGGCCCAGATGCCATTTCTACGCCCGTGGTTTTGGCTGTGGTTTAATCTGGACAACTGTCCAACGATCTCCATAACCGACTCTTGCCCTTGATGGAGGATATAAGTGGTCTTGCAGGCTGGTTCTCTGGAACATCCTCTCACACACTCTCTCATTCAACAACATTCCATTGGAGGCTACTCTTGGAGGGGAGCAAAAACACTCATATTTGGAGGAGAAGAAGAACACTAGTCTTAGAGTTTTCATAGTTTTAGAGAGATTTTGAGTGAACTTCTTGAAGATATTTGCAAGGCTTTGTAAGGAACGATTTGAACCTTGTTTTGAAGGGTTGTAAGTCTTTCTTTACATTTATTCAGCTTGTTTTCTTGTTTTACTTGTTTCATTTCTCTTTCTCTTCATTTATTTGTTATGGAAGCCATGAATGTATGCTTGTTGAGTTTCGTTGTTAAGATGCATGTTGTTGGCTAAATAGATGCGATTCTAGGGTAAGGAAATGATGGTTATGGCTTGGCTATGATAGAGTAGACTTGAATGTATCTTTGGATGTTTTGCTTGCTCGTACTCAACTACTATCAGAAATCACGGTCTGTTCTTTTACAACCACGGCCGTGGTTTTTATGATATGCCCGTGGTTTGCTTCTGTTGTGTTTGTATTGACAAATCTGAATGTTAGGGTGTTAGATTGTTGAAATCCTAGTATTTGTTAAGCTTAATCTAGCCTAGGGTGACCTAATGCTAGCAAACTAAGTGAAGAAAGAGACCTACCCGGTGATTTCCGACCTTAGGTACCGAAGATGATGAACTCTAGGTAGTAGTGAGCCTCACAAGCCACTATTGGACTGAGTGTGCTAGGATTGATGTTTAGGACTTGCCTTCCCGAGACTTACCCGGTAAGGAGAGGTTAGATCCCTAGATACCAATCCGGTTCGTGTAGAATTCCCAACCATAGGCTTCTAGAGACTTACCCGGTGATAGGACCCTTAGGTGCGGGATTAGTGAATCACGAGACCTACCCAGTGATTGACCCCATTTGAGAAACATTCCTTCCCAACACATCATAGCTAGTCCAAGGTTGATTAGAAGCTTGAGTCCAATGCCATAACCGGAATTCCTAACCCCTAGAATCCGCTTTTCTCTCTTTGATCACATATCTCGTGTTTGTGTTGTTTATTTGCGTTGTTAGCTTGATTTGCTAATTTGTTTTTATACTCTTGCATCATTTGTGATCTTTGATTAATCACCACAAAACCAACCCAAAAACATAGTGATTTTCATTTCTTTATTCCTGTCTCTTTTCTTAGACTAGATTTACACTATCCTTAGTCACTTATTTGGTTCAATTTCACCTTAGTCTTTGTGTTCGACCTCGGAATACTATCCTTGCTACAAAATGACCCATACACTGTGGGTTCGCTAGGAGTTAGGAAAAATATATCGAGTTATAAATTTAAGACTTTTGTGCTACAGAATCTTAGCGTAACAAGTTTTTGGCGCCGTTGCAGGGGACTAGGTCTAGATTGAATCATTGTTTGTGATTGTTTATAGTATAGGTCTTTCTTGTTGCTTTTGATCTTGTTTGGTTTGTGTCTTTGATTTTTCAGGGCATCTCTCATTCTTTAGGTGCATGCGAAGATCTCGTGGCAAGGATTTAGCTCCATTCGATTCCGAACCGGAGAAAACCCTTAAAGCTAGATCTAGGAGCATTAAGAAGAAGAAAGAGATGGCCGCAAGATATCTTCAAGCTGAAGTGGATGATGCTTTAGAGAAAATTAGGTTAAGAGATGAACTCTTGGAGAATGAGAGGAGACTCGCCAATGAGAGGCAAGAAGCAACTAGGAGGGAATATGAAGAGATTAGGCAAGCTCTTGTACAAAGAGAGCTTAATCGTCAACAACCTCCACCACCACCACCACCACCGTAGCCGGCGTTCAATGTTCGGTTTGACCCAATCATTATTGAGGAGCCACAAACGTTAGGGCAACGTATGGATCCGGCCCAAAGAGTGCACCGTCCGGGTGTGAACTTAGGAGATCCCGCAACCCATGATTATGAGCTATGCCCTCAAGTGCTACAAATGATCCGACATAATCAATTCGGAGGGATGGAAGGAGAGTCTCCTCATCAACACTTGATGAACTATGAGATCTTGATGGAGACTCTAAGGCCGCCTAGATTGGAGAACAACAACCATAAGCTTAGGGATTTTTCCTTCTCACTTAAGGATAAATCCTTGGCTTGGTACCAATCGATTCCACTAGGACGTGTGAGTACTTGGGAAGAGATGACAACCGAGTTCTTGACAATGTTCTTCCCACCTTCCAAGACAACTAAGCTAAGAGGGAAGATCAATGCCTTCGTGATAAAGGATAGAGAAATCCTATTCAAGTCTTGGGAGAGGTTTAAGGACCTCCTCCTAGTTTGTAGAGAAGCAAGCCTTGGTGATAGAGAAGTACTCCCATAGGAAGAGAGATGGGAGAAAACCGGGAGTTTACGAAGTGAGTGAAGTCACCATGAGCAACTACAAGCTCGATGCAATCAACAATGAGCTTAAGCCTTTGAGGGAGTTGTGTGCCACAACCTTGAAAAGTCAAGCTAGTCCTCAAGTGCAAGTGCAAGCCAATTTGGCTTTCAAAAAGGAGGATGTTAACTACATGGGAAGGGGAAATTACAACAATTATCAAGGCCCTAGGAACTTCAACAACAACAACCGGCAATTCAACAATTACCGGCCGAATCACAACCATCCCGGGTTCTCCTATTCTAACTCGGATGGTGGCTTGAACCCTCCCGCTTCCACAAGCGCAGATCCACCACCTAAGGCTTGACAAGAGCCTCAACCCGGTTTTTCTTGGAAGGTTGAGTGGACTTGAGAGCATGGTGACTTCCATTTCGAAAGCTCAAAAGGTTCTAGAAGCACAAGTGTTCCAAAAGGCGGGTGAAGCACAAAGGGATCCGGGAAAGCTTCCCGGAAGGACCGATGATAGCCCAAGAGGCCAAGTGTTGGCCATCACAACAAGGAGTGGGCTGAGCATGAAGGATCCCTTACCCAAGGAGAATGCTAAGGGCAGGCAAGTAGTGGTGGAGGAAGAGCCATTGCAAGAAGAAGGACGTAAGAGCAAGGATGATAAGCCAACATATGTGGCACCGCCTCCATACAAGCCACCACTACCATTCCCACAATCACTAGCAAGAGCTCGTTTGGACAAACATTTCGGTAAATTTCTGGAACTTATGTCTAAATTGCATATTAACATTTCGTTCATGTATGCTATTCTAGGTATGCCGGCTTATGGAAAGTTTTTGAAGGAGATACTCTCCAACAAGAGGAAGTTGGAGGAGTATGGAGAAGTGAGGATTACAAAGAGATCCTCGGAGTTCATTCAAACTATGAGGGAGGAGATGCCTCCTAAGCTAAGAGATCCGGGATCTTTTTGTGTGCCGATTGGGGTTGGAGAAGTGCAATATGAAGCCCGGTGTGATCTTGGAGCAAGTGTAAGCATCATCCCGCTTGCGCTTTGCAACAAGGTTGGGCTCGGAGAGCCGAAGCCGGTCAAGATGACCCTCTACATGGCGGGCCGCTCAATCACTCACCCCATAGGGATCTTAGAAGACATACCGGTTCAGCTTGGGAAGTTCTATGTACCAATAGACTTCGTTGTTTTGGACATCCCGGCGGACTTTCCGGTTCCTATCATCTTAGGGAGGACTTTCTTAGCCACATCCGGATGCTTAGTGGATTGCAAGAATGGAATTCTCTCCTTCAACATAAAGGAAGAGAATATAAAGTTCAAGCTATCCACAATGATGAAAGGGCCAACCCTTCGTGAAGATGTGTTCAACATTGTCGAGCAAGAGGAATGTAGAGAAGTTGTGAGCTCGATCTTGATCAAGGACCCCTCGGAGAAGGTTCTTAGCTTGAGTTTGATGGAGGAAGGAGTTGAGGATGATTGCAATGAAGAAATCAAGGCTTTGAATGCATTGGAAAAGGAGACAAGAGTTGAATTTGAAGTGCACGAAGGTATGCTGAACCATTGTAGGAACCACGGCCAAGGAGCAAGAACCACGACCGTGGTTTCACCCGTGGAACTCTCTGGAATACTCAAACGTGCCAGCTTCTCAGATTCCACGGCCGTGGTTGTACCAGAGGCCGTGATTTTGCCCGTGGTTTCCCTAGAAAATGCCTTAGTGGTTGATCAAGCTTCTAGGAGAATTTGAGAGTCTTCAATGGCTTTGGATTCATCTAATGTGAAGCTACATGGATCGTATCCAACCGATAAAGGTCCTCCTAAACTTGAACTAAAACCCCTCCCCTCTAATCATATGTATACTTTTCTTGGTGAAGATTCTACTTATCCGGTGATTGTTAATGCATCCTTGAGTGATGATGAACTTGCTAGATTGTTGCATGAGTTGAGATTGCATAAGAAAGCTATTGGTTATACCATTGATGATTTAGTTGGGATTAAACCTTCCTTGTGCATGCATAAAATCTTGATGGAAGATAATCATAAACCTTCAATTGAACCTCAAAGAAGATTGAACCCTATAATGAAAGAGGTAGTCAAGATGGAAGTCCTTAAATTGCTAGATGCGGGAATCATTTTCCCGATTTCGAATAGTAAATGGTTTAGTCCCGTTCATGTTGTTCCTAAGAAGGGTGGTATGACCGTAGTAACTAATGAGAACAATGAACTAATCCCAACTAGGACGGTTACGGGGTGGAGAATGTGTATTGACTATAGGAAACTAAATGTGGCCTCTAGGAAAGATCACTTCCCTCTTCCCTTCAGTGACCAAATGCTAGAGAGATTAGCTCAACATTCACACTTTTGTTACTTAGATGTCTATAGTGGATTTTTCCAAATGCCTATTCACCCCGATGACCAAGAGAAAACAACATTTACATGCCCTTGGGGAAAATTTGCTGACCGAAGGTATTTCTATGGTCGTCTATACCCAATCAAAATTAAATCCCGACTTAGCACTAAGAACAAGTATAGTGATTAAGTAAGGGTCGAACCCAAGAGAGTTAAGGTGTTTTAGATGCATTTATCGATTATAATGACAAGTGGCACAAAAAGGGGGGGAGTGGTTGAATTGATGTACAAAAACTTATGAAAACGATTAATGCGACAAGTAAGACAATAATGGATGACTCTACACTAGGTTGATTCTAAGCATGCAATTGCAACTTTGGTGCATTCCTTTTACAAGTTTTTAAGTAATCTCCCGTCTCGATCATACGTATGTGTTGAGCCAACCGGCATCAACCCAACTTAACCTGTTAAAGTTCCGTAAACATACAAAAACAAATAACAAGTTAGCATTCAAACAAAGACTAAGGGATATAAAGAGAAGATTAAAACCGTTAAACTTATCTTTATATTTGTGTTCCTTTTCTTTAAGTAATTACAACCTGTTATTACTTAAAGTTGCTACTAGATTAAAGACCCGAACCCGGAACCTATTAATCCTACTTGTTTACATGCACTTTAGAACCTAAGGTGATCAATCTCAAGTAATAGTTAACATGCAATTAAACAATGGAGATCGAGGAAACACAAAGCATTACTGAATAAAAACTTATATTAAAAGAACTTACAACCAAAGTAACAAAGCAAATTCAAACCAACCCAATGTAGTAAGGGAGTTAGCAACTCATTACAATGGAAAACCTAAAGTCTAAAATGGATTTTGTGAGGAAAAGCATGGATGATTCTAGCAATCAGCCATGGACTATTTATACTACAAAAGACACTTAATTAGGAGTAAATACCCGGCCTAAAACAGCCACCTTTAATGCCATAAAGGTGGTGTAAACAGCCGGAGTAAAGCTTCTGGCGTTACACCGCAGGGGCGGCCTTCAGGAACCGCATGGGCGGTTTAGGCAGAATCGGGTGATCTTCTTCAGAACCGCTGGGGCGGCTACACAACTCCGCTGCGGCGGATCTTTAATGCACTTCAACGTTTGACCTTTCGCCTTCCTGACGTTTCTGATGTCAAGGCACAGGGCGCCTTAAGGCCAACACAGGGGCGGTGACACAGACTCTTCACCTTCCAGCTCCCAAGGCGAGGCGCAGGCAGGGCGCAGTGGGAGGCGCAGGGGAGCTGGTCAATGTTTCGTCAAGGCAAGTCACCGACACTAATGCAATAAAAAGACTCTAAAAACTACCCTAAATGATAGTTATTCCATCACCTATCAAACTCCCCCGTACTTAGACCTTTTACTCGTCCCGAGTAAAACAAATGACAGCCATTAGACTCAAGGTCTCAAGAAGCAAGGGAAAGAAAGAAAAATAATGGAAAACAAGAGAAAAAACCGAGAAAGAAAGAAGGAAGGAAAAGAGAGGAAATGTGAGCAAAAGAGATACTACCATCCTTATCGCTCCAAGAGTGGCCTACCCGGATAACCTCCTTATGACTCCCCTTCTTATGTCGGCAAAACGCCGGAAGGGAAACCTACACTCGGTGTCGCTCATCTTGCCAAGGTGCCCTTTCGGGTTTTCACCTTGCCACTCTTCTTCTTTTCTCACTTAAACGCACATCCCTCAAGTCCAATTTTGCACCAACCTAAGGTTGGTCGGACTACCATCTTTTTACCTAAACCGCCCTTTCGGGTTTTCGGTTTATCCAAGGATTTTCATGCCTTTTTTCACTTCTTTGGCTTTATTTTTCAAATGAAACTGAATTCAACAATGCAAAAATCAATGCAACAAAACAACTAAATGAATTGTACAAGCAACGATATATATCCCTCCCCCATACTTGAAGTGCACTTTGTCGTCAAAGTGGAAATCAGTCAAAGATAAATGTGGGAGAAGGGAAAGAAATGTACCCCTGACTAGGGTGGTCCGGATGGACCACCAGGACCCTCCTCCGGCGGGTAAGGAAAGTGGTTGAAGAAGTGCTCCTCGCGGCGGTAGATGTCATCAATGCGGTCCTCCTGAGCAGACATCCGGCAACCGAAATAGGACTCAAAACTGGCCTGCCAAGCCAGCTGCTGCTGTTGGCTGCCTGCCAGGCCTCCTACCTTTGGTCGAAGTGTGAGGTCATGGAGGTGGCAAAAGTGTCCTGCCAGCTCTGTTGCTACTTCAGCATAGTCCGCTGGTAATCGGACTAACAAGCCCGGTGCTGGGTCGTCATGGCCGCCATCTGAGCTTGAAGGCTCGCAAGGGCCTGGTCCTCCTTTGGTGCCGCTGTGGGCATCTCCTCGTCATTTGGGATGGGCAGGTGCTCCTTCTGATGGGCCCGGCTGGAGCTGGCGGCATGCCTCTCCATAATGGCCACTAGTGGCCTCCTCGGTATGAACGGATCTACCGGTATATAGAGTTCGGAGAGCTCACCTCCTAGTGGTAAAGGTCGGGGGAGGTAGGTGAGGTGGCTCCCATGTGCAAGGGAGATCCAAAACAGGTTCTCCCCGTCCCTCCGGAGGAGCTTGCACCTCCTAAGCATCCCTTCAGTGTAGAGAGGAGATGTCATCCCATCCTCTAACTCGGACAGGTCCATCACTTGTGAGGCCATCAAATAGATCACCCCACCTCCGACAATGTCCCTCGGCTCATTCCTCCTAATCCGCTTTAAAGCGGCGAGGAAGAGAGAGGGTAAATCCATCAACTGCTGGCTATGTGGAAGGCAGGAGTAGAGCAGTGGGAGGTCCTTGAGAGCGACCTTGTTTTCCTCTTTGTGTCCACAGAAGACACTCATGAGGATCTTGGAAATCAACCTCAAACTCGAATGAGTGAGTCTGTTGGAGTACTCACTCCCAGCATGGAACTCCGACCCGGTAGTTGCTCGCCAAAACTCACATAGGTCCGGGGCCGGGACTAGATCCCACCAGTTCTCAAAGGGGTTTAGAGTCACCCCAAAAGCCTCCCGTAAATCATTGTAGTCAAGCGTGTACTTCACCTTGTTGAACTTGAAGGGGAGGCCGGTACACACGTGATCTTCCTTCTGCATTGAAAAAGTGGGAATATATTGTTTGCTGAGCTCCGGATATATCGGAGCACTCTTCCGGAGGAAGTCCCCGAGCCCAGCATTTTCCAAAAATGTTTGCATGCTCTCTAGCATGCCCAGTTTCTCCATGGTCGGAATATGTAGAAATTGAGTTGCAAACACAACTCGATCCTGCACAATCCTATATCTATCCTTCTCCGTTTCCGTCATTTTCTATTTCCTTGGGGCTTCCATTCTTGCAAAGATTCGAGCAAAGGATTAGTGAATGTTTGGAAAAAAGAAAAGAATCGACCTTTCTTTTGGTTTTTCCGCAGGGGCGGCTGTGCTGGCGCAGGGGCGGAGAGGCGCAGGGGCGGATGCTTGCAGGCGCAGGTACGGGAGAATAGCAGAAGGCGATTTTTCGAATACTTTGAAGGTGGTGGCGCCTTGGAGTGGCTCTGGTGGTGGTTTTTGGTACAGGCGACGTTGAAGGTGGCGCAGGAGTGGAGAATCGTTGCAATTGAAGGGAGGTTGCGTTTGGCACGAGGGCAGGTAGGGCAAGGGCATTTGGGGATGTGCGTCCTTGGTGTTGGTGGCGCAGGGGCGTCGGAGAGGGTGTTTGGGTGGTTTCTCTGAGGGCGCAGGGGCGTTCGCAGCTTAGAGAGAGAGAAGGTGCGAGGGGTTGTGGTTGTGTTTGGTGAGGAGGGTTGGTGGGTGGTGCGTGGTAGGTATAGGTATTTTTTCGAGATCCCATTTTTTTTCTTTTCTGGGTAAACCCGCAAGGGCGGAGGTTTGATACCGCAAAGGCGACGACAAGGGAGAGGAGCACGCAAACCCAGCGCCGGGGGCGGCGATGGGAATTTGTGTCAAGGATGGCCGCCGTAGGGGCGTAGGGATGTCACCGCGGGGGCGGTGACAGGCGTGTTGCAGGCACAGACCCAGCGCCGGGGGCGGTGTTGTCCTGAGTGTCACCGAAGGGGCGGGATATTAATCCGCAGGGGCGGATTTCTTGACAAAAACTCCTCTTCTTATTCCTTCGGGTTGCCTCCTAGAAGCGCCTTTGTTTTATGTCGTTGGCTCGACGTAAGATCTCTACTTCTCTGACCGTGCCTCCTCTAGTACCATCTCGTCAATCGGATCGTCCTTGACTCCTTCAAGGTAAAGCTTTAGCCTTTGTTCGTTCACCTTAAACACCTTGTGTGTTTGCGGGTCATAGAGATCCACAACCCCGTGAGGTTATACTTTGGCTACTATGAACGGCTCTGTCCATCTTGAACGCAGCTTACCTGCAAAGAGTTTCAAACGGGATCGAAAGAGAAGTACCTTATTACCTACCTTGAAGTCCTTCCGGAGGATATTCCGGTCATGCCTTGCTTTGGTCTTTTGTTTGTATGTGGTAGCATGGTCATATGCATCCAGCCTTAGTTCCTCCAACTCTTGCAATTGGAGCTTCTGAAATTTTCCCACTTCTTCTATGTTCATGTTGCACTTCTTTACCGCCCACCAAGCCTTGTGCTCTAACTCCACCGGTAGGTGGCCAGCTTTCCCAAACACGAGCCTAAAAGGAGACATTCCAATGGGAGGTTTGTAGGCTGTCCGATATACCCATAGGTGGTCATTTAGGCTTGCACTCCAATCCTTCCGGCCGGGAGAAACCGTGTTTTCATGGATGTTCTTTATTTCCCGGTTGGATACCTCCGCTTGGTCGTTTGTTTGAGGATGATAGGCTGTTGATACTCGTTGGTGAACATGGTACTTCTTAAGGAGAGCCGTGATCGTCTTGTTGCAGAAATGGGTACCCCTATCACTGATTAAGGCTTTCGGAATTCCAAATCTAGCAAAGATATTTTCCTTAAGAAATGCTACAACCACTTTTGAATCATCAGTTTTTATGGCCTTTGCTTCCACCCACTTGGAAACATAGTCCACAACAAGCAAAATATATGTGTTCCCGAATGACGTAGAAAATGGCCCCATGAAATCAATTCCCAAAATGTCAAATATTTCACAAAATATAAGAGAGGATTGGGGCATTTCATGTCTCCTTGAAAGATTTTCCACCCTTTGGCATCTATCACACACTTTACAAAATGCAAAAGCGTCTCGAAAAATGAGTGGCCAAAAGAAACCGGCATTCAAAATGTTTCTTGCAGTTTTGTTTGCTCCAAAGTGCCCCCCCACATGACAAAAAGTTAGGACGGATTGTACCTCATTGTCCGGAATGAAACGCCGGATCTATTGGTCACTACAATGCTTCCAAAGGTAAGGATCGTCCCAAACGTAGTGTCGAGCTTCAACTTTTACTTTCTCTCGTTGTACTTTGGTGAAGTCTGAAGGATCCTTTTTCCTGTAAATGAAGTTCACAATGTCAGCAAATCAAGGCTTAAAATATTGAAGCTTAAGACAAACCTCCGTCGACAATTCCGCAGGGGCGCCTAGACGGGGCCGCAGGGGCGGCTGGTGTGAGGCGCGGGGGCGGTTACACAACAGAGAGTTGTGTAGAATGTATCATTTGGAAAGCTTCCGGCTATCTCTCTTTCTTTTCCTGGTTCTTCCTCCTCTTGCACTAGTCTGATCAAATGATCTGCCACTAGGTTCTCAGCCCCCTTTTTGTCCCTTATTTCTAGGTTAAATTCGCTTAGAAGGAGCACCCAACAAATTAATCGTGGCTTCGCCTCCTTCTTTGCCATGAGGTACCTAAGGGCTGCATGGTCAGTGAAAATAATTACCTTTACCCCAACTAAGTATTGCCTGAACTTCTCAAGGGCAAAAACTACCACCAACATCTCCTTCTCGGTGGTGGAGTAATTCCTTTGTGCTCCATTTAGTATCATAGACGCATAATGGATCACATGGGAGGCCCTTCCGTCTTTTTGTCCTAAGACAGCTCCGACGGCGTAGTCACTGGCGTCACACATGATTTCAAAGGGTTTCTCCCAATCCGGAGAACGGATGATCGGAGCGGTGGTGAGACATGACTTCAGAGTGTCGAATGCTTTCTTGCAATCCTTATCCACTATGAAGGTTACATCTTTCTTGAGCAATTCACACAAGGGTGCTGAGATCTTTGAGAAGTCTTTGATGAACCTTCGGTAGAAACCTGCATGACCAAGAAAAGATCGGATTTTCCGAACAAGAGTAGGATAAGGTAAATTTTGAATAACATCAACCTTTGTCTTATCTACCTCTATCCCTTTTGAGGATATTACATGTCCTAACACAATTCCTTGTTTGACCATGAAATGACATTTTTCTGAATTAAGAACTAAGTTTGTTTCAACACATTTTTCAAGAACAAGTTTTAAATGCCCTAAACATGCGTCAAAACTGTCTCCATGGACGGTAAAATCATCCATGAAAACTTCAATGAAATTTTTTATGTATTCGGAGAAATACTTATCACGCACCGTTGGAAAGTGCCCGGCGCATTGCAAAGTCCAAAGGGCATTCTACGATATGCAAAAGTGCCTAATGGGCAAGTGAACGTCGTCTTCTCTTGATCTTTTGGTGCGATGGCTATTTGGAAATAGCCCGAATATCCATCCATGAAACAGTAATATTGATGACCAGCAAGACGTTCCAACATTTGATCAATAACGGGTAATGGGAAATGGTCTTTTCGTTTTACCTTATTGAGCTTGCGGTAGTCAATGCAAACTCTCCATCCTGTTTGTGTTTTGCTTTGGACCATCTCTCCGTGTTGATTTTCCACCAAAATGATGCCTCCCTTTTTTGGAATTGGGTCGGGCTAACCCAAGTGCTATCCGAGATAGGAAAGATCATATCCGCTTGGAGGAGCTTGAACACTTCCTTTTTGACCACATCCATCATTGGTGGGTTCAACCTCCTTTGAGGTTGCCTAGAGGGCTTGGCTTCGTCCTCAAGTAAAATCCTATGCATGCAAGTGGAAGGACTTATCCCCTTGATGTCCGCAATAGTCCATCCGAGGGCCGTCTTGTGCTCCTTTAGCACGTTCACCAACTTATCTTCTTGTCCGTTAGTCAACTTATTGGAGATGACCACCGGCAAGGTATTGTGTGCTCCAAGGAAGACATACTTGAGGTGTTGCGGAAGATCCTTCAATTCTATTTCCGGTGCCTGCACTATGGATGGAACAAGCTTTTCGCTTTGGGTTAGTAAAGTAGGCCCAATGGCCAAATTGGAGATAGGTAGCCTTTTATGCCCATCTAATTGGGCTAGGACCTCTTTCATGCTAGATGTTAACACATAATCTCATTTGAAATCATCAATGTCATGCTCAATCACATTTCTCAATTCATCCACGTCAGAGTTTTCAAAAACATCTTGCATAAAAGGTTCAACAACGTCAATAGCACATAGAGAACGATCATCGCTAGGAAATTTCATTGCATCTGAGATGTCAAATTCTACTACTTCTCCATCAAACTTCATGGTCAATTTACCACTAACATAATCAATTTTAGTCCTAGCTGTTTTCAGAAATGGCCTACCTAACAGTATGGGTGCAACATGCGAGTCATTTTCCATATCCATTACAAAGAAATCAACAGGAAAAATTAGGTTGTCTACCATCACTAATACATCTTCAATTATCCCTTTCGGGTACACATTAGATCTATCAGCAAGTTGTACTACAATCCTAGGTTCCATTAGTGGCCCAAGGCCAAGTGATTTGTAAATCGAATATGGCAAGACATTAATAGAAGCACCGAGATCAAGCATTGCTTTGTCAAAGCGGATTTCCCCTATAACACAAGGAATTCTTACCATGCCCGAATCACTGTATTTCTTGGGCATTCTCCGTTGAAAAACCACCGACACATGTTCACTCACTTGCACTTTCTGTTTCGCTTTTAGCTTTTGATTTCTCTTGATAGTGCAAAGTTCCTTCAAAAAATGAGCATACTTAGGGATACTTTTCACCAACTTAAGGAGGGGAATGTTGACCTCGCATTTAGAGAAAGTCTCAAAGAGGTCCTTGTCCTCTATGATTCTTCGCTCCTTTAATGCTTCAGGAAAAGGAGCCGGTGGCTTTTCGGAGTACAGCGGCGGGAAGTTAGGCCGGACGTAAGTATCCTTTTCAGCAGGACCTTCTGTTGTGTTTTCCGCAGGGGCGTCAGCTTGAAGGCGCAGGGGCGGTTCAGGGGTTGTCACCGCAGGGGCGGGGGCAGCCAGCCGCAGGGGCGTTCATCCTTCTGGGCTGGGCGCAGATGTAGCTGCAAGGGCGGCTGTGGGTGCGGAAATAATGATAGAAGGTTCACTTTGTGACTCTTTTGTTGATTCTTGTCGGATTTGCTTCCCGCTCCTTAATGTTAGGGCACTAACATTCTCCTTGGGGTTTATAAACATCTAGGAAGGCAATCCTTCGGAAATCCTTGATTCGGTCCTTGAAATAGCTTCCGCCATTTGGCCAACCTGCTTTGCAAGGTTCTTGATGCTTGATTCTGTTGTTTGGACATGAGTAGCAAAGTGTTTAGTCAAAACCTACAACATATCCTCAGTTGAGTGATACTTACCTTGGCGGGGCTGCTGTTGTTGGTTTTGTTGATCCCTCAGACGAAAATTCTGTTGGTCACGCCAATTTAGCATGAAATTTTGTGCATAGGGATCGTTCTTAGGTCTTTGCTGTTGTGGTTGTCCATAACCCATTGCGTTTACTTCAGCATCGCAATCTTAAACTTGTGGACACATGTCCGTGGGATGATACGGGTCAACACAAACTCCACAAGCTTTGAGGTGTTGCGGTGTTCCCATAAATGTTAGCCTCTTCACCATTTCCTTCAATTCCGCCAGCTCGGTGGAATTCTTGCTCTTCCCGGAACTGACGACATGAACTCCTTTCTTAGCCGGGGTCCTTCCAAAGTTCCGAGTTCCTTCCACTAGTTCCTGTGTCTTTTCCAAGGCAAGGTCAGTAGTAGAGTTAAGAATATTACCTCCGCAAGCCGCATCGACGATCCTCCTTTTATTGTCTAGCAAGCCATTGTACAAGTACAAGACTAGATCTTGAGTTGAATATCCGTGAAAAGGACAGCTGGATCGGAGGCGTGCAAACCTTTCGAAGTACTCGTAGAGAGTTACGGTTGCCTCTTGCTCGATGTTGCTTATAGCTTTCTTCAAGCTATTGGCCTTTTTAGCTGGAAAGTATTTCTCCAAGAACGCTTTGTGAAGGTTCTCCTAAGTGTCAATACTCCCGGATAGAAGGTGGTAATACCAATCATCCGCCGAATCTTTGAGTGTGAAACCGAATGCCCTCATCTTGATCTGTTCTTCGGTAATATTGGCCGGCTTCATGCTCATACAAACGGTGTGGAACTTCGCAAGGTGCTTGATGGGGTCTTCTCCACTTAGCCCATGGAAGGATGGAAGCAAGTGAATGAGGCCCGGTTTGAGCTCAAAGTTGACTCCTTCTCCTAGTGCCGGTATAGCGACCGCAACATGGTTTTGAGCTAAAGTGGGCTGCGTAAGTTGACGAAGAGTACGGTCAGCCATCTCTTGTTGTAGTTGTTGTTGTCTTCGTTGCCGGATGTGCGTCCTCTCAATTTCTGGATCAAAAGAAGAAAAGCCGGAATTAATAGCACGGGTTTGAACCATAAAAATGGTTCAAACAAATAATCAATAATAACAATAAAATATAAAAACTCCCCGGCAACGGCGCCAAAATTTGACCGAAGGTATTTCTATGGTCGTCTATACCCAATCAAAGTAAATCCCGACTTAGCACTAAGAACAAGTATAGTGATTAAGTAAGGGTCGAACCCAAGAGAGTTAAGGTGTTTTCGATGCAATTATCGATTATAATGACAAGTGGCACAAAAGGGGGGGTTTGGTTGAATTGATGCACAAAAACTTATGAAAACGATTAATGCGAGAAGACAATAATGGATGAATCTACACTAGGTTGATTCTAAGCATGCAATTGCTACTTTGGTACATTCCTTTTACAAGTTTTTAAGTAATCTCCCGTCTCGATCATACATATGTCTTGAGCCAACCGGCATCAACACAACTTAACCTGTTAAAGTTCCGTAAACCTACAAGAACAAAAAACAAGTTAGCATTATATAAAGAGAAGATTAAAACCGTTAAACTTATCTTTATATTTGTGTTCCTTTTCTTTAAGTAATTAACACCCGTTATTACTTAAAGTTGCTACTAGATTAAAGACCCGAACCCGGAACCTATTAATCCTACTTGTTTACATGCACTTTAGAACCTAAGGTGATCAATCTCAAGTAATAGTTAACATGCAATTAAACAATGGAGATCGAGGAAACACAAAGCATTACTGAATAAAAACTTATATTAAAAGATCTTACAACCAAAGTAACAAAGTAGATTCAAACCAACCCAATGTAGTAAGGGAGTTAGCAACTCATTACAATGGAAAACCTATAGTCTAAAATGGATTTTGTGAGGAAAAGCATGGATGATTCTAGCAATCAGCCTTGGACTATTTAAACTACAAAAGACACTTAATTAGGAGTAAATACCCGGCCTAAAACAGCCACCTTTAATGCCATAAAGGTGGTGTAAACAGCCGGAGTAAAGCTTCTGGCGTTACACCGCAGGGGCGGCCTTCAGGAACCGCAGGGGCGGTTTAGGCAAAATCGGTTGATCTTCTTCAGAACTGTTAGGGTGGCTACACAACTCCGTTGGGGCGGATCTTTAATGCACTTCAACATCTGACCTTTCGCCTTCCTGACGTTTCTGATGTCAAGGCGCAGGGGCGCCTTAAGGCCAACGCAGGGGCGGTGACACAAACTCTTCACCTTCCAGCTCCCAAGGCAAGGCGCAAGCAGGGCGCAGTGGGAGGCGCAGGGGAGCTGGTCTACGTCTCGTCAAGGCAAGTCAACGCAGGGTTGGCTGCAAGGACCCGCGGGGGCGGTGGAGCAACAGAAGCTTTGCTTCTTGATCGATCTTCACTCCTAAGTGCTTATAACTCCTTCCTTAGCTTCTTTTGATCTTCTTCTTCTGGACCAAGGAGTTAGTAGCATAAACAAACACTAATGCAATAACAAGACTCTAAAAACTACGCTAAATGATAGTGATTCCATCACCTATCATTTGCCTATAGGAGAATGCCATTTGGGTTGTGTAATGCACCCGCCACCTTTCAATGATGTATGATGGCCATTTTTTCTGAGTATATTGAAAACATCATGGAAATGTTTATGGATGATTTTTCGGTTTATGGATCTTCATTCGATGATTGCTTAGCTAACTTGTCTTTGGTGCTAAAGAGATGTGAGGAAACCAATCTTGTTTGGAATTGGGAGAAATGCCATTTCATGGTGAGTGAAGGCATTGTGTTGGGACATTTGGTTTCCCAACGAGGCCTTGAGGTTGATAGGGCAAAGATAGAAACAATAGAGAAGTTGCCACCACCTACCTCGGTGAAGGGGGTAAGGAGTTTCTTAGGGCATGCCGGTTTCTACCGGAAGTTTATTAAAGATTTCTCTAAAATTTCTAAGCCTCTCACAAACCTACTAATGAAAGATGTTGAGTTTGTTTTCTCCAAGGATTGCCTTGAAGCATTTTGTAGGTTGAAGAATGCCTTGATCTCCGCCCCTATCGTGCAACCTCTGGATTGGAGCCTTCCGTTTGAGATAATGTGTGAAGCAAGTGATGTGGCCGTTGGGGCTGTATTGGGACAAAGGAAAGATGGGCTTACACATGCCATCTATTATGCTAGCAAGACCCTAGATGACGCCCAACTCAACTATGCCACAACCGAGAAGGAGTTGCCAACAGTGGTGTATGCCTTTGAGAAGTTCCGGTCATATCTTGTGGGAGCCAAGGTCATCGTGTACACGGATCATGCTGTGATCCGTTATCTCCTCACAAAGAAGGATGTCAAACCTCGGTTGATTCGGTGGATCCTTCTCCTCCAAGAGTTTGACTTGGAAATTCGGGACAAAGGGTTCCGAAAATTCAGTGGCAGAACATCTTAGTAGGCTACCACCTTTAGAGATGGAGAGAGATGACATCCCGATTGATGACTCATTCCGGGATGAGCAATTGCAAATGGTGGAGGAGTGCTTGCTTCAAGTGTCTAGGGGGAAGGAACCATGGTATGCCGACATAGTGAACTACCTTGTGTGTGAGGAGGTGCCACCCGGTTTGTCCTATGCCCAAAGGAAAAACTTCTTCAAGGATGTGAGGCATTACTATTGGAGCGAGCCTCTCTTGTTCAAGAGAGGACCGGATGGAGTCTTTAGGAGGTGCATCCCGGAGGATGAGGTGGAGAGTGTGATCCGCCATTGTCACTCCTTGCCATGTCGAGGTCATGCTAGCTCACACAAGACGTGTGCAAAGGTATTGCAATCCGGCTTCTATTGGCCTCACTTGTTTAAGGATGTGCAGAATTTAGTGGTAGCATGTGATGCTTGCCAAAGGACGGGCAACATCTCAAGGAGGAATGAGATGCCCTTGAACAACATACAAGAGGTTGAAGTGTTTGATGTGTGAGGTGTGGACTTCATGGGGCCATTCCCTTCTTCATGTGGTAACCTCTACATTCTATTGGCGGTAGACTATGTGTTGAGATGGATGGAGGCAATCGCCTCTCCCACAAATGATGTCAAAGTTGTGGTGCGGTTCTTTAATCGAGTCATCTTCCCTAGGTTTGGAACACCAAGAGTGATCATAGGTGATGGAGGGAAGCATTTCACCAATAGGAACTTTGGGACACTTTTTACTAAGTATGGGGTGACTCATAAGGTGGCAACACCTTACCATCCCCAAACTAGTGGCCAAGTGGAGATCTCCAAATGGGAGATAAAGGGGATACTTGAGAAGACGGTTTCTAAGACAAGAAAAGATTGGGCTATGAAGCTTGATGATGCTTTGTGGGCTTATAGAACCGCCTTCAAGACACTGATTGGCACCACTCCCTACAAGCTAGTTTATGGCAAGTCTTGCCACCTTCCGGTGGAGATGGAGCATAGGGCGTATTGGGCCATAAGGTGGCTGAATTTTGACCTCAAGGAAGCCGGTGAGAAGAGATTGCTAGACATCAATGCTCTTGAGGAGATCCGGTTGGATGCCTATGAAAACGCCCGGATCTACAAGGAAAGGACCAAGCATTGGCATGACAAGAGTCTCATTCCAAAGGAGTTGAGTAAAGGTGACCTTGTCCTTCTCTTCAACTCAAGGCTGCAGCTCTTCCCCGGAAAGCTAAAGTCAAGATGGACGGGTCCTTATGTTGTGAAGAAGATCTTTCCCATGGAGCGGTTGAGATAGGAGGGGAGCATTGTGGAGATTTTTAAGGTAAATGGGCACCGTTTGAAGAAGTATATCCCGGGAGCTCCAGTGGATATGATTGCCCCACTTAACCTTGAGTGAGACGCCTCCGAATTTGGTCAAGCTCATGACCTTAAAGAAGCGCTTAATGGGAGGCAACCCACTGATAGACGACTTTCCTTTTCGTTTTTGTTTTAGTTTTCTTTTTTTTTGTGTTTTTGTGTGTATTTTGTGTTTTGTGTTTGTGTGCTAGAGTCTAAGTAGCATGTATGTCTTGCACGACATGTGGATGATGATGATGATGATGAATCCCACATCAAACGTGGGTGGAGCGGACGTGGGACTTGGACGGCTAGCGGTGCTTAGCGCGAGTCCCGTTGCCATAATGAACATCGAGAGCTCTCTACCACCTTTGATTTATCATCCACCATCATTCCACATGAGTGAACCAATATACCAAAGCAACACCATTTTTACATTGTGAGGACTCTCTTACACTCTTCTTACTTGATTTGCACATTGGGGACAATGTGTTTCTGAGCATGGGGTGGGGTTTTCATGATCACTTGCATGATTAGCATCTAGGATAGTTTCTTTTTGTCACATGTTTCATTATGCTTTGCATTGTACATACATATTTCGAAAATTCCAAAAAATCAGAAAATTTAAAAAAATTTAGTGCTTCTAAGTTTGGGTATGACCCTTATGATGAGATTGTCTTGTGAATTGGCTATGGATGGCCTTGTGTGTTGAATGGATGCACGCATATGTGGACTTGAATTGCTTATCTTGAATCCCATGTATGGATTGTGATCATGATGTTTGCCTTGATTGGATTGAGGATTGATAGTTGAAATTACATGCTAGTTCTTGCACACAATTTAGGAGTGATTAAGGCAATTCATCCTTCTCTACTTCTCATCTTGATCATGTTGTTTGAGCACCACAATTGATATAAAATTTGACCTCTTTTGACCCATCCGGGAATAGGAGCATGCTAGTGTGTTGGGTGTGTGAAAAGCAAGTGTGGGGTGAAGTTGTTGATGAATGGATGTTGAAAATAAAGTGTTGAATTTGTTGTGAAAAGTGTAGAAAAAATATAGGTTTGGGGACTTTGGTTTTGATGACGAGTAACTCGGCACCATTCACATAATCGGGTGTTTGTGCCTTGCCAAAGTCACATAAACCGAATGTCCTAACGAGCCTTGATATGTGTGCCCGGTGTGAGGCACCTCAGAAAAATCCTGAGGTCCGCTAATCACCAAGGTTTCGGCTTTTGTACACCAATGACATTTTCTCAAAAATAAGTGAAAGAAAAAGAAAATGAAAAAGAAAAGAAAACAAAGAAAAGATGGAGAAAAATATACACTTGTGGTGAAGTTGATCAAATTGAAATTGTGGAGTTAGTTTCTTTTCCGGATTAGCATCACATGACCTAAAAATTCCCACCTATTCACAACGTTTCTTGGCCTCTTCTTTCCTAAGTCCTTGTGACCTATTTGCATGTGTGTAAGACTTAGTGATCTAGATTGGATATGCATATGATCATCTTGACTTCTTCATTTTCACCTTGCATGCATGCTTTTGAGTTAGGTATAATTGTCTTTCCATGCCTTCATTCAGTTGATGCATGATTGCTTGTCCATTGCGATGAAACATGACTATGAAGGTGATCAATCTTTTGAAGCACAATTCCAAAAAGATTTTGTTGTTTTTCTGCATGCATAAATCATATCATCTCTTAGTCTATAGTTGGGTCTTGCTCGAGGACGAGCAAATCTCAAGTATGGGGTATTTTGATAACATGATTTATGACGTTAGTTTAGGCACCAATTTAGATAGTTTTTCCCGCTATTCATGCATAGTTTGGCATTAGTTCATGACGTTGACGTTCAATTCATGCATATTGTCGAAATAGACGTCTACACGCACTATTGTCGGTTTTGTAGGTATTTTCATGAACTTTTGGAGCTTAATCATACATTCGAGTATCATTCCTCATGATGACACACCTCTGGACTCATTAAGAAGCAAGTTAGGAGCTAAGGAGAACACATAGGACCTTGTTGGTGCATGCCTTGCACCAACTCATGGCTTAACGATCAAAAGAGAGTTGTTTCACCAAAACCACGGCCCAGAGGCCATTTCCACGCCCGTGGTTTTGGCCGTGGTTTTCTTTGGACAGTTGCGATAGTTGTCCCACGATCTCCATAACCGACTCTTGCCCTTGGTGGAGGATATAAGTGGTCCTGCAGGCTGATTCTCTAAAACATCCTCTCACACACTCTCTCATTCAACAACATTCCATTGGAGGCTACTCTTGGAGGGGAGCAAAAACACTCATATTTGGAGAAGAAGAAGAAGAACACCAGTCTTAGAGATTTCATAGTTTTAGAGAGATTTTGAGTGAACTTGTTGAAGATATTTGCAAGGCTTTGTAAGGAACGATTTGAACCTTCTTTTGAAGGTTTGTAAGTCTTTCTTAACATTTATTTAGCTTGTTTTCTTGTTTTACTTGTTTCATTTCTTTTTCTCTTCATTTACTTGCTATGGAAGCCATGAATGTATGCTTGTTGAGTTTGATTGTTAAGATGCATGTTGTTGGCTAAATAGATGCGATACTAAGGTAAGGAAATGATAGTTATGGCATGGACTATGATAGAATAGACTTGAATGTATCTTTGGATGATTTGCTTACTCGTACTTAACTACTGTCAGAAATCACGGTCTATTCTTATACAACCACGGCCGTGGTTCTTATGATATGCTCGTGGTTTGCTTCTATTGTGTTTTGTATTGACAAATCTAAATGTTAGGATGTTAGATTGTTGAAACCCTAGTATTTGTTAAGCTTAATCTAGCCTAGGGTGACCTAATGCTAGCAAACTAAGTGAGGAAAGAGACCTACCCGGTGATTTCCGACCTTAGGTACCGAAGATGATGAACACTAGGTAGTAGTGAGCCTCATAAGCCGCTATTGGACTGAGTGTGCTAGGATTGATGTTTAGGACTTGCCTTCCCGAGACATACCCGGTAAGGAGAGGTTAGATCCCTAGATACCAATCTGGTTCGTGTAGAATTCCCAACCATAGGCTCCTAGAGACTTACCCGGTAATAGGACCCCTAGGTGCGGGATTAGTGGATCATGAGACCTACCCGGTGATTGACCCCATTTGAGAAACATTCCTTCCCAACACACCATAGGTTGATTAGAAGCTTGAGTCCAATGCCATAACCAGAATTCCTAACCCCTAGAATCCTCTTTTCTCTCTTTGATCACATATCTCGTGTTTGTGTTGTTTATTTGCATTGTTAGCTTGTTTTGCTTGTTTGTTTTTATACTCTTGCATCAATTGTGATCTTTGTTTGACCACCACAAAACCAACCCAAAAACATTGTGATTTTCATTTCTTTATTCCTTTCTCTTTTCCTAGACTAGATTTACACTATCCTTAGCCACTTATTTGGTTCAATTTCACCTTAGTCTTTGTGTTCGACCTCGGAATACTATCCTTGCTACAATACATCCCATACACTGTGGGTTCGCTAGGAGTTAGGAAAAATATATCGAGTTATAAATTTAAGACTTTTGTGCTACACAATCTTAGCGTAACATTAACCTTTGCAGTTTGTGATGTTGTGTGCCTTGCTATTGCAGGCGTTGATTCTTCCCCAAGGGGAAGCTATGACGTGATATTGGATACGAGTGTATGAGGTAAGTCCTTAGGACTTACTTAGCATTCAGATATGAGTTTGTGTGATTGTGATGGTTGTGTGTGTTCATATGATTGTGCATTTATAACCTAAACTGGACTAGGATGATCATGTATTACTTTAAATGACCCAAGTGTATTATAACGGGTCGTGACCACTTGCCTTCGCATGCCGGTAGGAGGAGATGCCCTGAAGATGATCTCAAAGGAGGGGAAGAGTGATGATCACCCCCATGCAAAACTCCTATGTTACGTTGGATGGGACGGGATTCTTTAGCCTCCTCGTGTTGCAAAAGAAGTTGAATTAGTAATTGAATAACCTTCATACTTATTCATTGCTATAGCTAATGGTGTATACCGTGTTGTAGATGATATGAAAGTTAGGAAGACTGCAGAGTGATCCAGGTGGGGTGACCAGCAAATGACTTTTGTACATTAGGATGCGTGGGATATGGGATCATTTGTATCAGATGTTTATGTTTGATGTTTTTACTCGACTTTGTGGTTGTAAACTCTTTTGATGTATCATATACAACTTTTATGTATTTGGTTTTAATCTACATGTGCCTTGTTGTAAGATCCAGTGAACTTGTTGTCAGGCTAGGGTCAGGATCCATTGTGAGATCCTAGCCCAATGTAGCACTCCGAGTCCCGCGGAATCGGGGTGTTACAATACGTCCCCAACCTCTCGGCTTGGAGGTCTCCCTACTCGTCCTGGTCTCGGGACGGTCGGAGCAAGAGGGGGTCTACCCCTGGCGGGTCTTGCTTATGCGGTAGCTCTCGTACGTGACATCTGATAGCGTATGGCGTTTATTTATATATAAATACGTATGTAATACTTACGATCTCAATATGATAAAAACTTTTAAAAGAATAAAGGTAAGCATGATCACAATATACAACCAAGGCATACAAGCCCAAAACATCCTAAGGCCACATAAATAAGTAGGTACATACAAATCCAAAACCATCCTAAGGCCATATATATATATATAAATATAACTATATAAAGATATATAGATATATCAAATCAAGAAGTCTACGTCGCCGAGGTCCGCGGAAGGAGTGGTGGTCTTGTACATTCTAACCCAAACCCGACTCATGCATATGATTTTAAAAACAAAAAGTCAGAACCCGTGGGAGTTTTGTTTATACCTCATTTGGCCTTTAGAAGATTCCGAGTACAATTGTTGTCAACCTAGGGCTTTGATACCATTTTGTAATACCCCGAATCTGCGGGACTCGGGATGCTACGGCGAGACCTCACAATGGGTCTTAACCCTTAGCATGACAACAATTTCACCTGACCTTTTCAACAAGGAACAAATAAAAGCAAAGTCAAAATGTTTATAATGTATGCGAGAGAAACTGAAATGTAAAATTCAAGGTGGAAACCCAGCCGAGTCCTCAAAACAACACACAAACATCCAAAAACGTACAACACAACCATAATCCAACAACATAACAAAACCCAAAAACGTCCCCATACTATAATATACGGAAACCCCCGACTGTCCACTCCTCCACCTCACTTGGTGGCGTCCCTAACCTGTAGGGCATCTACACAAGCGGTTTAAAACCGTTAGCTCATATTCGAAGCATTAGAAACGAGGTAAAGGCACATACACACATACATCAACATAACACATAACATGCTCTAAAACACACAAGTCCGGTTTATTATCTTTTTATTGTTAAGCCATATCCCGTTATAATTCAACTTCTTTTTTGACAAGAGAATCTCCCGAAACCCGCCTCGGTCCCCACTTACCGGCTTGGAATAGTACTGATGCATACGACCGTCTACCAACTCGGACTAGTCGCCAAGAACCTCATAGTCTTACGCAAGATCTAGACAAGTTGTCACCGCCCGTTATCATACACTTGGGCCAAAATAATATAAGGGCCTCGATCCCCACTTACCGGCTTGTTATAAGATAAACGATAAACAATGACCACCAAACACACATCGAAACTAATACGACGAATGCACGCTAAGTAAGTCCGGATACTTACCACGTTTCCTCACTCAACTCACAACACTCTCGCTTTCTTACGGAAGAAGCCCACAACCTGCTCACAAGAGGATAGACATATCAACACATGCTCAAGCTCAAGAAGTCTAAGACTTCACTCTAGTGATCTTCACAAGATCACTTAACCCTCAAGCTAGGAACGCGTCCTAGAATCCAAGATACTCACCTCACACTCAACACATGATAGCAACTCAAAACAGTCCACTACCTCACAAGGTCCAAAGCAGTAGCCAAGAGGAACATACTATCCTAGGAACTCCAACATGCTCATCACACTCAAAACCATCAACTACATCAAGCCTTAAGGGCTTCTAGGTTCACAACCACTAGGTGGCATACTTAATCTACTCTAGGTACATCCTAGGCATGCTACTAACAAGATATAACCTCAAAGCTAAGGAAGGAATGCAGAGAAAGGGAGAAGTGGAGCCTACTGTAGAAGAAATGTAGCGGTGGATTCAAGTGGCGCCCCTGCGAAACCATTTTATCGTCCCTACGGCCTCATGGCGCCTCCTCTGCAGTGGCTTGAGCCACCCCTACGGTGGCTTGGATCCGCGCCCTGCGCCTCTGATGATCCGCCCCCGCGGTTTGAACAGTGGAAGGTCGTCTTCTTCGTCTTTCACTGTGGATCCTTGGCTCCAATGTCCTCCTCTCCTTGTTGGGTTTTCTCCACACATCAACCATTGATCTTAGACTCCTCTGCACGACCTAAACTAGCTAAGAAAATGTGCTTGCAAAGGATTCAACAAAGTCTCTCTTCAAAAGCTTCCTTCATAGCCATGGAGAAGAAGAGAAGAAGGGGAGAGGAATCAGCAAGAAAGGAGGGGAGGAAGGAGGCTTACCAAAACAGAACCAAAGCTCCACAATGCTGCAGATCACTAACCATGAGCTTCCAAGGAGAAGGAAAAGGAAAGAGCACAAGAGGAAGAGTGAAGAAGTGAAGAGCGTGAAATCAAAAGTGAGTAGAGCATGAGAGTTGGGCTGAAAAGGTGGGAGAAAAACAAGGGGTCATCTAACCTCTTGTCACGTCAGCTAGGAACGAGGGGTCGGAAAGCGGAAAGGGGAAAACGAAGGTCGGCAAGGGTTTTTGGGAATAAATCCCGGCACTTAGCACCTCGTGTTTGCGGGAAAACTAAGCCGCTAACGCGGAAAGGTCGATAAAAATGCTCTCAAGGCTGAATAGAAATTCCGGATGCTACACTTATGCCTCAAAATCCGAAACTTTATCTTTTGATCTTTTGTTTAGTTAACCATATCAAAGCAACATGCACCTTAGTATGAGCATATACTCGCAATGCATCTAGGTCAAAGTAAGGACACCCCGCTTTGGCGGAACCTATCCTACAAATTCCTAGATAGGGATCGGTTTTGATATGAAAATACAATTCTCAATATTGTTTTAAGGGACGTCTTCAACATGTGAGGTTGTTATTTTAAAGCGAACACATAGCAAAAATAACAAGCAAGCATACAAGTGGGAATTTAAGGCATTCAATAACGCATTAAATAAATGATTCCTAGTATGGCCCCTACAAAAAAGAATCTTCATTCTTGGACCTTCATGGTTCTCCATCCTTCGGGCTCCTTAAGACTTTGGTCTTCTTGTATAATGAATTTAAAATAACTCTTGCTGAAATTCAAAATTACAAAAATACATAACGATGCGCAGAACGTGTACAATAAGACTATAACGATAGGCATATCGTATTTAACTATCCTAGGAACGGTCATACTAGTAACCACCCGCATGAGCATATCACCATACACATACATACAAGCATAGCATATATGATATTTAAATAAAATATACACATACGCACACAACAAACACTTTATCACATAAAGAGAACAATATAAGTGGAAACACCTTTCCGGTATTGTTTTATTCAATTATATTGCGGATGACATTAATATCATATATTAATCATTAAAATGTTAAGGTGTAAACTTTCTAAAAATGGAACATTTCCAAAAAGATGGTAACATTCTAATATTAGAGCATTTCTAACATTAGATCATTTCTAAAATTAGATATATGAATCCTTTTAGTAACTTGTCAAAAATTAGAACATTTCTAAATTAAAATCTTATATAAAATAACCAAATTTCCATAAAAGTTGGATATCTTATACTTTAAGATAGAATTTATTTAATTTCAGATATCATATATACTAATATAATTAAATTATTATTTTCAAATAGGATAAATCATATTTATCTAGATATAATATCTCAAATAATATCTTTTAAAAAACAAATCTTATCTATTATGTAACTAAGATATAATTTAATTAAGTCAAGATATCATATATCCAATTTAATATTTCCAAATAAGATAAATCATATTTATCTATATAGAATATCTGATATAATATCTTTTTGAAAAGAAATCTTATCTTTTATGTAACTAAGATATAATTTAATTAACTCAATATATCATATATCCTAATATAATTAAATTATATTTCTAAATAAAATAAATCATATTTATCTAGATAGAATATCTCATGTAATATCTCTTGGAAAAGAAATCTTATCTTTTAGATAACTAAGATATACTTTAATTAAGTCAAGATATCATATATTCTAATATAATTAAATTATATTTCCAAATAAGATAAATTATATTTATCTAGATAGAACATCTCATATAATAATATGTTTTAGAAGACAAATCTTATATTTTAAGTAATTAACTAATCGCATTACATAATTACCATAAGTATTACCCGTATCCAAAAAATTTGAAACCATACCCCAACTTTACCCTAGCGGCGCAGCCCCTTATCCGGCGGCAAACATGGCGGCCTTGGTGGTGGTTTGCCGGAAAACGCTTCTCCGGTTACCCTTTTCCGGTGAAATTTTCATCGGATTCACAATCGATTAAAATCCCGTTTTTCTCCCATTAAAAATTGCAACTTTTATAACTTTTCATGGAAAAATATCCAAAAAGTTCAGCACCTTTATATCATCAATTAAGCATGAAAAATCAAAATTTTGCACTTTTGTTCATCCCTTAGGCAACAATTGCATGAACTAATCAATGAATTAAACCTATAATATATTTTATACATTATATATTTAAAAATTCCAGCATCTATTTATAATGTTATATGGCTCAAAAAATAAGTGTAACACCCGGAATCCGCGGGATATCGGGATGCTACGGGCGAGACCTCACAATGGGTCCCAACCCTTAGCTTGACAACAATTTCACCGGACCTTTCCACCATGGCACAAATAAAGGCAAAATCGTAAATCAATTTTAATGCAAATGATAAGAAACCAGAAAGAATGCAATAACAAACTTCAGTCGAGGTACAACTCAAACCAAACGCCAAACAAGCGGCACACAAAACATACTAACCGAAAGACAAAACACAAGACAACTCCAACTCAAAACCCTTCCTAAATTGTACGGACCCCGGCTGCCCAACCTTCCGGATCTCTCGGCCGTATTCCTAACCTGTAAGGCGATCTACAACATTCGGTATAAAACCGTTAGCTCACATTCGAAACATTAGAATTAAAGGGAAAGGCACAAACACAAATAATTCAACATAGTCACACAACATACTCAAAAGCACACAAATCCGGTTTATATTCTTTATTATTATTAAGTCATATCCCGTCTAATTCCACTTCTTTTGTGACACGAGAATCTCCAGGAAACTCGCCTCGGTCCCTTCTTCTGCCAATGGAACGGTTCGGATGCCTCCGACCGTCTAACCAGCACGGGCCAGTCGCCGAGAACCTCCTAGCCCTCGCAAGAGGTAGGCAGTGATGTCACCACCTGTTATCATACACTTGGGCCAAATAATATAAAGGTCAGTAATCCTATTTCCGGTTTAGTTGTTATAAACAATAATAAACACACACCACCCAACACACATCAATGCTAATACAAGGAATACGAGCTAAGTAAGTCCGGAGACTTACCTCATCACCACACTCACTCACTACACTTTAGCTTCCCTTGGGAAGGAATCCACAACCTGCTCACAAGAAGGTATGTATCAACATATGATCACGCTCAAGAAGTCTTAGATTTCACTCTTGTGATCTAAGCAAGATCACCTAACACTCATGCTAGGAAATGCATCCTAGGATCCAAGATACTCACCACACCCTAATCACATGATAACAACTCAAAACAGCTTATAACCTCACATTAACATAACCTCGGGCAAGAAGGAAGAAGCTAGCATAGAAGATCCATCACGCTCAACATACTCCAAGCCATCAACTACATCGAGCCTTAAGGGCTCCTAGGTTCTCAACCACTAGGTGGCATTCACAACTACCCTAGGTCCATCCTAGGCATGATACTAACATGAAACAACCTCACAACTAAGGAAGGAACGAAGAAGAAGGGAGAAGAAGAGCCTACTGTTGAAGAAACACAGCCGCGGAAACAAAAGGCGTGAATGCGTGCTGAAGGTCACGGCCCCCGAGGAGACAGTAGCCGCCCCCGCGGCGCCCAGAAATCCTGATGCCGCCCCCGCGGTGCTTCTCACCGCCCCCACGGCAGGCTAAGATCCGCCCCCGCGTCGTAAGATCGCGCCCCCGCGGCTGAACTCCAGAAACAACGTCTTCTTCATCTTCGACTGTCGATCTTGAGCTTCAATGGCCTCCTTCTCTTGTTTGGTCTTCTTTAAACATCATCCACGGTATATAGGCTCTCCCCCATGACCTAATCGATCCAATAACACACACATGCAAAGGATTCAACAAAAACCCTCTTCTAGAGCTTCATCCATGGCAATGGAGAAGATGAAGGTAGCAGCTGGAAAGAAGGGAGAAGGGAGGAGAGAAAGCTTACCCAAACTGAATCCAAAGCTTCCCACTGTTGTAGATCACAAGCCAAGAGTTCCAAGGAGATGGTAGAGGAAAGGGCACCAAGAGGAGAGTGTGTGAGAGAGAGTAACGTGAAATGAAAAAGTGAGGAAAGAGAGAAGAGTGGGGTGCATAAAGGGGTGAGGAGACCCAAAGGTCAGCCGCCCACTAGTCTCCTCACACCAAAACCCGAGGGTTCGGAAAGAAAAATGGGAAAGGGAAATGCTAGGGACGGGATTAGGAATAAAATCCCATCACTCAGCATTACGTGCATGCGGGAAAACTGAGCCGCTAACGCGGAAAGGTCGATAACTCACTAACCATCCGGAATAAAAATTCCGGATGTTACAACTAATCCTCCTAAATAAAAGTTTCGCCCTGAAACTTTGATAATGCAAAACTCTCGGTAAGAACTCGATAACTGCTCAAAACCGTAATGTGTAACTCCCTAATCAATAACCATCACCCACTCGTGTAGCCATGTCAAGACCTCGCAAGGCCTGCATACATACTCGTGTGAACCGCATAGCGCATAAAATCCAAAAGCTAACCAATCATACACGCATTCCCGCTCAGGGCACCAAACACATAAAAACACACATGCACCTAAGATCTAAGCCGTCCGCCAACTCGATGTAACTAGGTCACCGTACGAACTCCAACAAGGATACTATCTCACATCCTCTTGGTAGCCTCATCGGCTCCTCGTCTATCCATACATCATCACAACTACGATCATATCTCGAGCCATACACGTCTTCTATCGACCGTCACACCTAAAATCTGGAGAGCATCCTCCACTCTCGGTGGCCACGCCACTGATAAACCTCTTCCTCGCACGCGTCATATCTCCAAAAAGGTCCAATATACTAAGACCCAACTCCCTTCTAGTAGCCAACACGTATGATGCCTCACGTCCGTGACACTCTTATCTCGACTCATTCCGTATCCGAACCCAAGGGGTCCGTACCTCTTTTCGGTGCATACTTCCCCGTGACTTAGCTTGTCTAGCGTTTGCCTTTGGACCGCCGCTACCCAAGCGAGGTCATCACGTATCTGTTCGGCTAAGCTTACCTATACTCACCAATTCTAACATTAAGGTTACTACACTTCCGTCCACAACTTGCTTCGAACAATGCCTTCACAATGGTGCCTCTCAACTGTCATAACGATAGCTCAACCCAAGGGAGGGTATCAGGTCTACTTTTACCCCCTTAACTTGCACACATACCCTCTACATGGCATCGACTGGTCACCAAAGTCCTTCGTACTCGATCCATTATCAACGTGAAAGTATCATGAAATACATAGGGTCTCTTATACGGCACGATCCTGCCGCCCACAAATTCCCGAAACAAAACGCTCATCTCCATCCGAGAAAATGATACTCAGTATACCAAACATCTTGCTATCACATTAAGGACTTCCCAATTAGCCGACTTATCGGCCTTGTTTCCTAATAGGGTGTAAGTACATTATCTCCATCGGTTAGTCCCAATGACCCAAACACGTCACAACCGTTACATGGTCCCAACCTAGTAACAATCTCCCTAGGGTATTTTACCAATCCCACTACATAACTTGCGGTGAAAGAAGTCTTCTTTCTCGTCTTATGGGGCTCAACCGGACCTGGTGGTGGTTCACATAAGGATTATATACTTAGACATCTCGACCTTAAGCCCGTCTCGCTTATCCTAAACCAGATATCTCTTACCAACGCCATGGTCTCAATAAACTATCAGCCCATAAAGATAAATATGGGGTCTCTCCTTGTAACCTTCAATCCCGGATCCTTCTCAAAGCCCTTCAAACACCATCTTCGACTAACGTCCTTAACCATCTCTAAATGTCGCCTCTATGGGATACTCAACTCTTGCTGAGTGAGTATACATACACGTATCATACTCTTATTGTTCATACATGCCTAGCATGTTACTCTGTAGCTAAACCGACATCACCAAAAGCACGCGCCTTAAAGTGGTTAATCTTCGACCCTTAGTCGATCATTCTTCTTACATACCCGCAATTGTCCACGTACACACGAATCCTCTCTTGTTATTTCATACGCCTCCAAGCCCCGCTTGGATGTATTCATAATATCATACGGTCCCCATAACTCGATGTTTGTTTCAAAGAAAACAAGATGGAGGTCACTCACCTCTTCTGCTTATGTCAAAACTTCACGGTACGTCTCGGATCCCACGACCCATCCACTTCTTTTAAAGGGAAGAAAGTGTCAAAATCATCCCGCAACTTGGCGGGTATGGCCCACCAATTTATGTACTTCATATCTTCTCCACATACCTAAAAGGTATCACCGAAACAATCATCTCGTTCTCAACTGATCTACCGGATCTTCTCAACATGCTACGTCTCTTAGGAAGTCACTTCGGACACCCAACCCGTGTAGATAACTCTAGTTATCCTCTTATCCTTCATGACCGGTATCCTTGTCGTCCCATGTCAAGCTCATTCCTATCAATTTTGAGAGTACAACAAGGCGTCGTCCAATCCAATCATAAGAATCATTAGCGCAATTCAAGTATCATAACAGTCATAACTCCCTTCGGTTAAGTTCCACCTTGGAACCGCCTGAAATACATAAATTGCACGGCTTCATCGTAACTTGATTCCGAAAGCCGATGGATACTCATTTGTGTAAACTCCCAACTCATCAATTGCATTTGCGACTTCAAATGACTTCACTACACTTGTAGTAACCATATTGACCCTAAATGCCGCCTTACAAAGGTCATTTCTTCTCTTCATCCAAATATGGTGACATCTCAACTCAAAGTAAATCTAATCAAACAACGCAAACGCATGCAACCAGTCTTAACGAGCCATCCACTACAAAGAAGATACCCTCCCTCGTCGTTCACCCCACACATCTCCTGAAAATGAAAGTACAACTTTTCCGACTCGTACATTCCCACAAAACTCGTACTAGAATTTCATTGAGGGAAAGACCAAAAAAAATTCTGCATTCCAGCCACGGAAACTTCTGACTCATGATCCATCAAGTACCACCACCTTATGTTTTAAATCTTACAACGCTACTATAACTTCGGTCCCTCGCTTCACACCGTAGCCTTCAAGGCTCCTATTGGTGTGTCTAACAACTTTGACTCATCTCTCATTCGCGTCAACTTATCATTTGTTTCCTTAAGAACGAAATACCATGCATCTCCTTTCCGTATCTTCCCATTTGCTTAAAGCAACTCGGGAAACTTCACTTTCCTCTTGATCCACTACATCCTTATATGCTTAAGCCTTTATGGTTTCAAACTGCTCAATTCCTCCATATGCCACAACTCGAGACCTATAAAGGTCGCAAAAAGGATCATTAATATCCATCTCCGGGAGGTCTATTACCATCACTTGCTTTAACCGTTCAACGTCACATTGCTTAAAACATTCACAATTCTGCTGACGTGCTTCTTACCATTGATATCTAAACATAGAGTAAACTCCAAGACTTTGTTACCGGTTCTTAATAGCTTCCACTGCAGGTTATACCTCTCATCTACAACTTCTCAATAGAGAATCCGCAATTGATGCAGTCCCGGTCATCACCGATGAGCTTGGGGTTGACCTTCTCTAAGGTCAACGACTTACCAATCCTCTAATACTTCATGTCACTATGCTCATGAATGCTACCCTCCTTGGGGTACTCTACCTCAACTCCGTTAGCTCCTTTCCCGTTCCGTGCTTTCTTCCTTTTCCATAATGTAATCACACTCTTCTAGGCCTCACGTTTCGTATAATTCGTCTTCATAGGCTTAACCGCACCTCTTAACATCTTGTAAGCGTGTCTCTTGGTCGTTGTCTTAAGTCCATTCACCACTAAAGCTCCTTGTCACATCATTCCTCGTCTCGGGGTCACGTCTATTCACACTTCTATTTCCTTGACGTTTCTTATTCTTATCGTCATAACGGACATCGGTCAACTCCACGTGAATCCTTGCCATACCATTCTTCTCATTACTCTCGTTATTTTGACTCTTCACTTAACGGTACCTTGTAAGCTTAGATTACGGCATCCTCATCTTTCACACCGGCTTCGATCATTCTTCACATCTTGATTCCAAAGCTTAGGAGCATCTAAGGAAAGCTTCACTTATCATAATCGGACACCGCCTTTAACCTTGATAGAATGCTCCCATCTCTTCCTTGACTTGCATCTTTAGTGGTCCACGCATCTTTTGAAGAAAACTTATATATGTTATCTCCATAGGTCTTGTTATCCTTCCATTCGTGCCTTCTTTGGTCCCACTTCGCATCTCCATGTTACTCTCTTAAGTTTTCTCGTTTTCTTCTTTTGCTTGGTTGGCCTTCCTTGGCGTGGTCTCCAATCCTTCTCTCCGACATCCTTAAAAAGGAATTCGAGATCGCCGTTGTGTTCGTTAGCACGAAATGCCCAACTCGATACTTGAGTGTCTTCTACTACTTATGAATATCATCATACGCTACATCATCGTCTTAAGGTGATGATATCGTATCGTCATCTTAGCTCAAAGGTCCCATAGCTCTACATACTATATATGTATAAGTCTCTATATACATAACTATATTAATCCTATGTCCATATCTCTACTAACATACACATCCTACATTCCATCATATCAATACAAAGTCTAAAACATATAATAGTCCACACATACAACTATACACATAAATCATGTCCATCATGCAACTACAATCCACAAAGATACACATCAATTCCATCATGCATAACTACAAGCCTCATATCCATATCTATATATATACATATATATACCAATTCCAATAAACTAAGCTTCCGAGATCCGCAGAAGGAGTGGTGGTTCGTACATTCTACCCCGACTCATGCATGTAAATTTTGAAAACGAAAACTCAGAACCCGTGGGCTTCTATTTATTCCTTATTCGTCCTTTAGAAGATTGCGAGTGCCATTGTTGTCAACCTAGGACTCTGATACCACTTTGTAACATCCCGAATCCGCGGGATATCGGAATGCTACGGGCGAGACCTCACAATCGGTCCCGATCCTTAGCTTGACAACAATTTCACCGGACCTTTCATACATGGCACAAATAAACGCAAAATCGTAAATCAATTTGAATGCAAATGATAAGAAACCCGAAAGAATACAACAACAAATGGTAGCCGAGGTACAACTCAAACCAAACGCCAAACAAACGGCATACGAAACATAATAACCGAAAGACAAAACACAAGACAACTCCAACTCAAAACCCTTCCTAAAATGCACGGACCCCGGCTGCCCACCCTTCCGGATCTCTCGGCCGCATTCCTAACCTGCAAGGCAATCTACAACATTCGGTATAAAACCGTTAACTCACATTCGAAGCATTAGAATTAAAGGGACAGGCACAAACACAAATAATTCAACATAGTCACAAAACAGACTCAAAAGCACACAAATCCGGTTTATTATCTTTATTATTATTAAGTCATATCCCGTTCTAATTCAACTTCTTTTGTGACACGAGAATCTCCAGAAACTCGCCTCGGTCCCTTCTTCCGGAAATGGAACGGTTCGGATGCCTCCGACCGTCTAACCATCACGGGTCAATCGCCGAGAACCTCCTAGCTCTCGCAAGAGCTAGGCAGTGATGTCACCGCCCGTTATCATACACTTGGGCCAAATAATATAAAGGTCGGTAATCCTATTTCCGGTTTAGTTGTTATATCAATAATAAACACACACCACCCAACACACATCAATGCTAATACAAGGAATACGAGCTAAGCAAGTCCGGAGACTTACCTCGTCACCACACTCACTCACTACACTCTAGCTTCCCTTGGAAAGGAATCCACAACCTGCTCACAAGAAGGTATGTATCAACATATGCTCATGCTCAAGAAGTCTTAGACTTCACTCTTGTGATCTAAGCAAGATCATCTAACACTCATGCTAGGAAATGCATCCTAGAATCCAAGATACTCACCACACCCTAATCACATGATAACAACTCAAAACAACTTATAACCTCACATGAATATAACCTCGGGCAAGAAGGAAGAAGCTAGCCTAGAAGGTCCATCACGCTCAACATACTCCAAGCCATCAACTACATCGAGCCTTAAGGGCTCCTAGGTTCTCAACCACTAGGTGGCATTCACAACTACCCTACGTCCATCCTAGGCATGATACTAACATGAAACAACCTCACAACTAAGGAAGGAACGAAGAAGAAGGGAGAAGAAGAGCCTATTGTTGAAGAAACGCAGCCGCGGAAACAAAAGGCGCGACTGTGTGCTGAAGGTCATGGCCCCCGCGGAGCCAGTACCCGCCCCCGCGGCTGGCTAAGATCCGCCCCCGTGGCGCAAGATCCCGTCCCCGCGGCGGAACTCCAGAAACAGCGTCTTCTTCGTCTTCGACTGTGGATCTTGAGCTTCAATGGCCTCCTTCTCTTGCTGGGTCTTCTTTAAACATCATCCACGGTATATAGGCTCTCCCCCATGACCTAATCGATCCAAGAACACACACATGGAAAGGATTCAACAAAAACCCTCTTCTAGAGCTTCATCCATGGCAATGGAGAAGATGAAGGTAGCAGTGGAAAGAAGGGAGAAGGGAGGAGAGAAAGCTTACCCAAACTGAATCAAAAGCTTCCCACTATTGTAGATCACAAGCCAAGAGTTCCAAGGAGAGGGTAGAGGAAAGGGCACCAAGAGGAGAGTGTGTGAGAGAGAGTAACGTGAAATAAAAAGTGAGGAAAGAGAGAAGAGTGGGCTGCACAAAGGGGTGGGGAGACCCAAAGGTCAGCCGCCCACAAGTCTCCTCACACCAAAACCCGAGGGGTCGGAAAGCAAAATGGGAAAAGGAAAGGTCAGGGACGGGATTAGGAATAAAATCCTATCACTCAGCATCCCATGCCTGCGGGAAAACTGAGCCGCTAACACGAAAAGATCGATAACTCACTAACCATCCGGAATAAAAATTCCGGATGTTACAATAGGGTTTTTATATCCAATTTTACACCTTAATCATGCAAATTAATTCATACAAACAATCTCTTCATAACTGAAACAAAACAATTAATACATGCATCAAAACATTGCCTTTCAATTTGATCTAATCAATTTATGACAGAGGCTCTATTACCACTGTTGGGATTTTAGATGTGTAAAAGCGGAATTTCAAGATACAATTTCCTAAACATCTAAACAAGGATCGCATGCATAATAGATTAGATAAGGGAGAAAAGAAATATCTTTTGATGCGTGTTCAAAACTTTTCCAAGGATATGTAGAATCTCAAGTGTTACTCCTCTAGTTGGTCCACCGCAGACAAAACAAGGATCGCCTAAACGTTTGATTGCTAGAACAAAGGATGAAGCTTTTGAGAGAATTATAGGGAGGAAAAACGGCGGCTGACTTGCTTCTTCCAATCGTTCGATCGATATATATCAAAATAGGGTTGGATTTACTAACTATTAAAAACCTCCTTTGTTATAAGATATGTATTTTAGTAATTAATATATAAATAACCCCTTATCTATTATAATTACCAACTCCAAAATATATTTTGTACTCGTACAAAATATATCCTTTAGCACCATATATATATTCCTATATGGTAATTCTCTCATTAATTAATCAAATTCACTTGCTCGTTATGGTGTGAGACCCGATAACAATAACAACACGTTTATCAGTAATTGCACATTGAATAAAAGACACAATTCCTTCACTACGAGCCAAGAAAAGCAATCAAATTTGACTGACTTTGTGTTGGAATTCACTTCAACTCTTCAGACAATGCCAATGAGCTAGATGTCTTGCTGGTAACCGGTCATCACCTACGGGGCATCAAACGCACAAGGCATCGGGTGGAGATAGAGTCTCCTAAATTGTGACTTCTCAAGGGCGAATAATGAAGTCAATTGGCATTGGGCTAGCAAGAGAGAGATCTCGATCTGACATATCAAAGTAGCATGCAACTCTCCTTGTTATCAAATAAATTAATGGCACCCCTAGTACTAGATTCGTACATCTAGAACTAGAATAGTTCATGTAAGCATTGAATAACGCCTTTGGTATGTCTTGCAGTGACATAGTGCAGCTAGATATTACATAATGCATTCGGTACATCTAACTCTAGCATAATTCATTCCGAAACTAAACAATACATCTGTTACGTCTTGAAAGAGTTAGTAAATTTGACAAATCTAGAATGAGATTGGCTTACTGTATCTAGGCATAATTAATGCATCTAAACACATATAGACATTGACAAATACATATATTACAGATGGGATGACGTTGATACTCCAGACTCAAACAACTTTAATAGATTTTCCAATTGCCTACTAAAACACATGTCAAAATTCATATCTTCAAGTTTCAACCATGTAGGTGGCCTACTTTTATGCATTCAGACGTGCATCATAAATAACATTTAGCAAGCCCTGCGATAAGCAAACCTTCATCATATCAAACCATTCATACAAGACTATTATATAATAATAAATTAGACGTCTACTAACATTGCGACCAATCTACTTGTTATTTGCTCCCAAATAAAAGCTAAATTGTTTACCAAACAATTAATTAATTACACCAAACATTATATATTCTACATAATCATCAAGTGTCAATCTTAATTAAGATGAGTCACAAATTAATAATCAATCGTCATACTATAGACTTATTCAACTATTATGTTTTGTACAAATAAATCATTTTCCAAGAAACACACGACCAAGACTTGAGAAAATTAAGAGAATTCATCTTAAATCACTTTCCAAGAATTCATTTCCAAGAATTCATCTTAAGAAAATTAATAATAATAATAATAATAATAATAATAATAATAATAATAGATTGGGCTCGGTTGTTAAAGGGCTACCCGGATACAGTAGGAGTACTTGCTTTTTATTAGGATTGCATTTACTATTCAAAAAGGGTGCGGAGCTTAATTTGTTACTTCCTCTGAAGGAGAACCGGCGTTCTCATCTACCATGAACCTCGTACGTGGGGTTGCCGATCCCTAGGGCGGTTATGCTCTGCACCCGGCTGCCGGTGGTCCCTTGGGCCTCCTCTTTTACGTGGTGGCCATCCCTTTCGGGCGTCGACAATGCCCCCTTCTCCCAGGTCAGTTTCTTCATCTCCTCTCTTCTCTCTTTCTTGTCGGCTTCGGCATCTAGTGCCGGCTTCTAGTGGGTCACCGTGCATCCGGTGGGCGCCTTGCTTCCACGCTTGGTGGCGCATGGTCGGTCCTGGTTTCGGTCTCTGTTAGTGCAGTGCCTGGTTTGTACACCTATTGTGGCGGGTTTTGTTTTTGAGCCATCTATGGCGGGTTTTGCATCTGGGTCTACATTTGAGTCCTATTTTGGCTCTTGGTTTGTGCACCTGAGTCTACTTCTTACTTTGGCTCTTTTGTGCTGCATATGTTTATGTTTTGGCTCTTGGTGTTGTGGCGGGTTTTGGCCTTCTATCTCTTGATGCATCTTTGTTTAACATTTGTTGTTAAGTCTGGTACCTTGGTCTGATTTGTTTGTTCTTGCTTTTGGTATCCTGTTCCGTGTGGTTGGTGCTTCTTGTTCAATTCCTTGTTGGTTGTCCCTTGTTGGCGTTATTTTTTTTTGGTCTGAGGTTCGGTGACGTTGAGTTGTTGCTGTTGTTTGCTGTTGTTTCTTGTGTGTTTTGTGGGCTTTCTGCTAGAGAGGCACGGGTATTGTGCCACCTGTGCGTGTTTCTTGCCCCTTTGTTGGGTGAGACAGTTGCCATAATGAATAAGGTAAGGGACTTGCCTCGGCTTACTTCATTAGATATTTGCGGGATATCCATTTATGTGCCGACACCTTGCCCGGGTTTAAGTCCCTTATTGCTCTGATCGTTGTGTGTATGATTTTTTTTAGGCGGTCCTTAGACAAGTCGGTCTTTGGTTTTGTGGGAAAAGTTGTGTCACTCACACGGTGTCTAAGAACTGTTTTCCCTCTGAGGGTGTGACTGAAGCTCCTTTGTCCAATGATGGGTTTGTATCTTTTTTCATTCATGGTTTTTCAAGCCTTCTCCTCGGGTCTCTGCTTCTCATGATAATATTGATGTTGTGATGGTTCAAAGTGGTCTTGATGTTGATGGGGGTTTGATACATCTATGGTTGAGATTGTTTTTAAGGTTAACGTTCTTATTGTAAAGAGCGTCCTGTGGAAGTGCGGGTTGGGATTTGTGTTCGCTCAAAAGTGTGTGTGTCAAAGTCTTAAATATATATCTAGAACTTAGGCAAAAGCGAACCCGCAGTGTACGGATCAGCTGTAGTAAGGCAAGAAATTCTAGAGTCGAACTCAGGGATTTGGTGAGAATAAAATCGATTTCAATTATCTAACAAAGTACAAAAGCTTTTGTGATTAATAAAGGAGGTAAATGATTCCAAGGATTCAAGTATCCGACTGCGGCTTTCGATTCAAGACACTTCTAAAGATCAAGGACAGAGTTTATATTGCCAAGGTTATGTGTTTCAAAGGTAGATATCGTACGGTGAATTTCCGAAACCTATTTGTCTAATCCAAAGGCTCTCTCTATAAGGGTTGTTGAGGCTGCAATATAGAAAGGTCTAGGGATAAGAATTACACTCAAACTAACTACCCAAAACCCCAGGATGTGACTCTCCAAGGTAAAGATAGAAAGCACACTTAAAACCTTAATAAAGTATATTGAGTCTCTCTATTACTCAAATCTTACAATCTTAATCTATTAAATGTAGAACCAATGTTGAAGTCTCTTCAAACACTTAAATAGAGGTTAAAAAGGTTAAGCAAGGTTGGGACTTAGGCAAGTATTAACTTTGGTTAAAGAATAAATCAATTAAAGATCGTCAAGGGAATAAATCGACAAGATCTTAAGAAAATCGTCCGATGTTCCTGAAGAACAAGGCGATTTTTCTGTTTGTCGCAAAGATAAAATCTAAACTCTCAGGGTCCAAATGGTTAAATGAGTTCAGTCTATCATCATCTAAGCCTCAATCATCAACTATTCTCCCCAGAATCACAAAGGTTTTAGCCAACTATTTTCAAAATCAAATCAAAATTGAGATTGAATGAATAAATCAAATAAACCCGAACTTTGAATAAAGACTCAATAATCTCCAAATCTATAAACAAATTTCAAATCCAATTAAAATATCTCTCAAAATACTCAATAATGTGTTCACAAACCACAAGAATCGCAAAGGAAACAAAGGATCTGACACTAATGACAAAGATTGACTTCCTGGCACTTTTCCTTCAATCTCCTTCCAAGAATCTTCAATCTCTCTCAAATGCATAAATCTTTCCCGCTGCGAGGTCCCCCTAGGTCTGTCACCGTCCTAGGTCTCCAAGTTGGAGATTTCTGCTCCCTCTAAGTCTCCCCTTTTGGAGATTTTGACTCCCTTTCAATGTCGAAGGCTCTCGAATATTTGTAGGGATCAACTTAGGGTTTAGAGATGAAACCCTAAATATTTGGGCTAAAAGTATAATCACACTTTGCAAGAGAATCATAACATGCATCATAGTTAAATATTTGTGTTTCTATTCATAGATCACCATCAAAGAGTCGCTTCATAGCTAATAACAATCATCATATGGTCAAAAGGAATTACATCACGGAAAGGATAATCACACTTTGCAAGAGAATCATAACATGCATCATAACTTGCAATATATCAAAATTAATCATGAGGAATCCAATTTAGAATACAAAGCCAAACTATATACTCAAAGATCTTAAGGTCTTTCAAGCAAAGGTCAAGAAACGTGAATAGGTGGGAAACATATAAGGGAATGTGGTGCAAAAATCCGGGAAAAAGGAACTACACAACAGAACTTCTTTTTGCAAACTTGAATCAACCACGATTGAGAGTTTTGCTTCCCTTTTCAGCACAAATTTCTTTTTCGACTTTACTTTTGGAAGTGTAGACAACAGTGCACAAAAAAACCGAAGCCTAGAAGATCGGTGATTCTCAATTTCGAGATGGCTCAAACCCTTGACGCACATACCATAATCCATTAGGAATATCGCTCAATCTGACTTTGGCAAGACACAAACACCTGGCTATGTGAATGGTGCCGAGTTACTCATCATCAAGATTGACTTCCCCAAACCTATTTTCTATACTTTGAATTCACTAATTTTTTTCTTTCATGGCCCTCCCACATCAAACATGCCAAAAACAACTCTTCCTAATTCCCGGATAGGTAAAGGAGGCAAAAATTTCATTGAGGGGCTGGATGAATAAAGAAGAAGCAAGAAAAATCGAGGTGCCTTAATCATATCAATAAAAAGTGTAAGAACTTATAATGCGGTTTCAACCTTCACTACTCAACATGATTTAGAATGAAAGCAAATTATCAAACATGCATGAAATTCTAACAAAGTATTCAAATCCCACATATGTCATAAATCAATTCAAGCATACAAAAATCATCATAGCAATTCCACAAAACAATATTCATCACAAAGATCATATCCATTCTAGAAGCACAAAAATTTTAAAAAATTTTCAAATTTTTCAAAATCATATGATGCAAGACATAAAACATGCAAATGGTATTGCAAATACGTCCACCTTGTTGGATTTCGGTGTCCGGTTTTGTGTCAAACTTGTTGTAATCTCGAAGGAGTAGACTAACAACTTACAAGTTGTTGTAATCTCCAATAGGAGTAGAAAAACAACTTTATTAGGTAAAGACTCCGTAATCTCACAAGTGAGTAGACAAGCGACTTACAAGTTGTTGTAATCACCATTAAGGAGTAGACTAACAACTTAGTGTTGTAATCTCTCAAGTGAGTAGACAAGTAGCCTTAAATTAGCAAAACAAAATTATATATATTCTTTAATTGAATATCCAGAATTAAATCAAAGGAGTTGTAGTCTCCAAAAGGAGTAGACAAGCGTCCATATATAGTTATATTCAATTGCATGCAAAACCGGTTATTAGGATATTGTATGTACTTGACTTGGATAATGTTGAAATCACTCAAATATAGAGTTTTCCTTCTAAGTGTATTTTCCCTATACCGGGATCCAAATACCTTAGTGTGATAAGACCAACAAGTCACAAAGACTAAAGTATAGAAACATACCTTGTCTTACGTTTGTAATTGGAGTTCTTCTAAATCTTGTCGAAACTTGATCCTTCTAATGGATTCCTATCTTTCTTCAATATTAATGAAGTATTTTGGTCTTCCAAGCTGCACAAATCAGCCAAAGAGAGATTTCCTATCCCTTGTCAAAACTTGGAAACTAATGGCTTAATTTTTTCAAGCAAAATGGATTATATTTCAAGTGCAAATGGCTCTCCCTTTTATAGGAAAAGGGGGGAATGGTTTTGGGGAGAATAACCGCCACCAAAGCGGTTGAGAACGGTTACAAATGGTTACTGGCGGTTGAGAGAAGTTAGGATTTCATAACCACTTTTTGGCTCAAGCCCAAGGCCCAAACCCAACTCAATTGGGCCATTAAAAAGCCCAAATTTCAGCTAGCTTTTCCGGCCCGACTTTTTTTCTCATCAATGAGCTTTGACTAACTCATTATAGCTAGGTGAAGCTCCAAGGTCAACAAATACACATGAGCTTAGCTTAAACTAGCTTAGCTCATCAAGCAGCTCACTAAGTAGCTCACTATCTAGCTTCTAGCTAGCTTCTTGGAGCCAATGGACATTTGTTCTTGGATTTCTCTCCAACTTTGTAACAATTTTCTTGAGCTAATATAATGAGGAATGCCCGAAAGAACGCTCACATAATGTGTCCCAAAAACACAAAGCGTTGGGCTCTCAATTTCTGCCGCAAAATGGCCTAGGCATTGGCAAGGCCAATAACGCTCTTGCCAAGTCATAGCATTGTCATGCCAGAGTCAAGACAATGTCCCATGACAGTCATGAGGCTCAACTAAACCAACTTTCAACATAGCCGTGATTGCCATGTCCTTTTGTTTAGTTCAATTTAATTAGCTTCCATACTTTTACCCCGTAATCACTAGATACTCTAAGTGCCGGTCACTTGGCTTGCCTCCCGCAACCCATACCATCGTGACACACATGTGAGTAACTTATTGCACCTTGTCTCAACAACAAGCTCAATGGTTCCGTTGAAACTTAGCACAAATCTCCAACATTCCTCCCTCATTTGAGCAAAGTCGTGAAACTTATTTTAGGCAAATTAATAAACAAAACTCTACACATAATCACAAATATCTTTCGATTAAATTTATTGATTTAGTACAAATGCACATTCTGTACAAAAGAATCATGGTGTCCTAACGGATTGAACCACTCAACTTGTCTAAGTACATGAAGGCAAATCACATGTGAGTTTACATTCCTTACAAACAATTGACATATTTAAAGGCTATTGTGTCCTAATCCTCTAATGAACGCGTAGGTGAGTCAACCACATACTCCCTTGAAGAAGCCTTAACACTTCACGTTCACGTAGACGACTTTCTTTAATCTTGCGCCTACACTCGCAATTTCTCAAAGAAGTAGTTAAGAGAATTCTCTCAAGCTTTCCTTAGTTTGTAGGATCAAACTCCTTTGGATGGAACTTTGAGTCCGCTAACTTCTCGCAATGGGTTTTCCACATTGAATTCGGCTATAACTTTTGGCCATAGCGAATTTGGTGTCCCACGACGAGAGGTTAAACTAGTAGGTTGTAACCCATCCCCTTGGCTATCTTGTGTACTAAATAACAAGCCAATATCTTGGTTAGTCTTTTGGCCACGTTTGTGGATTCTCAACAAACCACCGACGCTATATGTTGTGTCTAATAGTTCTATAACCAAAGTATGTCTCAACGCCAAGATGTTTCGATTTCCATAACATCCTTGACTTCATACCAAGCCAAAGAACCACTATTTCGGAGAAATAGATTTTCTAGGAAATCAGGACTTAGGCCACAAGGACTTTTAACCACCAAGTCATGACATTGTCATGATAGAGTCAAGACAATGTCCGAAAGAACGCTCTTGTCCTGTGTCGACAACAATCTTTCAACTTTGATATATGAGTACTTTCAAGTCTCAGACCTGATCATGTCATGTGTTGACAATGAGATCTTTCACTTGAATCATGGATATACTTTATCGGAGTATAATGACCATCATTGGAATTAGTCTGAAACCCTTTTCCAATAGTCATGAAATTATCAAGTCTTTTATCAAAACTTTAGAAGTATAGAATCATTTAGATTCACACTAGTCAAAACCATCATGTTCTCTAAACATAAGCAAGAGATATTACCTTGTGTGGTATAATTCAACTTGCTATTGACACACCAATTGGCTCGATTTATCTTAAACCGATTCAACCAACAACTTTTATCATTTTCACTTTGTTTTCATTGCCATGGGGTAGGGAGAGTTCCTATATGAGAATATATAACTTTGAAATGACATACCTTATGTAGTTGTCCTTTTCAAAAATTTGTTGGATATCCAGATGAGCCATCCTCTTTGTTCCATAGCGCTTGTCCAAATTCGATCAGCCCCCCATAGCTATTTCAACAATTTGAAATGATCATGTGCCTTGTAGGCATTCATGTGTCACCATAGTCAACAATTCGACTCTAGTGAGTCCATCACTTTCAAATTCCTCATAGAAATTCCTTTTGTATGATCCGAAGGTTTACATATGATCCAAAGCCAATTAATTTCTATCAAAGCTATGAAGGTAACATCTCGAGATATCACATTCTCGTTTAGATATCTTACCTTCTTTTAGGAACACTTGATCAACGGAAATCATATATGGTCATGTTCGTACTTGCCCTTGGTACCAGGCAATCGAACAACGGAGGTTTGGCCTTTTAGCCAACTTTATGATTCCGTTCAATCATGTCTTAGTCTTATTTAGACTTTGGCCAAAACGTCTCTAAAGCATAACATGACTTTTCATGGTTTTAACCGAAGTCAACATATTAGGTTTGAACGTCACCAAACCTCTATGCATCTTTGAGTATTCCGTTCTTTCAACGAATTCACACTCGACGTTTTAATCATCCAAGCGTATGTTCATATAAGCCTTCTACAAGTCCCACGACTCCAAGGAATTTCAAGACAAGTCGTTTGTACAAAGGCATGAACACACATACATATTGCATGAATCGATCGTACAATCACAAAGACCGATCGAGCCGATCATAGAACTGATCGAGCCAATCACTTTAGTAATTCCTAAGAATCACAAGTCCCTTTCAAAACCATTCAGGTTGGCCACCATCCCAGTCGGGTCGAATGGTAACAGAACGCAAGCCAGGGTGTTCTAAATAGTGTCGGTCGAGCCGCCCGACAAACCAATCAAGTCAACGACGTGGCGGTTACTCGACGGTTTCATGGAAGCTATGTCCAGTCGATTCGACTGACAAGACCATCAAGTCGACCACGGGGGGGTTATAGACGGTCGAGTTGCCTGAAGTAGCCAGTCGGGTCGCTCCCTTCAGTGTCATGTTCCGGTCGAGTGCCCCATTCATTATCAAGAAGTGGTCGAGTAACATAGTTTGCTCAAGTCTTTTCTAACCAATAGTTAGCCCTTAGCCAATATGGCTTAGGCCTTGACATAGCCAATCCAAGAGACTTCGATGAGTCACTTATGGCTTGTCTTTTCTAATTAGGTATTTTGACACGCCTTAGGACCATGGTTTGCCTTGTCATTTGCGCAACATCACATAGCCAAGGCGGGATCTTGTGTGCGCCTTTCCTCAACCCGCTTTAGCCATTTCTTGGGCTTGACACTCGCTTATTCACAAGGCATGTCACGAGCCTTATTTAGCATTCCACTTGCCCCCTTTTGGGACAACAAGTCCATGTCAACACTTAATGTCTCAGCATAAGTTTGCGCATATCTTGGCTTGTTCATCTAGCCCAATGCCATAGCCATTTCTTTGGCTTTCAACAAATAATAAATAAGACTTATTTGCTTGTCAAAAAGGATCAAGTTTGAGTGCTTTACTATTTGACTTTCAGCACTAGAATATGTAATCGAACTTAGCTCTCAAACATTAATAAATATGACAAACAACTATGCTTCCATTCGATCTTGACACAAGTGTAAAATCGAAAACACATAACACTTCTTTATTAATATTGATAAGGTGTTACAAACTATGGCCGAAGCCTATACATAGTTTTAACATAGTAAGATACTTACAAAGCTTATATGCCTGAAGCCCTTTACATATACTTAATATCAAACAGTACAAGATCATCCTTTATGGATTCTCTTCCTTGGGAACTTTTGAGAGAGTTTTCTCCAATTCTTTAAGTATATTCCCAAATCCTTCATGGATAATCCTCCGATCTCAAACAACAACATGGTGCGCTTGAAATCAACCCAGGATCGAGGGATATTCCGGATGATAATACCCACTTTCGTAGACTCATCCAACTCCTTTCCATACTTGTCTATACGAGCCAACGTCTCCTTCATCTCCTCAAACTGAGAGGACAAGGGACGTACATCTTCCATGACATACCCGAAGAATATAGTCTCATACATCGTTCCATGATATTCAAATTCCAAGGCATCCCAACGATTCTTTGTGGACTCAAAGTCATGATAGATATCCAACATGTACAGCGACATGCTCTTGAGAATGATTCCTCGACAATTGTAGTTATCAACACTCCATTGCGTTTGCAGTCGGGTCCTCATCAACCCATTATGGCCCAAGATAGGACCAATTCCAGTCCCCTCAAGAAGTATGTAGTCCACCTTTAAGGACGTTAAAATCTTCTTCACCTCTCGTTGCCATATGACTAGGCATGTCCACGGGTCGGACCCGCCGGGTCGATGGGTCGGACCCGCCGGGTCATGGGTCCGGGGAGGGTGACCCAGACCCGTGTATCTGGCCGACCCGCCGGGTCACGGGTCAGACCCGGCGGGTCGACGGGTCGGCCACGTAAGATTAAAAAAAAAAAAATTGGAAATAAACTTTAAAAAATTAGAAAATAAATATAACATAAAAATTGAACTTAAACTTAAAAAAGGAGAAGAAAATAAACTAATAAAAAATAGGACTTAAACTTAAAAAAGAATTTCATAAACTAATAAATAGAGGACTTAAACTTAAAAAAATTGGACTTAAACTTAACTTAAGTTTAAGTCCAATTTTTCTAAGTTTAAGTCCTCTATTTATTAGTTTATAAAATTCTTTTTTAAACTTAAGTTACTTAAGTTTAAGTAATTAAGTCTTAAACTTTAAAAAAAAAAAAGGGAAGAATTGGGTTTGAACCGGAATCCCGGTTGCCTAGTATCCTCTCGGGGAGGAGGAATCAAGGCCCACGTAGTTCTCTTACCTTTGTTTATATCCCCGATTGGCCCTTACCTTAGTCGGACTCTCCCGCCGATACATCCGATGGCGTTTGTTGTCGCTCGTCGTCATCTTCGTCGCCTTCCTCCGCCAGAGGTTGTTCTTTTGTGTTCGCATTTCCTCTTTCCTCCAATCGGCTAGGAGGACTTGTGCCTCCAACGTCTCGGGCAACATGTTTGATCTCGTCGGATCGAGCACCTTTCCACTCCGGCTAAAGGTTTGCTCAACCGCTACCGCTGAGGCGGGAACGGCGAGAATTTGTGCCGCGATCCTTGAGAGGGTAGGGAACCTCGTTCTTTCCGGTCGGCTCCACCATTCTAATATGTTGAAATCCTCCTCTTCTTTATCAATGGCAAACTCAAAAGAAATGGTTAGATATTCGTCGAGTTCTGAGTTGCAACTCGACGTGGTTTTTGCCCTTTTTGGGCCAAACAAATATCTAGCCATTGATTTAAATTTAGATGAACTTGAAGTGAAGAGCGAGGAGGGGGTTGAGAAGATTGACCTCGATCGGAAACAAGATATTGAACCAATAATTTATCAAATAGTTTTCTAACATTACCAATTATGGTAGAAACATGATAATCGGGATGTTGTTCTAAACTTAAAAATTCATAATAACTCTCTAAAAATTGTTTTAAACCATCCATTTTACGTCTAAGGTCTAACACAAATGCAACAAGAAAAACATCGGGAATGGTTGTATAATAAGCTAACCATTTACTTCGCATTGAATAAATAGCTTGTGAAATATTTTCAATTAAAAGACCTTGTTGAATTGCAAATGCAATATTAATTGCTACATAACAAAATATGTTTGAAGTTGGTGTATAAACATAACTAAAAGTGTTAGTAGCATCATAAAAATGTTTGAAAACCTCCATTACATCTCTTGCTAAAACCCAAGATTCACCGAAAACAAAATCACCGTCAATATGTTGTGCGGCAAAACTACTTAAAAGTTCTCGATATTCATATGATTCGTAAATCATTTTGTAAGTAGAGTTCCATCTTGTACAAATATCTTTTGGAAATTTTTTAGGATAAACGTTATTTTGTTTACAATATGCATACCATTTACTACGTACACTTTTTTTAGACCAAAGTTCATTAAGAATATTTCGAATAGGTTGTACTAAATCTCCAACATATGCTAAACCGTCTTGAACACACAAGTTTAAAATACGAGCGGCACACCTAATGTGAAAAAATTTACCTTCAATCGTCGGCTTACAATAGTTGGTTAAATCTCTAATGAAAGCCGTGTTAGCAGAGGCGTTATCAAAACCGATTGAAAAAACTCGTGAAACTAATCTATATTCTTCCGAAACATTTGCAATCAAACGGGCAATGTTTTGGGCGGTGTGTTGTTCGTTGAAAACTCGTAATGCTAAAACTCTTTTGTTTAAAATCCAAAATTTATCAACAAAATGACAAGTAATACCCATATATGAATTTTTTTGAAAACCGTCGGTCCAAATATCACTACAAATAGAAACTTGAATATCACCGTTGTCCATAAAATATTTAATCAATTCTTCTTTACGAATTTTATATTTATGCATCATTTTTCTTTTAGCGGTTTGGCGAGAAATCGGTTTATATGCGGGTTGAGCATGATTTTGCATCCAATTATTAAAACCAACATTTTGTGCAAAACTAAATGCTAAAGAATCTACGGCCAACATTTCCGAAAATGCATCCATAGAATAAGAATGATCATATGTAAATAGAGAAGGAGGTTGGTTAGAAGTAGATGCGTACCCGGTAAGTTGTGTTTGCCCTCGTGCTAGTCCCATTTTCTCGGGATGCTTGTTCCGGATATGCCTCTTGTAGTTCCCGTAGCCTTCTCCCTTTTTGTGCTTGTATTGTGTCGCACAAAAATTGCATTTGGCATAGAAAACTCCGTTGGCATCGGGAGCACCCTTTGTAAACCAAAATCGGAAGACCGCCGCCGTTAGTTGAGTGTTGTTCAACGGCGGCTCCTCCGGCTCCGGCTCCTCCGTGAATTGGGTCTCGGATCCTTGGGTGTTGGGGAAAGTAGGTGATACTGTGATATCCTCCTCCTCCTCGAAGATCTCGTGATCTCCACTTAATAAGTCTCGCCTTAAATCCGAACCGGTTGGAGGACCGCTAACGGAATGCCGTCCTCGAATAAAACCTTCGCCGGATGAAGGACCGGCACCGCTAACGGAACGTCTTCCTCGGCTAGACATTTTTTTTTGAATAATAGAATGTAGTAGTAAGAGTGGTAAAATGAAAAATAAGAGAATGAGAATATGAGATTAGGAGAGTAATTGAATGTAAGAGTTGGAAATTATGGAGAGATTGAGAGAGTGAATAGATGATTGAATGATGAGAATTGGTGTGAGATGATATGAATTGAGTTTGGGTATTTATAGAAATGTTTTTAGGTTAGATTTATTAAATTAAATTGTTTTTTTTTTTAAAAAAAAGTAGCCGTTACGGGTCGACCCGGCGGGTCGACACACCTGGTCGACCCGGCGGGTCGACACACCTGGTCGACCCGGCGGGTCACGGGTGACCCGTGACCCGTGGACATGCTTACATATGACATAAGAGATACTTGCAAAACCATCTAATTTTTTGGACGGTAGCAAATTCATGACAACCATGTCATCCATCATGTCTTAACACAATCAAGTCAACAAAACAATTGTCAAAACTACACCCTAACTTACGCAAACATATATGTATGCACAACATATATCAAATGTATAATATACACTTAGAAGATTGTTGGATTTCGGTGTCCTGTTTTGTGTCAAAGTTGTTGTAATCTCCAAGGAGTAGACTAACAACTTACAAGTTGTTGTAATCTTCAAGAAGAAGTAGACTACCAACTTACAAGTTATTGTACTCTCCAATAGGAGTAGAAAAACAACTTAATTAGGTAAAGACTCCGTAATCTCACAAGTGAGTAGACAAGCGACTTACAAGTTGTTGTAATCTCCATTAGGGAGTAGACTAACAACTTAGTGTTGTAAACTCCCAAGTGAGTAGACAAGTAGCCTTAAATTAGTAAAACAGAATTATATATATTCTTTAATTGAATATCCAGAATTAAATCCAAGGAGTTGTAGTCTCCAAAAGGAGTAGACAAGCGTCCTTATATAGTTACATTCAATTGTACACAAAACCGGTTATTAGGATATTGTATGTACTTGACTTGGATAATGTTGAAATCACTCAAATATAGAGTTTTCCATCTAAGTGTATTTTCCCTACACCGGGATCCAAATACCTTAGTGGGATAAGACCAACAAGTCACAAAGACTAAAGTATAGAAACATACCTTGTCTTACGTTTGTAAAAGGAGTTCTTCTAGATCTTGTCGAAACTTGATCCTTCTAATGGATTTCTATCTTTCTTCAATATTAATGAAGTATTTTGGTCTTCCAAGTTGTACAAATCATCCAAAGAGAGATTTCCTATCCCTTGTCAAAATTTGGAAACTAATGGCTTAATTTTTTCATGCAAAATGGATTATATTTCAAGTGCAAATGGCTCTCCCTTTTATAGGCAAAGGAGGGCACGGTTTTGGGGAGAATAACCGCCACCAAAGAGGTTGAGAACAGATACAAACGGTTACTGGCGGTTGAGAGAAGTTAGGGTTCCATAGGAACTTTTTGGCCCAAGCCCAAGTCTCAAACCCAACTAAATTGGGCCATCAAAAAGCCCAAATTTCAACTAGCTTTTCCGGCCTGATTTTTTTCTCATCAATGAGCTTTGACTAACTTATTATAGCTAGGTGAAGCTCCAAGGTCAACAAATACACATGAGCTTAGCTCAAACTAGCTTAGCTCATCAAGCAGCTCACTAAGTAGCTCACTATCTAGCTTCTAGCTAGCTTCTTGGAGCTCAATGGACATTTGTGCTTGGATTTCTCTCAAAGTTTGTAACAATTTTCTTGAGCTAATATAATGAGGGATGCCCGAAAGAACGCTCACATAATGTGTCCCAAAAACACAAAGCGTCGGGCTCTCAATTACTGCCGCAAAATGGCCTAGGCATTGGCAAGGTCAATAACGCTCTTGCCAAGTCATGGCATTGTCATGACAGAGTCATCCCATGACAGTCATGAGGCTCAACTAAACCAACTTTCAACATAGCTGTGATAGCCATATCCTTTTGTTTAGTTCAATTTAATTAGCTTCCATACTTTTACCCCGTAATCACTAGTGACTCTAAGTGCCGGTCACTTGGCTTGCCTCCTGCAACCCATACCATCGTGACACACATGTGAGTAACTTATTGCACCTTGTCTCAGCAACAAGCTCAATGGTTCCGTTGAGACTTAGCACAAATCTCCAACACACCCATACTTAAAACTCACATTTTCCCCAATGTGAAGAAAAGAAAAGATGGAAAAAGGTACTCACAATGTAAGATGGCGAATCAGGCAAGGCGAATCATTCATTGAGCGGTGGCAGTGGGAATACATAGAAGCTCAATAGGGAACTCTAAATGTTCCAATCGGTATTGAAGAATGAAGAAGGGGAACGTCTTTTGGCAAAAAAAAAAATTTGGTAAAAAAAAAAATCGACCGATTTTTTGAAAAATCGGCCGAGTTTTCTACCCGATTTTTTCATCAGCCCAATTTTTTTTTATATTTACACACTAAAGCAAAAATCGACCGATTTGTTTTCTGAGGGGGTCGATTTTTTGATCGATTTTTCCACCTGTTGCCAAAATCGACTTGCTCTAAAGCCTAAATCGACCGATCTTCTTTTGGTAAGTCGATTTCTTGACTTTTATTCCTTGAAAACGTCCTTAGGCACACTTGTATCGCCTTTTTCCATCAATTCCTCAAGATTATACCTAGTTCCTTCGATCCATGACACAAACAAGCTGAGAGCGTATCGAGAAAAAAAACAAAAACAAAGCAAACTACCCTAAACTATTCTAAGAAAAAGAAAAAGGGAAAAAGATGCATTACCTTGGGTTGCCTCCGAAGATGTAATATCCGGAATTTTTATTCCGTTTAATTCCGAATCAATTCGGATTTCGAGCCGTTGACGGTTCCCATTCTATCTAGTATTTCTTTCTTCATAAATTTTATCATTTTATATAGAATTTAATTCACATAAAATGATATAATTATATCAAACCCTAATTCTTATAATTATTTATCATTTTATGTAGAATTTAATTCACATAAAATGATAGAATTATATCAAACCCTAATTCTTATAATTAATCCTTAACGACGACTTTAGACGAGATCATGACAAGGCTGAGACGAGAATGTGACAAAGCTAAGACGAGACCATGACAGAGCTGAGACGAGGTCATGACGAAGCCCGACAACTCTAAGACGAAGTCATGCATGGGCCTGACAAAGCCATGACGAGTTTTTGACAAGTTTTGACAAACTCAGCCCACATAATTTTGATTCTTATTTCAACCCATCTTTCTCTCTTGTTTTATTGCAGCCCAACCCCTTAATACATGCCAGCCACAACCTTCCTTACCTCCAGCCCAAGAACAACTCAGCCTATCTCCTAGCCAGCCCACTCCCTTGATCGCCAGCCCTAGCAGCTCTTGCAAACGAAGACATCCAGCAACCCTAGGCAACTACAGAGACGATTTCCTTCATGGCTGGGATTACGCATCTATAACAGACGGACGCAGCTCCTCCTCACGCTCGTCCTCACGCTCTCCTCTCCTCCTCCATCGTACCATCCTTCACACAACAGTAGACGAGCCTTTTCTTCCAGCCCTACAGTGCACAATGCCGAGTTGTTGGTGCGCCACCAAGGACAGTAACCGCCTCCTTATTCTTGCTGCTGCAACCTCGAGCAATCAAGGACCATGGCTTCTCCCCTTCTGTGCAAAACGCATACTCAGTAGCAAACTTGGTACCTTCTTTTCCGTGCATTCGAGTCTCGGAATCGTGTAAGGCTTGTACCCCTTGCTACACTATATTTCCGTCCACCTTTCCCTTGCCTAACGTTTACTAGTTCCATTTTTAAACCTACCCAGAACAACCATAAGTGAGCTGTACAAATTCAAGCGTTTTCCTGAGTTTTCGGAAGTGGCATACAGTCAACGTCGGGTCAAGATTTGGGTAAGTTAGACTTCTTATTTTTGGCTGAATTTTGTATATGTTATAGTCAGTAGTACATAGTAGATCATACTAAAATTTGGGAAGAATCGGAGTTATGGTTTGAGATTTATGATGTTGCAAAGCTGATTCCTCATGCAGTTTTTATAATTGTGCTGAGTGTTGGAAAAAACAGCATGTGATGCTGTTTTGTGAGATAGTTTTGAATAGGCTTTTGATCTCTATTGGACTTGAATTTTGGATATGATACATTTGGCATATTTTAGTAGCACATATCAAAATTTGGAATAAATCCAGCGAGTGGTTTAGGAGTTATGATTTTTCAAAGTTAAGACAGTGTGCTGTTTTGTTAAGTGTTTGCTGAATTTCCAGAAACTGTGTTGATCAGTCAAGTTTTAGCATACTTTTCGATGCCTTAAAGATAAGATCAACTGTTCCGTTTTTGGGATATTGTTTAGTGTCATGCATTGGTTAATATGTCAAAAGTTGGGATGAATCCAACGGTGGGATTTAGAGTTATAGAGGCTCAAAGTGGACTTGTCGAACAATTAGAAAAATATATTCAGATTTTGGCTAAGTATAGAAAATTTCAAGTGTTGTAACCAACTTTGAAAATTTTTGTAGAAGTGATGGTTGAACAGTTTTAGAAAATTCTGGCTCCTAGGAGTAGATGAGATATCATAGATGATCTAGAGAATTATTTCAATATTTTTATAAGATTATTAGAATTTTATATTTGAAGCCGAAGTTGGACCTTAACGATCTTCCCGAAAATAGGAAAATGGGTAAATTGCCAGTTTGTAACCAAACTCATCTTTAGGAGTTAGAATATGACTCTTTAGTCTCAAATAAGAGTTTAGGCATGAATTATGGAATTTTTGGAAGTTTCGGGATCAAGGGTAAAATAGTCATTTTACCATAAATTGGTACTGTATTAAATTATGTTCTAATAGGATCTACTATCTTAGAAGTCTTAGACTTCTAATTACCTAGAAAGTGTGCTGACACACTTGCCTCCTTTGACAGGCAACCGAGTTATACAGTTACAGATTGAGTTGTGATTAAGAGAGTCGAGATCTGATTCAGGTAAGTCCACGGACTTACTTAGCTGGCTTCTTGTATGAGTGTAATGTGTATGAGTGGTGTTTGTTAGTCATGATAAACAACGAAACCGGATTAGGCCGACTTTATTATTTACGTAATTGACCCAAGTGTATGATAACGGGTCGTAACATCATCTGCCTAGCTCTTGCGAGAGTCTAGGAGGTTCCCTGCGACCAGCCCAGTCAGGTAGACGGTCAAATGCATTAGTACCAGTCCGCATTGGTAAACGGGGACTGAGGCGAGGTTTGGGAATCCCTCGTGTCACAAAATAAGTATTATTAGTAATGACATATCACCTAATTAAAGATAATAAAAGAATTGATTGTTGCATGTTGATTGTGTATGATGTGTGATTGTGCTTTTACCTTTATACTTATGCATAGAATGTTAGCTAACGGTCTTATACCGCTTGTAGATGCCTTGCAGGTTAAGACAGTTGTAGAGAGATCTGGAGGGAATGGTCAGCCGGGTCCACATACTCTTTTAGTTGGGGATGGGGATGTCTTTTGTTCTTCATATGCGTCGTTTTAGTACCTTTGCTTTGTAAGGCTGATACATATTCTCCATGTATATATTGTTTAAAGTTTTCAAATGTTTTAAATACTTTTGTGTCTTGTTGTAAGATCCTAGTAATATTGTTGTCAAACTAAGGTCGGGACCCATTGTGAGGTCCTAACCAATAGCTCCCCGAGTTCTCAGAATTTGGGGTGTTACACAAGAAGCGCTTGGTTTAACGTTGCTAGCTGGACCTATCTCCATAGATGACCCAATGCACCTTGAACATCTTGGATTGCTCATCAAACTCATCATATAATTCCTCAAAAAAGGTTCCGGTTCCTAATTTCACCGGCAAGTGGTAAGATCTCCCACGTACAAGCTTGTACGGTTTGATTCTCACCAGAATCCTTCTAGCTTTCCTATGCTTTAATGGGACATAATTTAGCCTTGCGTCCCATCCTTTCCTAGATCGAGAAATCAGTTTCTCGACAATCATCCTACCTTCCCCATCTCCAGCTTGGGGATGATGTATGGTATTCGTCATGTGAATGACCCCATACTTGAACAAGAAACACTTAATGGCATTAGCGTTGAAGCGCTTGCCAAATTTACTCCTTGTAGTCCAAGGAGCATCTTCTTTCAGCAATTTTAATGGAGGTTTCATCTTCAGCTTAGGAGGTTCTTTTGGAAGAGACCTCCAACTCTCCGGTGCATTCCTGAAAAAATTAGAAATTTTAATAGGAATTTCAAAGGGAGTAATAGAAAGTACCTTGAGAAGTGTTTCAGAACTTGGGACAAGTTTCATGTTGGGATGATGATCCACACATGAAATATCTCCCAACTCAGCTGGATCCTGTTCAACCTTGGCCATAGTTTCAGTAATTTGGCCAAGGTTCTCACTCCTTCCTCTTCTTCACTGAGGACTTCAAGAGGGACTTCAAGTTCAATAGGAGGAAGGCTTAAGACTTAGAATTCTTCCTCGCTGGATAAATGATTTTCCAAAGCTTTATGAGCCTTTGAAATAGCATTTATCTTGTCTTCCATCTCTTCCACCCTTCTTAACACCTCTTCCAACATCATCAACATCCGATCCTCGGAGGTTTGTTGTGGAGGTTGCACTTGAAGCATATAAGAGATGTCTCCTTGCTCATAAAACGTATGAGGGGGATTAAGCTCATCCCAATAGGCAAGCTCATCCTCAATGACTTCATCTCTTTCTCTTTCATTGTCCAACCAATGAAAGGCGTATTTCTCTTCCAAATATTCATAATGGTCCGCCCTAGCACCTTGCCATGGTATCCAGGCTGGATCAACTGCAGGTTCATAGCTCCATCCAGCCATTGGAAAACCTAAAAAATTCAAAAACTCATACCGAAAGATTAAAAGAAAAGGCAAAAGCTCCCAAACCCGACAACCGAGAGCAGAATTTGTCCTAGACCAAATCCCCGGCAACGGCGCCAAAAACTTGTTCGCTCAAAAGTGTGTGCGTCAAAGTCTTAAATTTTTATCTAGAACTTAAGCAAAGGCGAACCTGCAGTGTACGGATCAGCTGTAGTAAGGCAAGAAATTCCAGAGTTGAACTCAGGGATTTGGTGAGAATAAAATCGATTTCAATTATCTAACAAAGTGCAAAAGCTTTTGTGATTAATAAAGGAGGTAAATGATTCCAAGGATTCAAGTATCCGACTGTGGCTTTCGATTCAAGACACTTCTAAAGATCAAGGACAGAGTTTATATGTCCAAGGTTATGTGGTTCAAAGGTAGATATCATACGGTGAAGTTCCAAAACCTATTTCTCTAATCCAAAGGCTCTCTCTATAAGGGTTGTTGAGTCTGCAATATTGAAAGGTCTAGGGATAAGAATTACACTCAAACTAACTACCCAAAACCCCAGGATGTGACTTTTCAAGGTAAAGATAGAAAGCACACTTAAAACCTTAATAAAGGATGTTGAGTCTCTCTATTACCCAAATCTTACAATCTTAATCTATTAAATGTAGAATCAATGATGAAGTCTTTTCAAACACTTAAATAGAGGTTAAAAAGGTTAAGCAAGGTTGGGATTTAGGCAAGGATTAACTTTGGTTAAAGAATAAATCAATTGAAGATCGTCACGGGAATAAATCAACAAGATCTTAAGAAAATCGTCCGATTTTCCTGAAGAACAAGGCGATTTTTCTGTTTGTCGCAAAGTTAAAATCTAAACTCTTAGGGTCCAAATGGTTAAATGAGTTCAGTCTATCATCATCTAAACCTCAATCATCAACTATTCTCCCCAGAATCACAAAGGTTTTAGCCAACCATTTTCATAATCAAATCAAAATTGAGATTGAATGAATAAATTAAATAAACCCTAACTTTGAATAAAAACTCAATAATCTCCAAATTTGTAAACAAATTTCAAATCCAATCAAAATATCTCTCAAAATACTCAGTAATCTGTTTACAAACCACAAGAATCGCAAAGGAAACAAAGGATCTCACACTAATGACAAAGATTAACTTCCCGACACTTTTCCTTCAATCTCCTTCCAAGAATCTTCAATCTCTCTCAAATGCGTAAATCTTTCCCGCTGCGAGGTCCCCCTAGGTCTGTCACCGTCCTAGGTCTCCAAGTTGGAGATTTCTGCTCCCTCTAAATCTCCCCTTTTAGACCTTTTGGCTCCCTTTCAATGTCGAAGGCTCTCGAATATTTGTAGGGATTAACCTAGGGTTTAGAGATGAAACCCTAAATATTTGGGCTGAAAAGAAGTCGAGTCCGCTGGTATCAGAAAATATTGTGGGCCGCGTCAGAAGGTATCAGAGAATACTTTGGCGCGTCAGACGGTATCAGAAGATACTTTGGCGCGTCCTAACTTCCTTTTATGCTCCTTTTTGTCCCGCTTCAAGGCTTAATCCATAAATGTGCCATTTCGCTCCATAATTCGCCAAATTACCTAAAAATGTAATAAAACTCTGTGTAGACCTCTATGCTCGTAAAGTAGGTAAATATAACCAAAAATGCCATGAATGTATGTCTATGCATGCAAAATAAAGGGCAAATCTATATAAATACATGCCTAAATATAGGTCATAATTCATGTCAACAATTTGCTAGGGTTTTCAAAGGTGCCCTTCATTGTGTTCTTTTTGATCCCTCTTGTTTGTCCACGTGGGTTTGTCTCTTTATTTTATATCCTTCATCGGTATAACCCAAGTCTTATTCTGAAAACCGGTCAAGTTTGAAGTTGAGTTTTCAAACTGAGAGCATCGGTAGAGCTATTCAGTTGTGGAAGGAGCCTGAAGGTATTAGTTACCTTGTTGATGAGTTGTTGTCTCCTGAGTTTGATTCCCGGCCTTTGGATGCGGACATTAGCCAAGAAGAGGTTAATATGAGGCAATGTATGAGAAAAGTCAAGGATGGTCATTTTGCAGCTGTTATGCGTATTCTCACGTCATCGGGTATTGCTCCTCCGTCTGAGGAGACTTTTCTTGGACTTTTAGACGTGCACCCTGTTTTCCCACCACCTTACTTGCCTCCGCCGGTCAACTCCGGAGTTTCTTTGCAAGTTAACAAGAGTTTGGTACTTGGTAGGATTAAGAGTTTTCCTAAGGGTACCTCTTATGGTAGGGATTGCTTGCGTGCCCAAAATTTGTTGGATGCCATTAGTAGAGGGGCCGTTGTTATTGCTGAAAAGCTGATTGAGTCGGTTTCTAGTGTTGTCAACCTGTTTCTTTGTGGACGTTTTCCGGCTTCCCTTAGCGAATACATTGCGAGTGCCCCGCTCACGCCTCTCTTTAAACCAGGAGGCGGTATTTGCTCCATCGCAGTTGGATCTATTTGGAGGCGTTTGATTTCTAAAGTTGATGCCTCTACAATCGGTAAGTCCCTTGGACCTTATTTCGAGGGTGCTCAGTTTGGGGTTTGTGTGTCTGGTGGTGAAGCGGTTTTGCATGCGGTAAATCGGTTAGTGGAATCTCAGGGAGGGGATGATAGTCTTTCCATGCTTCTGGTTGATTTTCGAAATGCTTTTTATTTGGTTGACCGCACTGCCATGATTTTTCAAGTCCGTTAGTTGTGCCCTGCTATCTCTTCTTGGGTTGAGTTTTATTATGCTCGACCTGCCCGCCTCTACTATGGGGAGCATGTTTTGTATTCTTGCCAAGGGGTTCAACAGGGGGACCCTCATGGCCCGTTGCTTTTGTCGCTTGTTCTTCATCCCCTTATCCGAAATATTTCGGAGAGTTGCCGGTTGAAGCTTAATGTGTGATATCTTGGCGATGGCACGTTAATTGGTGATACCTTGATGATGAGTAAGACGCTTCACCTTAATATCGGTAAAACGGAGATCTTTTGCCCAATGGTTGATCCGTGTAGTAGTGAGTTGGGTGTTTTTCCCGAGCATATTGCTAGGCCGCTTGATGGTGTCAAGCTTTTGGGTGGTATTTTTAGCCTTGACCTGGCCTTTTGTTCTCGGGTGGCTTTGATGAGGGTTGAGAAAACCAAGTCCTTGATGGAGGCTATTATGAGATTGGGGGACACTCAATGCGAGTTATTACTTCTCCGGGCCTGTTCCGGGGTGTCTCGTCTTTACTTCACGATGTGGACTGCTCCCCTCTCATTTTTCTGAGGCTATGAGTGTCTTTGATCACGCCTTGCACTGTTTGGTCGAGCAGATTGTTACCGTTGGAGGGGGTTGGATTTGGCCCCCTTCAGAGGCATCTTTCTACTTTGCCGATTAGTGATAGAGGGCTAGATATTCTCTCTTGTGCTGATACGCTACATTTTGCCTTCCTAGCATCGAGATCTCAGACCCGTGGCTTGCAGGATCAAATCTTGAGACTTTTTGGTTTTTCAAGCGATGGTGTTGCTTTTGAGTCGGTTGTTTCTACTTGGGTCAACTTCTGTAAGGATTACGACTTGGACATGAGTGTGATACGGCCATCCTCCCATTTAATGAAGAAATTGGCTGGATGTTATTATAATATCGTGAATAAGTGTTTTCTGCGGGACTTTGACCTTTCGATTAGGTAGAAGACCTTAGTTGAAAACGTGAGATTACCTTTGGCTCAGCAATGGCTTAAGCTGTCCCGGTTTCTGGTATTGGTCAGGTTATTAACCCGACCACCTTTCGGACTGTTGTATGTTTAGACAGGGTTCCAAGTGCCCTGCATGTGAGAAGGGCATTCTAGATGCTTGGGGTGACCATGATCTCTGTTGTGCTGCAAAAGTTGGCATTAAGCACCGGCATAACATGGTACGTGATGCCATTTTTGATGAGTGTCTCAAGATAGGGATTTTTGTTCGGAAGGAGTCCCCTACTGGTATGGTTGATGGCGATGGTGGGGAGCTCCGCCCTGCCGACATCCTTTTCTATAATTGGTTTCAAGGCAAAGACGCATGTGTCGACATCACTAGTACCTCACCTTTCTATTCATCCGGCTTATCTAGCTTCATCCCAGTTAAAGTTGTGAGGGTCACTGCGGATTACAAGGGAAAGAAGTATGCTGACGTTTGTAGCTCCAAGGGATATAATTTTCTCCACTTTTCCATTTCCACGTTTGGGGATTTGAGTGATGAGGCAGTGGAGCTACCTAAAAGATTGCGCTTGGTTGCTAAAGGGCGCCCCTGATATAGTAGAAGTACTTGCTTTATTTTAATTAGGATTGCGTTTGCCATTCAAAAAGGATGCGGAGCCCAACTTGTTAGTCGGCTCCCATCCAACGTCGTGTAATATGTTTTCGCTTCGATATTATATATATCCACCATAATAATAATAATGATAATAATAATAATAATAATAATAATAATAATAATAGTAATAATAGAAATGATAACAATAATAATAATAATAACAATGATAATAATAATAATAATAATAATAATAATAATAATAATAATAATAATAATAATAATAGAAAGAACGCCACTAGAGGGAAGTCTTCAGAAATTAGGTGTCAATAGAAATCAATATAGAAATGTGATTACGACGGAGGTGAAACCATATTGACCAACTTCATCTTCATAGTGGAAGTATTGTCACTTTGAAGTGATGAGATTCGATATTTCCACACTAGTCACTTGAAAGAGACAATTTAAAATAAGAAAAAAAATCAATATATGTTTTAATGGACATGAACCTATCCATAAAAATTTGAAATTCTTCCCACCAAATTTTTTTTTTGAAATTCTAATGTCTAACTTATCTCCCAATCATTAGATGCGCTTTCAAAAAATCACAATAAGCCTGTTGAAACGTGAGTATTGTCACGTGGACAATAATAAAATACATAGTTTTTTCTCTTGGTGCCCTCAAGATTTGAATTTTTTCTCCTCGTAATCACTAAGTTTATAAATTCCACTTTGTACCCTCATGGTTTTAATTATTTCATCTGTATACTCATTTTTAATATATTAAATTCAAATATCTTTATAAATTAATAAAAATCAGAAAAATAAATTTAAAACAAATCATGACCTCATTAAATTTAAATTAATAAAAATATAATAGAAATAAGTTTTATGTATTTTTATATTTTTTCAATTAAAGATATTTTTTATTTTTGAATTAAAATATTCCTCGACTTTTTACTTTCGAATTTAAAAAAATATATAAAATTAAAATATATTTTTTAAAAAGATTTTATTAAGAGTCTAGAAATTTTGAAATATGATAAAATATATTTTTTAATTTAATTTTACATAATTTATATTAATTCGAAAATTTTAAAAAATTATGTTTTTTTTTATTTTAATAGAGTATGAAAAAGGATATTATAAAAATTAAAAATTAAAACATAAAAAATATAGTTTTCCATAATATTAAAATTAAAAAACATAGTTTTTTAAATATTTCGAATTAATATAAATTATATAAACTTAAATTAAAAAATAAATATATTTTATTATATTGTTTAATTTCTAGACTGTTAAAAAAATTTTAAAAAAATTGTTTTTAATATAAATTTATATATATTTTTAAATTCGAAAGTAAAAACTAAAGAAATATTTTAATTCAAAAATAAAAAATATCTTTATTTGAAGAAATATAAAAATATATAAAAACTATTTCTATTATAATTTTATTAATTTAAATTTAATGAGGTCATGATTTGTTTTAAATTTATTTTTCTTATTTTTATTAATTTATAATGAATATTTAATGTAATATATTAAGAATGGGGATAGAGAGGAAACAAATAAAACCATGAGGGTATCAAGAGAAAATTTTAAACTTAGTGGTTACCAAGAGAAAAAGTTCAAACCTTTAGGGCACCAAGAGGACAAACTCTAAAATATATGAGTCTACTATATAAGCTTAGCAGAAGAGTATCATTCTGTTAATTATTTTTATGGCACGAAACAAAAACTTGTTCGCTCTCAAACATGCGTAAATAAAAAAGAATATAGTTTTTAAATTTATAATTGAAATAAAAGCCTGAACCAATAAGGGAACCTGTAGTGTACGGATAGATTGTAGCAAAAGCAAATATTTCAAGATTGATATTGGGGACTAAGGTGAAATCAGTATGTTCAATGATCAATAATAGAATAATCCAAAACTGAAAATAAAGAATGAAACGGAACAAGACAAAAAGCAATAAAGATCGAATAATATGATAATGAGGCAATGCAGATTATAGAGATCAAAGTATCCGGTTGTGGTTTTCAATTCAAGATTTTAAAGATCTATGGACAAGATTGGGTTCGCTAAGAAAAGGTGTTTCTAAGGTGGGATAGATCACGGGGGAGGTCTCACTATCTACTATCCCAAACCAAGTCTTCTATCACCGGGTATGTCTCAAGGATCTAAGATAAGGAACTATAATCTCAAACTAGCCACTCAACCTAAGGGAATAGAACTAACCTTTAACGAGTAATTCTCAAGTTAACTCACAAAGGCAAGAAGAAGGCATACTCAAACCCAATAAAGGCTAAACCTTTATTACCTAACACTCGTCATCTTTGACAACCAAGAAAGGAAATTGTAAGACCCATGTGCTATAGGAGATCCTGCGACTGTTAGCATGAAATATTGTGATACTTTAGGCACGTTTTCTAAGCGTATTTGATTCATATTGATAGTCTTTGATTGAGCATCGTTGCATAAGTGAGCTAGTTTGCCTATATTGTTGATATGGATGTCTACACTAGTTCTATGTTGATTATAGGTGATTGGAAGCCATTTCCGAACGGAATTTAGCAAAGAAGAGTTGATTGAGTATGTCCATGGATTAAGGGCATTCTTAGGAGCAAAATGGAGTTCAACTTGAGGAATGCACGAGGCTAGGGAAGAATCACGTTCTTGCTCTAAACCACGCTCTAAAATACGGTCGTACTCTTTTCCACGTTCAGTTCCACGGCCGTGGATCCTTGCAAAGAGAGGCGTGATGCATTCCAGTAACTATTACGGTCATGGAATACATGGTTCAAACCGTGACACTTTCCACGCTCTAAATTACGGTCGTGGAATCTTCCACGACAGTGATCTTGGCGATCTTTTTCGCCACACTTTGAAACCACGATCTTTTAAAGATTGGGCCGGGCCAATATTTCATCTTGCCCTATAAAAAGACGGACGAAGGGAAATTCCGTCATCGATGCATACAGCCCCGCATCACCGCTTACCCCCGTTTCGAAGATTTCTTACCCTCGTTTAGAGGCATTTGGAGATCTCATTGGAGATCTACGTTCGAGTTTGGATTTGCCCTAATCTCGCACTCGGTGGAGATTATCGTTGGGATTTCCAGATTTCCCGGATTAACGGAAGATTCGGAAGACTCTTGCAAGAAGACTTCTCTTCTTGTTTAGGTTTGATTTAGAAGACGGATTGACATCCCGTTCTTCCTTCTTACCTAAGATTGTGTTTATTTGTTCTATTTTAGAATTATTGACATTAGTCGCTTTTGATTGTGACTTTGAGATTTGTTTGGAGTTTATTGGAAGTTTTCGGAAGTTTTCATCTTCCAATCTTTTAATTCTTGAATTAATATCAACATGACTGTTATTGGCTAAAAACCCTTAACAATTCTAAGGTGAAGGGTTGATAGTTGTGGCTTAGATGATGATAGATCGATCGTAAATAGATTAGACCCTGAGAGTTTGAGAGAATCGTCGACGAACCCTAAATTACGGGTTGTTCTTGAGTTCCACGACCGTGGAATCTCAAGATCCAACCGTAATTTCCCTTAAGTTTACGAACCTGCTTTTACTTTAATCCAAAGTTAAAGATTTGCTTTAACTTAGTTTAGACTTGTCTTTTCTAGGTGGTAGTGAAGCCTCAACAATCTCTACCTCGATTATGAGTGTTACAACCTTAATCGGTTAAGTTAGTCTTGATCCTTGGATTACAAGTTTGGGTATTTGACATTAATTCTTATCTCTAGATCCTTTCTATATTGAAGCCTCAACAACCTGTATAGAAGAGTGTCTTGTAGGTGAGTCATATAAGGTTTTTGGAACTTCACCGTACGATTACCTTACATTAGCATACCTTTGCATATCTCAACTCTGTCTTTATATCATTAAGTATATCTTGAATCGATTGCCATAACTGGATACCTGGATCTTTAGGATTGTTGTTTTCCCAATATTTGCAAAACTCTCATACTTACACGCTTGATAATCTGCAATTGAATTTGTTCCCACCCAAATCCTTGTGTTCGATACTCTGGAATACTTGCTAATCTACGCCGATCCGTACACTGCGGGTTCGCTTGCTTTTATTCTAGTTTTATAATTAAAACTTATTTGCACGCACGTTTAGGGGCGAACAAGTTTTTGGCGCCGTTGCCGGGGATTTGGTTTCGGCCGAATTCGGTAGCCGGTTGTCAAGCTTGGGAGCTTGCTCTCGTTATTTGATATTACTTTGAGTACATGCGTAGGTCTAGGAAAACCGAAGATCTCTTACCTCTTGATCAAGAGCTAGAGAAAACTTTAAGACAAAAGCGCAAGGAAAAGAAGATGGCTGAAGAACACGAACGTGATCTTCAAGCGGAGTTGGCGGAGATGGAAGCTCAACTCCAATGGAACGAGAATCTCCGCCGGGATGAAATGGATCGTCATCAATCTGAAGTTAACAAACTACAGGATACGATGTTCCCAATGAGGATAGAGTTAAGCGACCTTAAGAATAAAGGAAGCAAGAAATCCTCAAGAAGGGCATCAAGATCTAGAAGAAGAAGAAGAAGTCATTCATCCGTTGATAATAGTGACTCTTCCATGCCGCCGCTAGAAGAAATTGATCCCACGATCAATGTGAATCCTTTTCATCCACAAGGAGCTGCTAATCACCGTGTTCCACCCAGGAACGCAAGGATCGAGCGTGTGGACGATGAGCCAAGAACTCTTGGCCAGCGGATGGATCCAACGCCACAACCACGCCGCTTAGGCGTGAATTTTGATGCTGAAGATGTACAAGGGTTTAGTTTCAACCCTCAAGTTATTACTCTTGTTCGCCAAAACCAATTTGGCGGGACAAGCGCTGAATCTCCACACCGACACTTGCAAAACTTTGAGTGTATGATGGAGACGATGAGACCGAAGAATGCTACTACCAACAGCTACAAGCTCAAACCCTTCTTCTTCTCATTAAAGGGGAAAGCGTTGTCTTGGTACCAAGCTCTTCCTAGTGGGAAACTAGATACGTGGGAAGACCTTTCCGCGGAGTTCCTCACCAAATTCTTTCCGCCTTCCAAAACGGCGGAACTTAGAGGTAAGATTAATGCTTTTTCCATGAGACCTAACGAAAGTTTGTTTCAATCTTGGGAAAGGTTTCAGGATTTGCTATTGGATTGCCCTCATCATGGCATATCCAAGCTTGCCTTGCTGGAAATTTACTACAAGGGGCTGGATGCGGGAACGCAATTCAACCTCCAATCCCTCTCATGTGGAACGTTCATGGATATGAGAGAAGATGACGCTTGGGACTTCATTGAGAAGCAAGCAAGAGTCATAGAGAAATATTCCCACCGGAAAGTGGAGGGAAATCGTGTGGAGCAAGGAGCAAAGCTCACACATGAAGCTCAAAATCAGATTTTCTCCCTCAACAATGAGATCAAAGAGTTGAAGGAGGCTATCAAGACCACCTTCCCAAAACAACAAGGGAAAGATGTTGGTTATTTGGGCAACAACAATGGCGGTGATAACACAAACCGCAACAACAACAACAACCGGAACAATAACCGGAGCAACAATTGGAATGACAACAACAACAATAATAACGGCCGGAACAACAATTGGAACAACAATAGGGGTTCAAGTAACAACAATTGGCGCTCCAATCAACAAAATTCCGGTAACTCTTATCCTTCCAATTCTAATTCACTAACTCCACCTTCCTCTTCCTCTACTCCTTTGAGAAGCCAGGGGCAAACATCAAATGGAGGAAACACTTCAGGAAAGGAGAAGCCCGATCCCATGTTGGAGACGATTTTGGGAAAGCTTCAAGGGTTGGAGAACCGCCTCATCAAGGTTGATGATCAAGTTTCCAAGGTTGATAAAGCTCAAAAGGTTTTAGAAAACCAAATGTTCCACCATGCGGAGGAAGTTCCTAGGAATCAAGGGAAACTTCCAGGAAAGACGGAGGACAACCCTAAGGGAAGGGTAATGGCAATAACAACTAGGAGCGGAGTGACTACTACCGATCCGCAGCCTACGTTCGTTGAAGTCCCCGTAGAGAAAGATAAAGAGAAGGGGAAGGAGAAGGAAGATGTCTATGTTCCTCCTCCAGCTTACAAACCTCCTCTACCATTCCCTCAATCTAGAGCGCGAGCGCGCCTAGATAAACAATTCGGTAAGTTCATAGAACTCATGAGTAAGCTGCATATTAATATACCCTTCATTGATGCTATTGTAGGTATGCCGGCTTATGACAAGTTCTTGAAGGAGCTCCTCTCTAACAAGAGGAAGCTAGAAGACTTTGGTGAGGTCAAGATGAGTTCGGATTCTTCGGATCTCATCAAGACCATGAAGGAGAAAATGCCCCCAAAATTGAAGGATCCGGGGTCATTTTGCATTCCCATTGGAGTGGGAGAAGTCACATATGACGCTTTATGTAACTTATGAGCAAGTGTGAGCATCATACCACTTGCATTGTGCAGGAAGATCGGTTTAGGCGATCCTAAACCGGTGAAGATGACGTTATACATGGCGGATCGATCCATCACTCGCCCCGTCGGTATTGTAGAAGACGTCCCAGTCAAGCTAGGTAAATTCTTTGTTCCCATTGATTTTGTCGTGCTTGACATTCCTGCAGATAGTCCGGTCCCGATCATACTCGGAAGACCGTTTCTTGCAACTTCCGGCTGCATAGTCGATTGCAAGAATGGGAGACTCGCTTTTGATATAGGAGAAGAGAAAGTAGAGTTCGTTCTTTCCACTCTAGTGAAGGAACCAATCTTTGATGAGGATATTTACGATGTCCAAGATGAAGAAGGTCTATCTAGGGAGGAGGTAAGTGCGATTCTCTTTAACGATCCTTTACAAAAAGTCATTACTATGAGTCTAACAGATGTAGGGGAAGAGGAAGAGTGCAAAGAAGCAATTGAAGCCTTGGAAGCACAAGAAGAGATGCATGAAGAGGAGTTTGAGAAACTCCACGATGAGGCTGAGAACGTTAGAATCCACGGTCATACCCTGTATTCCACGACCGTGGATTTCACAACCAAAACCGTCCTCCACTCCAGGGAGTTATACGGTCGTGGAGAAGATGTGACAACCGTATTTCCCTTCCACGGCCTAAACCACGGCCGTGGAGGACATGATCCACCCGTAATTTTGGCCGTGGAAGAGAGTGATCGGGACACTTCTTCAACTTCTTCTGATTCTTCTCCAACACACTCAACACCCTTAGAAACTTCTAAGGAGACATCGGATGCTCCTCAAGGATCGTTGGAAGCTCCGAAAGCGATTGAACTAAAACCACTTCCTACTCATCTAAGGTACGCTTTTCTAGGATCTAATTCTACCTTTCCGGTTATCGTTAGTTCCGAACTAAGCATAGATGAACATAATCACCTCATGATTTTCCTTAAGAAACATAGGAAAGCTTTAGGCTATACTATTGAGGACTTAGTAGGAATTAAACCCTCCCTATGCATGCATAAGATACTAATGGAGGAGGACTTTAGAACTTCAAGACAACCTCAAAGGCGGTTGAATCCGACCATGAAGGAGGTTGTCAAGAAGGAGATCCTTAAACTTCTTGATGCAGGTATCATCTACCCTATTTCCGATAGTAAGTGGGTGAGTCCAGTTCAAGTAGTTCCGAAGAAGGGAGGAATGACGGTCATCACCAACAAGAACAACGAACTCATTCCTACCCGAACCGTGACGGGATGGCGAATGTGCATATACTACCGCAAGCTCAACAACGCAACGCGGAAGGATCATTTTCCATTGCCATTCATTGATCAAATGCTTGAAAGGTTAGCACAACATTCACATTTTTGCTACCTTGACGGTTATAGTGGTTTCTTTCAGATTCCGATACACCCGGATGATCAAGAGAAGACCACATTTACGTGCCCATGGGATACGTTCGCCTATAGGAGAATGCCGTTCGGGCTTTGCAATGCCCCAGCCACCTTCCAACGGTGCATGATGGCCATCTTCTACGAATACATAGAGGAAATCATGGAAGTCTTCATGGACGACTTCTCCGTATACGGTTCCTCTTTTAACTATTGCCTTTCTAACCTTTCTCTTGTTTTGCAAAGATGTGAAGACACTAACCTAGTTCTTAATTGGGAAAAGTGTCAATTTATGGTTAAGGAAGGAATCGTATTAGGTCACTTAGTCTCTAGTAGAGGGATAGAAGTAGACAAAGCTAAGATAGAAACCATAGAGAAACTTCCTCCCCCAACTTCGGTGAAAGGGATAAGAAGTTTCCTAGGACATGCTGGATTCTATAGACGTTTCATTAAGGACTTTTCTAAGATATCAAAACCGCTCACTAATCTATTGATGAAGGATGCAGTTTTTGAGTTTTCGCAGGAATGCTTGGATGCGTTTAACACAATTCGGCAAGCTCTAATCTCAGCACCCATTATCCAACCTCCGGATTGGACTCTTCCCTTTGAGGTTATGTGCGATGCTAGTGACGTAGCAATTGGAGTTGTTCTTGGACAACGAAAGGAAGGGCGAACCCATGCCATATACTATGCTAGCAAGACGCTAGATGAAGCGCAACTCAACTACGCCACTACCGAAAATGAGTTTTTAGCCATTGTCTATGCTATTGACAAGTTTCACTCTTATCTTGTAGGTGCAAAGGTGATTGTCTACACGGATCATGCTGCGATCCGGTACCTCCTTGTGAAGAAAGATGCGAAGCCAAGGCTAATTAGATGGATTCTTCTCCTACAAGAATTCGATCTTGAGATCCGCGACAAGAAGGGTTCAGAAAATTCTGTTGCGGATCATTTGAGTCGCCTACATCTAGAGGACGACCATCTACCCATTGATGACTCCTTTCCGGACGAACACCTACACATCATAGAGGAGTGCATCAACGTGATCTCCAAAGGTAACAAACCATGGTTTGCTAATTTTGTTAACTATTTGGTTTGCCAGGAGATACCACCCGGACTATCCTACGCACAAAGGAAGAAGTTCTTTAAGGACATCGGGGAATACTATTGGAACGAGCCTCTCCTCTTTAAGAGAGGTCCGGATGGCATCATTCGGCGATGTGTGCCGGAAGATGAGATGCAAAGTGTCATCCGCCATTGTCATTCACTACCTTGTGGAGGACACGCTAGTTCGAACAAGACTAGCGCAAAGGTATTGCAATCTGGATTCTTTCGGCCTACTTTATTTAGAGATGTGCAATCCTTTGTCTCTTGCTGCGATGCTTGTCAAAGAACAGGCAATATTTCTAGAAGGAACGAGATGCCCCTCAACAACATCCAAGAGGTGGAGATTTTCGACGTTTGGGGAGTTGATTTCATGGGACCATTCCCATCCTCTTGTGGAAATCAATACATACTATTGGCGGTAGACTACGTTTCTAGATGGGTGGAAGCAATTGCCTTCCCACAAATGATGCCATGGTGGTGGTTAAGTTCTTCAACAAGAGCATCTTCCCGCGATTTGGGACGCCAAGGACTATCATTAGTGATGGATGTTCTCACTTCATAGCCCGTCGCTTTGAAGCTCTTCTAGCTAAGTATGGGGTTACTCACAAGGTCGCTACCCCTTATCATCCACATACAAGTGGACAAGTTGAGATCTCAAATAGGGAGATCAAAGGAATTCTAGAGAAGACGGTTTCAAGGACTAGGAAGGATTGGTCCTTGAAGCTTGACGATGCATTATGGGCGTACCGGACTGCGTACAAGACTCCCATAGGAACCACGCCATACAACCTTGTGTATGGGAAGTCTTGTCACTTGCCGGTAGAGTTGGAGCACAAAGCATTTTGGGCCATCAAGTGGCTGAATTTCGGCATGAAGGAAGCGGGAGAGAAGCGTCTCCTAGACCTTAATGAGCTGGATGAACTCCGCTTGAACGCTTATGAAAACGCTAAGATCTACAAGAAGAGAGCAAAGTGTTGGCATGATAAGCATATCATTCCAAAGAACTTCAAAGAAGGAGATCAAGCTCTCCTCTTCAATTCAAGGCTTCCCCTCTTTCCAGGTAAGCTTAAATCCCGTTGGACCGAACCTTTTCTAATTAAGCGTATTTTCCCCCATGGTGCAGTTGAAGTATGGGGTGAAGCGAGCGGAAGTTTTAAGGTGAACGGCCAACGACTAAAGAAGTAAACGCTGGAACTCCAAGCTGAAGAGTTCGCGCCTACCGCACTCGAATAAGTGCGAGATTGGTCTAGCTACGGACCTTAAACAAAGCGCTTCTTGGGAGGCAACCCAAGGTATTGCATTTTCATTTTCGTTTTTGATTCATAGTTTAGCTTAGAATAGACGTTTTTGCTTTATTTTGCCTCGATTTCTTCCGGTATGTTCGTGTTTTTGGTTGTATGATCGATGGAGAAGGAAAAGGGAAGGATAATGTTGAAGAAAAGCAACGAAATTTGGACTTTGGAGATTTACAGAGGGTTCCACGGCCTAAACCACGGTCGTGACAGCTACAGTACCCGTAATTTCCAAAAGCCTTTGAAAAATCACCAAAACCACGTTTCCGTACATTTCCACGGCCGTGGAACACCCCGACAGACCGTGATTTTCAAAAATTTTGCCTGTGACTATATAAGCCATGTTCTTCACAAAAACCACCCCAAAACCCCTCTTTCCACGACCTAATTTCCGAAAATCCACGACCCTCTCTCAAATCCTCGTTTCTTAATCGTTTTTAACGATTCTTCTTCCTAAACCAAAGCACATTCAACCACCAACAAGATCCAAGCAACAAATCGAGCGGAAATTCACCAACGAACGCGCAATTCAGATTTTTCAATCCGAAAAATAGGTTTTTCCTCTCTTCTTGATTCTTGTCGATTTGGTTCGTTTTTATTAGAGATTTTAGGAAGAACTGATTGAGATTGGAAGAAATTAGATTAGGACTGCCTGTTTGTGGGATTTGTGTGTTGATTTGCTGAGATTTGCGATTTTCTAAGACGAATCACGGTCTCTGGGGGAATTACGGCCGTGGTTTCTATAGAACAGACCGTAATTTTGAGCAGAATGGATTTTGTGAGAAGAGTTTCGGGGAGGATTAAAGAGAAGAAAAATGATCAGAATAAGAAAAGGAAGGGTAATCCCTCCTCCTCCTCATCCTCTAGGGCACCACCACCCTCTTCTCCTTCACCTCCATCCTCACCTTCACCTCCATCTTCACCCCCTCACCCTAGAGTCCCGACCATACACGACGATCATCTCGATGCACTCGATAGGATCAAGGAGAGGCCAGTGATTGGTCCTAGGTACTTGTTGTTGGAGGATCTAGTTCCTCTCAACATTGTGGATGATCTTATTTGGCTCTTGGATAGAGCCGGACTAGTTGTCTTCTCGGCTATCCGAGAAGACGCTTATGAGGAGATTACACGGGAGGTTGTGACGTCTTTCGAGCACAGCCACGTAGACAGGACCGTCTCTTTCCGTCTTATGGAAAGAGACTCCATTTTAGCATCCGTGAGTTTGGGGCCATTTTCGGGTTTCATGAGACCTTTAATGGTCGATTTCCTAGTGGCGTTTACGCCAAGGACTTTTGGAAGGAGGTTGCGATGATTTACGCCGACGAGGACCGTTGGCAACCCGCTGATACCAAGGCTAGGTTGATGTACCACCTAGCCTTGAAGATAGCTCACCGTGTTCTTTCGGAGTGTCTCTTTCTTAGGACGGAGACGCCCCAAAAGATCAAGACGGATGAGCTGTTCTTGCTTTACTCCATGCTGTATGGACGCCGGGCCGATTGTGACACTCTCTTGGCTGCTACGATGAGCAAGCTCAAGAACAAGAAGAAGGGCAACATAGGATATGGTGGGATAGTTACCCACATTGCTAGGAGCTTGGGTGTTGATTTTTCTTCTTGCACCCGCATACCGGCCGTTCCTTTAGGGCTACATGCTTTCATGACTAGGGGTCTCATTTTCCCCACACATAGAGGTCCGCCTTATGCGGGCATGCCTTGGGAGAGTAGGACGGGTAGGGGTATAGAGTGGCTTCCAGAGTACTCCATTATGGCGGGACACCATAATTGGAAGGAGACGTTCGCTGCTATGCATGCGAACATGATAGTAGCTCCCCCGTATGTCCCACCACCGGTTGTTGAGTTGGAGGATATGAGAGATCAGTTTGAGGGTGGAGGAGCCGAGCAGAAGTTTGGCACGTTTCCGGATCAGCCGGAGGCGGCCCCAGATGTACCTAGACGATCTCCACGTCCAGCTAGAGCCTCAGGCTCGTCTTCTCGCCGCGCTAGCGTGAGTGAGAGACCTACGTGGTTGACCACACCTCCCACGTGGTATGGCGTTCCCCCTCCTTGGTCCACAGAGCAGCCAGCAGCACCACCACCAGCACCACCACCATCCGACACCCCAACATGGTATAGTCAGGCTCCGGGATGGTACGAGCAGATGCCGGATTGGGCTACTGGCCTTTCAGAGAGAGTAGGGGCATTGGAGATCCGAGACGATGCTAGAGACGGACGCATGGATGATCTTGATCACATGATGAGGGACGTCTACCGCCAGCAGTTTGGGCGGCCCTACGACTCCAGCTTCTCTCCATTCCCGCCTCCACCAGCGCCGCAGTGATGATGATGCCTGACCGTTGATTTAGACATTCCACCGCCACTTTGTGAGTTTCTTTTTCTTTTCTTTCTTTTCTTTCTTTCTTTTGAACATTAGGGACAATGTTCGTCCTAAGTATGGGGTGGGATGTACTAAAAGTTTGTAATAACTCTACTCACTATGTTTGCTTTTATTCGAGACTATCATTGCAAGTTCATTATATTGTTGCACGTTTCCTTATTGCTTTGCATGAAAAAGAACTTGAAAAACCCATAAAAATTGAAAACTTTTGAAAAATTTCGTGCTTCTAATGCATTTAGATGATTTCCATGATAATACCACTTGTGAATTGAGTTTGATGACAATTGCATGCTTAAAAGAATAGTGAATCGAAAGGAATTTGAATGAATGAACTACACCTCTTTTGTAAGTTTCATAATGTGATTATGTTACCTAAATCATGTTAAGAAATTGAAGTTGAAATCACATTATAAGTTCCTATACTTCTTGTTGAGATGATTAAGGCAATTCGATACTTTCTTTCTTCTTCCTTTGATCATTTAGCTCCTCATTGAAATATTAACCTCCTTTACCTAGCCGGGAATTTTGGAGAAGTGAATGAAAAAGGCATGTTTGATGTGGGAGGGCCATGAGAGCAATTATTTGCAATCAAATGAATAGAAAGAAATTATAGGTTTGGGGAAGTCAATCATGACGATGAGTAACTCGGCACCATTCACATAGCCGGGTGTTTGTGTCTTGCCAAAGTCGAATTGAGCGATATTCCTAGCGGATTATGGTATGTGCGCTAAGGGTTTGAGGCATCTCATGAAAATTGAGAAACGCCAATCTCCTAGGCTTCGGTTTTTGTGCACCTCTATCCATAACTCCAAAAGTAAAGTCGAAAAATGAGGAGAAGAGAGCGAAGCTCTAAGTTGAAAGTGCTGCGGAAACCGCAAAAAGAAGAAGAAGTGAGTAGTTGTCTAAATTCCCGGATTCATGCACCACATTCCCTAAAGGTTTCCTTCCCTTCCACATTCTAGACCTTTTCTTTGAAAGTCCTTAAGATCAAAAGAATGTTATATGACTTGGTGATCTAAATTGAAGTTTCTTATGATTGATTTTGATAATGTTTGAAGGTTATGATGCTTGTTTAGAAGCTTAATTGATTCATGAGTTTTCTTTGCTTTTTACTCTTTGATTAAGTGTGTGAAAGTTTGATAAACGATTGAAGCAAGGTTTGAGAATGATCTATTCTTTAGAAGGCATATTCATCCAAAAGAAGTATTGCTTTGAGAAGGTACACATATTTCATCCTAACTCTTATTCTAAAAGCTTTTTGAGAGACCTTGCTTAGGGACAAGCAAGTTGCAAGTATGGGGTTATTTGTTAGCATGAAATATTGTGATACTTTAGGCACGTTTTCTAAGCGTATTTGATTCATATTGATAGTCTTTGATTGAGCATCGTTGCATAAGTGAGCTAGTTTGCCTATATTGTCGATATGGATGTCTACACTAGTTCTATGTTGATTATAGGTGATTGGAAGCCATTTCCGAACGGAATTTAGCAAAGAAGAGTTGATTGAGTATGTCCATGGATTAAGGGCATTCTTAGGAGCAAAATGGAGTTCAACTTGAGGAATGCACGAGGCTAGGGAAGAATCACGTTCTTGCCCTAAACCACGCTCTAAAATACGGTCGTACTCTTTTCCACGTTGAGTTCCACGGCCGTGGATCCTTGCAAAGAGAGGCGTGATGCATTCCAGTAACTATTACGGTCGTGGAATACATGGTTCAAACCGTGACACTTTCCACGCTCTAAATTACGGTCGTGGAATCTTCCACCACCGTGATCTTGGCGATCTTTTTCGCCACACTTTGAAGCCACGATCTTTTAAAGATTGGGCCGGGCCGATATTTCATCTTGCCCTATAAAAAGACGGACGAAGGGAAATTCCGTCATCGACGCATACAGCCCCGCATCACCGCTTACCCCCGTTTCGAAGATTGCTTACCCTCGTTTAGAGGCATTTGGAGATCTCATTGGAGATCTACGTTCGAGTTTGGATTTGCCCTAATCTCGCACTCGGTGGAGATTATCGTTGGGATTTCCAGATTTCCCGGATTAACGGAAGATTCGGAAGACTCTTGCAAGAAGACTTCTCTTCTTGTTTAGGTTTGATTTAGAAGACGGATTGACATCCCGTTCTTCCTTCTTACCTAAGATTGTGTTTATTTGTTCTATTTTAGAATTATTGACATTAGTCGCTTTTGATTGTGACTTTGAGATTTGTTTGGAGTTTATTGGAAGTTTTCGGAAGTTTTCATCTTCCAATATTTTAATTCTTGAATTAATATCAACATGACTGTTATTGGCTAAAAACCCTTAACAATTCTAAGGTGAAGGGTTGATAGTTGTGGCTTAGATGATGATAGGTCGATCGTAAATAGATTAGACCCTGAGAGTTTGAGAGAATCGTCGACGAACCCTAAATTACGGGTTGTTCTTGAGTTCCACGACCGTGGAATCTCAAGATCCAACCGTAATTTCCCTTAAGTTTATGAACCTGCTTTTACATTAATCCAAAGTTAAAGATTTGCTTTAACTTAGTTTAGACTTGTCTTTTCTAGGTGGTAGTGAAGCCTCAACAACCTCTACCTCGATTATGAGTGTTACAACCTTAATCGGTTAAGTTAGTCTTGATCCTTGGATTACAAGTTTGGGTATTTGACATTAATTCTTATCTCTAGAACCTTTCTATATTGAAGCCTCAACAACCTGTATAGAAGAGTGTCTTGTAGGTGAGTCATATAAGGTTTTTGGAACTTCACCGGACGATTACCTTACATTAGCATACCTTTGCATATCTCAACTCTGTCTTTATATCATTAAGTATATCTTGAATCGATTGCCACAGCTGGATACCTGGATCTTTAGGATTGGTGTTTTCCCAATATTTGCAAAAGTCTCATACTTACACGCTTGATAATCTGCAATTGAATTTGTTCCCACCCAAATCCCTGTGTTCGATACTCTGGAATACTTGCTAATCTACGCCGATCCGTACACTGCGGGTTCGCTTGCTTTTATTCTAGTTTTATAATTAAAACTTATTTGCACGCACGTTTAGGGGCGAACAGCGACCGCGTTGGACCTCGCCCGCGGGCGCGCCTCTGCGGGTGCGGCTCTACTGGGCCGCGGTCGCGGTATAGTGGTAAGCGGCCGCTGTTTTAGGCCGACTCACTTTCCGCTTTCTTCTCCCTTAAGTATTTCCTTTTCCCTTACATGTGAGGGTTTACTCCCTCTCTCCAGGCTTCTTTCCAGACTTCTTTCTTCTTTCTCACGTTCTTCTCTTGCTCTTGGATCTTCTTCCTTCATTTCTTTTATTTTTCCTTCTTCTTCAAGTTAGATGTTGAAGATGTTGATGTTGGTGAGATGTTGTTGTGGAAAGCTTCTTGATTGCAGTTGTGGTCCTTCTTCTGAGCATCTACAAAGGAGTGGTGAGCCTCCTCTCTTCCCTTTCTTTCTCTAAACTTCTTCTTTCTTTCTTTCTTGTTGAATCCAATAAGATTGATCTCGTTGTGATGTGTTTATGAACGTTTCAATGTGTGTATACATGTATATGTTTAGACGCTACTAGCCTTGATAACTCCCAGTGGTGGAGTGTTGTGGTGGATGAGAGATTTGCACAAGAGCACATCGGAGTGTGCTTTGTTGAGGAAACCGCACTAGCGCCTTGTTGGCGCCGCCCCCGCGCCTTTAGGTGTGTCGTCGCCTCCGCACCTATGCTCAGCCGCTGCCGCGGCGTCGGACCCTGTAACCCCTCCCACACCTTCCTTTGCCCGCGCCCGTGCATTCTTTAGAACTTACCAAGTTCTTTGGTAAGTTCATCCTTCCTTCTTGATTCTTGCATAGAAGATTGCTAGGCTAGTCTTGTAGTAGTTTGATGATATTATATTGAAGTAAAGTAAGCCCTAATGAGGCTTTGGGAATTAAAGGTTATGTGAGGTTCGATTTGATATTTGAGGTTAATTGTGATGTAATGATCCTTGTGGATCCTTTGGGATTAGGAGTGAGTCCCCTAGTAAGATGATACGATGGTTGATATATTTTATGCCTTTTTACTACGTAGTGTTCACCCTATGGGAATTGAAGAGTTTGATCGACTGTTGAGGTTATTTGGATTGAGGTAAGTCAACAAGACTTACTTAGTTGCATTCCTATATTGGATGTATGCATGAGTGGTGTGTGTTATGTACTTTATAACATGCGATATATATATGTATGTATACATGTATATATATATATATATATATATATATATAGAGAGAGAGAGAGAGGTTGGCTCCCATGTAAACAACTCTTACCATGTAAAATGAGAACAAATTGTATTTGTAGATCGTAAAATAGATGGCTGAGATTAGGCGATATTAAACTTGGTATACGGTGAGGATAATAATCTACTCCACATGGTTACATATATTCGGTGGTATAGTCACATATATTCGGTGTTTACATGTTCACATGGTACGAGTTGTTTACATGAGTCAGGATCTATATATGTGTATGTGTATATATATATATATATATATATTGATGATTATTATCGACGCATGATAGTTAAACTTGGTATACGGTGAGGATACTAATCCACTCCACATGGTATATGGAGCAGTATTCCGAGCCACACCAGACAATTAAAGAAGAGATGTTCTTATAAACTTGACCAGACCTAGTATACGGGAGGATATTAATCCACTCCAGATGGTATACGGAGAGGTACTCCTAGCCACTCTAGATTAGGGGTGAGCAAAAAAATCCGATCCGACCAAAGTGAAGATCCGATCCAAAAAAATCTGAATCCGAAGATATCCGGTAATTGATGATGTGAGTCCGATCCGATCCGGGCAGTTTGTTTCAGATCATCGGATCGGGCTTTAGAGGAAAAAGTCGGATCGGATCTCATATATCCGACTAGTCTAAGAATAAATGCCCGGATCGGATCGGATATCCGTCTGGATAAATTTGTCGGATATCCGGTTGTTGTCGGATCGGATTCGGATCAGACTTTTTAGAGTTTATCGGATCGGATCGGATATCCGGAAATGCTCACCCTACTCTAGATGGTTGTTACGCTAAGATTGTGACACGCAAAAGTTTTAAATTTATAACTCGATATATTTTTCCTAACTCCTAGCGAACCCACAGTGTATGGGTCGTTTTGTAGTAAGGATAGTATTCCGAGGTCGAACACAAAGACTAAGGTGAAATTAAATCAAATAGTGACTAAGGATAGTGTTGATCTAGGCTAAGAAAAGAGAAAGGAATAAAGAAATGAAAATCTCATTGTTTTTGGATTGGTTTTATGGTGATCAATTAAGGATCACAAATCATGCAAGAATCAACAAACTATTAAGCCACCAACACACATAAGCAAACACAAACACGAGATAGGTAATCAAAGAGAGAAAAGCGGATTCTAGGGGTTAGGATTTCCGGTTAAGGCATTGGACTCAAGCTTCTAATCATTCCTTGGATCAACTATAGTATGTTGGGAAAGGGTGTTTCTCAAATGGAACCAATCACCGGGTAGGTCTCATGATCCACTAATCCCGCAACTAAGGTCCTATTTCCGGGTAAGTCTCTAGGAGCCTAGGGTTGGGAAATCTACATGAACCGGATTGCTATCTAGGGATCTAACCTCTCCTTACCGGGTAAGTCTCGGGAAGGCAAGTCCTAAACATCAATCCTAGCACACTCAATCCAATAGCGGCTTATGAGGCTCACTACTACCTAGAGTTCATCATCTATGGTACTTAAGATCGGAAATCACCGGGTAGGTCTCTTCCCTCACTTAGATTGCTAGCATTAGGTCACCCTAGGCTAGATTTAGCTTAATAAACATTAGGATTTCAACAATATAACATCCTAACATGCAGATTTATCATTTAAAGATCAACAAAAGCAAATCACGGTCAATTCCTATGAACCACGGCCGTGGTCTGGCTAGAACAGACCGTGATTTCTAACAGCACTCAAGTACGAGCAAGTAAATCATCCAAAGATTCATTGAAGTCTATTCTATCATAGTACAAGCCATAACCATCATTCCCTTACCCTAGAATCGCATCTATTTAGCCAACAACATGCATCATCACAATCAAACTCAACAAGCATACATTCATGGCATCCATTAGCAAGAGTATGAAATGAAAGAGAAACGAAACAAGTAGGATAAGAAAAACAAGCTGAATCAAAGTCAAGAAAGACTTACAACCCTTCAAGGGAAGGTTCAAATCGTTTCTTACAACCCTAGCAAATGTCTTCAATAACACTCACTCAAAAACACTCAAAAACTATGAAAACTATCAAACTAGTGTGCTTCTTCTTCTTCTCCAAATGAGAGTGTTCCTTCTCCTCCAAGAGTAGCTCCATTCCAATGGTGTGTTGTTTGAGAGTGTGGGAGAGAATGAAATGATGGGAGTCTGCCCTCAACAGCCTGCAGGACCACTTCTTATACACCATCAAGGGCAAGGGTCGGTTATGGAGATCATGGGACAGTTGTCACAGCTGTGCAGGGAGAACCACGGCCTATTTCCACGCCCGTGGAAGTCCCAGTGGCCGTGGTTTTGGTGATTCAGACTTCTATGGATCATCCAGCCACGAGTTGGTGCAAGGCACGCACCAACAAGGTCCCATGTGTTCTCCCTTGCTCCTAACTTGCTTCCCAATGGGTCCGGCAGTGTGTCATCACGAGGAACGATCCTCGAATGTATCGATTAAGCTCCAAAAGCTCCCAAAATACCTACAAAACATGCAAAAGTCCGTGTAGACGTCTATCTCGACAACATACATGAATTAAGTGCAAATCGTCACGAACTAGTGCAAACCATGCATGAATGAGCGGAAAAACTATCTAAATTAGTGCCTAAACTAACGTCATAAATCGTGTTATCAAAAATACCCCATACTTAAGGTTTGCTCGTCCCCGAGCAAAGTCCGACTATAGGCAAAGAGATGACATGATTTATGAATGCATGAAAAATTGAAAATATTTTTGGAGTTTGTGCTTCTAAAGATGGATCACCTTCATAGTCATGTTTCATGGCAATGGACAAGCAATCATGTGCCAAATGAATGAAGGCATGGAAAGACAATTATACTTAACTCAAAAGCATGCATGCAAGGTGAAAATGAAGAAGTTAAGATGATCATGAGTATATCCAATCTAGATCACTTTGTCTTACACACATGTAAATAGGTCACAAGGACTTAGGAAAGAAGAGGCTAAGAAAAGTTGTGATTAGGTGGGAATTTTTAGGTTATGTGATGCTAATCCGGGAAAGGAACTAACTCCACAATTTCATTTTTGATCAACTTCACCACAAGTGTATATTTTCTCCATCTTTTCTTTGTTTTCTTTTCTTTTTCACTTCCTTTTTCTTTCACTTATTTTTGAGACAATGGCATTGGTGTAAGAAAGCCGAAACCTTGGTGATTAGCGAGCCTCGTTTTTTTTTTAATTTTTCGAGGTGCTTCACACCGGGCACACATACCAAAGCTCGTTAGGACATTCGGTTTATCCGACTTTGGCAAGGCACTAACACCCGATTATGTGAATGGTGCCGAGTTCCTCGTCATCAAAACCAAAGTCCTCAAACCTATATTTTTTTCAACACTTTTCACAACAAATTCAGCACTTCATTCACCACATACTTTCATCAACAACTTCACCCCACACTTGCTTTTCACACACATCAACACACTATCATGCTTCTATTCCTAGATGGGTCAAAAGAGGTCAAATTTATATCAATTGAGGTGCTCAAACAACATGATCAAGATGAGAAGTAGAGAAAGGTGAATTGCCTTAATCATTCCTAAATGATGTGCAAGAACTAGCATGTAATTTCGACATTCAATTCTCAATCAAATCAAAGCATACATTCATGATCACAATTCACTCATGGGATTCAAGATAAGTACTTCAAGTCCACATATGCATCCATCAATTCAACACATAAGGCCATCCATAGCCAATTCACAAGACAATCTCATCATAAGGGTCATACCCAAGTTTAGAAGCACTAACAAAATTTTAAATTTTCTTATTTTTTAGATCTTTCGAAAAATATATGTACAATGCAAGACATAATGAAACATGTAACTAAAAGAAACTATCCTAGATGCTAATCATGCAAGTGATCATGAAAACCCCCATACTTAGAAACACATTGTCCCTAATGTGTAAATGAAGTAAAGAAGAGTGAAAGAGGGTCCTCAAAATGTAAAATGGTTTGCTTCGGTATTTGGGTTCACTCAAGTGAATTGATGGCGGATGATCCTATCAACGATGGTAGAGAGCTCAAGGTGTTCGTTATGGCGTCGGGACCTGCGTTAGGCACCGCTAGCCGTCCAAGTTCTACGTCTGCTCCACCCATAATTGATGAGGGGCTCATCATCATCATCCATATGACATGCAAGGCTTTCATGCTACTTAGACTCTAACACACAAACTCCAAACACACAAAAACACACAAAAACAGAAAAATGAAAGCAAAAACAAAAACGAGAAGGGAAAGATGTCTACCAATGGGTTGCCTCCCACCAAGCGCTTCTTTAAGGTGATTAGCTTGACAAAACTCGGGGGCGTCTCACTCAAGGTGAAGTGGGGCAATCATGTCCACCGGAGCTCCCGGGATATACTTCTTCAACCGGTGCCCATTCACCTTAAAGTCTCCACAATGCTCCCCTCCTATCTCAACCGCTCAATGGGGAAAGATCTTCTTCACCCAATAAGGACCCGTCCATCTTGACTTTAGCTTTTTGGGGAAGAGACGCAGCCTTGAGTTGAAGAGAAGGACAAGGTCGCCTTCACTCAACTCCTTCGGGATGAGACGCTTTGATAGCATGAATTATAGTCTACATTTTAGGGTTTATTTGGACGTTTTATCTTTCATAATCTGCATGTTTGTATGTACATTATGTGATTTTACTACCATTTCATCTACCTTTGCGAGAATCGAGGTCTACACCTAGTTTCGTTGTAATTGCAGGTAATTTGGTACGTTTTGCATCAAAAAGGAGCAAAAGGAGTCATGAGTCATTTGGAGCTACACCCAGGGAGCATAGCCATGGATTGAAGATTCACTTTGGAGCAGATTCGAGAGATTTCACATTCTGTCGTGAGTCACCTCGGTTGACCATTGATTCACCTCGACCGAGGTGATCCAAAAACGCCGACTCGACCGAGGCGAACACCTAGGACGCGGCGAGAATATATTTTATTCTTGGAAGAGATCTTTTTAAATTTGGAAAGTGATCTTATATTTTTGGGCTTGGCTTCTGGAAGGAAGGAGATATGCAGAATCATATATTTTACCTATTTTTATGGGAATTTATCTTTCTAAGATATTTTATCTTTGGAGGGTTATTTTCCTATAAAAAGGGTCGGATTTCCCATAATTCAAGGAGGCGCTTACAGTTGGAGATCCTGCATACATCACGCAGCAGCAGCAGCCTACTCCAATTTGGGAGTTTTCGAAGAACCTTTTTGAAGGTTGAAGGAAGATTGAAGTTCATAGCTTTATTAGCTTTTTGAAGGGTTTGTAAGATTGTCTTCAATTCCCTCATTGATTGTCTTGTGTTGTTGGATTATTATCCAAGGAACGCTTTGTTGTGATATTTGATTCATTTATTGAAGTCTTTTCATTAAATTCTTCTTTGTTCAAATATTCACCTTCTTCCCATATATTTTAATACTTTCATTATGATGATGAGTGGCTAATTTCCTTGTGTAATTCTAGGGTGATTGGCTGAAGGTTGTGGGAAAAACAATGATAGAATAATCTTGGATTCCAGTAGGATCCTGAAAGTTCGAGTCTTTAGCCTTAACCCTAAGCATCTCGTTCGGTTGATGAACATCTCGGCCGGGGTGGAATTCTTCTGACCGAGGTGACTTATCCGACCTTAAACAGAAAGTTAAGTGTTAGAGTTTGCTAAATCCTATTCTTATTACACCTTCTGGTTCAATGCAAGCTTAGGATGAGACTTACCCGGTAATTCCTTAGTTTGTGTATTAACGATCATAAGTGTAGGTAATAAAGGTTTATCCTTTATTGGGGTTTGAGTGTGCTTCCATCCCATCTTTGTGAGTTAGCCTAAGACTTACCCGGTAAAGGTTGATTCTATTCCCTTAGATGGTGTGTTAGTTTGATGTTATAATTCTTTATCTTAATTCCTTGAGACTTACCCGGTAATAGGAGTTACGGTTTAGGATTAGTGAGTAGTGAGACTTACCCGGTGATCTACTCCACTTTAGAAACACCTTCCCCACGCAAAAATCTCAACTTTGTCCGCTTATCTATAGATCTTGAGTTGGAACCACAACTTGACGCTTTAATCCCTAGAATTGCATGTTTGCTTTATTGACTTCTTATTCATCTTTGATTGTGTTAAATTGCTCTTGTGGTTAGTATTGACATTAGCATACCGTATTGACTCTGTTTCACCGAGTCCCTGTGATCGACCCCTGGAATTTTCTTGCTTTTGCTACGATTGACCCGTACACTGCGGGTTCGCATCCTTGTTTTAAGCTTAAGTCTAGGGTTATAAATTTAAAGCTTGCACACACCGTTTGGAGCGAACAAGTTTTTGGCGCCGTTGCCGGGGATGATCACACGGAGGATTCTAGTTCCCCGTGGTTTGACCACTCCATACGCCGCCATGCCTTGGGAGCGGACTGCACCTCAGGGGATCCGCTGGTCTGCGCAGTTCACAGTCTTTGATCCACACTTCTGGCAGACAGCATGGGATACACTGATAGAGGATCACAGAGAGGCAGCAGCTGCCCCTGCTGCAGCTGAGGAGGAGGCTGAGGATGAGGATGACGACGATGATGAGACAGTGGATGAGAGAGGAGGCGGCGTCCCGATGGACACAGGGACAGATACAGCTGGGACGAGCGCGCCACCTATTATTGATTTGGATGATGATGAGGAGGACACTGAGCCGGCGCCAGCTGAGACTTCTCCGGTCAGGCCTGCTAGGCGCAGGAGGCGGGGAGTGAGGGATAGAGCTGCACACCGACGGATCGATGACCTGACGGATCAGGTTATCGACTCATATGCTGCACTTTCGCTGGATATCCGCGAGATGCAGGAGCGTCAGCATCATCAGCACATGATGGCTCAGCTACAGTTTGAGCGTATCATGGGCCATCCCTATGATCCGACTCAGTTCCCCTACATACCACCACCACCACCGGATCGAGACTACTGAGGAGCTGCAGGGTTTTATTATTATATTTTTTATGCAGTTCGGCTTTCATCCGGTGAGTTCTCTTTTGTTTAGACTTTTTATTATACCCACTGGGACAGTGTGTCTCAAGTATGGGGTGTTTGTTATTTGACTATGTGGCTACCTTTGATGTATTTGACACTTTTGATGTATTTTATTTATCGGATATTTTCATATTTATGCTTCATTTGCCTTTATATGATTATCTGATATTACATGCATACCTACAGATTATTTGATTGAGAAAAACGTCGAAACCGAACCGAAAAAAATAAAATAATTGGTTTTAAAAAAAAAAAAAATTTTTTACCTCGACCGGGGAGATTCTGGCGAAACGAGGCATTTCACCTCGGTTGAACCAAGAACATCTCGACCGAGGTGGCATAACAGAAAGTTTTCGAAAACAATTTTGTGTTACTTATCTAGATATGATCTCAGTGAAGATTTTGTTTACCTACTGGTTTTAAATTCTTTGTGTGTTTGAAAGGTTTTATAATATGTTTAAGTTGCTAAATGCTTTGTTTGAAATTATTAGCATGTTTAATACTTTGTTTTTATCCAAATTATGTTGAATTTGAAGGTTGACACCGCAGGATAAGTTCTCTCACTTTCTTCTTGGAAAAACCAAGGCAATTCATTCTCTTCTTCTTCTTCTTCTTGATCATGCTTAACCCCTCATATACATTTTGCCTCCCTTTACCTATCCGGGAATTTGGAAGCAAGCGAAGCGGTGAAAGCAAGTTAAAGTTGAAGAGTGGGCTGGAAGTGAAGTGTTAGAAAGCAATAATAGGTTTGGGGAAGTCAATCATGAAGATGAGTAACTCGGCACCATTCACATAGCCGGGTGTTTGTGTCTTGCCAAAGTCGGATTGAGCGATATTCCTAACGGGTCATGGCATGTGCATCAAGGGTTTGATTGCATCTCGAGAAATTGATGATTGCAGATTTCCTAGGCTTCGGTTATTGTGCACCTCTGTCCATGCATCCCAAAAAGTAAAAAAAAAAAAAAAAGAAAAAGTGTGAGATAAGCAAAGCTTATTGGTGGAAGATGTTACAAGTTGAAGTGAAAGTGAAGTTCATCCTTTTCCCGGATTCTAGCACCACATTACCTTACATACATCCCTACCCTACACGTTTCTTGACCTTTTCTTTTGGGAAGCCCTTGAGACCTTGAGCTTGTTGATTGACTTAGCGGTTTAAACTGGATTATACATGATTAATTTTGATAATTATGATTTATTATGCATTCTATGATTTTATGCAAAGATGAACAACTTTCTTATATTTATAAAATGTTTTGATCATATTGAGTTTTTTAAAATTCCAGGAAGTATTCTCTTAGAGTGATCTATGATAGTTGCACACCATAAAATGTTTTTGAAAAACTTTTTCATTGATTTTCTTGACTTATAATCCATTCTATCTTGTCTTCTATATGAGGAACTTGCTTGGGGACAAGCAAGGGCTAAGTATGGGGTATTTTGATAGCATGAATTATAGTCTACATTTTAGGGTTTGTTTGGACGTTTTATCTTTCATAATCTGCATGTTTGTATGTACATTATGTGATTTTACTACCATTTCATCTACCTTTGCGAGAATCGAGGTCTACACCTAGTTTCGTTGTAATTGCAGGTAATTTGGTACGTTTTGCATCAAAAAGGAGCAAAAGGAGTCATGAGTCATTTGGAGCTACACCCAGGGAGCATAGCCATGGATTGAAGATTCACTTTGGAGCAGATTCGAGAGATTTCACATTCTGTCGTGAGTCACCTCGGTTGACCATTGATTCACCTTGACCGAGGTGATCCAGAAACGCCGACTCGACCGAGGCGAACACCTAGGACGCGGCAAGAATATATTTTATTCTTGGAAGAGATCTTTTTAAATTTGGAAAGTGATCTTATATTTTTGGGCTTGGCTTCTGGAAGGAAGGAGATATGCAGAATCATATATTTTACCAATTTTTATGGGAATTTATCTTTCTAAGATATTTTATCTTTGGAGGGTTATTTTCCTATAAAAAGGGTCGGATTTCCCATAATTCAAGGAGGCGCTTACAGTTGGAGATCCTGCATACATCACGCAGCAGTAGCAGCCTACTCCAATTTGGGAGTTTTCGAAGAACCTTTTTGAAGGTTGAAGGAAGATTGAAGTTCATAGCTTTATTAGCTTTTTGAAGGGTTTGTAAGATTGTCTTCAATTCCCTCATTGATTGTCTTGTCTTGTTGGATTATTATCCAAGGAACGCTTTGTTGTGATATTTGATTCATTTATTGAAGTCTTTTCATTAAATTCTTCTTTGTTCAAATATTCACCTTCTTCCCATATATTTTAATACTTTCATTATGATGATGAGTGGCTAATTTCCTTGTGTAATTCTAGGGTGATTGGCTGAAGGTTGTGGGAAAAACAATGATAGAATAATCTTGGATTCCAGTAGGATCCTGAAAGTTCGAGTCTTTAACCTTAACCCTAAGCATCTCGTTCGGTTGATGAACATCTCGGCCGGGGTGGAATTCTTCTGACCGAGGTGACTTATCCGACCTTAAACAGAAAGTTAAGTGTTAGAGTTTGCTAAATCCTATTCTTATTACACCTTCTGGTTCAATGCAAGCTTAGGATGAGACTTACCCGGTAATTCCTTAGTTTGTGTATTAACGATCATAAGTGTAGGTAATAAAGGTTTATCCTTTATTAGGGTTTGAGTGTGCTTCCATCCCATCTTTGTGAGTTAGCCTGAGACTTACCCGGTAAAGGTTGATTCTATTTCCTTAGATGGTGTGTTAGTTTGATGTTATAATTCTTTATCTTAATTCCTTGAGACTTACCCGGTAATAGGAGTTACGGTTTAGGATTAGTGAGTAGTGAGACTTACCCGGTGATCTACTCCACTTTAGAAACACCTTCCCCACGCAAAAATCTCAACTTTGTCCGCTTATCTATAGATCTTGAGTTGGAACCACAACTTGACGCTTTAATCCCTAGAATTGCATGTTTGCTTTATTGACTTCTTATTCATCTTTGATTGTGTTAAATTGCTCTTGTGGTTAGTATTGACATTAGCATACCGTATTGACTCTGTTTCACCGAGTCCCTGTGATCGACCCCTGGAATTTTCTTGCTTTTACTACGATTGACCCGTACACTGCGGGTTCGCATCCTTGTTTTAAGCTTATGTCTAGGGTTATAAATTTAAAGCTTGCACACACCGTTTGGAGCGAACACGCTTGTCATGCCAACGTTTGGTCCTTTCTTTCTATGCTCCATCTCCACCGGAAGGTGGCAAGACATGCCATAAACTAGCTTGTAGGGAGTGGTGTCAATCGGTGTCTTGAAAGCGGTTCTATAAGCCCACAAAGCATCATCAAGCTTCATAGCCCAATCCTTCCTCATTCTAAAAACCGTCTTCTCAAGGATTTCTTTTATCTCCCGGTTGGAGATCTCCACTTGGCCACTAGTTTGGGGATGGTAAGGTGTTCCCACCATATGAGTCACCCCATACTTAGCCAAAAGTGTCCCGAAGTTCCTATTGGTGAAGTGCTTTCCTCCATCGCTTATGATCACCCTTGGTGTCCCAAACCTAGGTAAGATAACTCGGTTGAAGAACCGCACCACAACCTTGGCATCATTTGTGGGAGAGGCGATTGCTTCAACCCATCTCGAAACATAGTCTACCGCCAATAGGATGTAGAGGTTGCCACAAGAAGAGGGGAATGGTCCCATGAAGTCCACACCCCACACATCAAATATCTCCACTTCTTGTATGTTGTTCAAGGGCATCTCATTCCTCCTTGAGAAGTTGCCCGTCCTTTGGCAAGCATCACATGCTACCACAAAATTCTCCACATCCTTGAACAAACTTGACGAATAAAACCCGGATTGCAACACCTTTGCACATGTCTTGTGTGAGCTAGCATGACCTCCACATGGCAAGGAATGACAATGGCGGATCACACTCTCCACCTCATCCTCCGGTATGCATCTTCTAAAGACTCCATCCGACCCTTTCTTGAACAAAAGCGGCTCACTCCAATAGTAATGCCTCACATCCTTGAAGAACTTTTCTTTTGGGCATAAGAAAGACCGGGTGGCACCTTCTCACAAACGATATAGTTCACTATGTCGGCGTACCATGTCTCATTACCCCTTGACACTTGAAGCAAGCACTCCTCAACCAATTGCAATTGCTCATCCCGGAATGAGTCATCAATCGGGATGTCATCTTTCTCAATCTCCAACGGTGGGAGCCTACTAAGATGGTCCGCCACAGAATTTTCGGACCCTTGTCCCGGATTTCCAAATCAAACTCTTGAAGAAGAAGGATCCACCGAATCAAACGAGGCTTGACATCCTTCTTGGTAAGGAGATAACGTATCTCAGCATGATCCGTATACACAATGACCTTTACTCCAACAAGATACGAGCGGAACTTCTCAAATGCATACACAACTGCTAGCAACTCCTTCTCGGTGGTAGCATAATTAAGTAGGGCATCATCTAGCGTCTTGCAAGCATAATAGATGGCATGTGTAAGCCCATCTTTCTTTTGTCCCAAAACGGCCCCAACGGCTACATCACTCGCGTCACACATTATCTCAAACGGTAAACTCCAATCCGGAGGTTGCCTGATGGGTGCGGAGATCAAAGGATTCTTCAACCTACAAAAAGCCTCAAGGCAATCCTTGGAGAAAACAAACTCAACATCTTTCATTAGTATGTTAGTAAGAGGCTTAGAAATCTTAGAGAAATCTTTAATGTATCTCCGGTAAAAACCGGCATGCCCTAGAAAACTCCTTACCCCCTTCATCGAGGTTGGTGGTGGCAACTTCTCTATCGTCTCTATCTTAGCCCTATCAACCTCAATGCCACGGTTGGACACCAAGTGTCCCAACACAATGCCTTCACTTACCATGAAGTGGAATTTTTCCCAATTTAAGATAAGGTTTGTCTCCTCACATCTTTTAAGCACCAAAGACAAGTTAGCTAAACAATCATCAAATGAAGATCCATAAACAGAGAATCATCCACAAACACTTCCATGATGTTTTCAATATACTCAGAAAAGATAGCCATCATACACCTTTGAAAGGTGGCGGGTGCATTACACAACCCAAATGGCATTCTCCTTTATGCAAACGTACCCCAAGGACATGTGAATGTTGTTTTCTCTTGGTCATCGGGGTGGATTGGGATTTGGAAGAATCCACTATAACCGTCTAAGTAACAAAAATGTGAATGTTGAGCTAATCTCTCTAGCATTTGGTCAATAATGGGAAGAGGGAAGTGATCTTTCCTAGAGGCCACATTTAGTTTCCTATAGTCTATACACATCCTCCATCCCGTAACCGTTCTAGTTGGGATTGATTCATTATTCTCATTAGTCACTACGGTCATCCCACCCTTCTTAGAAACCACATGCACGGGACTAACCCATTTACTATCCGAAATCGGGAAAATGATTCCCACATCTAGCAATTTAAGGATCTCTTTCTTTACTACCTCTTTCATGCTGGTGTTTAGTCTTCTTTGAGGTTCAATTGAAGGTTTATGATTATCTTCCTTTAAGATCTTATGCATGCACAAAGAAGGTTTAATGCCAACTAAATCATCAATGGTATAGCCAATACCCTTCCTATGAAATCTCAACTCATGCAACAAATCTATTCAACTCATCATCATTCAAGCATGCATTAACAATCATCGGATATGTAGAATTATCACCAAGAAAAGCATACTTAAGATGAGAGGGGAGGTGTTTAAGTTCAAGTTTAGGAGGACCTTTATCGATTAGAGACGCTCCATATAATGTAGGTTGAGATGAATCCAAAGCTAATGAAGACTCCTCAAGGCTCCTTGATGATCAACCACTAAGGCACTTTCTGGAGAAACCTTGGGCAAAATTACGGTCTCTAGCATAACCACGGCCGTGGAACTTGCTAAGCTAGCACTTTTGAGCATTCCAGAGAGTTCCACGGGAGAAATCACAGCAGTGGTTCTCCCCCCTTGGCCGTGGATCCTACAACAATTCAGCACACCTTCGTGTGCTTCAAATTCAGCTCTTGTCTCCTTTTCCAATGCATCCAAAGCCTTGATTTCTTCATTGCAATCATCATCAACTCCTTCCTCTATCAAACTTAAGCTAAGAACCTTCTCCAAGGGGTCCTTGATCAAGATCGAGCTCATAACTTCTCTACATTCCTCTTTGATGTGTCCTTGGACACGTCAATGAAATATTCCGGATCTAGATCAAGCTGAAGCTCAACTACTCCTTAGCTGAAGTGTGAATGTGATTGAAGATGGTTTGCGGAAGCTTAGAGATGGATGTAGAAGTTAAATGGATGAGTCGATCTAGATTGATCGATGAAGCCTTGAAGTGGGTCGGTTGAGTTGGTTCTTGAAGAACCCTCGAATGTGGTTGAGTTTGGATCGAAGATTTAAAAGAAGAACTTTGAGAGGATTGGAAGAGGGATTGATGCTCAAGTAAGTAGGAGGAAAATACTTCTCAATACTTAATCAAATTGAACATGATTTACAAATGAGCCAAGCATCCCCTTATATAGTGGATGAAGGCCATACAAAGGGTCGGAAATTAAATGACGGAAATAAAGTCGGAATTTAAGTTCCGAAAATGAAACACCTAAAAATATGAAAGGTTTGGAATTTAAGTTCGGAATTAAGTTTCCGAATTAAATTCCGAAACCAAAAGTCTAATCTTAAATTCGGAAAATTAATACCCGGAAATAAAGTCCGGAAATTATTATTCCGAAAATAAAAAGACTTATTATTACAAAACTCTAAATTACGGAAAATGCGGAAAATGCGCCGGAACGGTGCCGGCTTGACAAGCGTTATGTCATAGTGGCGTAGAGGCACGGTTTGCAACCAATGGGTCCGTGACAAGCAACGGTCCGGCTAATGATGGAGCCGGTAGCTTGGGCGTTTGCCTTAGCACGTGAACAGGTGAGCGGTCCATCGGAGCGAACCCGGAGTGCCTCGTCTTCCTCATGTTGGGACATAGGGGTCAAGGGCGCATTAGTCCCCCCATCTTGGATGTGAAACGTCCCCGTTTCACCGTCGTCAAATAGGGGCTCAATGTATGGTGCAAGATCCTTGACATTGAACGTCGGGTGCACGCCATAGTCATCCAGAAGCTCCAACTTGTATGCATTCGGGCCATGGCGGGATAAGATGCGGAATGGTCCATCACCGAGGTCTGAGAGCTTGCCTTTGCGGCGAGATGGAAAACGCTCCTTCCTTAAGTGGAGCCAAACAAGATCACCGGGCTCGAAGGAGAGTGGATGGCGCCCTTTGTTGCGTTGTGAGGCAAGTTGATCGGCACGCCGTTGGAGTTGTGTCCTATTCCGCTCATCAAGCTCAATGATGTGAGCGGCACGACTTGCTCCGGTGATGTGTTCTCTATCTTTGAGTGGACACGGAGTGAGGTCCATCGGGGTGTGTGGATTAAGGCCGTAGACAACTTCAAAAGGGGAAAGCTTAGTTGCCGAGTGTCAGGACCTGTTATAAGAAAAATCCACAATAGAAAGTAAGTCTTCCCCCTTGTGTGGGTTGTTCCCAAGGGTCGCTCTAAGTAGAACGCCGAGAGTCCGATTGGTCCACCTCGTTTGACCATCGGTTTGGGGATGATAGCTACTTGAAAACAACAAGTTGGTTCCAAGTTTCCCCATAAGGTTCTCCCAAAATGGCTCACAAACTTTACGTCCCGATCACTAAGGATGGAACGCGGTATTCCATGTAAGCGCACAACATTGTCAAAGAAAAGGGTAGCTACTTCGCTAGCATTTTGTGTGCTCTTTCATGCAATAAAATGTGCCATTTTTGAAAAACGATCGACTACCACGAAGATGGAGTCTTTTCCTCGTTTTTAGATGGGTAGGCCAACCACAAAGTCCATAGAAAGATCCTCCCAAGGTCCCATATGTATAGGCAAAGGAGAATACAATCCATCCGGACCTTGGCGCGATTTTGCATGGTGACATGTGATGCAATTTGTGCAAAACCGTTCACATGCATGCGCATCCGGGGCCAAAATAAGTGCTCTCGTAGAGCGGCGAGAGTCTTGGTAGCACCGAAGTGACCACGACCCTCATAGGCCTCCTTTATCAACAAATGACGAATACTCGAGCGCGGGATACAAAGTTTGCCCGCACGGAATAAGTAGCCATCGTTAATAAAGAAAGACTCATGCTCTCGGAGAACAAGGCATCGAGCAAATATATCCTTGAAGTCAAGATCCGTGGCATATAACTCTTTGATAAGAGCAAAGCCATGGATCTTGGCGTCCATATGCACAAGAAGGATGTATCGGCGAGAAAGGGCGTCGGCTACCACATTCTCTTTACCTTTCTTATGTCGAATTACACACGGAAAGGTCTCAAGAAATTCTACCCAACTAGCATGGTGCCGACTCAAAGTAGTTTGACCCTTGAGATACGAAAGAGCCGCATGATCCGAATGAATCACGAACTCCTTCGGCCACAAGTAATGTTGCCATGTTTTTAGACAACGAACTAAAGCATATAGTTCCTTGTCATAAGTTTGATAGTTTAGTGAGGGACCGGAAAGTTTTTCACTAAGGTAAGCAATGGGCCGATTCTCTTGTAGGAGAACCCCCCAAATGCCCACATTAGATGCGTCACACTCCACCTCGAAGGTTTTCAAAAAGTTGGGGAGTTGGAGTAGTGGCGCATTACAAAGACGGTCTTTGAGCGACTCAAACGCTCGAGCATGGGTGTCACGCCACTCAAATGTGACACCTTTATTAGTAAGCTCATGTAACGGTGCCGCTATCGAGCTAAAGTCTTTGACAAAGCGTCGATAGAAGCCCGTTAAGCCGAGAAAGGCTCGAACCATGGTGGCCGTAGTAGAAGTAGGCCACTCCCGAATGGCATGAACTTTTGATTCGTCCACTCGTAGTCCGTCCTTAGACACGACATAGCCAAGAAAAACTATGGTGTCCGAGAAAAAGACACATTTCTCCAAATTGACAAATAATTGCTCCAGTCTAAGGCACTCAAGCACTTGGCGAAGGTGCCCAATGTGTTCATCCAAAGAGTTACTAAAGACAAGGATATCATCAAAGTAAACTACTACGAAAATACCCAAAAATCGGCACAAGACGTGGTTCATGAGGCACATGAATGTGGACGGGGCGTTGGAGAGACCAAATGGCATGACAAGCCATTCGTAGAGGCCATGCTTCGTCTTGAAAGCCGTCTTCCATTCATCACCTTCGGCCATGCGGATTTGATGGTATCCGCTCCGGAGGTCGACCTTTGAGAATATGGTGGCGCCATGGAGCTCGTCCAACATATCATCGAGGCGCGGGATCGGATGACAATACTTGACGGTAATTTGATTGATGGCTCGGCAATCGACACACATCCGCCAAGATCCGTCTTTCTTGGGCACAAGTATGACCGGCACGGCACATGGAGACAAAGACTCACGAACATATCCCCGGTCTAGGAGCTCTTGGACTTGGCGTTGTAGATCCTTGGTCTCTTCCGGACTTGCACGGTATGCGGCACGGTTGGGCAAAGACGCGCCGGGCACCAAGTCGATTTGGTGCTCAATTCCTCGGATTGGTGGCAAGCCGGGTGGTAGTTTGTTTGTCAAAATGTCCTGAAATTCGGACAACATCAAAGACACCTTGTGTGGCACGTTACTTGGGTCATGGGAAATAGATAAGGAAAAAGGCACAAATAAGAAGCAAGGAAGCTTACCTTCCATGACCGGTGTCAAATCATGTCGTCGAGCCAATAGGATTCGTGGCTCACATCGCCCTTGAATGGTAGGAGCGGAGGTGCATGCGTAGGGACAATGCTCTTACTACCTCTTGCTTAGGTAGCATGAACCTTAGGGCCGGAGGAACGAGATCAAGAAGTATGAGCATTCACAACATCGGGAGAGGTTCGAGGAGAGTCCGATGTTGCCGGCACCTTAGTTGTGTCATCGATAACTTGTTGCCTCTTTCGTTCTGCATAGTCAACTAAAATTTCTTGCGGATTCATAGGCAAAAGTGTGATCCGTTTTCCACTATATTGAAACATGTACCGGTTGATATAACCATCATGAAAAGTTTTACGGTCAAATTGCCATAGTCGTCCCAACAATACATGTGTGGCGTCCATTTTGATAACATCACAAAGGACCTTATCAACATAGGCGCCAATAGAATACGTCACCCACGCTTGTTGTGTGACGGTGTCACATGCCTTATCGGAAATCCATTAGAGTCCGTAAGGTTGTGGGTGGGGGGTTGTAGGCAACTTAAAGTGTTTCACCACTTTTTCGTTGACAATATTACAACACGAACCCCCATCGATGATAAGAGAGAGACTAGTGTCATTGACCAAGCAAAGAGAGTGGAAGAGATTCTCGCGTTGGTCAATAGGGAGCTGCTCTTTTATAGCCAAAATGCGACAAGAGACAAGAGCAAACTTACCTGGTTGTGTCGGACCACAAGCAAGTTGGTCGTCGCATGGCTCCATGCCATAGTAGGGGTCGGCATCTTGGTCATCTTCCAAGAGGATATCACCATTATATTCATCTTCGCCATCGTCATATGATGGGTTGGCAAACATCACCCGTTTGGTGTTCGGGCAATCACGTTGGACATGACCAAACCCGCTACATTTGAAACACACGGGTTCTCTTGGGCGGGCCACCGTTTGAGATCCTTGTTGGGGTCGGCCCGGAGGCGTTTGTGGTGGAGCAATGGTGTCACGATACGGTGTTTTCTCGGTAGCCTCTTGCCGGGTGGGTTGACTCATCCGTGGGGATCCTTTAGCGGCTCCGGAATCTTGAGAACTAGAAACATCTCTAGAACGGGGATTAGAGGTATAAGCATATTGACTAGATGAAGAATTATACCTTGAATATCGAGGTGTTTCGAGTTGTTGCTTGTGAAGATTCATGGCGGCATGACATAAGGCTCCCAAGTCCTTGTATGGGACAATCTCGAGGGGGCGCCGGATTGACGGATTAAGGCCGCTCATGAATTTGATTCGAAGGGCGGAGGCGGAGGCTGAGATGCCGGCTTTCATATGCATATCCTCAACCTTGGCTAAGTAAGCCACCGGAGTGAGACTTCCTTGTTAGAATTCGACAATTTGCAACCGCATGTCGTTTTTGAAGTCATCGGGCACGTACTTCTTAGTCATGACATAGATCAATTGATCAAATGTCACAACCGGTGCCCATCCTCGGTTCTCACGGTTTGTCTCGTACCGGTTCCACCAAGATTTTGCATCACCCTCAAAGTAAAGGGTCGCCGCTTCGATTTTCTCATATTCCTCATAATGGCAATGCTTTAGAGCTCTTTTCATATCCTGTGCCCAATCAAGAAAAGCACAAGGATCATATTCACCATACAATATTGGAAATTTAACCTTACCTTCCATACGAGCTCGGTAGGGATCCGGTCGGGGTGGTGCCATGTATGCCTCTTCGTGATGGGCTCGCCGGTGGCTATCGTTATGCCGTTGGCGCCCATGATTAGGTTGCGGACGCCTAGGTGGGTTAGGAGGAGGCAACCATTCTTCACCTCGATCTTGGTTCTCAAAAGGCTCTCGGATGGGTGGGTGCCATGGACGGACATGTGCCACCCGTTCCAAGTCCGACTCATCATCGGAGAACTCGTCCAAGTCATCTCTCTCGTCATACTCTTCATAATCATGATACATCGGTTGTCGGCTATGCCGTTGGCGGAGTTGTCCGGACCGATCATTCTCGGGACGTTGAGAGCGATCATTTGTTTGATGATGGTATCGGTCATCAACCTGGGAGGGACGGTTGGTGCGTTGGGCACTAGATGGAGGAGGGGAATTGCCATACTTACGTCGGTTGAGCTCATAACGCTTGTGCCGATTTTCCGTGTCAACATATAGCAAATCATTCGGAGAAGGGTCAAGGTGCATATCACCTTCATTGTGGGACTCGTGACCGTCATCTTGTAAGGGCCTTTGATTTATAATGACGGAGGCAAGCCGTCGACCGTTAGATGGTTCGGCTCCCAATATACTTTGCCCTTGCGACGTCCATCGGATGTGGAAGCATCGACTAAGGTTCCATTTGGATTCGGTGGGCGGTCGTAAGGGTAAGAATTTGGGCATTCAAAGCTTCAATTTCTTGCCGAAGTGAGGCATTTTCTTCGGTCAAAGTAATGAGCTCTTGCCTTTAACAAGCTTTATGTCATAGTGGCCTTCAAAGCTCTTGCATTCAAATCTTCAATTGCAAAACGCTAAATTACGGAAAATGCGCCGGAACAGTGCCGGCTTGACAAACTTTATGTCATAGTGGCATTGAGGCACGGTTTGCAACCAATGGGTCCGTGACAAGCAATGGTCCGGCTAATGATAGAGCCGGTAGCTTGGGCGATTGCCGTAGCACGTGAACGGGTGAGCGGTCCATCGGAGCGAACCCGGAGTGCCTCGTCTTCCTCATGTTGGGACATAGGGGTCAAGGGCGCATCACTCTTGCTCGACAATGTTGAACACATCTTCACGAAGGGCTGGCCCCTTCATCATTGTGGATAATTTGAACTTGATATTCTCTTCTCCAATGTTGAAGGAGAGAATTCCATTTTTGCAATCCACCAAGCATCCGGATGTGGCTTGGAAAGGTCTCCCAAAATGATAGGAACCGGATAGTACGCCCGGATGTCTAAAACAACGAAGTCTATGGGCACATAGAACTTCCTTAGTTGCACCGGTATGTCTTCCAAGATTCAAACGGGATCGGTTATCGAACGGTCCGCCATGTAAAGGGTCATCTTGACCGGCTTTGGCTCTCCTAGCCCAACCTTGTTACAAAGTGCAAGGGGGAAGATGCTTACACTTGCCCAAGATCACATAGGGCTTCATACTTTACTTCTCCAACCCCAATTGGCAAACAAAATGATCCCGGATCTCTTAGCTTAGGAGGCATCTCCTCCTTCATGGTTTGGATCAATTCCGAGGACCTCTTCGTCATACTCACTTCCTCATACTCCTCCAACTTCCTTTTGTTGGAGAGTATTTCCTTCAAGAACTTGCCATATGCCGGCATACCTACAATAGCATCCATGAACGGAATGTTAATATGCAATTTAGACATAAGTTCAAGGAATTTACCGAAGTGTTTGTCCAAGCGAGCTCTTGCTCGTGATTGTGGGAATGGTAGTGGTGGCTTGTATGGAGGTGTTGCCACATATGTTGGCCCATCATCTTTGCTCTTTCCTTCATCTTCTTGCAATGAATCTTCTTCTATCACCACTTGCTTTCCTTTATCATTTCCCTTAGGTAAGGGATCCTTCATGCTCAGCCCACTCCTTGTTGTGATGGCCAACACTTGGCCTCTTGGGTTATCTTCGGTTCTTCTGGGAAGCTTTCCCGGATCTCTATGAGCTTCACCCGCCTTTTGGAACACTTGTGCTTCCAACACCTTTTGAGCTTTAGAAATGGAAGTCACCGTGCTCTCAAGACCACTCAACCTTCCAAGCAATTTCTCAAACATCATCTCAGTTCTATCTTTTGGAGGTTGAGTAAATCCGGGTGGAGGTTCTTGTGAAGCCTTAGGTGGTGGAGTTGCGCTTGTGGAAGCGGGAAGGTTCAAGGCTCCATTCGGGTTAGAATAAGAAAACCCCGGATGGTTGTGGTTAGGCCGGTAATTGTTGAATTGCCGGTTGTTGTTGAAGTTCCTTTGGCCTTGATAGTTGTTGTAGTTTCCCCTTCCCATATAGTTCACATCTTCCTCCTTGGAAGACAAGTTTGCTTGCACTTGCACTTGAGGGCTTGCTTGACTCTTCAAAGTTGTAGCACACAACTCCCTCAAAGACTTAAGCGCATTGTTGATTGCATCAAGCTTGAAATTACTCATGGTGACTTCACTCACCTCATATGCTCCCACTTTCCTCCAATCAATCTTTCTATGGGAGTACTTTTCAATCACAAAAGCTTGTTTCTCTACAAATTCCCAAGCTTCATCCACATTCTTTTCCATGAAAGTCCCACCGGAAAGAGATTGAAGCTTGAATTGGATATCTTCATCATGTCCCTAGAAGTAGATCTCCAAAAGCTGTATTTTCGGTATACCATGGTGTGGACAATCTAGGAGAAGGTCCTTGAACATCTCCCAAGACTTGATTAGTCTTTCTCTATCCTTCATCACGAAGGCATTGATCTTCCCTCTTAGCTTGGTAGTCTTGGAAGGTGGGAAGAACATAGTCAAGAACTCGGTTGTCATCTCCTCCCAAGTACTCACACGCCCTAGTGGAATCGATTGGTATCAAGCCAAGAGTTTATCCTTAAGTGAGAAGGAAAAAGCCCTAAGCTTATGGTTGTTATTCTCCAACCTACGCAGCCTTAGAGTCTCCATCAATATCTCGTAGTTCATCAAATGTTGATGAGGGGACTCTCCTTCCATCCCTCCAAATTGATTATGCCGGATCATTTGTAGCACTTGAGGGCGGAACACATAATCATGGGCTGCGGGATCTCCTAAGTTTACACCCGGACGGTGCACTCTTTGAGCCGGATCCATGCATTGCCCTAACATTTGTGGCTCCTCAATCATTATCGGCTCAAACCGAATATTAACCGCCGACTGCGGTTGTGGTGGTGGTGGAGGAGGTTGTTGACGATTAAGCTCTCTTCGCACAAGAGCTTGCCTAATCTCTTCAATCTCCCTCCTAGTAGCTTCTAGACTCTCATTGGCAAGTCTCCTTTCATTCTCCAAGAGCTCATCTCTTACACTAATTTGCTCTAAAGCCTCATACAACTCAGCTTGAAGATCTCTTGCGGCCATCTCCTTCTTCTTCTTAATGCTCTTAGATCTAGCTTTAAGGGTTTTCTCCGGTTCGGGATTGAATGGAGCTAAATCCTTGCCACAAGATCTTCGCATGCACCTAAAGAATGAGAGATGCCCTGAAAATGCAAAGACACAAACCAAACAAGATCAAAAGCAACAAGAAAGACCTACACTATAAACAATCACAAAAAGACTCAATCTAGACCTAGTCCCCAACAACGGCGTCAAAAACTTGTTACGCTAAGATTGTGACACGCAAAAGTCTTAAATTTATAACTCGATATATTTTTCCTAACTCTTAGTGAACCCACAGTGTATGGGTCGTTTTGTAGTAAGGATAGTATTCCGAGGTCGAACATAAAGACTAAGGTGAAATTAAATCAAATAGTGACTAAGGATAGTGTTGATCTAGGCTAAGAAAAGAGAAAGGAATAAAGAAATGAAAATATCAATGTTTTTGGATTGATTTTATGGTGATCAATCAAGGATCACAAATCATGCAAGAATCAACAAACTACTAAGCTACCAACACACATAAGCAAACACAAACACGAGATACGTAATCAAAGAGAGAAAAGCGGATTTTAGGGGTTAGGAGTTCCGGTTATGGCATTGGACTCAAGCTTCTAATCATTCCTTGGATCAACTATAGTATGTTGGGAAAGGGTGTTTCTCAAATGGAACCAATCACCGGGTAGGTCTCATGATCCACTAATCCCGCAACTAAGGTCCTATTTCCGGGTAAGTCCCTAGGAGCCTAGGGTTGGAAAATCTACACGAACCGGATTGCTATCTAGGGATCTAACCTCTCCTTACTGGGTAAGTCTCGGGAAGGTAAGTCCGAAACATCAATCCTAGCATACTCAATCCAATAGCGGCTTATGAGGCTCACTACTACCTAGAGTTCATCATCTATGGTACTTAAGATCGGAAATCACCGGGTAGGTCTCTTCCCTCACTTAGATTGCTAGCATTAGGTCAACCTAGGCTAGATTAAGCTTAATAAACATTAGGATTTCAACAATATAACATCCTAACATGCAGATTTATCATTTAAAGATCAACAAAAGCAAATCACGGTCAGATCCTAAGAACCACGGCCGTGGTCTGGCTATAACAGACCGTGATTTCTAACAGAACTAAAGTACGAGCAAGTAAATCATCCAAAGATTCATTTAAGTCTATTCTATCATAGTCTACCATAACCATCATTCCCTTACCCTAGAATCGCATCTATTTAGCCAACAACATGCATCATCACAATCAAACTCAACAAGCATACATTCATGGCATCCATTAGCAAGAGTATGAAATGAAAGAGAAACAAAACAAGTAGGATAAGAAAAATAAGCTGAATCAAAGTCAAGAAGGACTTACAACCCTTCAAGGGAAGGTTCGAATCGTTTCTTACAACCCTAGCAAATGTCTTCAACAAAGCTCACTCAAAATCACTCAAAAACTATGAAAACTATCAAAATAGTGTGCTTCTTCTTCTTCTCCAAATGAGAGTGTTCCTTCTCCTCCAAGAGTAGCTCCAATCCAATGGTATGTTGTGTGAGAGTGTGGGAGAGAATGGAATGATAGGGGTCTGCCCTCAACAGCCTGTAGGACCACTGCTTATACACCATCAAGGGCAATGGTCGGTTATGGAGATCGTGGGACAGCTGTCACAGCTGTGCAGAGAGAACCACGGCCTATTTCCACGCTCGTGGAAGTCCCAGTGGCCGTGGTTTTGGTGATTCACACCTCTATGGATCATAAAGCCACGAGTTGGTGCAAGGCATGCACCAACAAGGTGGCATGTGTTCTCCCTTGCTCCTAACTTGCTTCCCAATGGGTCCGGAAGTGTGTCATCACAAGGAACGATCCTCGAATGTATCGATTAAGCTCCGAAAGCTCCCAAAATAACTACAAAACATGCAAAAGTCCGTGTTGACATCTATCTCGACAACATAAATGAATAAAGTGCAAATCGTCACAAACTAGTGCAAACCATGCATGAATGAGCGGAAAAACTATCTAAATGAGTGCCTAAACTAATGTCATAAATCTTGTTATCATTGGTCTATGAAATGTGAATGTATGACATTATAAAGATAATTAAACGGGAAATGTGTGATAGCATGCTTGGTGTTTATTGTTATTTTGATTGTGTATTTGCTTATGCATGATCTTATATATGAATTGTTAGCTAACGTTTCATATCGTGTTGTAGATGCTTTGCAGGATAGAAGGTGTAAGAGCCTTAGTCTTTGGAGCCTAGTTGAGCTAGAGTGTGTCTTAGCTTGACCCAGTCAGCCGCCCCAGTGGACTAGGGAAGCCGCCCCTACGTCTAGGCGCCCCTGCGCCTTAGGCTAGCCGCCCCTGCGGCCCTGTGGCTAGTGCAACCGCTTTTGTTGACTCTTGACCGTGCTTTACGGTTGTCTTCTCTTATAAGCCTCCCTAGACTTCATATGAAGGGTTTGCTACCTCATTCCAGCATCTTCATCCCCTCCATGTTCTTCCTCTTCTCCTTTCTTCTCCTTTGATCATCTTTGATCTCTCCTTGCTTGTGTGAGCGAGTTCTTGAGAGTTTGGAGGTGTTCTTGGCCTTGGATGCTCTTGTGGATGTTGCTGAGAGTGTTTTTGTTGTGTTAAGGTTGTGAGATGTGTTGATGCTTCTTAGTTGTATCCTAGGCTTGTGTGGTAAGATTTTCTCTTCATCTTTCTTTCTTCCTTCTCCTTGCTTCTTATCTTTCTCTTTAGATTAGGAATCACAAGCTTGGACTTGTGTTGGATCTTTCCTGGACATTTTGATGATCATATATGTGTATATGTGCATATGTGTTGCTGTGGTATAATGAAGACGTGAAGAGAATCGAGAAAAGGGTCGAAGAGAAGTCGGGACCAAGTCTCTGCACAGTTGGCCGCCCCTGCTCCAGTACTGAGCCGCACTTGCGCCTGGTGTAGAGCCGCCCCTGTGCCTTTGGTGAGCCGCCCCTGCACCTCACTGGACCAGTCGTGTGTTCTTGCTTATGTTAGTGCATACCTTGTTGGTATGTCTTCCTACCTTCCTTTCCTTTGACCTTGGCTTAGTTGATAGCTAGGATAGGATGGTTGGGATGAGTTGTATGATAGAGATGTGCCTTAGGCACTTGTGTTGATGTTGAGGTTATGCCATAGGCATATGCGAGCTTGTTATGATCTTGAGGTTGGTTTTGGTTATGGAGATGAGTCTCCTAACCCTTCCAGGTTGTGATATTGTGTGCCTTGTTGTTGTAGGCGTTGGTTTCTTCCCCAAGGGGAAGCTATGACGTGGTAGAGGATATGAGTGTATGAGGTAAGTCCATATGACTTACTTAGTGTTCAGTTATGGATTTGTATGATTGTAATGGTTGTATGTGTTCATATGATTGTGCATTTATAACCTAAATCGGACTAGGACGACCTTATATTACATTTATTTGGCCCAAGTGTATTATAACGGGCGGTAACCACTTGTCTAAAGCTCGCCGAGAGTGGAAGGAGGTGCTCGGAAGCCAGTAGCTTAGGGGGGAGATAGATCCCCATGCAACACCTGGGTTAATGGGGAAAGAGACGGGGTACTTTAGGCTCCTCATGTTACAAAAGAAGTAGAATTAGTAATGGAATAACGTAATTAAAGATAATAAATGAATGTGTGTGACATTACATGTAAGAGATGCTATTATGTGTTTGTGCTATTACTATCATGCATATCTATTGTTGTAGCTAACAGTGTATACCGTGTTGTAGATGATCTGCACGTTAGGAAGACTGCAGAGTGAGCAAGATGGTGTGACCAGCCGAGGACTTCTGTACATTAGGATGCGTGGGTTGGGATCTTTTGTATCAGATATTGTTGGTGATATGGTTTTGTACTCGGCTTTGAGTTTGTAAACTCTTTTGTGTATCATACAACTTTTATGTATTTGTTTTTACTTTACTTGTGCCTTGTTGTAAGATCCAGTGAACTTGTTGTCAGGCTAGGGTCAGGATCCATTGTGAGATCCTAGCCCAATGTAGCATCCCGAGTCCCGCGGATTTGGGGTGTTACAGAGTTGGTATCAGAGCCTAGGTTGACAAGAATGGCATTTGCTATCCGCAATAAAGGTAGAGTGGATAAATAAACAAAATCCACATGGGGTCTGATTTTTCAAAGCTTTAGTTTTAAAGCGAGTACAAATGTTTTGGGATAGTGTGTACAGAAGTCGTCACCCATCTGAGGATCTCGACAATATATATATATATAGATACCTCTTATGTGATGTGTATGTGCATGTTTTGTTAAGTATATATATATATCTATACATATGGCCTATATAGACCCTTATACGTTAGGTGTGCATACCCCGCAGATGGCTCGGACTAGAGCTACTGCTGCTGCAGGCAGAGGTAGAGGTAGACCACCTCTTCCTCCAGGAGGGGTAGGACAGGACCAGCTCCTGCTGCAGATCCACTAGTGGTGAAGGAGGTTCATGAGGAAGTTGGTGAGAGCGTAGTTCCAGATACGAGGAGTGGTGGGTCAAGGAGACAGCAGACTCATCCAGGCCAGTCTGATGGCTCAGATCGTGTTTCTATGGGCGGATCAGAGTTTAGAGATTACCTTCGGCATTTTGAGAAGGCCATTAGAGCGGGCAGATGAGCATCAGATCTTCCAGAGCATGAGGGATCATCTGGGAGATCCGATGGAGCTACTCAGGTGCCAGCTGCACCAGTTCGTGTAGTTGAGCCAGCTCGAGTTGTGGAGAAGACTAGAGGGCCTCGGCCAAATACCTGGTTGAAGGCATTCCACCAGCAGTGAGTACCACACTTCTTTGGGGAGATCGACCTAGCGACTGAGGTGTGGATTGGGCATGTAGACTCAGCTTTAGAGTCTATTCATTACCTAGAGGACAGATGAATAAAGCTAGTACAGTCTCTATTCCGTTACCTGACACATCAGTGGTGGAGGACAGTTAGAGCCCGAGTCACCACCTATGAGCAAATGAGGACTATGTTGAGAGAGCAGTTATGCTCTGCCTCACTGAGGAGGGAGAAACTGTAGGACTTTGTGGAGGCAGGTTTTGAGGATGTACCCATTACTGACGCCATTCGCTGCTTTCAGACTGAGGACCAACATGTGTACCTTTTTTCCCGTTGTTTGAGGGAGAGCACACGCTCATACATGGCGGGATTTCACTGTGACTCATTGGCAGACTACCAGGATCGGGCCTTTGCCTATGAGAGAGAGAGAGAGTTAGCCAGAGGAGGACTTCTCAGACAAGACGGTCTGAGAAGAGACAGCGTACCGCACCTACTAGTGTAGGAGCATCTGGATACGGACGAGGTCAGACTCAGGGTCGCTCGAGTGTTCCAATGTCTACACAGACAATTGAGAGAGGCCGGCAGTGTTACAACTGCGGGGCCTATAGGCATGTGAAGACTGATTGCACTAGAGCACCACTAACTTGCTTCTCGTATGGGAAACCAGGACATAGAGCTACGTTTTGCCGTCAGGGCAAGGCGTCATCACAACAGGTTTCTTCACCTGCAGGTGCAGTAAGAGGTGGGCAGAGACCGCCTCAGCATCAGACACAGATACATTAGAGAGTCCCAGACACGCCTGCTACTCAGCGGTCAGCTCCAGGATCGAGTAGAGTTAGAGGTAGAGAGGTTGGTACCAATGATGCCCGAGGAGCTCGTGGCAGAGTTTTTGAGTTGAGGAGTGCTGAGGAGCCGCCAACACCAGCTGCTACAGGTACCATTTTGTTACATGGTTTATTTGTTAGAGTTTTATTTGATATGGGTGCAACGTATTCATTTATTTATGCTTCATGTGTTGAGCGTTTGAGTTTGTCTACCATAGAGGGGGCACCGTTTACTATAGGGTTACCTGATGGTAGTAGGGTCGGAGGTACCCAGGAGATACGTAGTTGTCCCCTACGCTTAGGGACTCGTGTACTACTTGTTGACTTCTTAGTCATGCCTTTGATGCATGAAGAAGTCATATTAGGTATGGATTGGATGCGTAGACACCGTGCGGTGTTAGATGTGGTTAAGAGAACTGTTACAGTCTCTACCGACTTAGGTCCAATAGAGGTCTTCCGGGGTTGGGACCTTGGGAAGACAGGATCTGTCATCAGTGTTGTACGAGCAACTAGACTGATGGCACAGGGATGTGATGCCTTTTGGTGCTACGCCATGAAGGATGGAGATAGTGCAGCTTTGGAGGACATACCCGTGGTCTGTGAGTTCACAGACGTATTTGCAGAGCCATCTAGCTTGCCACCTCAGAGGAGCGTAGATTTTGGCATTGACTTAGAGCCTAGCACGAGACCCATCTCGAACGCCTCATACCGTATGGCACCTGTCGAGATGTTGGAGCTGAAGAAGCAACTCGAGGAGTTAGCAGAGAAGGGCTTCATACGCCCTAGCGTTTCACCATGGGGTGCACCGGTCCTCTTCGTACAGAAGAAGGACGGATCGTTGAGATTGTGCATAGATTACAAAGAGCTGAACAAGGTGACCATCAAGAACAGGTATCCACTACCTCGTATGGATGATCTACTTGATCAGCTGCAGGGAACGACAGTCTTTTCCAGGATTGACTTGCGTTCCGGATATCACCAGCCGAGGGTGAGAGAGCAGGATGTGCACACGACGGCATTTCGTACCCGTTACGGACACTACGAGTTTGTGGTGATGCCATTCAGGGTGACAAATGCCCCAACATTTTTCATGGAGTTGATGAACAGTATCTTCATCGACTTCCTGGATCAGTTTGTGGTGGTCTTCGTTGATGATATTCTGGTGTATTCTCGTAATAGAGAGGAGCATGCGGGACACTTGAGGACAGTTTTGCAGATTTTGAGGGATAGAGAGTTGTATGCCAAGCTCTCTAAGTGTGAGTTTTGGATGTCGGAGGTTGCATTTCTCGGGCACATCGTCTCTGCCGACGGGATTATGGTAGACCCGGCGAAGATCGAGTATGTTGCTACATGGACAACACCGACGAACATCAAGGAAGTACGTAGCTTTCTTGGCTTAGCCGGTTGTTGCAGACGCTTTGTGGAGGGATTTTCTATGATTGCCCGTCCACTGATGAGTCTTCTGAGGAAGACTACCAGATTTGTATGGACCGACCAGTGTGCTCAGAGTTTTGAGGAGTTGAACGCGTTTGACTTCTGCTCCTGTCTTGGCACAGCCAGAGGGTTCTGATGATTTTGTGGTCTATAGTGATGCATCGAAGCTGGGCTTGGGATGTGTTCTGATGCAGAGGGGCAGAGTGATTGCATATGCGTCTCGACAGCTGAAGACGTATGTCGAGAACTACCCGACTCATGATTTGGAGTTGGCAGCGGTAGTTCATGCTTTGAAGATCTGGAGACATTACTTGTATGGTGCTACATGCCAGATCTTCACAGACCATAAGAGTCTGAAGTATATTTTCATGCAGCGGGAATTGAATAACCGTCATCGCCGATGGCTTGAGTTGATCAAGGACTTTGACCTTGAGATTTTGTATCATCTTGGCAAGGCGAATGTGGTAGGTGACGCCTTGAGCAGGAAGACACCTCGAGAGAAGGCGGTTGCTAGACTTCCTGTACAGCCTTAGCTTCAGAGGGATCTAGCATGGCTAGAGATGGACATCCAGTTTCCTGATGAGGATGCCCAGTTGTTTACTTTAGAGGTTCTACCTGGTTTGTTGGATGAGATCCAATAGAAGTAGGGGACCTGCCCGACCTTGGCAAGGATCAGAGATAGGATGTCTCGTGGAGAGGCACCCCAGTTCACTACTGGGGCAAATGGAGTTATGAGGCGGCATGATCGTATTTGAGTTCTTGTAGATGCAGAGCTGAGACAGCGGATATTACAAGAGGCTCACTGTACACCTTACTCAGTACACCTTGGTACAAGTAAGATGTACCATGATGTGAGACATTCATTTTGGTAGGGAGGGCTGAAGCCCGATGTAGCCAGATTTGTGGCTCAGTGTGCGACCTATTAGCAGGTCAAGATAGAGCATTTCAGGCCTGGAGGTGAACTCCATCCACTGCCAGTACCGTAGTGGAAGTGGGAGGATGTCTCCATGGATTTTGTGACTGAACTGAAAACCAGTAGGAGCTTTGATGCCATCTAGGTGATCGTTGATAGATTGACGAAGACGACACGTTTCATTCCCAACAGAGAGACGTGACCCGTGAGCAGATTAGTTGAGGAGTACACTAGACAGATAGTGAGACTCCATGGGGTACCGAAGACGATTGTTTCTGATCGTGATGGATGATTTACATCGAGATTCTGGCAGCAGATTCAAACTACTTTGGGGACGAGTCTACACTTCACGACTGCATTTCACCCCTAGATAGATGGTCAGTTAGAGAGGATCATCCAGACCTTAGAGGACATGCTGCGAGCCTGTGTGTTAGATTGGTGACAAAGATGGTCTGATTACCTCCCACTTGTTGAGTTCTCATACAACAACAGCTGGCATTTATCTATAGGGATGGCTCCTTACGAGGCACTGTATGGACGTAGATGTCGTACACCTTTATGCTGGAATGAGCGTAGCAGTATCAGTGGGATAGCGCTAGAGCAAATTCAGGATGATATGGCTCGAGTAGTGCTGATCAGAGAGAGGATGCTGGCTGCACAGAGTCGCCAGAAGTCGTATGCAGACAAGAGGCGTCGACCTCTAGAGTTCAGGGTAGGAGCTCACGTCTGGTTGAGAGTATCTCCGACGCGAGGCGTCAGAAGTTTTGGCATAAAGGGGAAGTTGAGTCCCCGATATGTCAGTCCTTTCGAGATACTAGATAGAGTTGGACGCGCAGCTTATAGATTAGCTTTGCCTCCGAGGCTAGAGGGTGTTCACCCCGTATTTCATGTGTTTCAGCTGCGGGAGTACATACTAGATCTGAGGCACATCGTTAGTTATGATGGTCTGGTGATTGAGCCGGACCACACGTTTGTACAGCACCCTATTGTAGTCCTAGAGCGAGGTGTGAGACGCCTGCATTCGAAGGACATTCTTGTGTTGAGGATACAGTGGTCTAGACGAGGACCAGATGAGGATACCTGGGAGACAGAGGATAGTATCCAGAGGAACTATCCAGAGTTTTATGCTGAGTTAGATGCACCTATAGGATCCACGAGTAGATCTTAGCGCCTTCTTGGTGAGTGCATGTTATATGGTTATGTGATATATTGTGCTTCCGTGCTAGCTGTGATATGTGCATGTGATCTGTTAGATCTGGTTGCTAGTACGAAATAGGTATAGTTGGAGATGGTTCTTCCTCCGTGCTTTGGTGTGTGTTAGGATTACCTGAAGATGGTTCTTTCCTCCATGCTACCTCTGATGGACATAGTGTGAGTGGAGATGGTTTTCCTCTACAGAGTAGTGTTATGTGTATGTTGTTGTTGGAGACGGTTTTCCTCCATGCCAGTGTGATGTGATTAGTGTTTCGCTAGAGATGATCTTCTTCTAGGCCTTATGTAGAGTTGTTATGCTGGAGTTGTGATACCTCCATGTTGTGTTGAGGATATAGAATGTTATAGGTTATGACCTGACGTTCTTGAGGAAAGTGTTTTACCTCGGCTTACAAGTCCGAAAGGCTTTGGGATTTTGCAAGTTTTGGGACGAAACTTCTTTTTAGAGGGGTGAGATGTAAAAACCTTAGTCTTCAGAGCCTAGTTGAGCTAGAGTGTGTCTTAGCTTGACCCAGTCAGCCGCCCCAGCGGACCAGGGAAGCCGCCCCTGCGTCTAGGCGCCCCTACGCCTTAGGCTAGCCGCCCCTGCGGCCCTGTGGCTAGTGTAACCGCTTTTGTTGACTCTTGACCGTGCTTTGCGGTTGGCTTCTCTTATAAGCCTCCTTAGACTTCAGATGAAGGGTTTGCTACCTCATTCTAGCTTCTTCATCCTATCCACGTTCTTCCTCTTCTCCTTTCTTCTCCTTTGATCTTCTTTGATCTCTCCTTCCTTGTGTGAGTGAGTTCTTGAGAGTTTGGAGGTGTTCTTGGCGTTGGATGCTCTTGTGGATGTTCCTGAGAGTGTTGTTGTTGTGTTAAGGCTATGAGATGTGTTGATGCTCCTTAGTTGCAACCTAGGATTGTGTGGTAAGCTTTTCTCTTCATCTTTCTTTCTTCCTTCTCCTTTGCTTCTTATCTTTCTCTTTAGCTTAGAAATCACAAGTTTGGACTTGTGTTGGATCTTTCCTGGATGTTTTGATGATCATATATGTGTATATGTGCATATGTGTTGTTGTGGTATGATGAAGATGTGAAGAGAATCGAGAAAGGGGTGGAAGAGAAGTCGGGACCAACTCTCTGCACAGTTTGCCGCCCCTGAGCTTTTGGTGAGCCGCCCCTGCGCCTCACTGGACCATCCGTGTGTTCTTGCTTCTATTACTGCATACCTTGTTGGTCTGTCTTCCTACCTTCCTTTCCTTTGACCTTGGCTTAGTTGTTAGCTAGGATAGGATGGTTAGGATGAGTTGTATGATAGAGATGTGCCTTAGGCACTTGTGTTGATGTTGAAGTTATGCCATATGCATATGTGAGCTTGTTATAATCTTGAGGTTGGTTTTGGTTATGGAGACGAGTCTCCTAACCCTTCTAGGTTGTGATATTGTGTGTCTTGCTCTTGCAGGCGTTGGTTTCTTCCCCAAGGGGACGTTGTGACGTGGTAGAGGATATGAGTGTATCAGGTAAATCCATAGGAATTACTTAGCGTTCAGTTATGGATTTGTATGATTGTGATGGTTGTGTGTGTTCATATGATTGTGCATTTATAACCTAAACCGGACTAGGACGACCTTATATTACATTTATTTGGCCCAAGTATATTATAACGGGCGGTAACCACTTGTCTGAAGCTCGCCAAGAATGGAAGGAGGTGCTCGGAAGCTAGTAGCTCAGGGGGGAGGTAGATCCCCATGCAACACCTGGGTTAAAGGGGGAAGAGACGGGGTTCTTTAGGCTCCTCGTGTTACAAAAGAAGTTGAATTAGTAACGGAATAACGTAATTAAAGATAATAAATGAATGTGTGTGACATTACATGTATGAGATGTTGTTCTGTGTTTGTGCTATTACTACCATGCTTATCTATTATTGTAGCTAACGGTATATACCGTGTTGTAGATGATCGGTAGGTTAGGAAGACTGCAGAGTGAGCCAGATGGTGTGACCAGCCGAGGACTCTGTACATTAGGATGCGTGGGTTGGGATCTTTTGTATCTGATGTTGTTGTTGTTATGGTTTTGTACTCGGCTTTGAGTTTATAAACTCTTTTTTGTATCATACAACTTTTATGTATTTGTTTTTACTCTACGTGTGCCTTGTTGTAAGATCTAGTAAACTTGTTGTCAGGCTAGGGTCAGGATCCATTGTGAGATCCTATCCCAATGTAGCATCCCGAGTCCCGCGGATTCGGGGTGTTACAGAAGGACTGCAGAGTGATTTGATGGAGTGATAAGCCGAGGGTTTCCATACATCTAAGATGTGTATAGGTTTTTTGAATGTTTATATATATGACGATGATGTTTTGTACTCGGCTGTGAGGTTTTGTATGTATTATAATATGTGATATTTCTGTTTTATAAAGGTTGTTTTATATTTATTTGTTCCTTATTATAAGATCTAGTGAACTTGTTGTCAGGTTATAGTCAAGACCAATTGTGAGCTAGCCCAGTAGCACTCCGAGTCCTATGAATTTTGGGTGTTACAGGAATCACCTTGTAAGTCTCTTCCCAAGCATGGATGAAAGCTTGAAAGGCTCAAAAAGTCTTGGATTTGGGCAAATCAATGATCTAAGCATAAGGATATAACATGAATTGATCAACATAAGAAATTTCGGGCTATTCTTAACTAAATCTCGGCCGAGATTCCTGAAGAACAGACCAAGATTCTCCTTGTAAAGGTAAAACCAACTCTTCACGACCCAATCTAAACTCAAAGGCTCAGTCTATCATCATCTAAACCATAACCATCAACCAATCACCCTAGAATCACAAGGGTTTTAGTCAACAACACACATATTCAAATCAAAAAAGATAAAAGAAAGATTCAAGAAACTCATAAACCAATAAAACTAAAAGAAAATTAAGAAACACTTAGCAATATGTCTTCAATATTGAAAAGAAAATGCAAACCAACAACAAATATCTAAATTTTAATCCAAAAGTAATGAAATCTAGAACTAGTCTTTCTCTTCAAGAAATCATTAAAATCTTCGCAAATATCAAGTATTGTAACCGTCAATGGCGTAGAGAGCCAACTTCCGAGGGACGTGAATCTAAGCGTGGTAGAAGGTGTCAAGTTCTATCTAGCCATCGACCATCCCCCTTCTAAAATCCTTCTAAAATTAATCTCTGCGTATCGTATGGTGTGTCACACCTATTCGAACTCTGGACTCCATCTCAATGTTGTGGGTTATGAGAGATATATGGAAAATTAGTAATCATGAGCCTTTCTTAAAGATAATGTGTAATCTTAGGCTAACTTAAAGATCATTCTCAAATCTTGGGCCGAAAAAGAAACTGAACCCGCGGTACCAAAGTCCGCTCCAACGCCGAGCTTCCTTAGTTGTGTGTTCCTAGCTTCCTTTTTATGCTCCATCATATTGCGCTTCGATGATTAATCCTCATATGTGCGACATTGCTCCAAAGTTCACCAAATTACCTACAATTGCAACAAGAATCCGTGTAGACATATGTTCTAGCAAAGTATGTAAATATGAGCTCAAATGTTATAGATTCATGTCTGTGCATGCAAAATAAAGGGAAAATCTACCTAAATGCATGCCTAAATATAGATCATAATTAATGTCATCACCTTCACGCCGTTTGGTCTTCGAGACGGATTAGAGAAAAAAAAATAATAGTTACATTAGAAAAATTATCACATTGAGCTTACGTTAGATATATTTGTTCTTTGTTGTAAATGAAAACGAAAATAATTTGAATCTAGTCTACTTCAATATCATTGTTCATTTATACAATTGTATCTTATGGTGCATATTTGTGCATTTTAGTGTGTGTACTTTTAGTTAACTAATGTTGTATTGAATAGGCTAAAATAATTTTGTGTAGAATAAATTATGTTTTTTTTATTTCTATAAATTGAAAATATCTCTAATATGACTATAATCTACTTTGAAAAAAATACAATAACTTTATTCAAATTAATTATATTAAGTTATTGTGTATTTATTCAATGTTCTAATTAATAAAATAAAATACCAATTTTTTTTTAAATAATACCATAATTTCGTATATTGCCATTGTATGTAACTTTCCGATTATGTATTAGTTTGTGTAAGTTTTTGTCTAGTTACTTATCCAGTAAAAAAAAATTCCACATTCATTGCATTGTGTCATTTTGTGTTATAACTTTTGTGTATATATGTCAATGATGCAAGTTTTTGGTCGGGTCAATATTATCTCATTTACATGAATTTAATTGTAATTACACAAAATATTTTAAAATACACAAATTTACTAATATTTAAATGAATTATTCTCATTAAATGACACTATCTACACAAACTAATCGTATGTAACACCCCGAATTCGCAGGATTCGGGACGCTACGGGGTAGGACCTCATGATTGGTCCCGACCCTTAGTTTGACAACAATTTCACCAAATCTTGCAACAAGACACAAATATAAGGCAAAAAGAAATAGATTTAATGTAGTTTGACATCATTCGAAATACAATCCAAAACGGAAAATTTAGCCGAGTTCTCAAAACAACATACATCCGTAATTACGAAAGTACATACGACAACGATAAATAATATAAACCCCCAAATCCCCGTCCTATGATGTACAGGAACCCCAGCTACCTACTCCTCCGAGTCAGTCGGAGGCATCCCTAACCTACAGGGCCTCTACAACAATGGTTTAAAACCGTTAGCTAACATTCCAAATATTAGAATAACAACAAAGGCAAAAACACACATAAGATGCTTGTTAAACACAACAACATGCTTGCACACAATCCGATTCTTATCTTTTATTTAGTAATTCAATTACTAGTTCAACTTAGTTTGTGGCACGTGAATCTCTCAAAACTCGTCCTATCCCCTTGTACCAACGGGAATGGATCCGATGCATCTCACCGTGTACTTGTTGGAATAGTCGCAGAGCACCTCCCAGTCTTCTGTAGAACCGGACAAGAGGTCACCGCCGGGTTATAATGCACTTGGGCCAATTAATACACATAAGGGTCGTCCTAGTCCGGTTTAATATTATAACGATAAATGAACACACACCACCATCACATGTCAAACTAATACGCCGAAGCTATTAAGTAAGTATGAGGACTTACTTGTCTCAAAGCTAAATCCGATAATAACCACTCTCAACTTCCCGTAGGAAGGTACTCAAAGCCTGGTAAAAATAAGGCACAATATCAACACCTCTCTCATAAGCTAGAAGTCCTTAGACTTCTAGTCCTAATGATCTTCACAAAATCATACAACTCACAAGCTAGGATAAGACTCCTAGCCTCCATGAACCTATAAGCTCCTAACGTACTCATGCTAGGATACCAACACATGCTCATTGTCCTACTAGGACATACACCATAACCATGCTAGAATAAGAACAACTATCCTTGAAGATTCCAAAAGATCATGCAACTAAATAACAATCCATCCATCCATCAACCATCATAACTCCTAAGTTCCAAACCAATAAGTGGCATTCACTTCTATGTTATGCTAAGCCAGTCTAAACATGATACTAAAGTGAATCAATCATTAAGATGAAGGAAGGATGAAGAGCTCAAGAGATCGAGGACGAACAAGTGAAGGAACACGACAGCGGAACTCAAAAGGCACGATTGTAGAAGAGGAGGATGACGCACCCGCCACTCACAAAATCCGCCCCCGTGGCTCACTGGACCCGCACCCGTGGCTCGGTGGTTGCGCACCCGCGGTAGTGTGGTGGAATCTGCACCCGCGGCTCTGTGGAGGCGCACCCGTGGTCATAATCCAAAAATGGTAATTCGTCGGCTCTTCAATGTGCAGCAGACCTCCTATTGTATCTCTAGCTGGCTTGGTCGTCCCTAAGCTTCCACCACAAGATCACAACCCTTCTCCAAATTCTAAGCAAGCTAAGCACAAATACAATACAAGAAAGTCCATCCAATGAGTCTTGCTCCATAACGCACAAGGATGGCGGAAGGAGAAGAAGATGAAGAGAGGGAGAAGAAGAAGAGAAGAAGAAGAGGGGAAGAAGAGAAGATACTTACTCAGCTTAGATCTGCAATCCACTCTCTTGTTGGGCAGCTCACAAGAAGAAAGCTATGGGAGAGAATAGAGGAGAAGGAGAGAAGAAAGAAAGAGGAGAATAAAGTAGCGTGTGTGAGAAAGGAAAAAGAGGGAAATCAGCTCATTTGGGAAATCAAAAAGGTCAAGCAACCAAGGGTCATCCTAGGGCCAAGGTGATAGCATGTATTATGGTCTATATTTTGGGGCTTGTTTGGACGTTTTATCTTCAATAAACTACATGTATGGATGTATATAATGTGATTATATTGTTGTTTCATCTACCTTTACGGGAATCGAGGTCTACACCAAGTTTCGTTGTAATCGTAGGTAAAATGGCACGTTTTGGATCGAAATGGAGCTTAGAAGCTAAGTGGTCATATGAGCTAAATTCTGGAGCTCAAAGAAGAACTCGGGAAGCAAGGAATTAATAAAAAAGATTTACTTTGGACCAGATTTGAGAGATTTCACATTCAGTTGAGATTCACCTCGGTCAGCCACAGTGTTACCTCGACCGAGGTGATCTTGAGGAGCGTCCCGACCGAGGCGAACACCCTGGCGCCGGCGAGATCATATTTTTGGATGAGAATCTTTTAGATATGGAAAGAAGATATCTTTAGGAGATTTCTAGAAGTTTGAAGGAAGCTTTGAAGATTGAAGGAAGGAAGATTCATAGTTTTGAGATAGCTTTTAAGGGGTTTGTAAGATTTTCTTAGATTCCCTTCGGTAGATTGTCTTGTTTGATTTGTGATTTAAGGAACGCTGATTTGTGAATTATTTGATTCAGTTATTGAAGCCTTGTTCTTAAGGTTTTTGTGTTCACATATTCATTCCTTCACCTTTTATTCGATTATTGTTTTTATGATGACGAGTGGCTAAATTTCTTGTGCGATTCTAGGGTGATTGGCTGAAAGTTGTGGGAAAAACAATGATAGAATGATCTTAATCCCAGAAGGCCCTGAAAGCTCGAGCCTTTAACCTTAACCCTAGAGTACCTTGCTCAGTCGATGAACATCTAGGCTGGGGTGGAACTTGACTGAACGAGGTGACCTTTCCTGATCCGAAACTGAGAGTTAAGTGTTCTAGTTTTCCAAACCCTATTCTTATTACACCTTTCCTGGTTCAATGCAAGCCTAGGATGAGACTTACCCGGTGATTCCTTAGTTTGTTTACCCAAGATCATAAGTGAAGGTAATAAAGGTTTATCCTTTATTGGGGTTTGAGTGTGCTTTCATCCCATCTTTGTGAGTTAGCTTGAGACTTACCCAATAAAGGTTGATTCTATTTCCTTAGGCGGTGTGTTGGTTTGAGATTACAGTTTCTTTCCTTAGTACCTTGAGACTTACCCGGTAACAGGAGCTTTGGTTTGGGATAGTGAGTAGTGAGACTTACCCGGTAATATATTCCCACTTTAGAAACACCTTCCCTTTGCAAAATCTTAGTTTTATCCGCGTTATCTTTGAGATCTTGAGTCGGAACCACAACTAGATGCTTTAATCCCTGAAATCCGCATTTCCCTTTATTTAACCTTATTATCATCTTTGATTGCTTTAATTGCTTTTGTGGTTATTAGTTACATTGACAACCTATTCTTTCTTAGTTTTACCTAAGTCCCTGAGATCGACAACCTATTATTGCTTGCACACCCCGGAATTCTTGCTTTTTACTATAATTGATTGTCATGATTTGACATAGCCGAGTGTTTGTGTCTTGCCAAAGTCGGATTGAGCGATATTCTTAACGGGTCATGGTATGTGCATCATGGGTTTGAGGCATCTCGAGAAATTGATGATTGCTAATCTCCTAGGCTTCGGTTATTGTGCACCTCTATCCATGCATCCCAAAATGTAAAGTAAAATAAGCAAAGCTTATTGGTGGAAGATGTTGAAATTCAAAGGAAGTGAAGTATGATCCTTTTCCCGGATTCTAGCACCACATTCCCTATATACATCCCACCCTCACACGTTTCTTGACCTCTTTTGAAAATCCCTTGAGACATCGAGCTTCTTCATTGACTTGGTGGTTTAAACTGGATTATACATGATTAATTTCGATAATTAAGATTTATTATGCATTCTATGATTTTTTGCAAAGATGAACAACTTCCTTATATTTATAAAATGTTTTGATCATGTTTTGATTTTAATTGCCATGAAGCATTCTCTTAGAGTGATCTATGAGTGGAGCACACCACCAAAAATGTTTTGAAATTCTTTTCATTGATCTTTATGACCTATAATCCATTCTATCTTGTACTTAAGATTTGGAACTTGCTTGGAGACAAGCAAGGGACAAGTATGGGGTATTTTGATATCATGTATTATAGTCTATATTTTGGGACTTGTTTAGCCATTTTATCTTCAATAAACTGCATGTATGGATGTATATTATGTGATTATATTGTTATTTCATCTACCTTTACGGGAATCAAGGTCTACACCAAGTTTCGTTGTAATTGTAGGTAAAATGACACGTTTTGGATCGAAATGGAGCTAAGGAGCAAAGAAGTCATAGGAGCTACATTTTGGAGCACAAAGAAGAACTCAGGAAGCATGGAATTAATGAAGAAGATTTACTTTCGATCAGATTTGAGAGATTTCACATTCAGTTGAGATTCATCTCGGTCAGCTATAGTGTGACATCGACCGAGGTGATCTTGAGGAGCGTCCCGACCGAGGCGAACACCCTGGCGCCGGCGAGATCATATTTTTGGATGAGAATCTTTTAGATATGGAAAGAAGATATCTTATATTTTAGGGTTGGATTTCTTGAAGAAGATCTTAATTTTGGGAGATCTATTTTAGAGATATGAATATATTTTATAGGAAATTATCTTTTTAAGAAATTATTATTATTGGAAGATAATTCTCCTATATAAAGGGTTGAATTTTCCACAATTCAGCCATCTTTTGATCATCGGATTTTTCTGGATCAACGCAGCAGTTAGGAGATTTTTTGGAAGTTTGAAGGAAGCTTTGAAGATTGAAGGAAGGAAGATTCATAGTTTTGAGATAGCTTTTGAGGGAGTTTGTAAGATTTTCTTAGATTCCCTTCGGTTGATTGTCTTATTTGATTTTTGATTTAAGGAACGCTGATTTGTGAATTATTTGATTCAGTTATTGAAGCCTTATTCTTAAGGTTTTTGTGTTCAAATATTCATTCCTTCACCTTTTATTCGATTATTGTTTTCATGATGATGAGTGGCTAAATTTCTTGTGCGATTCTAGGGTGATTGGCTGAAAGTTGTGGAAATGACAATGATAGAATGATCTTGATTCCAGCAGGACCCTCAAAGCTCGAGCCTTTAACCTTAACCCTAGAGTACCTCGCTCAATCGATGAACATCTCGGCCGGGGTGGAACTTGACTGAACGAGGTGACCTTTTCTGATCCGAAACTGAGAGTTAAGTGTTCTACTTTGCCTAACCCTATTCTTATTACACCTTTCCTGGTTCAATGCAAGCCTAGGATGAGACTTACCCGGTGATTCCTTAGTTTGCTTACCCAAGATCATAAGTGTAGGTAATAAAGGTTTATCCTTTATTGGGGTTTGAGTGTGCTTTCATCCCATCTTTGTGAGTTAGCCTGAGACTTACCCGGTTGATAGGTGATGGAATCACTATCAATTAGGGTAATTTTTAGAGTCTTTTTATTGCATTAGTGTCGGTTTATGCTACTAACTCCTTGGTCCAGAAGAAGAAGATCAAAAGAAGCTAAAGAAGGAGTTATAAGCACTTAGGAGTGAAGATCGATCACGAAGCAAACTTTCCGTTGTCTCACCGCCCCAACGGATACTTGCAGCCGCCCCACCGGGTGACGCCTTACATCGGGGCGCTCCCTGCGCTTTCAAAGATCCTCATGAGTGTCTTCTGTGGACACAAAGAGGAAAACAAGGTCGCTCTCAAGGACCTCCCACTACTCTACTCCTACCGTCCCTAGAGCAAGAAGGTGATGGATTGGCCCTCTCTCTTCCTTTTTGCTTTGAAGTGGATTAGGAGGGATGAGCCGAGGGATATTGTCGGCGGTGGGGTGATCTCATTGATCGCCTCACAAGTGATGGACCTGTCCGAGTTAGAGGACGGGATGGCAGCTCCCCTCTACACTGAGGGGATGCTTAGGAGGTGCAAGCTCCTCAGGCGGGACGGGGACAACCTATTCTGGATCTCCCTTGCAGATGGGTGCCACATCACCTACCTCCCCCGGTTTTACCATTCCGAGCTCTACATTCCGGCAGATCCTTTCGTTCCGAGGAGGCCACTAGTGGCCATTGTGGAGAGGCATGCTGCCAACTCCAGCCGGGCTCATCAGGAGGAGCACCTGCCCATTCTAGATGACGAGGAGATGCCCCCGGCGGCACTAGAGGAGGACCCGGCCCTTGCGAGCCTTCAGGCTCAGATGGCGGCTATGACGACCCAGCACCGGACATGGCAGTCCGATTACCAGCGGACTATGTTGGAGCAGCAGCAAAGCTGGCATACCAGTTTTGCCACCTCCATGACTTCACACTTTGACCAGAGGTAGGAGGCCTGGCAGGCAACCCAATAGCAGCTGGCTTGGCAGGCCAGCTTTGAGACCTCTTTTGGCCGCTGGATGTATGCCCAACAGGACCGCATTGATGACATCTACCACCGGCAGAAGCACTTCTTCCGCCATTTCCCTTACCCACCGGAGGAGGGTCCAGGTGGTCCATCAAGACCACCCCACTGAGGGGTACATTTCTTTCCCTTCTCCCACATTTATATTTGACTCATTTCCACTTTGAGGACAAAGTGTACTTCAAGTATGGGGGAGGGACATATCATTGCTTGTACAGTTCATTGAGTTGTTTTTGAAGATTGTTTTTTTTTGCATTGTTGAATTCAGTTTCATTAAAAAAAAAAAAGCCAAAAAAGTGAAAAAGACATGGAATTCCTTGGATAAACCGAAAACCCAAAAGGGCGGTTTAGGCAAAAAGAAGGTAGTCCGGCCAACCTTAAGTTGGTGCAAAATTAGACTTGAGGGATGTGAGTTAAAGTGAGAAAAGAAGAAGAGTGGCAAGGTGAAAACCCGAAAGGGCGCCTTGGCAAAATGAGCGACACCGAGTGTAGGTTTCCCTTGTGGCGTTTTGGCGACATAAGAAGGGGAATCATAAGGAGGTTGTCCGGGTAGGCCACTCTTAGAGCGATAAGGATGGTAGTATTTCTTTTTCTCACATTTCCTCTCTTTTCCGTCTTTCTTTCTTGGCTTTTCTCTTGTTTTTCATTGTCTTTCTGCTTACTCATGCTTCCTGAGGCCTTTGAGTCTAGTTGATGTCATTTGTTTTTACTCGGGAAGAGTAAAAGGTCTAAGAATGGGGGAGTTTGATAGGTGATGGAATCACTATCAATTAGGGTAGTTTTAGAGTCTTTTTATTGCAATAGTATCGGTTTATGCTACTAACTCCTTGATCTAGAAGAAGAAGATCAAAAGAAGCTAAAGAAGGAGTTATAAGCACTTAGGAGTGAATATTGATCACGAAGCAAAGTTTCTGTTGTCTCACCGCCCCAGCGGATCCTTGCAGCCACCCTAGCGGGTGACGCCTTACATCGGAGCACTCCCTGCACTTTCACCGGCGCCAACCATGAAGCATGTCACCGCCCCTGCGCCACTCCTTGGCGCCCCAGCGCTGTCCTCCATTGAAGAAACGAAGACCAGCTCCCCTGCGCCTTCCACTGCGGTACTGCCTGCGCCTCGACATGGGAGATGGAAGACGAAGAGGTTGTGTCACCGCCCCTGCGCTGACATAGGGACGCCCCGGCGGCTTGGCATCAGAAACGTCAGGAAGGCGAAAGGTCAGACGTTAAAGAGCATTGAAGATCCGCCCCAGCGGAATTGTGTAGCCGCCCCAGCGGTTCTGAAGAAGATCAACCGATTTTACCTAAACCGCCCCTGCGGTTCCTGAAGGCCGCCCCTGCGGTTTAACGCCAGAAGCTTTACTGCGGCTGTTTACACCATCTTTATGGCATTTAAGGTGGCTGTTTTTGGCCGGCCATTTACTCCTATTTAGTGTCTTTTGTAGTATAAATAGTCCTTGGTTGATTGCTAGAATCATCCATCTTATCATCTTGTTAGTCAACAAATTATCCACTTAGATTGTCTTGCTTCCTTGTAATGAGTTGCTAACTCCCTTGCTACATTGGGTTGGTTTGAAGTTGCTTTGTTGCTTTCGTTGTAAGTACTTTATAATATAAGTTTTCATTCAGTAATACTTTGTGTTTCCTTGATCTCCATTGTCTAAATTGCATGTTTACTATTGCTTGAGATTGATCACCTTAGGTTCTAAAGTGCATGTAAACAACTATGATTATTAGCATCTGGGTTCGGGTCTTTAATCTAGTAGCAACATTAAGTAATAACGGGTTGTGATTACTTAAGGAAAAGGAACACAAATATAAAGATAAGTTTAACAGTTTTAATCTTCTCTTTATATCCTTTTGTCTTTGTTTGAAAGCTAACTTGTAATTTGTTCTTGTAGGTTTACGGAACTTTAACCTGTTAAGTTGTGTTGATGTCGTTTGGCTCAACACATATATATGATTGAGACGGGAGATTACTTGAAAACTTGTAAAAAGGGACTCACCAAAGTAGCAAGTGCATGCTTAGAATCAACCTAGTGTAGATTCACCATCATCGTCTTACTTGTCGCATAATCGTTTTCACAAGTTTTTGTGCATCAATTCAACCAAAACCCCCCCTTTTGTGTCACTTGTCATTATAATCGATAACTGCATCTAAAACACCTTAACTCTGTTGGGTTCGACCCTTACTTGATCACTATACTTATTCTTAGTGCTAAGTCGGGATTTACTTTTGATTGGGTATAGACGACCATAGAAATACCTTCGGTCACCGGTAAAGGTTGATTCTATTCCCTTAGTTGGTGTGTTGGTTTGAGATTATAGTTCCTTTCCTTAGTACCTTGAGACTTACCCGGTAACAGGAGCTTTGGTTTGGGATAGTGAGTAGTGAGACTTACCCAGTAAGCTATTCCCACTTTAGAAACATCTTCCCTTTGCAAAATATCAGCTTTGTCCGCATTATCTTTGAGATCTTGAGTCGGAACCACAACTAGATGCTTTAATCCCTGGAATCCGCATTTCCCATTATTTGACCTTATTATCATCTTTGATTGCTTTAATTGCATTTGTGGTTATTAGTTACATTAATAACCTATTCTTGCTTAGTTTCACCTAAGTCCCTGAGATCGACAACCTATTCTTGCTTGCACACCCCGAAATTCTTGCTTTTTACTATAATTGATTGTCATGATTTGACATAGCCGGGTGTTTGTGTCTTGCCAAAGTTGGATTGAGCGATATTCCTAACGGGTCATGGTATGTGCATCAAGGGTTTGAGGCATCTCGAGAAATTGATGATTGCTAATCTCCTAGGCTTCAGTTATTGTGCACCTCTGTCCATGCATCCCAAAAAGTAAAGTAAAATAAACAAAGTTTATTGGTGGAAGATGTTGAAGTTCAAAGGAAGTGAAGTAAGATCCTTTTCCCGGATTCTAGCACCACATTCCCTATATACATCCCACCCTCACACGTTTCTTGACCTCTTTTGAAAAGCCCTTGAGACATCGAGCTTGTTGATTGACTTGGTGGTTTAAACTGGATTATACATGATTAATTTCGATAATTATGATTTATTATGTATTCTATGATTTTATGCAAAGATGAACAACTTCCTTATATTTGTAAAATTTTTTGATCATGTTTTGATTTTAATTGCCATGAAGCATTCTCTTAGAGTGATCTATGAGTGGAGCACACCACCAAAAATGTTTTGAAATTCTTTTCATTGATCTTTATGACCTATAATCCATTCTATCTTGTACTTAAGATTGGGAACTTGCTTGGGGACAAGCAAGGGACAAGTATGGGATATTTTGATAGCATGTATTATAGTCTTTGGGACTTGTTTAGACGTTTTATCTTCAATAAACTGCATGTATGGATGTATATTATGTGATTATATTGTTATTTCATCTACCTTTATGGGAATCGAGGTCTACACCAAGTTTCGTTGTAATTGTAGGTAAAATGACACGTTTTGGATCGAAATGGAGCTAAGGAGCTAAGAAGTCATAGGAGCTACATTTTGGAGCACAAAGAAGAACTCAGGAAGCATGAAATTAATGAAGAAGATTTACTTTGGATCAGATTTGAGAGATTTCACTTTCAATTGAGATTCATCTCGGTCAGCTACAGTGTCACCTCGACCAAGGTGATCTTGAGGAGCGTCCCGACCGAGGCGAACACCCTGGCGCCGGCGAGATCATATTTTTTGGATGAGATCTTTAACTTATGGAAAGAAGATATCTTATATTTTTGGGCTGGATTTCTGGAAGGAAGATCTTATATTTGGGAGATCTATTTTAGAGATATGGATATATTTGATAGGAAATTATCTTTATAAGATATTATTATCTTTGGAAGATAATTCTCCTATATAAAGGGTTGAATTTTCCACAATTCAGCCATCTTTTGATCATCGGATTTTTCTGGATCAACGCAGTAGTTAGGAGATTTTCTGGAAATTTGAAGGAAGCTTTGAAGATTGAAGGAAGGAAGATTCATAGTTTTGAGATAGCTTTTGAGGGAATTTGTAAGATTTTTTTAGATTTGCTTCGGTTGATTGTCTTGTTTGATTTGTGATTTAAGGAACGCTGATTTGTGAATTATTTGATTCAGTTATTGAAGCCTTGTTCTTAAGGTTTTTATGTTCAAATATTCATTCATTCCTTCACCTTTTATTCGGTTATTGTTTTCATGATGATGAGTGGCTAAATTTCTTGTGCGATTCTAGGGTGATTGGATGAAAGTTGTGGGAAAGAAAATGATAGAATGATCTTAATCCCAACAGGACCCTGAAAGCTCGAGCCTTTAACCTTAACCCTAGAGTACGTCGCTCAGTCGATGAACATCTCGGCCGGGGTGGAACTTGACTGAACGAGGTGACCTTTTCTTATCCGAAACTGAGAGTTAAGTGTTCTAGTTTGCCAAACGCTATTCTTATTACACCTTTCCTGGTTCAATGAAAGCCTAGGATTAGAGTTACCCGGTGATCCCTTAGTTTGTTTACCCAAGATCATAAGTGTAGGTAATAAAGGTTTATCCTTTATTGGGGATTGAGTGTGCTTTGATCCCATCTTTGTGAGTTAGCCCGAGACTTAGCCGGTAAAGGTTGATTTTATTCCCTTAGGCGGTGTGTTGGTTTGAGATTATAGTTCCTTTCCTTAGTACCTTGAGACTTACCCGGTAATAGGAGCTTTGGTTTGGGATAGTGAGTAGGAGACTTACCCGGTAATCTATTCCCACTTTTGAAACACCTTCCCTTTGCAAAATCTCAGCTTTGTCCGCGTTATCTTTGAGATCTTGAGTCGGAACCACAACTAGATGCTTTAATCCCTAGAATCCGCATTTCCCTTTATTTGATCTTATTATCATCTTTGATTGCGTTAATTACTTTTGTGGTTATTAGTTACATTGACAACCTATTCTTGCTTAGTTTCACCTAAGTCCCTGAGATCGACACCCCGGAATTCTTGCTTTTTACTGTAATTGATCCGTACACTGCGGGTTCGCATCCTTGTTTTAAGCATATTTCTTGGGATACAAATTTAAAGCTTGCACACACTGTTTGGAGCGAACACTAGGTAATGAGGGGTCAAAGTCTAAAGGAAATTACGAGAGGTCGGAAAGAAGACAGGATAAAAGTCCCGTCCAACTAGATCACCGCGCTTGCGGAACGACTGAGCCGCGTCAGCGGATGGCCACATCACGGGTCTCCTAGGCCGTAGGGGCGGTGACTACCACTAAAGACTATCAAACCGCTCTCCTACCGGAACAAAGTTCTAGGTGTTACACCAAATCCCCCTAAAAACAAGTTTTGTCTTGAAACGTGCTTAACGTTGAACTCTCGGTCTTATAAGCCTTGGTGAAAACTCAGAAACATAAACGTGCCAACTATGAACCATATAAACAAAGCCTACTCATGTTACCACATCAAGACCTCACAAGGCACACAATATATGCTCGCATGAAACACATCAGGAAAAAAACTCGGGACTAACCCGACGGTCCTATAGACGCCGCTAGATCAACGTAAAACTCTAGATAGTTCCTCCGGACACTATCCTCCGTCTCCCAGCTAGCCTCATCAACTCCTCATCTCGACCACTGCACCCTCATAAGCGGTATGTCCTTCAACCGAAGGCGGCTTGAACTCCTCTCCAGGACAGCTACCGTGTGCTCTACAACCGTGTTGTTTCGTTCGACCACTAGATCGTCGTGACTGGCGATGTGTCTCGGGTCATGCATGTACTCCCTTAGCTGAGACATATGGAAGACCTGGTGAACACCCTCTAATCTCGGTGGTAGCACCAATCTGTAAGCCACCTCCCCAACCCGCTCTAAGATCTCAAATGGTGCGACATATCAGGGGGCTCAACTTGCCCTTAATGCCAAAACGTTTGACGTCTTGCGTCGGCGATACTCTCAACAAGAACTAAGCTCCCACTCTAAATTCTAGAGTCTTGCGCCTCTTATCAGCATATGACTTTTGACAACTCTGTGCGGCCAGCATCCGCTCTCGGTGTAACACTCTAAATCCGCAGGACTTGGGGCGCTACGAACTAGGATCTCACAATGGATCCTGACCCTAGCCTGATAACAAGTTCACTAGATCTTATAACAACGCACAAATAAATATAAAACCAAATCCATAAACTGTATAATCATACACAAAACATATACAAAACCACATCCGAGTACAAAACGGTAACCACATATACATTTGTGTACAAAACATCCCAAGACACATACACGTCATAATGTACGGATGTCCTCAGCTAATCACCCATTTGGATCACTCTGCAGTCTTCCTATCCTGTAGAATATCTACAACACGGTATAAAACCGTTAGCAAACAGTTCATGAATAAGAGTAAAGGTAATAGCACATACAGTCACGCAATCACATCTTCATATGCAATGCTCACACAAAACCGTTCATTATCTTTATTTCGTTATACCATTATTAATTCCACTTATTTTGTGACATGAGGAGCACCCAAAACCTCGCCTTTGTCCCCTTTAAACACACAGGTTTGGAATAGGGGATCAAGCCTCCCCTCCTAGTGGACTAGTCGCAAAGAACCCCCACACTTTCGGCGAGCTTCAGGCAAGTTGTCACGACCCGGTTATAATGCACTTGGGCCAATTAATATACAGATATGGTTTTCCTAGTCTGGTTTAGGTTATCAATGCAACATTCATATGCATAAACACCACCATCACAATCACTCAAACTCATAAACACTAGCTAAGTAAGCCCGAAGGACTTACCTGTCAGAGGTAATCCTTAACGAACGTGGTCACAGTTTCCCTCGAGGAAACGATCAGTGCCTGCATCAGTAAGGCACACACAATATCAAACATTATCTAAGGCTAGGAGATTCCACCTCCTAGACCCCACGATCATACCGAAATCATAACCCATATCTAAACCTCGATAACTCATCACAACTCACAAATGCCTTAGGCATAACTTCAACATACAACACCATCAAACTCAACATATACAAGCTAACAAACTCTAAAGCTAACCCTAATACAAGGGAAAGGAAGGACACATACCACACTTGGTGTGTCATGGACAAAGATGCACCTGCGTAAACGGGAAGGCACAAGAACAGTGGCAAGCCGCAGGGGTAGTGACACTCTTCTACAGCGGGGGTGGCGTTAACAAGGCGCGGGGGCGGTCAACACTGCAAATGGAGATTTCTGGATTCTCTTCGATCCTTCATTCAATCTTTTCACTTCTTGGGGTGCCAAAGGCCACCAACAACATATACATATATACATACACCATCATTTGTACATGAAATCCAAGACAAGATCAACTTGTTGGCATACCAATCTAAGGAAGAAGAAGAATAAAGAAGAGGGAAGAAAGAAGAGGAATAAATACACCACAACAAGCTCGTGAAAGGAAGAACCTTCACACTCTCATCTAGGTAACAACAACACAACAACAACAACAACACAACAACATCAATACTTAACTATCAACTCACAAACCTCCAAGCTAAAAAAGCTTCAAAGGAAACCAAGAAGGGAGAAATCAAGGAAGGAAGGTAGAACATAGACGAGAAGAAGAAGATGAAGGCTGGAAGAGCTGAAAGGGAAACCCTCATCACTGCGGAAAAGGAAGATTATAAAGGAAGAAAAGGAAAAAGCAAGATGGTCAAAGAAGGCGACGCCCGACATCAAAACCGCGGGGGCGGGTCATCCTAGCCGCAGGGAAGAGCCGCGCCTACGGCCAAACCATGGTGATAACTCCACCTTGATTATATATTTGTATATGTGGATGACGGAAGACTTAAAATTTTTATAAACTAACAAATATCGATTGTATTTTTAGATTACATGGTTTGGTTTTGTGTTTGTTAATGTGTGTAGGCCTTGAAAAACATTTCAAACGATGAATGCAAGCCTTGAAACTCATTACAAGGGACAAGCACAAAGATATTGAAAAGCAGTTCAAGGGTATACACTGAGGCCTTGAAAAGCAGTTCAAGGGATAAACGCCGAAACCTTGAAAAACGATACAAGGGAGATATCGGCTGGAAGCTTTTTAAAATCAAGATTCAAATCTCAACAACCAAATGTACAAAGTATCAAGAGAAGATCTTCAAACACGATATCAAGAAAATATATCGGCCAGCTCAACAAAGAAGATCTTCAACGGATTTGAAGAGAAGATATCGGCCCAACAAAAAGATCTGCAAAGATCTTAACAGACCGACGCAAGATTGGAAGATCTTTTCCAAAGGATCTCACACAAAGATCTCGTATCCAAGGAAGATCTTCAACGGTCCTCAAAGAGAGATATCTTCAAACAAAGATCCTCAATAACTTGGAAGATCTCGGAGCTTGAAACGAGGGCTTCAACGACAAGATCTTCAATGGCGTTATCTCAAAATTGAAGATTCTTAAACATGCGTCAAGGAAAAAAGTAGATGAAGAATGTAGAAGATCTTACAACAGCTACTTCATCTCAACCAAACACTTTCCATGGAGAAAGAAGAACATCACAATGGCCCTTTTAGAACGGCTAGAAGATTTCTCCATTAAAGACTATAAATGAAGATGGCAATTGAAGAGAACAACAACAAGCTTACACGGAAACATCTAAGTCTTCAAGCGATCAAAAGCATCATCATTCACTCCAAAAGTTTTTCTTCCTCTTAGTTTACAAAATCTTACATCCCTACAGAGAGAAAAACACGAGAGCTTCATTGGAATATCTAGAAAGTGTTATACTCGAGTGTGTGTTACTTTGAGAAGCAACTAGGATATTATTGCTAGGTTAGAGTTAAAACTAGATCGTAGCATTGGCTACAATGAGAGAAGAAGGGTATTTCTTCATGGTTGTATCTAGGACTCTTCGAAGAAGGTAATAGATAGTTAGATCCTACTGGCAAAGAAACCTTAGGACGGAGACGTAGGTTGTTAGAGTTAAGCTTCGTAAACATATCACTGTGTTGATCTTTTCTTTCCGCTAAAATTTCTTGCTTAATTGTGACTAACGTTATTTTGCAGGTTTTCAAAGTCAAGGCCTTGAAATCACTTTCAAAGCCCTTGAAAACCAGATGTGTCACAAAGAGCACAAATTGACATCATGGCCTTGAAATCAGTTTCAAAGCCTTGAGATAGGTTTTTGCGAAATGTTCTCATACTCTATTCAACCCCCCTTCTAGCGTATTTTTATCTTTTATATTCACCTATACGGTTCTTCAATTGGTATCAGAGCTAGACTCACGTATATTGATTTAACCATCAGTGAGACTAATCATGAACTCTGTAGGTGATGGAGCATTCGCTCAAGGAAGATCCACATCTCGACCACCACTCTTATGCGGCAACAACTTTGCCCATTGGAGAGCACTAATGCAAATGTTTGTTATTGATCAGGACATGGGACTATGGATCATCATTCAAACTGGCCCTAAAATCCCAACCACCATGGTTGAAGGAGTCCAAGTTGCAAAGAAGGAAGTAGATTTCACTCAAACCGAGTTGGATAGCGTTTCAAAGAACTACAAGGCCATAAATTTGTTCTATTGTGGATTGGGTGCAAATGAATTCAACCGTGGGCAAGAGTGCAAAGGAAATATGGGACAAACTAGTTGTCACATATGGAGGAACAAGTCAAGTTAAGGAAACAAATATAAGCATCTTCCTCAAACAATATGAGCAAATCAAGATGAACTCTCACGAATCAGACAAGGAAATGTTCACATGATTTACCAAGATTGTGAACAACCTGGACTCACTTGGAAAGGTCTTCACAAATGAAGAATAAGAAAGGAAGGTTCTAAGGAGCTTACCTAAAGCCAAATGGGGACCAAAAGTAACTGTTGGTGAAGAAGCTCAAAATCTCACAACACTTCCTCTAGATGACCTTCTTTGAAAGCTAATCACTTATGAAATGGTTCTTGGTGAAGAAGATGAAGAGCTCCCATTAAACTCAAAGAATCTTGCCTTAAAATCCAAGAAGGATGATATACAATCAGAGGAGGAAGATAGTGACGAGGAAGATCCATTTGCCTTGATCTCAAGGGGTCTGCTAAAATTCTTCAAATGAAGAAGCAATTCGCAAACAACAAGAATATCCACGATCATCAAGACCTCGAGGTAGGTTTTCTAACCATAACAAGAAAACTAAAGTATTGACTTGTTTTGAATGTGGTGAAACAAATCATCTTGCAAAGGATTGTACACAAAAGAAGAGGAACAACCTTAGGAAGAATGATCAAAATAAGAAAGCTATGGTAGCATCATGGAGTGATTCAGATTCTACCAACGAATCAGAAGACGAGAAAGAACAAACAAACTTGTGCTTGATGACCGATCATGAAGAAGAACCAAACCACTATGTTGATGGTGTGGTAAATACGATTATGTCCGCAATCTGAACTTCAACTCAAATAATTCCTTAAAGACATAATTATATGTGATAAAGAACATAGGGTAAGGATAAGTACCTTAAGAGAAAAGTTTCTCAAACAAAAGAAACGACTAAGTTAGATGTCTTTGGAGATTAAAAATCTTAACACTGAAAAGTTAGACCTTGACATCAATATCATGGCCTTGGAATCAGAAAATCCAATTCTCAAGGGCAATCTTTATTCTCTCCATCGAGAATATATCGATCTAGAGAAAGAAAAGGTTGATCTAACTATGACGTGTCAAGACTAGAAGGTTGCACTTATTCAATTCACTCGTTCGAAATCCAACCTCAAAAGGATAATGGGTGAGCAACTGATAGGTGATGGAATCACTAAAATTTAGGTTAGTTTTTAGAGTCTTTTTAACACATTAGTGTCGGTTTATGCTACTAACACCTTGATCCAGAAGAAGAAGACTAAAAGAAGATAAAAGAAGAGTTTTAGCACTTGGGAGTTGAAGACCATTCATGAAGAAAAGCTTCTGTTTCCTCACCGCCCCCGCGGAGCAGTGTCACCGCCCCTGCGGGTGACAAATCGTTCCGGAGCGCAGCCTGCGCCTTCGCCAGCGCCAGGAACGAAGACAGTCGCTGCCCCAGCGCCACTCTTTGGCGCCCCTGCCGTGACTTATCCTAAATAAGCGAAGATCGGTGCCCCTGCGCCTCTACTTACGTCTCACCCTGCGGAGCTGTGGAGCCAAAGAATCAGTGTCACCGCTCCTGCGTTGACATTGAGCCGCCCCTGCGGCTCGGCATCTGAAGTGACAGAAAGTTGAAGAGTCGGACGTTTAAAGATCATTAATCATCCGCCCCTGCGGAACTGCCAGGCCGCCCCTATGGCCACGAAGAAGATCAAAATTTTCTCTTGAATCGCCCCTGCGGATTGTTCGCCACTTAGCGTTCGTGCAAATAAGCTTTAATTATAAAACTAGAAATCAAGCAAGCGAACCCGCAGTGTACGGATCGATATAGTTGAGCAAGAACTCCAGAGTATCGAACACATGGATTTGGGGGGAACAAATTCAATTATAGATTATCAAGCAGGTAAATGTAAGAGCTTTTCGAATTATTGGAAAAACAACAATCCTAAAGATCCAAGTATCCACCTGTGGCCATCGATTCAAGATATACTAATGATATAAGGACAAAGTTGAGATATGCAAAGGTATGCTAGTGTAAGGTAATCGTACGGTGAAGTTCCAAAAACCTTATATGACTCACCTACAAGACACTCTCTATACAGGTTGTTGAGGCTTCTATATAGAAAGGTTCTAAAGGTAAGAATTAATGTCAAATACCCAAACTTGTAATCCAAGGATCAAGACTAACTAAACCGATTAAGGTTGTGACACTCACAATCGAGGTAGAGGTTGTTGAGGCTTCACTACCACCTAGAAAAGGCAAGCCAAGACTAAGTTAAAGCAAATCTTTAACTTTGGATTAAAGTAAAAGCAAGTTCGTAAACTTAAGGGAAATCACGGTTAGTTCTTGAGGTTCCACGGTCGTGGACTCAAGAACAGGCCGTAATTTAGGGTTCGTCGGCGATTCTCTCTAACTCTCAGGGTCCAATCTGTTTACGATCGATCTATCATCATCTAAGCCACAACTATCAACCCTTCACCTTAGAATTGTTAAGGGTTTTTAGCCAACAATAGTCATATTGATATCAAATTCAAGAATTAAAAGATTGAAAGATGAAAACTTCCGAAAACCTTCAATAACTCTCAAAACTCCCGAAGCCTAGGAGATTGGTCTTCCTTTCATTTTTCGACTTTACTTTTGGAGTTATGGATAGAGGTGCACAAAAATCGAAGCCTAGGAGATTGGTGTTTCTCAATTTTTATGAGATGCCTCAAACCCTTAGCGCACATACCATAATCCGCTAGGAATATCGCTCAATCCGACTTTGGCAAGACACAAACACCCGGCTATGTGAATGGTGCCGAGTTACTCATCGTCATGATTGAAATCCCCAAACCTACAATTTATTTCGATTCTTTTGATTGCAAATAATTGCTTTCAAGGCCCTCCCACATCAAACATGCCAATATCAATCAACTCCTCCAAACTCCCGGATAGGTAAAGGAGGCAATAATTTCAATGAGGGGCTAAATGATCAAAGAAAGAAGAAAGAAAAATCGAATTGCCTTAATCATCTCAACAAGAAGCATAAGAACTTATATTGTGATTTCAACTTCAATTCCTCAACATGATTTAAGTAACATTCATCACATTATGAAACTTGCAAAAGAGGCATAATCAACTCATTCAATTTCTTTTCAATTCACTATTCGTTTAAGCATGCAATTGTCATCAAACTCAATTCACAAGTAGTGATTATCATAGAAATCATCTCAATTTCTTAGAAGCACAAATTTTCAAAATTTTTCAATTTGTATGGGTTTTTCAAACTCTTTTTCATGCAATGCAATAATGAAACGTGCAACAATATATTGAACATGCAAGATAGTCTCGATAGAAGCAAACATAGTGAGTAAGAGTTATTACAAACTTTTAGTCATACCCCACCCCATACTTGGAACAAACATTGTCCCTAATGTTCAAATAGAAGAAAGAAAAGAAAAGAAAGAAAGAAAAAGACTCACAAAATGGCGGTGGAGCGGCTAAAGCTAACGGTCATCATCATCACTGTGGCCTGGTGGAGGCGGGAATGGAGAGAAGCTGGAGTCGTAGTGCCGCCCAAACTGCTGGCGGTAGACGTCTCTCATCATGTGATCGAGGTTGTCCATGCGTCCATCTCTAGCATCGGCTCGAATCTCCAATGCTCCTACTCTCTCTGAAAGGCCAGTAGCCCAATCCGGCATCTGCTCATACCATCCTGGAACATGACTATACCATCCTGGCGCGTCTGCTGGTGCTGGTGCTGATGACTGTTGTGTGGACCATGGAGGTGGAGCTCCATACCATGCAGGAGGTGTATCCATCCACGTAGGTCTCTCACTCACGCTGGCGCGGCGAGAAGACGATCCTGAAGCTCTGGATTGACGTGGAGAACGTCTAGGTACATCAGGGGCCGCATCCGGCTGATCCGGAAACGTGCCAAACTCCTGCTCTGCTCCTCCTTTACCCTCATACTGGTCTCTCATCTCCTCCTCCTCAACTACGGGTGGTGGTGGGACATACCGAGGAGCTGCAATCTTGTTCGCATGCATAGCAGCGAACGTCTCCTTCCAATTATAGCGTCCAGCCATAATGGAGTACTCCTGTAGCCACTCAATACCCCTACCCGTCCTGCTCTCCCAAGGCATGGCCGCATAAGGCGGACCTCTATGTGTGGGGAAGATGAGACCTCTAGTCATGAAGGCCTGAAGTCCTAAGGGTACGGTTGGTATGCGGGTACATGCAAAAAAATCAACTCCCAAACTCCTAGCAAGATGGGTAACTATCCCACCATATCCAACGTTGCCCTTCCTCTTGTTCTTAAGCTTGCTCATAGTAGCAGCTAATAGGGTGGCACAGTCAGCTCGGCGCCCATACAGCATAGAGTATAACAGAAAGAGCTCATCCGTCTTGATCATTTGAGGTGTCTCCGTCCTAGGGAAGAGACACTCCGAAAGAACACGGTGAGCAATCTTCAAGGCTAAGAGATACATCAACTTAGCCTTGGTGTCAGCTGGTTGCCAGCGGTCCTCGCTGGCGTATATCATAGCTACCTCCTCCCAAAAATCTTTGGCGTAAACGCCACTAGGAAAACGACCATTGAAGGTCTCTTGGAACCCAAAGAAGGTTCCGAACTCACAGATGGAAAAATCATAGTTTCTTTCCATAAGACGGAATGAAACGGTCCTATCCACATGGCTGTGCTCGAAAGACGTCACAACCTCTCTCGTAATCTCCTCATAGGCGTCTTCTCGGATAGTCGAGAAGACAATAAGTCCGGATCTATCCAAGAGCCAAGTAAGGTCATCTATGATGTTAAGAGGAGCTAAATCCTCTAACAATAGGTATCTAGGTCCAATCACAGCCCTCTCATGGATCCTCTGGAATGCATTGAGGTGATCCTCATGAATGGTCGGCACTCTAGGGCTAGGAGGTGCGGGTGATGAAGGTGATGATGGAGGTGAAGGGGAGGAAGGTGGTGGTGCTCTAGAGGATGAAGAAGAAGAGGGATTACCCTTCCTCTTCTTGTTTTGGTCATTCTTCTTCTCTTTAATTCTCCCAGAAACTCTCCTCACAAAGTCCATCACTGTTCAAAATTACGGTCTGTTCTTGGTAATTCCACGGCCGTGGAACTGTCAGTGACCGTGATTCGTCTCAGTTTTTCTCAAAACTCAACAAACACCACTCAAATTCAGCAATCAGGCAGCCCTAGTCTAATTCCTTCCAGTTTCAAGCAGTTCTCCTATAATTTCTAGCAAAAACGAATCCAAATTGACAAAGATCAAGAAGAGGAGAAAAAACCTAGTTTTCGGATTTTAAAATCCGAATTGTGCGTTCCTTGGTGATTTGCCGCTCGATTCGTTGCTTGGATCTCGTTGGTGGTCGAATTTGTTTTAATTTGGAAAGAAGAATCGTTGAAAACGATTAACGAAGGAAGATTTGAGGTGAGGGGCGTGGAATCGGCGATATTGGGTCGTGAAAGTTGTTTTGTGAAGTGTTTTTGTGAAGAACGTGGTTTATATAGTGACAGGCAAAATTTTGAAAATCACGGTCTGTCGGGGGGTTCCACGGCCGTGGAAATGTATGGAACCGTGGTTTTGGTGATTTTTCAAAGGCTTTTGGAAATTACGGTAACTGTAGCTGTCACGACCGTGGTTTAGGCCGTAGAACTCTATGTAAAGCTCCAAAGTCCAAGTTTCATCACTTTTCTTCAACATTACCCTTCCCTTTTCCTTTTCTATCATTCCTACATCCAAAAACACGAACATACCGGAAGGAATCGAAGGCAAAACAAAGCAAAAACGTCTAAACTAAGCTAAACTATGAATCGAAAACAAAAACAAAAATGCAATACCTTGGGTTGCCTCCCAAGAAGCGCTTTGTTTAAGGTCCGTAGCTAGACCAATCTCGCACTTATTCGAGTGCAGTAGGCGCGAACTCTTCAGCTTGGAGTTCCGGCGTATACTTCTTGAGTCGTTGTCCGTTCACCTTAAAGCTTCCGCCCGCTTCACCCCATACTTCAACTGCACCATGAGGGAAAATACGCTTAATTAGAAAAGGTCCGGTCCAACGAGATTTAAGCTTACCTGGAAAGAGGCGAAGCCTTGAATTGAAGAGGAGAACTTGATCTCCTTCTTTGAAGTCCTTTGTAATGATATGCTTATCATGCCAACGCTTTGCTCTCTCCTTATAAATCTTGGCGTTTTCATAAGCGTTCAAGCGGAGTTCTTCAAGCTCATTAAGGTCCAAGAGACGCTTCTCTCCCACTTCCTTCATGCTGAAATTCAACCAGTTGATAGCTCAAAACGCTTTGTGCTCCAACTCCACCGGTAAGTGACAAGACTTCCCATACACGAGGTTGTATGGTGTGGTTCCTATGGGAGTCTTGTACGCAGTCCGGTACGCCCACAATGCGTCATCAAGCTTCAAAGACCAATCCATCCTAGTCCTTGAAACCGTTTTCTCTAGAATTCCTTTGATCTCCCTATTTGAGATCTCAACTTGTCCACTAGTTTGTGGATGATAAGAGGTAGCGATCTTGTGAGTAACCCCGTACTTAGCTAGAAGAGCTTCAAAGCGCCGGGTAATGAAGTGAGAACCTCCATTACTAATGATAGTCCTTGGCGTCCCAAATCTTGGGAAAATGGTCTTGTTAAAGAACTTGACCACCACCATGGCATCATTGGTGGGAGAGGCAATTGCTTCCACCCATCTAGAAACGTAATCTACCATCAATAGTATGTATGGGTTTCCACAAGAGGATGGGAATGGTCCCATGAAGTCAACTCCCCAAACATCGAAAATTTCCACCTCTTGGATGTTGTTGAGGGGCATCTCATTCCTCCTAGAGATATTACCTGTTCTTTGACAAGCATCGCAGCAAGAAACAAAGGATTGCACATCTCTAAATAAAGTAGGCCAAAAGAATCCAGATTGCAATACCTTTGCCCTAGTCTTGTTCGAACTAGCGTGTCCTCCACAAGGTAGTGAATGACAATGGCGGATGACACTTTGCATTTCATCTTCCGGAACACATCGCCGAATAATGCCATCCGGACCTCTCTTAAAGAGGAGAGATTCATTCCAAAAGTATTCCCGGACATCCTAAAAAGAACTTCTTTCTTTGTGCGTAGGATAGTCCGGGCGGTATCTCCTGACAAACCAAATAGTTAACAAAATCAGCAAACCATGGTTCGTTACCTTTGGAGATCACGTCGATGCACTCCTCTATAATCTGTAGGTGTTCGTCCGGGAAGGATTCATCGATAGGTAAATGGTCGTCCTCTAGATGTGTTAGGCGACTCAAATGATCCGCAACAGAATTTTCTGAACCTTTCTTGTCGCGGATCTCTAGATCGAATTCTTGTAGGAGAAGAATCCATCTAATTAGCCTTGGCTTCGCATCTTTCTTCGCAAGGAGGTACCGGATCGCAGCATGATCCGTGTAGACAATTACCTTTGCACCTACAAGATAAGAGCGAAACTTGTCAATAGCATAGACAATGGCTAAAAACTCTTTTTCGGTAGTGGCGTAATTGAGCTGCGCTTCATCTAGCGTCTTGCTAGCATAGTATATGGCATGGGTCCGCCCTTCCTTTCGTTGTCCAAGAACAGCTCCTGTAGCTACGTCACTAGCATCGCACATAACCTCAAAGGGAAGAGTCCAATCCGGAGGTTGGATAATAGGTGCTGAAATTAGAGCTTGCCGAATTGTGTTAAACGCATCCAAACATTCCTGCGAAAACTCAAAAACTGCATCCTTCATCAATAGATTAGTGAGCGGTTTTGATATTTTAGAGAAGTCTTTAATGAAACGTCTATAAAATCCAGCATGTCCTAGGAAACTTCTTATCCCTTTCACCGAAGTTGGGGGAGGAAGTTTCTCTATAGTTTCTATTTTCGCCTTATCCACCTCTATCCCTCTACTAGAGATTAAGTGTCCTAAAACAATTCCTTCCTTAACCATGAATTGACACTTCTCCCAATTAAGAACTAGGTTAGTGTCTTCACACCTTTGTAAAACAAGAGCAAGGTTAGAAAGACAATTGTGAAAAGAGGAACCGTATACGGAGAAGTCATCCATGAAGACCTCCATGATTTCCTCAATGTATTCGGAGAAGATGGCCATCATGCACCTTTGAAAGGTGGCTGGGGCGTTGCAAAGCCCGAACGGCATTCTCCTATAAGCGAACGTACCCCACGGGCACGTGAATGTGGTCTTCTCCTGATCGTCCGGGTGTATCGGAATCTGAAAGAAACCACTATAACCGTCAAGGTAGCGAAAATGTGAATGTTGTGCTAACCTTTCAAGCATTTGATCAATGAATGGCAATGGGAAGTGATCCTTCCTCGTTGCATTGTTAAGCTTGCGGTAGTCTATGCACATCCGCCATCCTGTTACGGTTCGGGTAGGAATGAGTTCGTTGTTCTTGTTGGTGATGACCGTCATTCCTCCCTTCTTCGGACTACTTGAACCGGACTCACCCACTTACTATCGGAGATAGGGTAGATGATACCTACATCAAGAAGTTTAAGAATTTCCTTCTTGACAACCTCCTTCATGGTCGGATTCAACAGCCTTTGAGGTTGTCTTGAAGTTCTTAGATGAGTAGGAAGTGGTTTTAGCTCCATCGCTTTCGGAGCTTCCAATGATCGTTGAGGAGCATCCGATGTTTCCTTAGAAGTTTCTAAGGGTTTTGAAGGTTTGGGAGAAGAGTCAAAAGAAGTTGAAGAAGTGTCTCGATCACTCCTTTCCACGGCCAAAATCACGGTTTCCCTATGTCCTCCACGGCCGTGGTTTAGGGTGTGGAAGGGAAATACGGTTGCTCTGTTTCCTCCACGACCGTATAACTCTCTGGAGTGGGACACGGTTTTGTTTGTGAAATCCATGGCCGTGGAATATAGTGTATGGCCGTGGATTCTCACGTTTTCTGCCTCATCGTGGAGTTTTTCAAACTCCACTTCATACATCTCTTCTTGTGCTTCTAAGGCTTCAATTGCCTCATTGAACTCCTCTTCTTCCCCTACATTTGTTAGACTCATAGTGATAACCTTTTGTAAGGGATCGTTGAAGAGAATAGCACTTACCTCCTCCCTAGACAACCCTTCTTCATCTTGGATATTGAATATATCCTCATCAAAGATTGGCTCCTTCACTAGAGTGGAAAAAACGAACTCTACCTTCTCTTCTCCTATATCAAAAGCGAGTCTACCATTCTTGCAATCGACTATGCAGCCGGAAGTTGCAAGAAACGGTCTTCCGAGTATGATCGGGACCGGACTATCTGCAGGAATGTCAAGCACAACAAAATCAATGGGAACAAAGAATTTACCTAGCTTGACCGGGACGTCTTCTACAATACCGACGGGGCAAGTAATGGATCGATCCGCCATGTACAACGTCATCTTCACCGGTTTAGGGTCGCCTAAACCGATCTTCCTACATAATGCAAGTGGTATGATGCTCACACTTGCTCCCAAGTCACATAACGCATCATATGTGACATCTCCCACTCCTATGGGAATGCAAAATGACCCCGGATCCTTCAGCTTTGGGGGCATTTTCTCCTTCATGGTCTTCATGAGATCCGAAGAATCCGAACTCATCTTAACCTCACCGAAATCCTCAAGCTTTCGCTTGTTAGAGAGGATTTCCTTTAAGAACTTGCCATAAGCCGGCATACCTACAATAGCATCAATGAAAGGTATATTAATATGCAGCTTGCTCATGAGTTCTATGAACTTACCAAATTGTTTATCTAGACGCGCTCTCGCTCTAGATTGAGGAAATGGTAGGGGAGGTTTGTAAGCCGGAGGAGGAACATAGACATCTTCCTTCTCCTTCCCCTTCTCCTTGTCTTTCTCTACGTGGACTTCAACAAACTTAGGCTGCGGATCGGTGGTAGTCACTCCGCTCCTAGTTGTGATTGCCATAACCCTTCCCTTAGGGTTGTCCTCCGTCTTTCTTGGAAGTTTCCCTTGATTCTTAGGAACTTCCTCCGCTTGGCTGAACATTTGGGTTTCTAAAACCTTTTGAGCTTTATCAACCTTAGAAATTTGATCATCAACCTTAATGATGCAGTTCTCCAACCCTTGAAGCTTTCCCACTATCGTTTCCAACATGGGATCGGGCTTCTCCTTCCCCGAAGTGTTTCCTCCATTAGATGTTTGCCCCTGGCTTTTCAATGGAGTATAGGAAGAGGAAGGTGGAGTTAGTGAATTAGAATTGGAAGGATAAGAGTTACCGGAATTTTGTTGATTGGAGCGCCAATTGTTGTTGCTTGAACCCTTATTGTTGTTCCAATTATTGTTCCGGTTGTTGTTATTGCCATTCCAATTGTTATTCCTGTTGTTGTTTCGGTTATTGTTGTTGTTGTTGCGGTTTGTGTTATCACCGCCATTGTTGTTGTTGCCCACATAACCAACATCATTTCCTTGTTGTTTTGGAAAGTTGGTCTTGATAGCCTCCTACAACTCTTTGATCTCATTGTTGAGGGAGAAAATCTGATTTTGAGCTTCATGTGTGAGCTTTGCTCCTTGCTCCACACGATTTCCCTCCACTTTCCGGTGGGAATACTTCTCTATGACCCTTGCTTGCTTCTCAATGAAGTCCCAAGCGTCATCTTCCCTCATGTCCATGAATGTACCACATGAGAGGGATTGGAGCTTAAATTGTGTCTCCACATCCAGCCCCTTATAGTATATTTCCAGCAAGGCAAGTTTTGATATGCCATGATGAGGGCAATCCAAAAGCAAATCCTGAAACCTTTCCCAAGATTGAAACAAATTTTCGTTAGATCTCATGGAAAATGCATTGATCTTACCTCTAAGTTCCGCCGTTTTGGATGGCGGAAAGAATTTAGTGAGGAACTCCGCGGAAAGGTCTTCCCACGTGTCTAGTTTCCCACTAGGAAGAGCTTGGTACCAAGACAACGCTTTCCCCTTCAAGGAGAAGAAGAAAGGCTTGAGCTTATAGTTGTTGGTAGTAGCATTCTTCAGCTTCATTGTCTCCATCATACACTCAAAGTTTTGCAAGTGTTGGTGTGGAGATTCAGCGCTTGTTCCGCCAAATTGATTTTGGCGAACAAGAGTAATAACCTGCGGGTTGAAGCTAAACCCGGCATCATTAGCATCAAAATTCACGCCCAAACGGCGCGGTTGTTGTGTTGGATCCATCATTTGGCCAAGAGTTCTTGGCTCATCATCTACACGTTCGATCCTCGCATTCCTAGGTGGACTGCGGCGATTAGCAGCTCCCTGTGGATGGAAAGGATTTACATTGATCGTGGGATCAATTGCCTCTAGTGGTGGCATGGAGGAATCGCTATCATCAACGGATGAATGACTTCTTCTTCTTGATCTTGATGCTCATCTTGAGGATTTCTTGCTCCCCTTATTCTTAAGGTTGCTTAGTTCAATCCTCATCTGGAACATCATATCTTTTAGATCGTTAACTTGAGATTGATGACGATCCATTTCATCCCGGCAAATATTCTCATTCCATTGGAGTTGAGCTTCTTTCTTCGCCAACTCCGCTTGAAGATCACATTCGTGTTCTTCAGCCATCTTCTTTTCCTTGCGCTTTTGCTTTAGAGTCCTCTCAAGCTCTTGATCAAGAGGTAAGAGGTCCTTGGTGTTCCTAGACTTGCGCATGCACTCAAAAAGATATCAAACAACAAGGGAGAAGCTCCCAAGCTTGACAACCGAAAACCGAATTCGGCCTAGACCAAATCCCCGGCAACGGCGCCAAAAACTTGTTCGCCACTTAGCGTGCGTGCAAATAAGCTTTAATTATAAAACTAGAAATCAAGCAAGTGAACCCGCAGTGTACGGATCGATATAGTTGAGCAAGAATTCCAGAGTATCGAACACAGGGATTTGGGGGGAACAAATTCAATTGTAGATTATCAAGCAGGTAAATGTAAGAGCTTTTCGAATTATTGGGAAAACAACAATCCTAAAGATCCAAGTATCCAGCTGTGGCCATCGATTCAAGATATACTAATGATATAAGGACAGAGTTGAGATATGCAAAGGTATGCTAGTGTAAGGTAATCGTACGGTAAAGTTCCAAAAACCTTATATGACTCACCTACAAGACACCCTCCATACAGGTTGTTGAGGCTTCAATATAAAAAGGTTCTAAAGGTAAGAATTAATGTCAAATACCCAAACTTGTAATCCAAGGATCAAGACTAACTAAACCGATTAAGGTTGTGACACTCACAATCGAGGTAGAGGTTGTTGAGGCTTCACTACCACCTAGAAAAGGCAAGCCAAGACTAAGTTAAAGCAAATCTTTAACTTTGGATTAAAGTAAAAGCAAGTTCGTAAACTTAAGGGAAATCACGGTTAGTTCTTGAGGTTCCACGGTCGTGGACTCAAGAACAGGCCGTAATTTAGGGTTCGTCGGCGATTCTCTCTAACTCTCAGGGTCCAATCTGTTTACGATCGATCTATCATCATCTAAGCCACAACTATCAACCGTTCACCTTAGAATTGTTAAGGGTTTTTAGCCAACAATAGTCATATTGATATCAAATTCAAGAATTAAAAGATTGAAAGATGAAAACTTCCGAAAACCTTCAATAACTCTCAAATCAGTCTCAAAGTCACAATCAAGAACAATAATCGTCACTAGATTCGGAATAACACAAACAAACACAAATCTTAGATAAGAAGGAAGAACGGGATGTCAATCCGTCTTCTAAATCGAACCTAAACAAGAAGAGAAATCTTCTTGCGAACAACCTTCCGAATCTTCGATCTTCCGTCAATCCGGAAATCTCAATAGCAATGCGCCAAAATCTCTCAAACCAATCTCCGCCAAATGCGAAATTAGGGCAATTCCAAGCGCAAGTGTGTGTGTAAAACTAGGTATAAAGTATCGGCCCGGCTCAATCTTCTAAAAGATCGTGGCTTAAAGTGTGGCGAAAAAGATCGCCAAGATCACGGTCGTGGAAGGGTTCCACGGCCGTAATTTAGAGCGTGTTAATCAACACGGTTTGAACCATCTTCTCCACGGCCGTAGAAGTTACTGGAATGAACCACGCTTTCCTAGCCATGTTCCACGGCCGTGGACTTGAACGTGGAAAGTAGTACGGCCGTATTTTAGAGCGTGGTTTAGGGCAAGAACGTGATTCTTCCTTAGCCTCGTGCATTCTTCAAGTTGGCACTCCTTTGGCCCCTATGAATGTCCTCAATCCATGGACATGTCAAACAACTTCATCCTTGCTCAATTCCGTTTGGAAATAGCTCTCAATTACCTATAATCAACATAAAGCTTGTGTAGACATCCATATCAACAATATAGGCAAACTAGCTCACAAATGCATCAATGCTTAATCAAAGACTATTATAATGGATGAAATACACTTAGAAAACGTGCCTAAAATATCACAATATTTCATGCTAACACGGATCTGAAGGCCGCCCCTACGGTTCAGCGACAAAGACTTTACTCGGGTTGTTTGCACCACCTTTATGGCATTAAAGGTGGCTGTTTTGGCCGGCCATTTACTCCCATTTAGTGCCATTTGTAGTATAAATAGACCCTTGGCTGATCTCTAGGATGATCCATCATTTTCCCACTTTTATTTTCTCTTGCTTCCTTTGTAATGAGCTTCTAGTTTCCTTGCTACATTGGCTTGGTTTGAGGCTACATTATTACTTTGGTTGTAAGTTCCCTTTTAATATAAGTTTTATTCAGTAATTTTTTGTGTTTCTTGAGCTTCATTTATCTAAATTGCATGTTTTCATTATCACTTAAGATTGATCACCTTAGGTTCTAAGTGCATGCAAACAACTAGGATTAATAGATTCCGGGTTCGGGTCTTTAGTCTAGTAGTAACCTTTAAGTAATAACGGGTTGTAATTGCTTGAAGGAAAAGAAACACAAATATAAAATTAGTTTAACGGTTTTAATCTTCTCTTTATATCCCTTAGTCTTTGTTTGAAAGCTAACTTGTGACTTGTTCTTGTAGGTTTACGGAACACTAACTTGTTAAGTTGTGTTGATGCCGGTTGGCTCAACACATACATATGATCAAGACGAGAACATTACTTGAAAACTTGTAAAAAGGAACTCACCAAAGTATTAACCGCATGCTAAGAATCAACCTAGTGTAGATTCACTCATCATCGTCATATCAATCTCATTTACTTGTTTTTTAGTTTTTTGTGCATCAATTCATCCAAAACCCCCCCTTTTGTTACCTTGTTCTATAATCAATAATTGAATTTAATAAAAATATCATAAACTCTCTTGGGTTTGACCCTTACTTAATCGCTATACTTGTTTTAGTGTTAAGTTCGAAAATTACGTTGAAAGGATTTAAACGACCTAAGGAAATATCCTCGTTCAAATTTTGGCGCCGTTGCCGGGGAGTTTTGTTTTATTTTTGTTTAATTTTTATTATTGATTATTGCTTTGGACCATTTTTATGGTCCAAACCCGTGCTACTAACTCCGGCTTTGTTCCCTTTGATCTAGAAATTGAGAGGACACACATCCGGCGACGTAGACAACAACTCCAACAAGAAATGACTGAGCGTACTCTTCGTCAACTCACTCAGCCGACTTTGGCTCAACACCCTCTTGTGGTTACTATACCCGCATTAGGAGAAGGAATCAACTTCGAGCTCAAGCCGGGTCTCATTCACTTGCTCCCATCTTTCCATGGGTTAAGTGGTGAAGACCCTATCAAGCACCTTGGGAAATTCCATACCGTGTGTATGAGCATGAAGCCGGCCAACATTACCGAAGACCAAATCAAGATGAGGGCATTCGGCTTCACACTCAAAGATGCAGCGGATGATTGGTATTACCACCTTCCATCCGGGAGCATCGACACTTGGGAGAATCTCCACAAGGCATTTTTTGAGAAATACTTCTCAGCCAAGAAGGCCAATAGCTTGAAGAAAGCTATAAGCAAAATCGAACAAGAGACGGATGAGACTCTTTATGATTACTTTGAGCGGTTTGCACGCCTCCGATCCAGCTGTCCTTTCCATGGATATTCAACTCAGGATCTAGTCTTGTACTTGTACGATGGATTGCTTGACACCGAAAGGAGGATCGTCGATGCAGCTTGTGGAGGTAACATTCTTAAATCTACCCCTGACCTTGCTTTTGAAAAGATACATGAACTAGTGGAAGGAACCCGGAACTTTGGAAGGACTTCTTCCAAGAGAGGTGTTCATGCTATGAATTCCGGCAAGAGTGAGATCTCCAATGAGCTTGCGGAACTGAAGGAAATGGTGAAGAGACTTACACTTATTGAAACCCCACAACAGCTAAAGGCATGTGGAGTTTGTGTTGACCCATACCACCCAACGGACATGTGTCCCCAAGTCCAGGATGACGAGGCAGAGGTGAATGCAGTAGGTTATGGACAGCCACAGCAGTAGAGGCCTAGGAACGATCCTTATACACAGAATTTCTTGACAAACTGGCGTGACCAACAGAATTTTCGTTGGAGGGATCAACAAAACCAACAACAGCAGCCCCGACAAGGTAAGTATCAATCAATTGAGGATATGTTGCAGGTTTTGACAAAGCATTTTGCTACTCATGTCCAAACAACAGAATCCAACATCAAGAACCTTGAAAAACAGGTTGGGCAAATGGCGGAAGCCATAACAAGGATCGAAACTAGATTTCCCGGAGGATTGCCTTCCCAAACGGTTATAAACCCCAAGGTGATGCTGGAGGAGGCACAATCAGAGAAGTAGAGCCCTTACGTCGAGCAAACAACGTAAAACAAATGCGTTGTTCGGGAGGCAACCCGAAGGAATAAGAAGAGGAGTCTCTGTCAAGAAAACCGCCCCTATGGTTTAGAGTCCCCGTCCCTGCGGTAACACCCCTGCCCAGCGCCGGGGCAGCGCTGGGCCTGCGCTTGCAACAAACTAGTTACCGCCCCCGCAGTGACACCCTTACGCCCCCTGCGGTGGCCACCCTTCACACGCATCCTCAGTGCCGCCCCCGGCGCTGAGCCTGCGCCATCCTCTTCCTTGTCACCGCGGGGGCGGTGACAAGGAACCGCCCCTGCGGTTTTATCAAGGAAAGAAAAAAAATACACTTTCCAAAAATAACCTATAACTATCCCGCCAATCTCTCCCTATCACCTCATCTACCTCTCGTCTCTCCCAAATCTCTCCCCCTCTCACAAACACCCTACGCCCTCACCGGAATTCTCAGAAAACCGCCTCCCTCACACCCCTGCGCCACCAAGTCAGCGCCACAACCACCAGCCCGACGCCCCTGCGCCACTGTCCCCCGCTCCCCATTAACACCTCCCTCAATCTCTCAAAACCCTAATCCTGCAACCCTTTCCCCCTCACACCCTCTTCCTTCCACTACTCATGAACTCCGGTGACGTCTCAACCAACAAGAGGCCAACAAAATGCTCCCCAGCTCCACCACCTTTGTCGCTGTCATAAATCGCCATCTGCACTTCTACCGCCCCTGCGTTTGCAAGCTGCCGCACCTGCGCATCCTCCAGTCGCCCCTGCGGAAATATCAACATAGGGTTCGTATCTTTCTCAAATTTGTGAACTTTCTAATTCATTGCTTGATTTCTTTCAAGAAATGGAAAACCAGAGGAAATACAAGTTGTCGGAAGCTGAGAAGGAGCGGTATAGGATTGTGCAAGATCGGGTTGTGTATGCAACTCGGTTTTTGCACGTCCCTACTTTGAAAAAATTGGGCATGTTAGAGAGCATGCAGGCATTCCTCACCAATGCTGGGCTCGGTGAATTTTTGGACATGAATGCCCCAACAGACCCCGAGCTCAGCCGTCAATTCATCGCCACATTCACCATGGAAAGGGAGGACCATATTTGTGTTGGACTTTCATTCAAGTTCAACAAGAGAAAGTATACACTAGACTACACCCAACTGCAGGAGGCATTTGGGGTGACTATTTACGCCTCCAAGAACTGGTGGGAACCCGTTCCGACACCCGACTTGTGCGAGTTTTGGCAGGCCGCCACCAGATTCGAGTTTCATGCCGGGGGTGAGTATTCCAATAAACTCACTCACCTCTGCTTGAGGCTCATCTCCAAGATCTTCATGAGTGTCTTCTATGGACACAAAGAGGACAACAAGGTCGCTCTCAAGGACCTTCCACTGTTGTACGCTTACCTCCCCATGAACGACAAGGTGCCGGATTGGCCATACCTCTTCCTTACCGCTTTGAAGCGGATTAGGAAGAACGAGCCACGAGACATTGTGGGTGGTGGGGTGATCTCCTTGATCGCTTCACAGGTGATGGACCTCTCCGACTTGGAGGATGGGTTAGAGGCCCCACTTTACACGGAAGGGATGTTGAGGAGGTGCAAGCTCCTCAAGAGAGACGGGGAGAACTCCTTTTGGCTCTCATTGGTAGATGGGAGCCACATTACATACCTCCCCGGCCGCTTCCACTTGGAGACGAGCTCTCCGAGCTATACACACCGACTGACCTTTCCGTGCCGAGACGACCTTTGGTGACCATTGTTAAGAGATACGTTTCGAGCTCCAACCGGGCTCCTGTTGCTGACCACATGCCCATACCAGATGATGAGGAGATGTCTACGGTAGCACCGGATGACGGTCCGGCCATGGAGAGCCTCCAGGCTCAGATGGCAGCCTTGACTACTCAGCATCAGGCATGGCAAACCGAGTACCAGCGGTCCATGCTTGAGCAGTAGCGGGCGTGGCAGTCCAGCTTCGCCTCCTCTATGACCACCCATTTTGACCGCCGGCAGGATGCTTGACATGCGGCTCATCAACAACAACTAGAGGCTTAGCAGTTCCCTTGGCAAGCCAGCTTTCAGAGCTCATTCGGGCAGAGGATGGATGCTCAGCAGGCCCGCATCGACACGATTTACCGCCGGCAGGAGCACTTCTTCAGCCACTTCCCGTACCCACCGGAGGAGGGTCCGGATGGTCCAGCCGGACCATCCCATAAGTGGTATCATCCTTTATTCCTTCTCCACATTTATCTTTGCTTTCATTTTCCACTTTGAGGGCAAAGTGTGCTTCAAGTATGCGGGAGAAAATATCTTTGCATGTATAGTTTGTTTGAGTATTTTGAGTATGTTTGCTTTGAGTTGTAGTTTGAAATTCAGTTTGAAATTCATAAAAAAAAAAAAAAAAAAAAAAGAAAAAAAAAAAGAAAAAA